>OY763891.1:7419451-8619451 GCA_963667165.1 Barbarea vulgaris
TTTCCGGAACACGGGCGTTACATTTATTATCTCTCTGACAAAACTTAGAAAGTCCAAAGTCAAATAGCTTAGGGTTTATATCGATGATCTAACAATATGTTTGCAGTGATTAACTCTCTTTAGATCAAAAGGGGGGGGGGGGGTGGGGGTTCTACATTGTGAAGGTAATCTAACCCTTTAGCTGTATCTATCTTCATCTTCGTGTTCCAATTTAAAGCCTTTTGATCACTTTCAAGATCTCACCAAAAACAAAAACAGGTTTTTAAATGTAACCTTCAATGAATATCACTCTAGACTTTCTTGATTGAGTTGTAGATTTTTAACCATGGGTATGATCTACTACAGATCCAAGAGGCATGTATTTATAGACAAGAATTCTTTGATTACCTTCAGTTCAATAACCAAACAATGTCAGAACTCATGTTATTGCGATGAATAAGCGAGAAATCACATCAGACATTGTTTAATTATTGCACTAAAGATGATAAAAGTTTCCTTGTCTAAAAATATATGCCTCTTGGATATGTAAAAGATCATATCCCCGATAAAAAAAAAACACTACACCTCAAGCAAGAATGTCAAGAGTGAAATTCATTAAAGCTTACATTCTGAAATATTTTTTGGTCAGATTTTGGAAGAGATCGATAGGCTTTAGATTGGAACACGAGTATAAAGATAGCTGCAAGAACGGGTAAAGGGTTAGAGTATCTTCACAATGTACCTCATCCCGTGTAATCTGCATAGAGTTGAAAACTGCAAACATATTGTTAAATCATTGATATAAGCCTAACCTGTCTGATTTAGGACTTGCAAAGTTTGATTCCAAGAGATAAAAAGTCTCATATCTCTACTCGAGTTTTGAGAAATTACAAGTACTACGTACTAGCGTATGTGAATAACGGGAATTCGACGGTGAATTCTTATATTTATAGGTTTAGGGTTGTGATGTTAGTGCTTATCACTGGAAGCAAAGCTCTTTGTACTCATGCTATTGCGGTATTTAAATTTATATAATATTTGATCTTTGACCAGCGCAATTGCATAATTCCAAAAGACCTTTGGGTCCAGTGATAAGCTCCAACATCACATCTCGGAAGTTAGAAATATCATACTTTAGCGTTAATTCCCCGCTATTTGTATATTCTGGTGCGCAGTACCTGCGAGTTCCCATAACCCTCGTAGAGATATGAGACTTATTATCTCTCTAACAATAGTAAGTCCAAAATCAGAGAGATTAGGCTTATCCATGATACTAACAATATTTTTGCAATTATTAAATCTCTTTAGATCAAAGAGGGGATTTTCTACATTTTGAAGGATACTCTAACCCTTTAGCAGCTTCTACAGCTATATTCATCTTCGTGTTCCAATTTAGAGCCATTTGATCAATTCCAAGATCTCACAAAAAAAAAAATGTTTCAAAATATAAGCCTCAATGAATCTCACTCTTGATTATAGGCCAGATTGGAAAAGTGGAGAAGGGAGGAGTACCTCTCAGCAGCGGAAGCAGGAGTGGAGAGCATGGAGATGTGAGCGGGGGCTGGAAGCTGGAATCTAGTTGAGACCTAAAATACATATTATATATCTACAGCAGTTTCTATTAAAATGCAATTTGAAAATATTTATTTATGACTAAAATTATTCTAAAACAAAAAAATTATGCAAAAAAAGTAAGAAATAAATAACATAAGCTACAAAATAATCTATCTACGAGTATTATTAAGAATTTTATTCAAGATATTTAGCATACAATAAAAGATTGTATGGAAAAAATCTAAATAAATTCCGTTAATTTTGAGAAAAAATCTGTTAATTTAAATTTGAATCAAAGATATTTAAGGCATATTCTAATATATTATAAATTTTGACTTGAGTCAAATATTTTCTTTACCGGAAATTTATCTTTTAACAGAAAAATAAAATTAAAATATTTTAGTTGATTTTTTGTAAATATAATTCTTGACATGGAAAATATAATTGCTGACATGTAAATATAATTCTTGACATGGAAAATATAATTGCTGACATGGAAAATATGCCACCAAAAGAATCTATAAATCAGCTACTAAAAATCAGCCAGTACTAAAACAATAAGTATGTCGTTACTGAAAGACTATTTAAGTAATTATAATAGTTTATAAAAATCAGCCAATGAAACTCATAAATCAGGTGAGAATATTAAGTCAGCATCTACATCGAGTAAATCTGTCATCATTAGAATACTATTTCAGTAATTATATTTGTGCTATTTAGTCAGCCGTAATTAAGCCAACTTTTTGGTTAATCGGCCATTTAATGGCAGATTTATAGTAAGTCGGCCACAAAAGTCCTCATAAGTGTGCTGATTTAAAATAAATCAGACAAATAAGTCAGCTGAATTTCGATATATCAGCCATGTCAAAGCAATAAGTCAGCCAAAAATTTTATAACTCGGTCGTCAGAATATAACTCAGCGGTCATAGAAAGAATAAATCAGCAAAAAATTTCATAACTCGGTCGTCAGAATATAACTCAGCCGTGTCTTTTATATATAAGTCAGCCAAATTCTCATAAGTCAGAATTTTTTTTTTAAGTGTGCCGTCACATAAGGCTGATTAATGTATATAAATCATCCAAAATGATAATAAGTCAGCCGGTCACATAAATCGGCCATCAATAATAAAATTAAATCAGCGGCAGACTTTCATAATACACGTAGGCAGTTTTCAATGACACGTAGGCGACACGCCTATTTTTTGCTGACGTGGAAATAAATAGTAATGGCATTCTTATAATAATGTTTTTGTTATAATGACTGTTTGGGTAGCGAAAATTATTACAGTAATAAAAAAAAGATTTGACATATTCCAGTCATTTTAACTAAAATCTGTACTATTTAAGTAAACTTCCCTATTATTTTTCTACAGCAGTTTCTATTAAAATGCAATTTGAAAACATTTATTTATGACTAAAATTATTTTAAAACAAAAAAATTATGCAAAAAAGTAAGAAATAAATAACATAAGCTACAAAATAATCTATCTACGAGCATTATTAAGAATTTTATTCAAGATATTTAGCATACAATAAAAGATTGTATGGAAAAAATCTAAATAAATTCCGTTAATTTTGGGAAGAAATCTGTTAATTTAAATTTGAATCAAAGATATTTAAAGCATATTCTAATATATTATAAATTTTGACTTGAGTCAAATATTTTCTTTACCGAAAATTTATCTTTTAACAGAAAAATAAAAATAAAATATTTTAGTTGATTTTTTGTAGCAAATTAAACGCCCCTAAACTCTCCAATATCCAGCGTGATAACGCTTTGATGATAATGGCAGTTCCACCTTTTTAGCTACACCTGCGCCATACCTGAAAAAAAATTTTATTGGCGTTGTTACTTAGAGAAGAGCACGTAACGTTCATAAAAAAGCTTTTCCAATCTGGCCTTATCTTGTTTGAGGTGTAGTTTTTTTAACAGTGGGTATGCTTGATTGTCCAAAGAGTCCACACAGAAAGTCTGACAGTCAATAGTGGGTTGCTGGATAAACCTATCCATGTCAAAGTTCATCACAGATTCCCCCACATTCAGAGCTATTCTGCCTCTTCTAACATCAATATTCGCTCCAGCGGTGGCTAAGAAAGCTCTACCTAGGATAAGGGGATACTTAGACTGGTCACTGTACTTCAACACAACAAAATCTGTCGGTATCATGCAATCGCCGACTCTCACTGGCACGTCTTCCAAAAGACCTTCTGGTGTCCGAATGCTCCTATCCGCAAGGATCAGAGTTATTTTAGTAGGCGTGAAGTCTGTCATCCCCAGTCCCACAGCAACTGAATACGGCATCAAACTCACACTGGAACCCAAAATCACACAAGGAATTCTTGAACCTTGCATGGAAGATAGAACAATCCAAGACAAAGCTACCCGGATCAACAAGGTTCTCCGGTATCCTGTTCTGAATGACAGCACTACAGACCTCATTCATCATCATAACTCCTTCCTCTTCTCGCATATCCTGCGTAAGCATCTTCTTTAAGCACCTCTTTACCACATGTGAAGTCTTGATAGCATCGATCAATGGAATCTCAATGGTGAGTTTATCCATTATCGCTCTGCACTTAGCGTCATACAACTCCTGCTTAGACTTCCTGTTATTCTTAGGAAAAGGAACTGATGCGGACATCAATCCGGTAACTGAACTATCTGACGAGGACACACGTGAGGAGCATACTGAAGTGACAAATATTCAAGAGAAGACTCAAGAAGGTCCAATAACCCGAGCAAAAGCCAAGGAGTTGAATATAGGATCACACAACAAGCAAGTAGCGGACCAAGTGCATCAAGTGGAGGACGACCATGTCATCAAGATTCCAGAAGTAGCTGGACCTATCACAAGAGCTAGGAGGGATAAACTAAGAGAAGAATTCAACGTATCCATACAAGCTCTACTCGACACAGCTGAAGATGTCCCGGACAACGGACCAACCATAGACCTAGCTGCGATGACTTCTCGTCCAAGTCAGGTACGATTTGTGTTTAATTATTTCTGTTTCCTTGCAGGTGATATGGCCTCGGCCTAGTGGCTCTAGTAAGCCCACAATGAGTCTAGTTCGAGTCCCAGTAGAGTCTTTTATTTTATTTCTTTTTATTTTGTGTCTGTAGCTACACTTTCCATATAAGGAAACAGCATGTTGTTTCCATTGAGAGTGTGTGCCGTTTTCTTTTATTTTCGTACAAGTCCTGTTGTTTTTGCTTTGAGTCGCAACCCTAGAGGTTGTAGCCGTAAGGATCAAACTATAAGATCCCCGGCCGTGTATCTTTTTATTTACCCTACATCAATAAAGAACCGAATTTCTTCTAGCTTGAAAGTTGCTGAAACTTTTGCCTCAGATCTTGTCTTTGTGTGTGATTCACAAAGCCACGATTCTTAAGCTGTATCAAGGAGCCTTTCACACTCCCTGTGGTGCTTATCGATCCACCCTCACGACCCCATCCATCAGGTTTCACAAGAGGAGCTTCGAGCTGCTTGTCTACCCTTCCACACCGGTTTTGTGAGTTGTAGCGGAGGAGGAGCTTCGAGCTAACTTCGTTTCCACTTCAGATCCGGCTCAAAGACTAGTTCATTTCGAGTCTTATATCATTGGTATCAGAGCCAAAGGTTCCTGCCTTTGGTTTTCCTATCCCAGTTGTTTCTTTTCATATTAGTTTTGTTTCAATTCAGTTCGTCTGTCTTGTTGTTTGAATTTTATAAAATCATAAAAAATCATAAAAATATTTCGTCTTTTGTTGTTGCTTCTTTAAACTCTTCAGAAAATATAAAAATTGTTATTTTGATTTCTGAGCATCATTTCATATTTTTCCCATATCAAAACCTAAACTGCAATTTCCTTTGTTGTTTATCTGTTTTGTTTGAGAAAATTTGATTCTTGTGTTGATTCTTCTTGCTAGGAAAATCTACAGTATCCTTAGCACTTTGGATTCAAGTCGGATTGGAGTAAAGCATGGCTGACGGAGGTCCTGAATGTCAACAAGATATGATGGAAGTTTTACGTGCAATGCAAGCCGACATGAGAACTATGACTCAACGCATTGTTGATAATCACCAAGAACTTGGCACTCGCCTCACCCGCTTGGAACAACCACAACAACACCCTCCTGATCCTGAAGAGGAAGTTCTCTCAGAATCCGATGGAGACTCACTCGACACGCTAGCTCGACAACCACGTCGAGTTGATCCTCTACGGAGACACCGACCAAGAGAGGTAGAACCTAGAGAAAATAATCACGATATCAAGCTAACTCCACCATCTTTTGCAGGCAAAACTGATCCCGAAGCTTACTTGGATTGGGAAAGGAGACTTGAGTATATCTTTGAATGCTATGGGTACCGAGAGAACAAAAGGGTGGCTGTAGCTGCGGCTCAACTCACGGGAAACGCCCTAGCATGGTGGGACAGAACAGTAGCTGAACGGAGACGACTTCACTTTGGAGCTGTCACCAACTGGCCCGACATGAAGTACCTAATGAGGTTAAGGTATGTCCCTGAACATTTTCATCGAGACTTACAAAAACGTTTCCGTAAGTTGACACAGGGAACAAGGAGCGTGGAGGACTATTTTGAGGAGTTTGAAAAGCTAATGAACTCGCTGGAGTTGGAAGAATCCGAGGAGGCTATGATGGCTCAATTCATCGATGGATTACAAGATAGGATTCAAAGAAAAGTTGAGCGTGCCAAGTACAAGAGTTTACATGAACTCCTACACCTATCGGTCCAGATAGAGCAGCAGATTAAGCACAAGAATAACAGCAACAATCGTGCTAGAAATGTTCCACAAACATGGAAGAATGATGTGTCCAAAGTACAAGACAAAGGAAAAGCTGATACGATTCTGGGTGGAGAATCGTGTCCCAATCTCTCACTGGGAAGTTAAGATGACCAGTTTAGACTCCAGGCTTGATCATCAAGCGGTTCTGGAGAGGATGGAGTGATAGACGCCACGAGAGGATGCGGAAGGCCTCTTGATAAGTCTGGTTCGAACAATCTAATCACTAGAATTGTTCTCAAGTATCCTAAATCGAATCACTCGAAATAGAAGACAAGGATCTATCAGATAAAAAGAGATTTTGATTGAAAAGATAGATAAGAAATACATCAGAGTCTCAGAGACATTATAAAGAAGAGAGGAGACGAAGAGGAGAAGAGAGGAGGAGCGGAGCATTAAAGTCTCGGCGAGTTCCAAGACATGCCTTGGAACTTACCAACGACCAACACACCAATACAATCCCGCGCACACATAATTCTCAAACATAAGTTCAAATTTAAATAAACTAAACAGAAATAAGATAGAAAGATAATAAGATAGACGGGCCGCGCCTAAGCTCTCGAGACGGGCCGAACTAGGTCGGACCAATGCCAAGCAATGAGGAACCTATGGACCACGAACCTCATTAAAAACCTTCCTTTGGAAAACCACTTGGGAAAAACCAAAGGCAAGGGAAAAAGAGTGTAAGTGAGCCATAGGGCTTGACACTAATCTTCCCGGACATGAACCATGACCAAGGTGGCCGCGGTATCACTTGCGTCCGAGTGACCCCTTTGAACCAAAGCTTGACGTAGCAAGGTTCCCATAATATTGTTGAGTTCCTTAGTTCTAGAACGAGTCATAGATCCATCTGGTACTCCCTTGGCCGACCAAGAACGTGTCCTAACACCAAATGGTTCATCCGGCACTTCCTTCTCGACCGGTTCCAGCATTCCCTCGACCAGCTCCATTGTTTCCTCGACCAGGTCCAGCATTTCCTCGGCCATTGGATTTCCTTTCTGGACACTATCCATTCTCGCATCAGGCTCCCCCAGTTGAAAAGGATTTGTCCTCAAATCCGGAATACCTGCCAAGAACAACATTAAGTTAGAAGCATCAAAAGGATAAAACAAAAGGGACTTAGCTCGAAAGCGAAAAGGAAAGAAATGAGTATTGTCGAGAATCCTCAAGAGAGGTTCAGCTTCATGGTGGCAGCCTTGGTGAGCTTTGATCAGAATATTCATCTTCACACGAGCAGATACTTGGGAAATGTTCAGCTCCTTTGTCAAAACAACTCCAATTCCAGTCCTTGCAAAGAAATTGGACGAGCGAGCTTCTAGATCTGGTGGCTCCTCCTTTGTACCTGCAATGTTTTTAACAGCTTTGGCAAAGAGCAAGTGTGTTATCACAGTCATTGATGCGGACATCAATCCGGTAACTGAACTATCTGACGAGGACACACATGAGGGGCATACTGAAGTGACAAATATTCAAGAGAAGACTCAAGAAGGTCCAATAACCCGAGCAAAAGCCAAGGAGTTGAATATAGGATCACACAACAAGCAAGTAGCGGACCAAGTGCATCAAGTGGAGGACGACCATGTCATCAAGATTCCAGAAGTAGTTGGACCTATCACAAGAGCTAGGAGGGATAAACTAAGAGAAGAATTCAATGTATCCATACAAGCTCTACTCGACACAGCTGAAGATGTCCCGGACAACGGACCAACCATAGACCTAGCTGCGATGACTTCTCGTCCAAGTCAGGTACGATTTGTGTTTAATTATTTCTGTTTCCTTGAAGGTGATATGGCCTCGGCCTAGTGGCTCTAGTAAGCCCACAATGAGTCTAGTTCGAGTCCCAGCAGAGTCTTTTATTTTATTTCTTTTATTTTGTGTCTGTAGCTACACTTTCCATATAAGGAAACAGCATGTTGTTTCCATTGAGAGTGTGTGTCGTTTTCTTTTATTTTCGTACAAGTCCTGTTGTTTTTGTTTTGAGTCGCAACCCTAGAGGTTGTAGCCGTAAGGATCAAACTATAAGATCCCCGGCCGTGTATCTTTTTATTTACCCTACATCAATAAAGAACCGAATTTCTTCTAGCTTGAAAGTTGCTGAAACTTTTGTCTCAGATCTTGTCTTTGTGTGTGATTCACAAAGCCACGATTCTTAAGCTGTATCAAGGAGCCTTTCACACTCCCTGTGGTGCTTATCGATCCACCATCACGACCCCATCCATCCGGTTTCACAAGAGGAGCTTCGAGCTGCTTGTCTAGCCGTCCACACCGGTTTTTGTGAGTTGTAGCGGAGGAGGAGCTTCGAGCTAACTTCGTTTCCACTTCAGATCCGGCTCAAAGACTAGTTCATTTCGAGTCTTATATCATTGGTATCAGAGCCAAAGGTTCCTGCCTTTGGTTTTTCCTATCCCAGGTTGTTTCTTTTCATATTAGTTTTGTTTCAATTCAGTTCGTCTGTCTTGTTGTTTGAATTTTATAAAATCATAAAAAAATCATAAAAATATTTCGTCTTTTGTTTTGGATTCTAATCTCGCATTATCATCCAAGAAAATTGTTTTCAGTAATTTAGAAATTCATTTGATATTTTAGTTCCTTGTCAAAAAAAAAAAAAAAAAAAAAAAAAACGAATCTGCTTTACCCGTCTGTTTGTTTCAATTTTCATAAAATCATAAAACCTCATAAAAATATTTCGTCTTTTGTTGTTGCTTCTTTAAACTCTTCAGAAAATATAAAAATTGTTATTTTGATTTCTGAGCATCATTTCGTATTTTTCCCATATCAAAACCTAAACTGCAATTTCCTTTGTTGTTTATCTGTTTTGTTTGAGAAAACTTGATTCTTGTGTTGATTCTTTTTGCTAGGAAAATCTACAGTATCCTTAGCACTTTGGATTCAGGTCGGATTGGAGTAAAGCATGGCTGACGGAGGTCCTGAATGTCAACAAGATATGATGGAAGTTTTACGTGCAATGCAAGCCGACATGAGAGCTATGACTCAACGCATTGTTGATAATCACCAAGAACTTGGCACTCGCCTCACCCGCTTGGAACAACCACAACAACACCCCCCTGATCCTGAAGAGGAAGTTCTCTCAGAATCCGATGGAGACTCACTCGACACGCTAGCTCGACAACCACGTCGAGTTGATCCTCTACGGAGACACCGACCAAGAGAGGTAGAACCTAGAGAAAATAATCACGATATCAAGCTAACTCCACCATCTTTTGCAGGCAAAACTGATCCCGAAGCTTACTTGGATTGGGAAAGGAGACTTGAGTATATCTTTGAATGCTATGGGTACCGAGAGAACAAAAGGGTGGCTGTAGCTGCGGCTCAACTCACGGGAAACGCCCTAGCATGGTGGGACAGAACAATAGCTGAACGGAGACGACTTCACTTTGGAGCTGTCACCAACTGGCCCGACATGAAGTACCTAATGAGGTTAAGGTATGTCCCTGAACATTTTCATCGAGACTTACAAAAACGTTTCCGTAAGTTGACACAGGGAACAAGGAGCGTGGAGGACTATTTTGAGGAGTTTGAAAAGCTAATGAACTCGCTGGAGTTGGAAGAATCCGAGGAGGCTATGATGGCTCAATTCATCGATGGATTACAAGATAGGATTCAAAGAAAAGTTGAGCGTGCCAAGTACAAGAGTTTACATGAACTCCTACACCTATCGGTCCAGATAGAGCAGCAGATTAAGCACAAGAATAACAGCAACAATCGTGCCAGAAATGTTCCACAAACATGGAAGAATGATGTGTCCAAAGTACAAGACAAAGGAAAAGCTGTTGAGATAGATTCCAGGTTCAAATCAAGGGCACCCGAACCACAAAGGAGTTTCCGTGACGAACAAGGTAAGTCTTCTAACCAATATAATCGAACTCGTGACATTACTTGTTTTAAGTGCCAGGGAAGAGGGCATATATCAAGAGACTGCCCAAACCGGAGAGTAATGATCGTCACCAACACGGGAGATTACGAGTCGCAAGATGAGGCTGTAGACGAGTCCGAAGAACACGGGGAAGACATAGAGTATCCGGACACTGGGGAATCACTCATGATAAGACGGGTTCTCAATGTCCAAGTAGGACCTGAGGAGACCGCACAAAGAGAAAATCTCTTTCATACACGATGCACCATCAATGGCAAGGTTTGCAATTTAATTATAGATGGTGGTTCTTGTACTAACGTGGCCAGCAAGCTTCTTGTTGAGAAATTAGGTCTCGTGAAAACCAAGCATCCACGCCCATACAAGCTTCGATGGCTCAATGACAAGGCCGAGATGAAGGTCTCCGAACAGGTAACGGTTCCATTTAGCATTGGTAAGTATGTTGATCAAGTTACTTGTGATGTAGTGCCCATGCAAGCCGGACACCTCCTCTTAGGGAGACCCTGGCAATTTGACCGAGAAACTCAACATGATGGACGTACTAACCAATACTCGGTGACACACCAAAACCGTAAGTTCACTCTTGCACCCCTCAGTCCCTCACAAGTTCATGCACTTCACGCAAAAATGGCTAAGGACGGAGAGGTAAGTACATCGAACCTGTACGTAAGCTACGGATCAGTTGGTAAGTCCCTTGGTGCCAAGGGCGCCCTACTACTAATGTTCTACCAAGAATGTCTAAGTGCAGATACAGGTGATCTAGAAATTCCTGAGGAAGTCCAACCCTTACTCCAGAGTTACTTGGACGTATTTCCCGAAGAACTACCCCCCGGACTACCACCAATTAGAGGCATAGAACATCAAATCGATTTGGTTCCAGGAACAGCTCTGCCGAACAAACCCGCTTATAGGATGAATCCGGAGGAAAGCAAGGAATTGGAGAAACAAATCAATGATTTATTAGGCCAAGGTTACATCCGAGAAAGTCTTAGTCCATGTGCTGTGCCCGTTCTGCTCGTACCAAAGAAAGGAGGCACTTGGAGAATGTGTGTAGACTGTCGTGCCATCAACAACATAACCATCAAGTACCGGCACCCTATCCCACGTCTCGACGACATGTTAGACGAGCTCTGCGGTTCCACACTCTTCTCAAAGGTGGATCTTAAAAGTGGATATCATCAAGTACGTATGCGCGAAGGCGACGAATGGAAAACTGCTTTCAAAACAAAACAGGGGCTATACGAGTGGCTTGTCATGCCCTTTGGTCTCACCAACGCCCCCAGCACCTTCATGCGCTTGATGAACCAGGTTCTTCGTTCTTATATTGGAAAATTTGTAGTAGTTTATTTTGATGACATATTAATCTACAGCAAAAATCTTAAGGATCATTTAGAACACCTAGAACTTGTATTTAAATCACTTCGGAAGGAAAGCTTATACGCTAACCTAAAGAAGTGCGTCTTTTGTACTAACAAACTTGTGTTCTTAGGTTTTGTTATTAGTGAACAAGGAATACAGGTGGATGAAGAGAAGATAAAAGCTATCCGAGATTGGCCCACTCCCACTACCATCGGACATGTTCGGAGTTTCCACGGACTAGCTAGCTTCTATAGACGATTCGTCAAGGATTTTAGCACGGTAGCTGCACCACTCACAGCCGTGATCAAGAAGAATCAGCCATTTAAGTGGGGAGTTGCTCAAGAACAAGCCTTCAATACCTTGAAGGAGAAGCTAACACAAGCACCGGTTCTTTCTTTACCTAACTTTGACCTTATCTTCGAGATTGAATGTGATGCTTCAGGTCTAGGAATTGGAGCCGTGCTACACCAGAACAAGAAGCCCGTGGCCTTCTTCAGTGAGAAACTCAACGGAGCTGCACTCAACTACCCGACATATGACAAAGAGTTGTACGCCCTAGTCCGAGCCTTACAAACCTGGCAGCACTACCTACTGTCCAAGGAGTTCATCATCCACACCGATCATGAGACTCTCAAGCATCTCCGAGGACAAACAACACTCAAGAGGCGACATGCAAGATGGCTGGAGTTCATAGAAACGTTTCCTTACGTCATTAAGTACAAGAAGGGCGCGGAAAATGTGGTAGCTGATGCCTTATCCCGACGATACATACTAATCACCACGCTAGAAGCCAAGATCATGGGGTTTGAGCATCTCAAGGATCACTATGCCACGGATCCTGATTTTTCCGAGGCTTATGAAGCCTGTGGTAAGGGTGAATTCCATTCCTACTATTTGCATGATGGATTTCTTTTCAGGGATAAAAGACTATGCATACCAAGAGGATCCATGCGTGACTTGTTGCTCAAGGAGGCTCACGGAGGTGGTCTTATGGGTCATTTTGGCGTTGACAAGACATTGGCTGTAGTGACGGATCATTTCTATTGGCCTCATATCAAGAAGGACGTCGAGAAGACTTGTGCCAAATGTGTGACTTGCCACAAAGCCAAATCCAGGTCCCATCCTCACGGATTATACTTACCTTTGCCTATCCCTAACGCCCCTTGGGAAGATATTTCCATGGATTTTGTCTTAGGGTTACCACAGGTTCAGCACAAGGATTCAATCTTCGTGGTGGTTGATAGATTCTCGAAGATGGCACATTTCATACCGTGCAACAAGACCAATGATGCCTCCCAAATCGCCGATCTGTTCTTCCAAGAAGTGGTAAAATTACATGGTGTTCCTAGAACTATTGTCTCTGACCGTGATGTCAAATTTTTAGGACACTTTTGGAGAACCTTGTGGAGAAAGATGGGGACAAAGCTCTTGTTCTCAACTACTTGTCATCCACAAACGGATGGACAAACGGAAGTGGTAAACCGAACCCTTTCCACTTTACTTAGAGCCACACTCGGAAAGAACTTAAAAACATGGGTTCAATGTCTACCATTTGTTGAGTTCGCCTATAATCATGCCAGGCACTCTACTACTAATCTTTCTCCCTTTGAGATTGTGTATGGTTTCAGGCCCTTAACACCGATTGATTTAACTCCTATACCACACACCGAACAAATCAATGTCGATGGCAAGAACCGAGGCGAATACATCAAGAAACTACATGAACAAGCACGAGATAAGATTCTCAAGAAGAATGAGAAGATCAAAGCGCAAAGGGACAAAGGACGCAAGCGAGTCATCTTTGAGCCCGGAGAGTGGGTATGGATTCACATGCGACCGGAGAGGTTTCCTCGGAAGAGAAGTTCCAAACTAGCACCTCGAGGCGATGGACCGTTCAAAGTACTTGAGAAAATCAACGACAACGCCTACAAGCTGGAGCTTCCAGGTGAGTTCAACATTTCACATAGCTTTAATGTTGCTGACCTTTCACCTTATGTCTCAGATGAACAAGTTTTGAGGACAAAACCTTCTCAAGAGGGAGAGTATGATGCGGACATCAATCCGGTAACTGAACTATCTGACGAGGACACACATGAGGGGCATACTGAAGTGACAAATATTCAAGAGAAGACTCAAGAAGGTCCAATAACCCGAGCAAAAGCCAAGGAGTTGAATATAGGATCACACAACAAGCAAGTAGCGGACCAAGTGCATCAAGTGGAGGACGACCATGTCATCAAGATTCCAGAAGTAGTTGGACCTATCACAAGAGCTAGGAGGGATAAACTAAGAGACGAATTCAATGTATCCATACAAGCTCTACTCGACACAGCTGAAGATGTCCCGGACAACGGACCAACCATAGACCTAGCTGCGATGACTTCTCGTCCAAGTCAGGTACGATTTGTGTTTAATTATTTCTGTTTCCTTGCAGGTGATATGGCCTCGGCCTAGTGGCTCTAGTAAGCCCACAATGAGTCTAGTTCGAGTCCCAGTAGAGTCTTTTATTTTATTTCTTTTATTTTGTGTCTGTAGCTACACTTTCCATATAAGGAAACAGCATGTTGTTTCCATTGAGAGTGTGTGTCGTTTTCTTTTATTTTCGTACAAGTCCTGTTGTTTTTGTTTTGAGTCGCAACCCTAGAGGTTGTAGCCGTAAGGATCAAACTATAAGATCCCCGGCCGTGTATCTTTTTATTTACCCTACATCAATAAAGAACCGAATTTCTTCTAGCTTGAAAGTTGCTGAAACTTTTGTCTCAGATCTTGTCTTTGTGTGTAATTCACAAAGCCACGATTCTTAAGCTGTATCAAGGAGCCTTTCACACTCCCTGTGGTGCTTATCGATCCACCATCACGACCCCATCCATCCGGTTTCACAAGAGGAGCTTCGAGCTGCTTGTCTAGCCGTCCACACCGGTTTTTGTGAGTTGTAGCGGAGGAGGAGCTTCGAGCTAACTTCGTTTCCACTTCAGATCCGGCTCAAAGACTAGTTCATTTCGAGTCTTATATCAGTCATGGAAGTAAAATAAACAAATAAACACTTCTTAGCTTGATTCAAAACATTATCCTTGTCAAGTTCTTCTTTTTCATGCATCTTAATACAAGAATTCTGTTCCGAATATTCTTTGATTAATCCTAACTTTTTCTCAATGATTTCTGAATAAAATAAACTCATATTAACAGCCCTTAAATCATGAGAAACAAGTCGAGATGAAGAGATACTTACCTGAACAAGGTCCTTGGTGTATTTGGTGCTTGTAAGTATCACAACAAATGAAAATAGTGTTGGATCCGGGGGTTCTTCTAGGATCAAGGCATTTTTGGTGACCATCTCATACTCTATATAGGTGTCTAAAAACTCTCCTGGTCGCCAATGATAGGTTAAGAATGATCCAGATGATGAAAGATCCATTTTAGGCTCCACGGGAAACTTTTGAAGTGATGTGATCAAAAACTCGAACGGTACAGGTCTTGAACGTTCTAGATAGTCTCCAGGTCTCCAAATGTGGCTTTGAGAGGCATCTTGATGAAGACAACGGATGGTTTTTCCAGTGGGTAGCTTTGCTTTCAATTCAATGTCTTCGAAAACTCGTTCACAATGATCTCTCGCTTTATTCCTATCATGACAAAAAGAAAAATCCATGTTAGTTAGTAGAAAATCAACAACAGGACGAGGTTGTACTATCATCAATTTAGAGCCATTAGAAATCATTGTAAAGCCCATGAAAAATCCTTGTTGAGCCGTAGTACTCCTGGCTTGAACTGGTTGCGTCTCCTTAAGAAAGTTGTCATCACTTTGCTCTTCTCTTTCTTTAGCTTTATCTTGAATTCCATCACCATAGATCATCGCCACATTGTAGTTGTAGGAGTGATTAGGCTGTAGCTTCTTCGGTTCAGTACCTATAGACACAACCTGCAAAAATTTAAGTTCACTCGGTGGCACCGGTGGAGGGTTAGAAGCACAAGTAATTTTATTCAAAGAGGTGAATAAATTTGAATCAAAAGGTTCAGCCTCTTTCTCTTTACCAGACATGGCCATGTAATTATCTTTCTTACCTTGTTCTTGCTTACCTCTGAGCTTGGTTTTGTCAAGATATACTTCATCTGGTGGCAATGGTACAAGACTAATCTTCTTTTCTTGAAAAGGTTTTGACACCGAAATGGTACATTATGCACCAAGAGAAAGCAAGTTAGCTCTCATTCGTTTTTGAGAGTCTAGATAATTACCTCGGGTATTCACTGGTGGCAAAATGTCTGGTGGTTTCTCATTAGTCTCAACACTGTGACAAGCTGTAGGTAAGTTATTGTGGGCCAGCACTGCTTCAATTTGAGTAAACCCTCCTAATGCTCGTGTTGTTGCTTCTTTAGGCGATTCTTGGCTTGGAGCTTGTTGTAGTAGTTCTGGTGGTGCTTGTGGAGCATACTTATTCCTTAGTTGTTCCTTAAGATCTCTCCAGGTCGTGATAGTCGGCTTGTTGTAATACCAGCGTTCATAAACTTCATCCAACAACCATTTGTAAGCATCTCCATTGAGTCGTCCAATGGCATAAGCGAACCTCTTCTCTTTCAGAATGTGATTGTAGTAGAACCAATCCTCCATGTTTTGTTCCCACTCTAAGTAGTTTTCTTTTCCTGAAAATTTCCAAAGTAGAAACTCATTAGTTGGTTGAAAATCAAAACAAAACACAGATTTGGGAGCGTGAGAGGTTTTATGCGGGCTGCGCCAAGTTGATCTCGTTGTATTGTCTGGCGGCTTGGGATTAAGATCAGGTTCCCTCATTTTTCTTGCTCTGCTCTGCTCTTGTTGAAGTCCTTGATGAAGTCCTTGACGAAGTGCAGCCATGTTGTTATCCATTACTTGCTCCATGTTTGCTGTAATCGCTTCAACGAGTTGCTTGTTGCGGTTTCTGAGTGTCTCCTCATCATGATCGGCCATCTCTGCCTGAAACAACACAACAAAATACACCAGTAAAGTGTCCTTTTGATAATCAAATTGGTCCTAATACTGAAAAACACGAAAATGACTCTTGGTATTCAATTTCATCGGATGAACACTGTCAACGACTGTTTTCAGAAAACGATCTCGGAAAATTATCAAAACATAACCAAAAATTCCCAAACCAATTTTAACAAATACTAGACTCAAAATTGGTTCCGATCCAATTTATTTCACGATTTTATCACAAGCCAATATTTAATTAAAATTCGGACAATATGGGGCGAAAACCACTTAACTTCTCAATGTTGCTCTGATACCACTTGATACGATTCTGGGTGGAGAATCGTGTCCCAATCTCTCACTGGGAAGTTAAGATGACCAGTTTAGACTCCAGGCTTGATCAGCAAGCGGTTCTGGAGAGGATGGAGTGATAGACGCCACGAGAGGATGCGGAAGGCCTCTTGATAAGTCTGGTTCGAACAATCTAATCACTAGAATTGTTCTCAAGTATCCTAAATCGAATCACTCGAAATAGAAGACAAGGATCTATCAGATAAAAAGAGATTTTGATTGAAAAGATAGATAAGAAATACATCAGAGTCTCAGAGACATTATAAAGAAGAGAGGAGACGAAGAGGAGAAGAGAGGAGGAGCGGAGCATTAAAGTCTCGGCGAGTTCCAAGACATGCCTTGGAACTTACCAACGACCAACACACCAATACAATCCCGCGCACACATAATTCTCAAACATAAGTTCAAATTTAAATAAACTAAACAGAAATAAGATAGAAAGATAATAAGATAGACGGGCCGCGCCTAAGCTCTCGAGACGGGCCGAACTAGGTCGGACCAATGCCAAGCAATGAGGAACCTATGGACCACGAACCTCATTAAAAACCTTCCTTTGGAAAACCACTTGGGAAAAACCAAAGGCAAGGGAAAAAGAGTGTAAGTGAGCCATAGGGCTTGACACTAATCTTCCCGGACATGAACCATGACCAAGGTGGCCGCGGTATCACTTGCGTCCGAGTGACCCCTTTGAACCAAAGCTTGACGTAGCAAGGTTCCCATAATATTGTTGAGTTCCTTAGTTCTAGAACGAGTCATAGATCCATCTGGTACTCCCTTGGCCGACCAAGAACGTGTCCTAACACCAAATGGTTCATCCGGCACTTCCTTCTCGACCGGTTCCAGCATTCCCTCGACCAGCTCCATTGTTTCCTCGACCAGGTCCAGCATTTCCTCGGCCATTGGATTTCCTTTCTGGACACTATCCATTCTCGCATCAAAAGCTGTTGAGATAGATTCCAGGTTCAAATCAAGGGCATCCGAACCACAAAGGAGTTTCCGTGACGAACAAGGTAAGTCTTCTAACCAATATAATCGAACTCGTGACATTACTTGTTTTAAGTGCCAGGGAAGAGGGCATATATCAAGAGACTGCCCAAACCGGAGAGTAATGATCGTCACCAACACGGGAGATTACGAGTCACAAGATGAGGCTGCAGACGAGTCCGAAGAACACGGGGAAGACATCGAGTGAAAACCAAGCATCCACGCCCATACAAGCTTCGGTGGCTCAATGACAAGGCCGAGATGAAGGTCTCCGAACAGGTAACGGTTCCATTTAGCATTGGTAAGTATGTTGATCAAGTTACTTGTGATGTAGTGCCCATGCAAGCCGGACACCTCCTCTTAGGGAGACCCTGGCAATTTGACCGAGAAACTCAACATGATGGACGTAGTAACCAATACTCGGTGACACACCAAAACCGTAAGTTCACTCTTGCACCCCTCAGTCTCTCACAAGTTCATGCACTTCACGCAAAAATGGCTAAGGACGGAGAGGTAAGTACATCGAACCTTTACGTAAGCTGCGGATCAGTTGGTAAGTCCCTTGGTGCCAAGGGCGCCCTACTACTAATGTTCTACCAAGAATGTCTAAGTACAGATACAGGTGATCTAGAAATTCCTGAGGAAGTCCAACCCTTACTCCAGAGTTACTTGGACGTATTTCCCGAAGAACTACCACCCGGACTACCACCAATTAGAGGTATAGAACATCAAATCGATTTGGCTCCGGGAACAGCTCTGCCGAACAAACCCGCTTATAGGATGAATCCGGAGGAAAGCAAGGAATTGGAGAAACAAATCAGTGACTTATTAGGCCAAGGTTACATCCGAGAAAGTCTTAGTCCATGTGCTGTGCCAGTTCTGCTCGTACCAAAGAAAGGAGGCACTTGGAGAATGTGTGTAGACTGTCGTGCCATCAACAACATAACCATCAAGTACCGGCACCCTATCCCACGTCTCGACGACATGTTAGACGAGCTCTGCGGTTCCACACTCTTCTCAAAGGTGGATCTTAAAAGTGGATATCATCAAGTACGTATGCGCGAAGGCGACGAATGGAAAACTGCTTTCAAAACAAAACAGGGGCTATACGAGTGGCTTGTCATGCCCTTTGGTCTCACCAACGCCCCCAGCACCTTCATGCGCTTGATGAACCAGGTTCTTCGTTCTTATATTGGAAAATTTGTAGTAGTTTATTTTGATGACATATTAATCTACAGCAAAAATCTTAAGGATCATTTAGAACACCTAGAACTTGTATTTAAATCACTTCGGAAGGAAAGCTTATACGCTAACCTAAAGAAGTGTGTCTTTTGTACTAACAAACTTGTGTTCTTAGGTTTTGTTATTAGTGAACAAGGAATACAGGTGGATGAAGAGAAGATAAAAGCTATCCGAGATTGGCCCACTCCCACTACCATCGGACATGTTCGGAGTTTCCACGGACTAGCTAGCTTCTATAGACGATTCGTCAAGGATTTTAGCACGGTAGCTGCACCACTCACAGCCGTGATCAAGAAGAATCAGCCATTTAAGTGGGGAGTTGCTCAAGAACCAGCCTTCAATACCTTGAAGGAGAAGCTAACACAAGCACCGGTTCTTTCTTTACCTAACTTTGACCTTATCTTCGAGATTGAATGTGATGCTTCAGGTCTAGGAATTGGAGCCGTGCTACACCAGAACAAGAAGCCCGTGGCATTCTTCAGTGAGAAACTCAACGGAGCTGCACTCAACTACCCGACATATGACAAAGAGTTGTACGCCCTAGTCCGAGCCTTACAAACCTGGCAGCACTACCTACTGTCCAAGGAGTTCATCATCCACACCGATCATGAGACTCTCAAGCATCTCCGAGGACAAACAACACTCAAGAGGCGACATGCAAGATGGCTGGAGTTCATAGAAACGTTTCCTTACGTCATTAAGTACAAGAAGGGTGCGGAAAATGTGGTAGCTGATGCCTTATCCCGACGATACATACTAATCACCACGCTAGAAGCCAAGATCATGGGGTTTGAGCATCTCAAGGATCACTATGCCACGGATCCTGATTTTTCCGAGGCTTATGAAGCCTGTGGTAAGGGTGAATTCCATTCCTACTATTTGCATGATGGATTTCTTTTCAGGGATAAAAGACTATGCATACCAAGAGGATCCATGCGTGACTTGTTGCTCAAGGAAGCTCACGGAGGTGGTCTTATGGGTCA
Organism: Barbarea vulgaris; assembly: GCA_963667165.1. Classification (NCBI taxonomy): domain Eukaryota; kingdom Viridiplantae; phylum Streptophyta; class Magnoliopsida; order Brassicales; family Brassicaceae; genus Barbarea; species Barbarea vulgaris. The sequence goes on from OY763891.1 coordinate 7,439,520, forward strand.
TTTTGGCGTTGACAAGACATTGGCTGTAGTGACGGATCATTTCTATTGGCCTCATATCAAGAAGGACGTCGAGAAGACTTGTGCCAAATGTGTGACTTGCCACCAAGCCAAATCCAGGTCCCATCCTCACGGATTATACTTACCTTTGCCTATCCCTAACGCCCCTTGGGAAGATATTTCCATGGATTTTGTCTTAGGGTTACCACAGGTTCAGCACAAGGATTCAATCTTCGTGGTGGTTGATAGATTCTCGAAGATGGCACATTTCATACCGTGCAACAAGACCAATGATGCCTCCCAAATCGCCGATCTGTTCTTCAAAGAAGTGGTAAAATTACATGGTGTTCCTAGAACTATTGTCTCTGACCGTGATGTCAAATTTTTAGGACACTTTTGGAGAACCTTGTGGAGGAAGATGGGGATAAAGCTCTTGTTCTCAACTACTTGTCATCCACAAACGGATGGACAAACGGAAGTGGTAAACCGAACCCTTTCCACTTTACTTAGAGCCACACTCGGAAAGAACTTAAAAACATGGGTTCATTGTCTACCATTTGTTGAGTTCGCCTATAATCATGCCAGGCACTCTACTACTAATCTTTCTCCCTTTGAGATTGTCTATGGTTTCAGGCCCTTAACACCGATTGATTTAACTCCTATACCACACACCGAACAAATCAATGTCGATGGCAAGAACCGAGGCGAATACATCAAGAAACTACATGAACAAGCACGAGATAAGATTCTCAAGAAGAATGAGAAGATCAAAGCGCAAAGGGACAAAGGACGCAAGCGAGTCATCTTTGAGCCCGGAGAGTGGGTATGGATTCACATGCGACCGGAGAGGTTTCCTCGGAAGAGAAGTTCCAAACTAGCACCTCGAGGCGATGGACCGTTCAAAGTACTTGAGAAAATCAACGACAACGCCTACAAGCTGGAGCTTCCAGGTGAGTTCAACATTTCACATAGCTTTAATGTTGCTGACCTTTCACCTTATGTCTCAGATGAACAAGTTTTGAGGACAAAACCTTCTCAAGAGGGAGAGTATGATGCGGACATCAATCCGGTAACTGAACTATCTGACGAGGACACACGTGAGGAGCATACTGAAGTGACAAATATTCAAGAGAAGACTCAAGAAGGTCCAATAACCCGAGCAAAAGCCAAGGAGTTGAATATAGGATCACACAACAAGCAAGTAGCGGACCAAGTGCATCAAGTGGAGGACGACCATGTCATCAAGATTCCAGAAGTAGCTGGACCTATCACAAGAGCTAGGAGGGATAAACTAAGAAAAGAATTCAACGTATCCATACAAGCTCTACTTGACACAGCTGAAGATGTCCCGGACATCGGACCAACCATAGACCTAGCTGCGATGACTTCTCGTCCAAGTCAGGTACGATTTGTGTTTAATTATTTCTGTTTCCTTGCAGGTGATATGGCCTCGGCCTAGTGGCTCTAGTAAGCCCACAATGAGTCTAGTTCGAGTCCCAGTAGAGTCTTTTATTTTATTTCTTTTTATTTTGTGTTTGTAGCTACACTTTCCATATAAGGAAACAGCATGTTGTTTCCATTGAAAGTGTGTGCCGTTTTCTTTTATTTTCGTACAAGTCCTGTTTTTTTTGCTTTGAGTCGCAACCCTAGAGGTTGTAGCCGTAAGGATCAAACTATAAGATCCCCGGCCGTGTATCTTTTTATTTACCCTACATCAATAAAGAACCGAATTTCTTCTAGCTTGAAAGTTGCTGAAACTTTTGCCTCAGATCTTGTCTTTGTGTGTGATTCACAAAGCCACGATTCTTAAGCTGTATCAAGGAGCCTTTCACACTCCCTGTGGTGGTTATCAATCCACCCTCACGACCCCATCCATCAGGTTTCACAAGAGGAGCTTCGAGCTGCTTGTCTAGCCTTCCACACCGGTTTTGTGAGTTGTAGCGGAGGAGGAGCTTCGAGCTAACTTCGTTTCCACTTCAGATCCGGCTCAAAGACTAGTTCATTTCGAGTCTTATATCAGGAACCTTGGGTACGTAAACACGCTTAGGCGCTTTCTGCAAGTCCTCAACAACTGGTGCGTCTGGTGACGAGTGGTATCGATTGACACCAATGGGTGGGTGTCGGTCGACACTAGCCGGTGTTGGTACCTATCTAGGTGTGGACAAGGGTGTCGATCGACACTGATGAGAGGTGTCGGTCGACACTGGTGGTTCAACCGCGAATTTGTCATGGATTTCCTCTAAGTCCACAATCTCTTCACCCTTCTGAGACCTTGCCAATACAGGATTCAACTCTTTACCACTTCTCAACCTGATAGCATTGCAAGGATACTTGGGGTTGTTATCGGTTCTTCCTGGAAAAACTCCATCAGGTCCTTTTACAGACCTAGCAGTCTGTGCAACCTGGAGATCGAGCTTTTTCATGTGAATGTTCAAAGCATCGATTTTACCATTCAGGTCGGTATATAGCGAGTCAATCTTCCCATTAAGATCAACCGTAATCTTATGCTTACCCTCCAAAATCTGATCCAGCATAGGCTTCATCTCGTTTTGCTCAGAGATAGCGGGAGGTTGCTGATAGTAGGAGGATGATTCATAGTTCATGTTAAAGTCATTGTTGCTCTGGAAGGGCTTCTGATACTGGTTCTTAGGAATATAACTAGAAGAGTTATGATTACCGGTGAAGGTACTCCGCTGATTGTTTCCACTGTAATCACCTCTGTTCTGCTGATTGCCGTAACGCAGACCCTGAAATCCAGTGCCAACAATGTAGTTGCACTCCTCTTCCTCATACACCTGCTCGGGCTCAAATGTCTCAACCTCTGCAGCAAAGTGATCTGACTTCTTATTCATTAGGATACTGTGAACTGAATCCAACTTTGTCTTCAACTCATCAATATGCTTCCCATCTACGCTTCCAGCCTGTTTTTGATGTTCATAGTCAACATTCTTGGTGCTATTGCTAGACGCCAAGTTCTCAATCAACTCATAAGCTTCCTCTGGAGATCTGGTGTTGAAGTTCCCATTGCTCGCTGAATCTAGAGCCATCTGGTACCACCAATCAACTCCTCCGAAGAAAATACCCAACAACTGAACATGGGAGAAACCATGATGCGGACAATCTCTCTGATAAGCTCTGAAACGAACCCATGCCGCCTTGAATGCCTCAGTAGGCCTCTGCGTAAATTGAGAAATATTGTTCCTCAAATCCTTTGAACGTGCATCATCATAGAAGTTTCTCAAGAAAGTCTTCTTCGTCTCTTCCCAACTAGTCAGAGATCCTGTCGGTAACTGCTTCAACCAGTAAGCTGCTTCACCAATAAGAGAATGTGGGAAGGGCTTACAGAAAAGATAGTCATAGCTGACTCCATTGATCTTCATGCTTGTTACCAGATCCTCGAAACGCTCTATATGGTCCATAGGGTGTTCATGTGACAATCCGGAGAAATGATGATGACCCACTAAGCAGTAGTAGGACAGCTTCAGCTCGAATTTGTTCCTCTCAATGGTTGGGAGATGAATCGTAGACCTGTTAGCATAGAACTCATCAGGCCTATTGTAATCACCTAGTGTCCTTCCTCTCTCAACTTGCCTTTGCCCTACCGCTACAGCAATTGCTACAGCTGCCGGTTGGTGTCGTTCGACACCCTCGACCTCGGCAATCCTGTTGCCCTCTACATAAAGCTTTTGGCCTTGCTCGTTGCAAATATGACCCTCTTGGTCTCTCAGAACTCCAGCATCATCTGGTCGTAGTACCACTGGACCAACCCTTTCAACTGGTTTCTTTGCTTTTCTGATCTAGCGTTCTAACTTTGCAGGCTCTTGATTCGAAAGAAGTACAAGCTCGTTGTCTTTGTTGCTTCGAGTTCTGCGATTAGACATACACCTGAAACACACCTGACAAAAAGAAAGAACGTTGTAAGTAAACTGAAAAATAAAAACTTAGACTGAACTCTACACTTAAGTCTATTGGAAACTCAAAAGAGTCCCCGGCAACGGCGCCAAAATTTTGATAGGGGTCAAATTAACCCTAGAGCTACTCTCTCAAATTAAGAGATCACGGTCGTACTTGAGGGTCGAATCCACAAAGACTCTGTCGCTTCACAATAGACGTAGTCGTTTCAAGTCCAGGTAAGCAATAAAGATGTATTGAAATAACGATGCAGAAAAGTAAATAGAGATGTAAATCAATAGGAGGAAAGCGTCAGGTTTAGGGAACTTCTCAGGAAATCAATCAAAGCAGATAAAACAATTGGTCAAGATCTAATTAAAAACCGTTCTAGAACTCAAATCACTAATGCATAGCTAACCAACTGTCGTTGTTGTAACGCCCGTGTTCCAAAAATGGAGTTTTTGGAAATTAAAACCGGGATTTATGCGTAGATTTTTCTGGGAAAATTAATTCCCGGAATTTCTGGGGTAATTTGGAAGTTACACGCATTTTTCCCGTAAGGGGGTGTTCGGAGCTAATTTAGGAGTTTGGGGTCAGTTTGTGAATTTTTCGGGAATTCAGGGACCCAAATCCTAAAATAGCGCCCGTGTTCCGAAAAAGAGAAATTTCGAAATTTGCATCCGGGATTTATGCGGAGAATCTTTGGAAAATATTTCCGGGAGATTTTGGAGTGACTTAATGGTTACGCCGCATTTTTTTTCCCCGTAGGGGTGTGCGGGATCAATTGGGAAGTTTGGGGTCCCTTCGTGAACTTTTGAGAGTTCGGGGACCAAATCCTAATTAAGTTTTAAACTGAATTAATTCAGTTGCACCAACCATTCCACCATCTTTCTCCACAAAGCAGCCTTCACTTGCTAGGGTCACCCACCTATGCACCTAGTTTTCCACCCCTACAAAGCAGCCTAGTGCCCTACCTTCTCCACTAAAGTCAGCCACTCTCATCTCCTTTAGCTGAATCTGCCGACTCTTCACTTCCATCTGCAGAAAAGAAAAGAGTTAAAGAAGAGAGAGAGAGAGAAGGAGAAGGAGAAAAGGAGGAGGAAAAAGAGAGAGCTTTGTGTGGTGTGGTGTGGTGAACAAGAGCCAAAAGAAGTGTGGGCTTGTGTTGGTGTGGGTGTGGAGACCAAGCAAGGCTGAGAGCTTGTGGTGCCTGTGTGAGGGCGTGGAGAGCAAGAAGAGGTGTGTCTTGGTGGCTGAGTTGGGCGTGAGAGGCTCGAGGAAAAGGAAGCGGGGTTGCCGTGTCGGTGAAGCTTCGGAGCTCTCTCGCATCCTTGTGTTCTCACCGTTAGAAAGGGTAAGGTTCTGCTCTTTCTGTGTTTGTATCTTGTGGTTCTTGTTGGTTCGGTGTGAGGAACCGGGAGTGTGAGTCACGGTGGTGACGTTGGTGAGTTTCGGTGGTGGCGTTGGGACACGTGTTAGGAGGCGTGTTGGTGTCGGTGTTTTGTGGCCGCGGGTGTGAGCGGTGTTGGTTGCGGAGAGTGCTTGAACGTGGCTCCGTGGCGGTGGTTGTGGTTGAGGAGTTGGAGTTCGATCGCGTGGCCAAGTTGGCGTGAGTGGTGCAAGGCGGTGTTGGCGTTTTGCACTAGGAATGATCGATCCAGGGCCAGATCGATCGATCTGGAGGGTGGTTGGTAATCTCACGGCCGGCCAGGATCGATCGATCCAGGCGGGATCGATCGATCTGGGCAGGATCGATCGATCCAGGCCAGGATCGATCGATCTGGTGGTCCGCGCTTGGTAGGATCGATCGATCTGGTCGTTCTGGCCGTTTTCCGTGTTCGTTTCTTGTGTTTAAAGTTTCGTTTTGTTTTATTTGTTAGGCACGCGTTTGGGGAATTGAAGCGGTTTCATTCCGGGAAGTTTTTCGGAATTTCCGTGCGTGGCTAAAAGTGAGTGCAGGACCGTAAGCTTATCTAAGCGATTGAGTTATTTGATGTGTTTGCATGATTGTAGGCCGTATGATCTCTGGTGGATCTAGATCGAGTGTTTCTTGAGATTGTTGATTTATTTGTGGTATTTTCGTGTTTAATACGTTGAATAATTTTTAATCGTTTGTGTGTATAGCTTGTAGATGGGAGGATTGCCTCACTAAGTATTTGTTGAAATACTTATGCATCTCATTTTATTTGATGCAGAAAAAGATTAGGTGTGACCGTGGAATTATGGCGAAGAAGAGGGGATGATCTAGGAACTCGGTTGTTTGTTTAAGAGTCTTCCGCTATAAAAGGATTTGTGTTGTTTAGTATTTATGGATAAATGATCTAGCGATCTCGAGTCCGGTTTCTCGTTTATCGAGAACCGTTATAGACAACAGAAATTGTCTATGAAAGCCAAAGTGGCTATACAGACCAACTTCGACTCTCAACTCAAGTCGTCGTATTCTGGAAAGATCAATTGATTAAATATCCTTTCGGTTGTTTAAAAGTGTATTTTATTGTTGGAGTGAGTAAATATTATTCATGAGTAGTTGAATAATATTTGTTTGGGGTGGTAATTAATATTTATGAGAATATTAATTATTGGTTTAAAAAAAAAAAAAAAACGAGTGTGGTCGTTTCAATTTGGTATCAGAGCAATTACGGCTCTAGGACGGGATAGGAAAAATTAAATTGGATATAATTTAATTTTTGGTGCGGTGATGCATGGGCAAACCGTAGTAGAATTGACTATGAGAGTTAGTCGATTGGTTGGGTATGGAGTTCTAGATCATCCTCTTCGAGCCTTTAAAGAGATTCCACGGTAAGTTGTTTGGTTTTCTGTTTGGTGTCCGGTTTGGGTTTGGTTTAACCAGCAAACCGGATTGAAGTAATTCATTGAGGAAATTACTGTTATTAAATTTAATTCGGGACCATGGATTGGTTGGGTTAAGAGATTAACCATGGTTTAGTTTTGGGTTGTTAAATAAGGATTTAATCCTTGATCGGTTAATCTAAACCGTAGAAGTTCGAGTTGTTGTTGAGCCGGCTTCTGTGGTTGTTAAAGGTTTGATCGAGGAGTCAACTATTGGGTATAGATGGCTAAAAGAGGTAGAGGTCGCGGTCGTGGTACCGGTAGAGGTAGGGGTCGCGGTCAGAGGAACGCAAGGACTCCGGTGGTGGAGGAGAGTGTGACACAAAGTGTTACGTTTGAGCGGGTCGGGAACTCGCATGCGGATCAGGTTGGGGCGGAGGGTGTGGCCGGTGTTGGTGCTGCTGTTGCTGGAGGTCCAGCGGGTGCTGCGGGGGTGGCAGCAGTTGTAGCTCCGGCCCAAGAGGATCGTATTGCGAATTTCTTGGCCTTGCTGTTAGAGCGGTTACCAGAGAGGGTACCAGTGCAGGCTCCAGTAGTACCACCGGTAGCTGAGGTGCAGCCGAGGGTTGCGGTTGCAGAAGAGCGCCCATCATACCTCAAGATGATGGAGCAGCTGCAGAGGATTGGCACGAGATTCTTTCAAGGTGGTGCCAAGCCTGAAGAGGCAGATGAGTGGAGGATGCGGATGGAAAGGAATTTCCGATCGATTAGGTGTCCAGAGGGATACCGAGTGGATCTCGCAGTCCACTATCTGGAGGGGGACGCACATCTCTGGTGGAGAGGTGTTGCGGCCCGGAGGGTCCAAGCAGAGATGTCTTGGGAGGATTTTATGGTGGAGTTTAACTCTAAGTACTTTCCCTAAGAGGCATTGGACCGGATGGAGAGACGGTTCCTAGGGATGACTCAAGGGAACCGGTCGGTTCGTGAGTATGAGGCGGAGTTTAACCGTCTCAGAGTGTATGGGTCATATCGTGGATGATGAGCAGGCCTAGGTGAGGCGGTTTTTGATGGGTTTTTGGGCCGAGCTGAGGAACCAGTGTCTAATAGGATCGTTTGAGACGGTTGTAGAGCTGGTAGAGAAGGCCGCGGTGCTTGAGGAGGGTCTGAGAGATGTGGTTGAGGTAGTCAGCCCAACTCTTCAGGAAAGGAAGTCTCCACATCAGTCCGGTCCTAGCAAGGGCGGTGAGCCGGTACATGGACAGAAGCGGAAGTGGGAGGGTCCTTCCAGGGGTAACCAAGGTGGTCAGGGATGCTTTGGTTGTGGAAGCAAGGACCATAGGGTTGTGAGTTGCCCCCAGAAAGATGGAGCGATCGGGGATACTCGGGTGTGTTACCACTGCAGGGAGCCAGGGCATATCAAGCCGAAATGTCCGAGGTTGCTGCAGGGAGTGGTAGCGGCAGTGCCGACAGATAGTCGGGCTGCAGTGACACCTAGGGTATACACCATGGTGGAGTCGGGAGAGCCGAGTTCCAAACCGATCACTGGAAAAAGATAAAGGTCTTGTGGATGGTGACGGGGTTGAGAAGGAGACTTGGGAACCAGGGGCGAGGATGAAAGCAAGGTTCAAGAAGTGGTTGGAGAAGCAATCAAAAGCTTGAGCTTTCATCGATGGTTCCCAGTTTTGAGTTTTTATCATGGAACCTTATGTAATCGTTTTAATGTTGTAAACGATATTGTATGATGAGTATAATAAGATGGTTAGTTCTTATTGTTGATGGCCAGTGTTGCCATGAGTTTTTAAGTGAACATGAGGTTCTGAAAAGAGTTTTTATGTGGATTTAAAAACTTGAGTTATAATCGGAAAAGATTATGTGGGTACCCGGAGTGTCGGGGTATGTTGTGAGATAACCTGAGTAATCGTTATGGAAAAGATGAAATTATGGGTTTGGAACGTGTGTGATGCCGGTATTACCTTGCGAGGTTGTATGCGGATCACGGGAGGTAGTTCAGTCGGGAGTGCTTATAGACGTATGTTGGGTCATGGTTGCTCAAGGGACGGTTGGTCTTGTACAACTCTAGGGAGGATGGATAGTTCCTCTTATACCCAGAACTCGAAAGGTATATAGCTCAGGGTGGCGTGGTATGAAATATCGAGAACCCGTAAGGTTATAGTTCCCAGAGTTTAGGGGGTATAAGTGTGATACCCAGAACTCACAAGGTATATAGCCCAGAGTGGAGTGGTATGTGATTACCAAGGACTCGGAAGGTTATACTACCCAGAGTTGAGTGGTATGTGTCTGATACCTAGAACTCGTAAGGAATACAGCCCAGGGTGGAGTGTTATGTAATACCGAGAACCCGTAAAGTTATATCTTCTAGAGTGGAGTGGTATGAGTTTAATACCGAGAGCTCATAAGGACTTAGTGGCCTGAGAGCGGAGTGGTATTGATACCTAGAACTCGTAGGACTTGGTGTCTTAGAGTGTAGAAGTATGAGTTGAGTTATGAGCAATGATCTATGACCAAGAGTCTTAAGCTAGTGACTGAATGTAACCTCAGAGGTCAATAGTGTTTGATCTCGGGACTGGGTGAGTGGCCAGTATGGTCGAGTTGACCATTGTGTTATGAGGTGTGTGATTGAGTTCATTGCGAATGGACTGTGGCATTAGATTCGAGGACGAATCTATGTTAGTGGGGGAGAATTGTAACGCCCGTGTTCCAAAAATGGAGTTTTTGGAAATTAAAACCGGGATTTATGCGTAGATTTTTCTGGGAAAATTAATTCCGGGAATTTCTGGGGTAATTTGGAAGTTACACGCATTTTTCCCGTAAGGGGGTGTTCGGAGCTACTTTAGGAGTTTGGGGTCAGTTTGTGAATTTTTCGGGAATTCAGGGACCCAAATCCTAAAATAGCGCCCGTGTTCCGAAAAAAGAGAAATTTCGGAATTTGCATCCGGGATTTATGCGGAGAATCTCTGGAAAATATTTCTGGGAGATTTTGGAGTGACTTAATGGTTACGCCGCATTTTTTCCCCCGTAGGGGTGTGCGGGATCAATTGGGAAGTTTGGGGTCCCTTCGTGAACTTTTGAGAGTTCGGGGACCAAATCCTAATTAAGTTTTAAACTGAATTAATTCAGTTGCACCAACCATTCCACCATCTTTCTCCACAAAGCAGCCTTCACTTGCTAGGGTCACCCACCTATGCACCTAGTTTTCCACCCCTACAAAAGCAGCCTAGTGCCCCACCTTCTCCACTAAAGTCAGCCACTCTCATCTCCTTTAGCTGAATCTGCCGACTCTTCACTTCCATCTGCAGAAAAGAAAAGAGTTAAAGAAGAGAGAGAGAGAAGGAGAAGGAGAAAAGGAGGAGGAAAAAGAGAGAGCTCTGTGTGGTGTGGTGTTGTGAGCAAGAGCCAAAAGAAGTGTGGGCTTGTGTTGGTGTGGGTGTGGAGACCAAGCAAGGCTGAGAGCTTGTGGTGCCTGTGTGAGGGCGTGGAGAGCAAGAGGAGGTGTGTCTTGGTGGCTGAGTTGGGCGTGAGAGGCTCGAGGAAAAGGAAGCGGGGTTGCCATGTCGGTGAAGCTTCGGAGCTCTCTCGCATCCTTGTGTTCTCACCGTTAGAAAGGGTAAGGTTCTGCTCTTTCTGTGTTTGTATCTTGTGGTTCTTGTTGGTTCGGTGTGAGGAACCGGGAGTGTGAGTCACGGTGGTGACGTTGGTGAGTTTCGGTGGTGGCGTTGGGACACGTGTTAGGAGGCGTGTTGGTGTCGGTGTTTTGTGGCCGCGGGTGTGAGCGGTGTTGGTTGCGGAGAGCGCTTGAACGTGGCTTCGTGGCGGTGGTTGTGGTTGAGGAGTTGGAGTTCGATCGCGTGGCCAAGTTGGCGTGAGTGGTGCAAGGCGGTGTTGGCGTTTTGCACTAGGAACGATCGATCCAGGGCAAGATCGATCGATCCAAGCCGGATCGATCGATCTGGAGGGTGGTTGGTCGATCTGGTAATCTCACGGCCGGCCAGGATCGATCGATCCAGGCGGGATCGAACGATCTGGGCAGGATCGATCGATCCAGGCCAGGATCGATCAATCTGGTGGTCCGCGCTTGGTGGGATCGATCGATCTGGTCGTTCTGGCCGTTTTCCGTGTTCGTTTCTTGTGTTTAAAGTTTCGTTGTTGATTTATTTGTGGTATTTTCGTGTTTAATACGTTGAATAATTTTTAATCGTTTGTGTGTATAGCTTGTAGACGGGAGGATTGCCTCACTAAGTATTTGTTGAAATACTTATGCATCTCATTTTATTTGATGCAGAAAAAGATTAGGTGTGACCGTGGAATTATGGCGAAGAAGAGGGGATGATCTAGGAACTCGGTTGTTTGTTTAAGAGTATTCCGCTATAAAAGGATTTGTGTTGTTTAGTATTTATGGATAAATGATCTAGCGATCTCGAGTCCGGTTTCTCGTTTATCGAGAACCGTTATAGACAACAGAAATTGTCTATGAAAGCCAAGGTGGCTATACAGACCAACTTCGACTCTCAACTCAAGTCGTCGTATTCTGGAAAGATCAATTGATTAAATATCCTCTCGGTTGTTTAAAAGTGTATTTTATTGTTGGAGTGAGTAAATATTATTCATGAGTAGTTGAATAATATTTGTTTGCGGTGGTAATTAATATTTATGGGAATATTAATTATTGGTTTTAAAAAAAAAAAAAAAAAAAAAACGAGTGCGGTCGTTTCAGTTGTGAAAACTATCTATAACATAAACCTTAGAGACCAACTGTCGTTGCGAATACTAAAGTTCTGACAAGCTTTAAGTATAAGTTCGATATGTTCACAAGTTATCTAAACCAACTGTCGTTGCGAATATCTAACATGCTCACTAGGATTAGTTCAGATTATAAATCACGCTGTCGCGCCAATTTAACAACATAATATCAAACTTCTAGGTGATCAAGCTAAAAGAAACATTAAGTACAATCCTAGATGTAAAAGACTCGATAAAGACTCGAAAGACATGGTTAAGACTCGATAAAGCACTTATATCATGGCTTAAAACCGGTAAAATCCATGATATATCAAGTGACACTTAATCCCAATTCAAAATAAGACTTTTCTCCTCACACCGCTTCAAGACCCTACAAATATGAGCATGACAAGACACAAAATAATCTCCAAAGATGGAAAAGTGATCCATAAACACTTCAACCACATTCTCAATCCAATCCGAGAAGATCGATATCATGCACCTTTGAAAGGTTACGGGTGCGTTACATAGCCCAAATGGCATCCTACGATATACGAAGGTACCATAAGGACATGTAAATGTCGTCTTTTCTTGGTCATCGTAGTGAATGAGAATTTGATAAAAAAAAAAAACCCAAATAACCGTCAAGAAAACAATAGTGGAGTGGTTAATAATCATTCTAACATTTGGTCTATGCATGGTAATGGGAAATGGTCCTTTCTAGAGGCGACATTTAGCCTTCAATAGTCTATGTGTATCCTATGTCTCCTTATGGTTCTAGTTGGGATCAATTCATCTTTATCGTTTTTGACAACCGTGACTCCACCCTTCTTTGGTACTACATGTACCGGGGAAACCCATGTGCTATCCGATATCGGGTATATTATTCCCGCATCCAAGATTTTAAGGATCTCTTTCCGTACGACATCTCTAAGGTTAGGGATTAACATCCTTTGATGTTCAACGGAAGTCATAGACTCATTCTCAAGGTGGATCCTATGCACACAAAGAGTTTCTGGAATTCCTTTTATTTCACCACGTGAATACCCAATGGCTCTCCTAAACTTTTTTTAATTCTCCTAAAAGGGTTGAAGTCTCAAGATCACTAAGTTCATCATTATAGAAAACCAGATAAGTAGAGTTTGTTCCGAGAAATGCGTACTTTAGCCCTTTTGGGAGTTGTTTGAGGTCGACCTTTGGAGCTTTAAGTTCACTCCAATCTCCATCAATGCTAGTCTTACCATTGCTAGCTCTATATTCGTTGGTCACCTCTCCAACCTCAGGTACACTAACCTCATGCCTCTCTTGATTCAATCCAAAGAAAGACCCCTCACCACAAGATGGCAAGTGTGAGTTTAGAATCTTCTCATACCCCCCACGCTAGCATCTTCAAGCAAATCAAACTCCCCTTTTTTACCGTTAACGCGCATTGGAGTAAGTCATCTAAGGCGATCTCCTCCAACAGCTCATCCGCTAAAGTATCCATTTCCTCAAACCTCACTTCCCAAATGTAAGTGTTTCCTTCCTTTACTCATATCAATCATTGAACCCGTGGTTCGCAAGAATAGACGACCTAAGATTAGTGGATCCTTTGGTTCTTCATCCATCTCAAGCACCACAAAGTCCGTTGGTATCTCAAAGTGACATATCATCACAAGAAGGTATTCAAATAACCCAAGATGAGTTATAATAGACCGATCCGCAAGAACAATCGAGATTCTACAATCCTTATACCTCATGAAACCCAACCACTTTTCAACCGATAAAGGATCAAGCTCACAGAAGCTCCCAAATCACACAAGCAACAACCAAAGGAGAGTGGGCCATGAGAGCACATAAGTGTAAAGCTACTCGTCTCATCTTTCTTCTTTGCTACCACTTTCCTTTGGATAATAGCACTACACTGATCATGAGTAAGCACAAGACCAAATTGTAATGGCTAAATGCATAGCGTCCCCAGCAACGGCACCAAATTGATATTAGCTTTTTTAGAGTAATCAATTATCCCTTGTACATTGTGTAAAATAGGATCGAATCCATGGGGAAACACATAATTAACACACTAAGAATGCAAATCAAGTTTTAATCTAAGAAAATAAGGCTCATAGCTCAAGAAATCAAAATAGAAATGTAAACAAGGCGGGAAATACTAAATTCGGACTTTGAAAATTCAAATAAAAGAAGGCGCTTTTGGGACTAGATAGATGAGTAGGGTGATCGCAAGCCAACTAATGGAGTTCAATTCTATCTATTAAGGCTAATCCAAAGGCCTTATAACACAAATGACAACTAATCCATTCTCATGGCAATAGTCTCTTTACTAACCATCCAATCAAGCAATAACTCTCGTTAGTAATTGGTAGATTAGAAAGCATTAAAACCAAGTTTAAATAGCCACTAAACATCCTAGTCAACTACTCTAATAGGTAAAGAATGAATATCACTTAATAATTTGGTTCGGGAATTTCATCGAATACCTTATGGGTGAGAAAAATCCTAAGTTCTAAACAAGCTTAATCAAGTCTAATTTAGCAATAACAACACTTATTAAGCATGGATCTAGTTGTTACAAGCCTAAAGTCCACTAATCTACAAGCAATCACCCATAATCTATCAATTAAACCCAAAAGCTCTAAAATGACTACTCACTCATGATCATGTTAACACAACCTAACAAGGTTGAATCTGGGTTAATCATGATTATGATGTGATAAGATAAGAAGATTAAGAAGAAAACAAGTACTTAAAACTCAAAAGAAAAATATTCATACAATGTTTCTTGAGAAATCTCAAAAGAGGCTAGCTAGATCTCTCTAAACAAAGCTTAACCCTCTCATTAGGTTTTTGAGGGTATTTATAGTCTAAAATAATGGAGCTTGGCTAACACATTAACACATTAAACCAAGTCAAACCCAAAATAAAACTTGGTTTAATAGCATAAGAGTAACAAGAATTGGTTTAATGAGCGGAAGAAAAGCGGATTGGTCTGGATTGGGGAACATGATGCCGCTGGAAAATGTCGATGGAGGCTAGCGGTTGTGTTCATCCCGCTATGTGAACCCGTTGTGTCCCACCGGTCAGCATCATCCTGCTACGAGACGTCGCCAACGAACCAGCCAAAACCTGTAAAGCTCGTAGCGGTGAGCATGAAACCGGTGCCACATCTCGATGGCTCTCATTGGCATACATGATGCCGCTGCATCTCCTCGCTCAAGCTCCAGCCGGAATTCTGTCATCTTCATGGTGGGGTAAACGATCCCATTGCAGCACCCCGGTGAGCCTCCTCGATGTCATCAAACCGCTACACCATCACGTCGCGGTTTAGGTCTTCATCAAGTTCACTCTTTTGATGGCTTTTGACTCTAGTTTGCTTCTTTGATGCATAATCCACTTCAAGGACCTGAAAAACAAGATTAACATGCAAATGATGCACATAGACTCTAATAATGCAATTAAAATACTAGAATCTATATGAGAAATGCCATTAAAAACTTGGTAAAATGGCAACATATCAGCGGAGTAAAGCGGTTTCTTGTATTCATAGTTGATTATTGTATGAAAGATGTCCTAACTATCTTATAAATTTTGTAAACAATGCTATCTGAACAAATTAATAAAGCTTTTAGAAGGTAAAAAATGTATATAATAAAAATGAAAAGTTAAATCAACTAAAACGATGTCCAACCTCTCAAATCAGGGTTTAAAAATATATTACTTGGAGCTAACATATTATTTAAATGATAAAAATAATTAATAAAAACAAATAATATATATATTAAAGATGTGATTAACCACTTAAACATCAAATATCTCACAAACTCTGATTTTAAACTTTTTAATCAATGTTCGACAAAATATATACAAATTATAATGTCTTTTTAACTGGTGAAAACTATTTTTCCTAATTTAAGAAAGTGTATATTTAATTTGATGAGGATTTTATATCCATAAAAATGTATATTAACATTATATGAGTTTTTATATTCATAAATGGACCTTATTTTTCTTAATTTTTTTCTTACAACCATATTTCCTACCATTATAGGACAAAGTTAGATATTATTTTTTACATATTCTTGTTTCAAATTCCAAGCTACTATTTAACTATGAAACTTTTTGCTGCCGCTAATATTTCCTACTTGACCTCTCTATGATTTTATGAGTTTGACAATTTTTGTTTTTTAATTCTAAACTCATTATTTTATTTTATTAAGAAAATGTACAATTTTACTTGGTATTTTAAATTGTTTCTCAATATATGTGTAAGAAAATAATTCTAATAACTTTGTTTGAAATACCAGATTTGATTGCTTATCCAGCTCTTATGTGGGGTAAAAAGAGTGTTTATGGTTGCTTTGGAAAACTTAGTACGGTAAAATATTGGGTTAAAATTTTATAAGAATTATAAAAAACGAGAAGAAGTGATTCGCCCTATTTCCTCTTTATCTATCTCTCTCAAAAAGCCGCCACACAGCCCCTCTTGCTAGGTCCTAACATCCAAACAGCCAACGATGCTGTCTTGCCTTTGGATACTCCCAGCCCTCCGCATCCATCTTTACCCTCCCATCGTCAGGTAATTCTGAGTTCATCTCTAGTGTTCTAAGATCCAAATCTGAGATATAATGTTTATGTTCTGTCGTTCCCAGATCTAGATAAGAGAGTTCAGTTTTACACTAGTCTTCCTTTTGTTTCCCCTTCAGTTGGTCCAGTCGTGTATGCTGCCCCTTCCATGTCCACTGATGTCCAAGCCACTTTTGGTGGAATTGTTTTTCCAATAGTCTTGGATTCTTTGTTTGTTGGTCATTGCAGTTTTCCTGTTACTGCTCCCAATTCTTTGTTCTTTGAAGGCTCACCTTCTGTGATTGTTCTTCTTGACTAGATTCTATTCTATTTCATGTTCTCCGCCTACTCTACTTTTGTAGGATCCGATTTTGTTAGGCGGTCATTATTTCTCCTCTATGTAGAATTATTTAGCTTTAAATTCCTCCATTATGAAATGTTATTTTCTATCAAATTTTCGTTTAGGGAGAGATCCTTGTCATCATTTTCCATTTATGGATGATTACTTACTATCCAATTATTCCTTTATCGCGAGATCTTTAAATCAATTTGCCCCTTATGAAGTTTTACTTTCTAAAAAATACCCAATTTTCAGAGTGATCTCACATTTCTCCTCACAATCCGGTTTTGACTAATGTTAATGCAAGTAGTGAGTAAGAAGCCGTGAAAGAAGCTGAGGAATTTGGGTGATTCTACATCAACAAATTGATGGCAATCTTGAATCAATTAAGTGTCATTCCCTTAAAATATATATTTTTCATTGGAAAATGGCTTATTTATCGATAATTTTCTATATCCATTTTAACCATACCATTGGTCTCCGATATTTCTTAGTATGGTAAAATATTGGGTTGAAAATATATTAAAATATATTATAATAAAACCAAAGAAGTGGTGATACGATTCTGGGTGGAGAATCGTGTCCCAATCTCTCACTGGGAAGTTAAGATGACCAGTTTAGACTCCAGGCTTGATCAGCAAGCGGTTCTGGAGAGGATGGAGTGATAGACGCCACGAGAGGATGCGGAAGGCCTCTTGATAAGTCTGGTTCGAACAATCTAATCACTAGAATTGTTCTCAAGTATCCTAAATCGAATCACTCGAAATAGAAGACAAGGATCTATCAGATAAAAAGAGATTTTGATTGAAAAGATAGATAAGAAATACATCAGAGTCTCAGAGACATTATAAAGAAGAGAGGAGACGAAGAGGAGAAGAGAGGAGGAGCGGAGCATTAAAGTCTCGGCGAGTTCCAAGACATGCCTTGGAACTTACCAACGACCAACACACCAATACAATCCCGCGCACACATAATTCTCAAACA
This sequence comes from Barbarea vulgaris, assembly GCA_963667165.1. Taxonomy (NCBI): domain Eukaryota; kingdom Viridiplantae; phylum Streptophyta; class Magnoliopsida; order Brassicales; family Brassicaceae; genus Barbarea; species Barbarea vulgaris. Next base: position 7,456,819 of record OY763891.1, read on the forward strand.
TAAGTTCAAATTTAAATAAACTAAACAAAAATAAGATAGAATGATAATAAGATAGACGGGCCGCGCCTAAGCTCTCGAGACGGGCCGAACTAGGTCGGACCAATGCCAAGCAATGAGGAACCTATGGACCACGAACCTCATTAAAAACCTTCCTTTGGAAAACCACTTGGGAAAAACCAAAGGCAAGGGAAAAAGAGTGTAAGTGAGCCATAGGGCTTGACACTAATCTTCCCGGACATGAACCATGACCAAGGTGGCCGCGGTATCACTTGCGTCCGAGTGACCCCTTTGAACCAAAGCTTGACGTAGCAAGGTTCCCATAATATTGTTGAGTTCCTTAGTTCTAGAACGAGTCATAGATCCATATGGTACTCCCTTGGCCGACCAAGAACGTGTCCTAACACCAAATGGTTCATCCGGCACTTCCTTCTCGACCGGTTCCAGCATTCCCTCGACCAGCTCCATTGTTTCCTCGACCAGGTCCAGCATTTCCTCGGCCATTGGATTTCCTTTCTGGACACTATCCATTCTCGCATCAAGTGGTTCACCATATTTCTCTATATCTATCTCTCTCAAAAGGCCGCCACACCGCCCCTCCAGTTAGGTCCCATCATCTGAATAGCCAACGCTTCTATCTTGCCGTTGGATCATCCCGACCCTTCGTACCCATCTTTCCCCTCCCATCATCCGGTCACTGTTAATTCATTTCAAGTTTTCTCAGATCTCAATCTGAGATATGAGGTTTATGTTTTACCGTTTCCAGATCTTGATAAGAGACCTCCATTTTACACTAGGTTGCTTTTGTTTCCCCTTAAATTTGTCCAGTAATGCATGCAGCCACTTCCCTATTCATTGATGTCCAAGCCAAATTTGTTGGAGTTGTTGTTCCAATAGTCTCAGATTCTTCGTTTGTTTGTCATTACAACTTTCATGCTACTGCTCCGATTTCTTTGTTCTCTGGATGCTCACCTTCTACGATTGTTCCCCTTGGCTAGATTCGATTCTATTTCCCATTCTCCTCCTACTATGCTTTTGTAAGTTGCACGATGCTCAAAGATTTTTAATCTCTTGTTTTGTGGGCTCCAATTTTGTTAGGCAATGGTCATTAGTTCTCCTCTATGGAGAATTCTTTAGCTTTAAATTCCTCCATTATGGGATGTTATTTTCTAGGTAAAACTAGCAAAAATAGTCCCTTTTGAAATTTTAGTGTACAAAAAATACACCCTAAGGTCTCCATTTGAACATAAAATTTCAAAGGGGTCCAAAAAAAAAAATTGTCCCTACTTTCTATCAAACATTCCTTTATAGAGAGATCCTAATCATCAAAATCTTTTTTATGGATGGTTACTTTCTATCCGATTATTCCTTTATCGGGAGATATTTGAATCAAATCCCCCCCTTTATGAAGTGTTAGTTTCTAACAAATTCCCAATTCTCCTCACAATCCAGACGCTGAGAAATTTGGGGGATATTAATGGTAATCCTGAATCAGGGAGAAATCACATCAAACATTGTTTAATTATTGCACTAAAGGTGATAAAAGTGTCATTGTCTAAAAAAATATATGCCTCTTGGATATGTAGAAGATCATAGCCACGATAAAAGACCCTACACCTTAAGTAAGAATGTCAAGCGTGAGATTCATTAAACCTTATATTCTGAAATCTTTTTTTTTTTTTGTCAGATCTTGGAAGTGATCAATAGGCTTTAGATTATAACACGAGGATATATATAGGAACGGCTGAAGGGTTAGAGTATCTTCACAATGTACCAACCCCCCCCCCCCATGTGATCTACATAGAGTTTAAAACTACAAACATATTATAAGATCATTGATATAAGCCTAACCTGTCTGATTTAGGACTTGCAAAGTTTGGTCCAAGAGATAATAAGTCTCTTGTCTTTACTAGAGTTATGGGAAATCACATGTTCTGAGTACCAGAGAATGTGAATAACGGTGAATTTTGTTATTAATAGGTTTGGGATTGTGATGTTAGAGCTTATCAATGGAGCAAAAGACTTTGGACTCATGCTATTGCACTATTTCAATTTATATAATATTTGATCTTTGACCAGCGCAATCGCGTGATTCCAGAAGATATTTATATCCATTGATAAGCTCCAACATCACGGTTCCAAAGCTAGAAATATCATATTTCAGTGTTAATTTTCTGCTATTTGTATATTTTGGTGCGCTGTACCTGCGAGTTCCCATAACTCTAGTAGAGACATGATATTTATTATCTCTCTGACAAAACTTAGAAAGTCCAAAGTCAAATAGCTTAGGGTTTATATCGATGATCTAACAATATGTTTGCAGTTATTAACTCTCTTTAGATCAAAAGGGGGGGGGGGTGGGGGTTCTACATTGTGAAGGTAATCTAACCCTTTAGGTGTATCTATCTTCATCTTCGTGTTCCAATTTAAAGCCTTTTGATCACTTCCAAGATCTCACCAAAAACAAAAACAGGTTTTTAAATGTAACCTTCAATGAATATCACTCTAGACTTTCTTGATTGAGTTGTAGATTTTTTAACCGTGGGTATGATCTACTACAGATCCAAGAGGCATGTATTTATAGACAAGAATTCTTTGATTACCTTCAGTTCAATAACCAAACAATGTCAGAACTCATGTTATTGCGATGAATAAGCGAGAAATCACATCAGACATTGTTTAATTATTGCACTAAAGATGATAAAATTTTCCTTGTCTAAAAATATATGCCTCTTGGATATGTAAAAGATCATATCCCCGATAAAAAAAAAAACACTACACCTCAAGCAAGAATGTCAAGAGTGAAATTCATTAAAGCTTACATTCTGAAATAATTTTTTGGTCAGAGTTTGGAAGAGATCGATAGGCTTTAGATTGGAACACGAGTATAAAGATAGCTGCAAGAACGGATAAAGGATTAGAGTATCGTCACAATGTACCTCATCCCGTGTAATCTACATAGAGTTGAAAACTGCAAACATATTGTTAAATCATTGATATAAGCCTAACCTGTCTGATTTAGGACTTGCAAAGTTTGATTCCAAGAGATAAAAAGTCTCATATCTCTACTCGAGTTTTGAGAAATTACAAGTACTACGTACTAGCGTATGTGAATAACGGGAATTCGACGGTGAATTCGGATATTTATAGGTTTAGGGTTGTGATGTTAGTGCTTATCACTGGAAGCAAAGCTCTTTGTACTCATGCTGTTGCGGTATTTAAATTTAAATAATATTTGATCTTTGACCAGCGCAATTGCATAATTCCAAAAGACCTTTGGATCCAGTGATAAGCTCCAACATCACATCTCCGAAGTTAGAAATATCATACTTTAGCGTTAATTCCCCGCTATTTGTATATTCTGGTGCGCAGTACCTGCGAGTTCCCATAACCCTCGTAGAAATATGAGACTTATTATCTCTCTAACAATATTATGTCCAAAATCAGAGAGCTTAGGCTTATCCATGATACTAACAATATTTTTGCAATTATTAAATCTCTTTAGATCAAAGAGGGGATTTTCTACATTGTGAAGGATACTCTAACCTTTTAGCAGCTTCTACAGCTATATTCATCTTCGTGTTCCAATTTAGAGCCATTTGATCAATTCCAAGATCTCACAAAAAAAAAAAATGTTTCAAAATATAAGCTTCAATGAATCTCACTCTTGACTATAGGCCAGATTGGAAAAGTGGAGAAGGGAGGAGTACCTGTCAACAGCGGAAGCAGGAGTGGAGAGCAGGGAGGTGTGAGCGGGGGCTGGAAGCTGGAATCTAGTTGAGACCTAAAATACATATTATATTTCTACAGCAGTTTCTATTAAAATGCAATTTGAAAATATTTATTTATGACTAAAATTATTCTAAAATAAAAAAAATTTGCAAAAAAAGTAAGAAATAAATAACATAAGCTACAAAATAATCTATCTACGAGCATTATTAAGAATTTTATTCAAGATATTTAGCATACAATAAAAGATTGTATGGAAAAAATCTAAATAAATTCCGTTAATTTTGGGAAGAAATCTGTTAATTTAAATTTGAATCAAAGATATTTAAAGGATATTCTAATATAATATAAATTTTGATTTGAATCAAATATTTTGTTTACCGGAAATTTATCTTTTAACAGAAAAATAAAATTAAAATATTTTAGTTGATTTTTTGTAGCAAAATTAAACGCCCCTAAACTCTCCAATATCCAGCGTGATAACGCTTTGATGATAATGGCAGTTCCACCTTTTTAGCTATACATGCGCTATATCTGAAAAAAACTTTTATTGGCATTGTTACTTAGAGAAGAGCACGTAACGTTCATAAAAAAGCTTTTCCAATCTGGCTTTATCTTGTTTGAGGTGTAGTTTTTTTAACAGTGGGTATGATATTCTACAGATCCAAGAGGCACATACTTATATACAAGGAGTCTTTGACTGCCTTTGTCCAATAACCAAAAATGTCAGAACTCATGTTATTGCCCTGAATCAGGGAGAAAACACTATGACATTGTTTAGTTATTGCACTAAAGGCAAGAAAAGGTTCCTTTTCTAAAAAGATATGTCTCTTGGATATGTAAAATTTCATATCCACAATAAAAAAAAACTACAGTTCAAGAAAGAATGTCAAGAGTGAGATTCATTAAAGCTTGCATTTTAGAATTTTTTTGTTTGTTTGTCAGATCTTTGAAGTGATCAATAGGCTTTAGATTGGAACACGAGTATGAAGATAGCTGTGTTAGACAGAGGTTTTAAACCTAGGTAAAAACTCAAGTGCATAGTGATAATCGCAATAGTACTTAGAAATCAAATCTACGAGGTTCAATGGAAAACACGGAAAATTATAATGATTTAAATAAAGATTGGATGTAAAAGAGTTTATTTTAAACTCGGTGTTATTACTATCCTAATGAAATAAAAATAATAATCAACAAGATTATTTTTAGGGATTTATGTATATGAATGCAACAATTATATGAGATGAATTAAGAGACCTTTCTAGAGCTTTGATTGCGGATGTAAAGATATCCTGATGTCGCGTGAAATAACTATCGATGCAATGAGATCTCTAACAGAGACTGTAGTTTGTTAACAGAGATACATGCATGCATTAATAACCCAATCTAATATGCTCAAAGTGCAGTAACTTTAACTGGCGTTGGCTAAAGATACTTTGCCCATCAAAGATAGTTATATCCATTCAATAACACTTTTGGTGTCACGATGAATAGATTTAGGGCAGAGGCTAATTGGCCAAATTAGACAAAGCATTAAGAGTAATATTAGATGAAGAAAAATATGATCAATCTCATATAAACCTTATCATGGTTTCATATGGACATCCTTTCAAAAACCCTAAATATATGAACAGATCTATTCACACATGCAGAGAAAATGCATGACAGAAAAAGATGAAGAACTTTATTAAATAAAATAAAAGAATAAAAGAATATGTATAAAAGAACACCTTAAACCTATGAAATTATATTTTTCATATATGCTTCAACTCTATGGCCGAGACATATTATTTATACAAGTAAAGGGAAGCCCTAGAATTTCCGCCGGACCACTCTCTTGACTTCCGATCGAGCTAAGAGCACGAGTAGGTAGGCGGCTAGGGATCAGTTACAGGTGTGTACCAATCGGATCTTGAGGTCTTCAGCCCCGATCGGTTAGCAAATGTGCACCGATCGGTCTTCAATCTTAATGAATATTGTGATACACAGAGGATTTAACCCTGAGTATACTGTAAGTGCACAGTTACGATCATAGTAGTACTAAAGGTATTGATCCCACATAGATCAATAGAGCACATGATGCATTAAGGTAATTTAAATAAAATTAGGATGCAAAAGAGTTCACTGTAAACTCGTTGTGATTTCTATCCTAAAATTAAATAAATAAATACTAAATATAGGGAATTATTTAGGGATTCATGACAATGAATGTAGCATTTATATGAGATGCATTAAGAACCATCTAGAGCTTAGATTACAGATGTAAATTTATCCCTCTGTTGCGTGGTCTAACTATTTATGCAACGTATTCCCTAATTGTCGTGTTTTGGAAGAGAAACATGCATGCAATGAGAATATAATCTAATATGCTCACAAAGAAAATATAGCAAATGTCATTGACTATAGACACTTTGCCCATCCAAACTAGTTTTATCCATTAAACAACATTTTTGGTGCCACAATGAAATAGATTTAGGACAGAGACTAATTGGCCAAATTACACAAGGCATTCAGATAAATCTATCATGAAGAACAATATGCATAATCTCATAAGAACTCTAACATAAATCTATATGAATATCCCCTCATAAACCCTAATATACAGTATAGGAACATATGTACTCAGAGAGCATGCATACTAGAAATAGATAAAGAACTAAATATAAAATAGAATAATAAAAGGTTATATACAAAAGTTAACACCTTAAAAGCTATGAAATGAGTATTTTCTGTCTTTGAGACTCTTATGATTTTCTCTAAAGGTGAGGCCTCTATTTATACAAGTAAGAGGAAGATGATGTGATCAGGTTTTAACCTTTACAACTGCTGAAAGTGTACAGATCACACAATAAGTATAGAAAAGTATTGATCCCACATAGACTAATAGAGCACTACGAATTTGCTATGCACAAACAGAGCTAAGACAAAGCTATCGGGGGTTTTGTAAAACGTCACGATTGAAATGAGTTATAAGCTGTAAATAAAAGCGGTTCAATTCAATAAGAGTATAGCGTTGGGTTCGAGAAATCTTAGAGTTCAATGATCAATAGGAAATCTAACTGGACTAAGGTCTAACTAATGAAAATTCTACAACTTGAAACACTACAACTAACCATACTCTCGCATGCGATAATTATTTCATGCCAGAAATTCTAACAAGTTCGATAAGTTCACCTAGATGTCTTAACATCAACTCTCGTTGGCTAATAATACTAAGCATATAATCTATTGATTTCGATAACCTAATTTACTCTCACAGCAATAGGATTACATACAGATCGTTCGCTAGATTCGTCAACCTAACTAACACATTGATTTTATAGAAAATAGAGAATTAATTCATAAACCCTTATCTGCCTATTCAATCATTAAAACCCCTTGAATAAATCTCTACATCCAACTGACGGATTACTCAGACATAATCATTGAAGAAAAAATTATGGCTGAATAGTATGATTGCATAAAAATCTCAAAGTAACAATAAAAGTGTTCAAAAATCACTTTGAAAGAGTAAGAGATTTTGTCTCCCCAAAGTTACGAAAATAATGAAATAAAACTTGTAAAACAACTTGTGACTGCAGAGAGTTTCATGCAGCACTATTTATACGGAAAATATAGGTTTAAAGCCGGCTGAGAAATAAAAGGGAAATCTTCGCCTCGGGGATCGATCGATCTCTGCTTCAAAATGCATCACTTCATTAATTAATCATTCTGGTCGATCCTCTAAAGGCTTAGTCGATCCAGCTGCATCTCCAGTTGATACTTGAAGTGTATAAACGTCCAAAACAGATCAAATTGGTCCATTTAGCTCCAAAGACTTGTAAACCTGTAATAAAACTAAAAAGAACCAAAAAGACACAAAACTATTCCTAAACTCTATAAAGACTGTAAAATACTTGTAGAATTAAAGGAATAAAACCCATAAAACCAAGACACATAAATTCCCCCAGACTTGTATTCTTGATTGTCCTCAAGTAAGAACAAACATAAGAAAACAAATATGGAAGAAAAGTTTGAAAACGGGAACTTACACAATCCTTTAGATTCCACCATGTTGAACTTCCAACCCTAGAGAAGTTAGAACAGATCAAAGAACCAGTTAGTACTACATGTACTTTACCATAAGCATATCAAACAATAACGTACTCTAGCTCCCGAAATCCTAAGGAATCTCCATTGTCGACCCTTTAACATTCATTAAGTTTTAAGTGCAGTCTCGTAAAAGGAGTGTCAATCGCAATAAGGGCTTGGAATGGAATGCTTTTTTTATGGTGGTTGAAGTGTTTAGGCTTTGATGATGAAGAATGGTGCAAGTCATGGTGCAAAATCACAGTGAGACGAAAACCAAATATTGATGCACAACTTCACAAACCTTGGAGTCTATGTAAGCTCTGCATATGTCCTAACTGAGTTGCAATGGTACCAAAGATAATATATTAGACTCAGAAAAGTTTTATTCCGGTTCATTCTTTGTCTTCTTTCCCTTTTTGGTTTCTGTTTTTTTCGTACAGTAGATTGGTTGATCCCATAGTGGATCGATCGATCCCTGCAATATATATTTTGTTTTCGATTTCTTTATTTGCCGAAAAGGGGAAGCCGAAACCAGTTCTAACCATAAAACAAGTGCACCAAAGACAACTCAAATTAATGTAATATAATCAGCAAATAGAAGTCTTACCAGAGATCCTTGTCCAACTTCCGATGTGGGACATTATTTCCAATACGCCCACTTGAGATGATGGTTATCCTAGCCATAGATCTTGATATTTTTGGGCAATGATCATTGAAACATATATGGGTCAGACTGATTGTGGATCGGGCTTGACAACATGTGGGACTCCATTCCACATTCCACATTCCTCCTGAAGCAAGAAGGAGAACGAGATCTTCAACAGTCACTAGGACTAAGGAAGTTGCACCAAAGGCAAAGGAGAGACGATATCGGGAGGGAAAACCTTGCAATACCGACGAGTCTTGAGCCACGACACCACTCATTGAAAGTGGGACTTTTGGGCTGAACAAAAACTTTCTAATCACCATTGAGATGGCCACTAGAGCTGAACACACGAATCTGCAAGCAAAGGAGCTTCGAAACAGAGTAGTGAATCGAGCAACGACAATAAAATATACCCCATAGCTAATACGAGGAACTACACCCTTAGCTAGATTAGTGACCAAATCTTGTCTAAACCAACAAACCTTAATACATGGTAAAGTAGAAACACCACCTATGTTATCATAACACTCCTCGATTTCAACCAAACCAATGCTTAGATCGCAACTATGAGAGTTTGAAGGTGAAGACCACTCCTTTAGAAATGAGACGTGAACATATGTGGAACAATGACTGCATTCAGCAGTAGAGATCCGCAACGGGGTGGTAACAGAGCCACGAGAGGGCAGACAATCCAAAGAACCCATCTGAGGCAGTCTAGCTACTTCCATATTCCAAAAAGACAGGACTACATATACTTTCCTAATCAGAAACAAATCCAATAAAGGAGAGTTCAAAGGGGACGAAGAGTAAACCTTATGGAGCGGGATAGACAGAGATGTTGCAGGCAAGACGATAAGCGAAAGTAGGTAGGCTTCTAGAGATACCGGTGAGAACTTGCGGTCGCGCGAGACGAGTCCCAGCGATGGATAAAAGGAAGTTGTGGCACAGTCCGGTGGATCCTTTGAGACCACGGGGAAGAGACTGCACTCTGCAGTAAAAGGGGATCCGAGAGTGACCAGCCAGCCACCAAGGGACTCATAGAACAGAGCCATTGAGGCCAGAAAAAGGACCGCTGCTCGCAGGGATAACAGATCCCGAGTTGAAAATGGCAAAGGAGCATGGACCAAGAAGGAGAAGGTGGAAAGTGGCAACCGAACAAAAGGTTCTCCGGACAAGAAGCAGATCTGGTGGTCCAATGGATTCGGTGGTTTTGGCGGGGTTGGCGGAGACGGAGGGTTCGGTGGTGGTGCCGGAGGAGGCCTCAAATTGAGGGAAGTGACCGAATGTTTTAGGAAGGAACAAGAGTGGCTCGACAATGCCAAAAAAAAAGAGAAGTCACCTCAGGGAGTAGGTTCGGCGGAAATAACTACAACACCGGAAACAAAGGCTCACCCGAGAGATCTCTCTTTGGAAGCACCAATTAGAAGTGAAGACTACTGGAGGAGGAGTGACGTCGATGGAGGAGATTCATCTCGATGAAGGCTTGCGGCTCCTTGGTTTCTGAGGCTGGGATTTTCCTAGGGCGAACTCACACAAAATGCTACTACTATTCTAAGCTTATAAATTTCTTTATAAGTGTTACTATGGGCCATTTATTGTCAACTGCCAATTGATTTTGATTTAAGCCTATTAACCTTTAATTATTTTCTCAATATACTTTATTTTGAATATTAGTGTTTAGTTTATTACTTATTCATTTTAATTTTCATATTTAATCTAAAGATTATGTGACTTTTCAGGTCTTGAATTTTTTTTTAACTTAAATTATGTTAGCTAACCATTAGTAATTAATGTATTATTTTAAGTAAATTAAAAAAAAAAATGATAGTTGACATAATATTTTAAAAACGTTTATCTACAGTAAAAGATAGATGATGTTCGTTGAAAAAAAAAAGGGTTGACGTGTCATTCAACATATTTATATATAGGAGGATTATAGAATGGCAATGTTCTAATAAAAGTGTTATAACTAAAATAAAAAATACATCATTTAACAAAATAATTCTATTATGTATAAATACATTAAATATAAAAAAAAAAAAAAAAAAAAAAAAAAAAAAAAAAAACTAAGTGTGAAGTATATATTGTCTTAAAACATGGTGTCTCCCCTTTGGGCTAATTAATGACAAGCCTATACATGATATTGCCAGCATCAATAGTAGTAAAGATGTTTGCAGTATTAAAGCCTTATACAAAAAATCAAGCTTCGAGTCATGTATCTAAAACCATGCATTTTGCATCACGATAAAATCCATGGTTTTGAGCTAACTGCACTTATGGAGATTCCACATCTGACATTGGAATAGTTGCTCTGATCATGAGGCTTTGGATGAAGGCTATTGTCTACAAAGAAAAATATTATTATCCACATTATGTTTCTTAGTAATCCAACAAACCAATGCAATATGATATTGAAAGATAGGTTGATAAAAGTTTATTTGTTTTATAGAAAGGTATTATTTCAAGTATTATATTTGATTCATAAAGAACGTCATTTATTTGAAATGCACAAAATATACTAGAAAATATCACTAACTATTTAGACATTCCCATAAAGTATACATGACTTAGGTTTCTACAAAAACCCATAGACATAAGTATTTAGCGGATCGTCTACTCATATATATTCATCATAGTGTGTTTATTTGACACCCTCGAAATTAACAGATCTTGGTATAATTGGAAACTTCATTAATTCGATTGATAACAAAAACCAATAATGAAAACACGAAATCCCAAACGACGCTATATTTGAACGTTTACTTTTACCAACCTTAAATTCAAGGTTGAAAATCAATACATCATCATCATGTAGAGTATTTTTGGCTAAGATAGCTAACATTTTTTCTAATTCTTTTTTAACGTCTTTTAAGTTGAGGTGTAAAATGCAACTAAGGTAATGAATTTGAGTATTAAACAGAGCTAAGTGTTATGTTCGTAAACTTTATAAAAAAACCTTAAAAATTCGTCTATATTAATGGAACTATCTATAATTGGTGATTTTTTATAAGATTGAACTTTTTTTGTAGAAACCAAGAACACCAATGAAAATTAAATATATATATATATATATATATATATATATAAAAACTAAAACGAAAACGCTCAATATTTGGTTGAACTAAAATTTTATTTATGCAATGTCATGGATACTAATTTTTAGTGAATTTCAATGGAAACTGCAAAAAGTTCTAAAGAAAAATTAAAACAGGTTAAATAACTCAGAAAATCCCCAAAGAAAAATAACTGTAAAACGATCAAGTATATTACCATGGTAAACCCCGCACACATGATACTGAATCCTGGGAATTCAAATGGGGCCCTTTCAGACAAAAACCAGTCTAGAAGAAGCAAACCATCTTTGTATTAGTAGCAAGTGTTGCATTTCTATTTCAAAAGTTTTAGTATATAGTAAAACCTGTTAGAGGTGAAAATGCCAACGGAGAAATGACATTTGCAAGGGAGCATATGCTTGAAATAATTCCTTGGGCCTTCCCCTGAATAGATTACTACGAATTAGAGTACTTTGAATACTGTTGATAGTTTATGCAAAGGCAACAACATAATAAGGTCTGATTTCATGTGAATACTAATGGTAATTTTTTCCTATGATAAGTCTTTGATTCTCATCCCATTTTTTTATTGACTAAGAAGTTATGATCTAGGTCTGTAACTGTACGTCCTCTCACGCCGGGAACAGAGTATATGTAATATATTTCTTCCATAAATATTATTCGAATCTATAATCTCTAAGTTTTATCCTTAATATTTTTCCAATCAACCTAACGACACCATCATACACTATATGAGTACTTATGGTTTTAAGTATTGTATAGCAACATATTAAATATGTTATATATCAAGCGTTAGTTACCTGTTCATTTGATGCAACTTGTTTGGAAACAATGCTCCGCATCTGCAACATTATACTTTATATTACTATACTATTAGTATTAGAGATGTAAGTGAATTATAGATAGTTTAAAAGGAAAACTTACACACGAATGGGGAAATATAGATAAGAGTGAAAATATTGCCGCCATATATGGAACCTGTGAGTTTCGAATTCCTTAAACCAAGAATTGACTCTAATGCACTACTCATAGATGCCAAATGATATGGCAAAGACGAGGAACCATCGGCAAAGAAAAAAAATGAAAACATTTTATTGAAAAGTTAAAATTAATACCCACGAGGACCATGCCACGCTAAGGAGGAATATCTACACAATAATTGTAAATTAAAACATATATATTAGAGAACAAAAAAATAAAGTCTAGAGAACAAATAAGAGGTCGGTAAGAAATTTGCTTACATGGGCACATCCAAAGAAAAGACCAACTTGGAGCAGCTTCTGCTCTTTTAATGCAGGAACTAGAATGGGCATGAAGAGCAACTGTAAAATTATTTTGTAAGTTACACAATATATATATAAAAAGGTTGCTATAAAAGTAAGCATACTTTTTTTTTTACCTGTGAAATAGACCCGGCAACACCTGATATGATCATCAAGTCTGCAAATTGGTCTTTGTTAAAGTGAAACTTGGCCTTCAAATAGTACTACATATGAAAAAATCGACAAGTCACAAAAAAAATTATTTTGAGAAATATGCCATAAATAATCCAAAATAAGATGTTTTAAAAATCCTATATAGTCTTCTTTCTAGAGTCATGTCATACAAATAACATATTCAAATTATTCTCTCTCATTTGCATACAATGTGGATATGTTTATGTCGTAAAAACAACACTAGTTAATTATTATACATCACATAGATAAAACGTACCATAGATGAAGCATGTAGACCTGCCTCACCAAGACTACTAAAGAACGATACCATCGCAACTTGAAAAAGTGGAACGCTGAAAATATTCAACTTAAGTAAGAAACCCACCAAAATGTTGTCTTAAACTAATAAATTAAAAATTCTCAACCCTCTCAAATTATAAGCAAACAAATAAAAAGTAAGGAAAAGAGTAAACACACCTGCTTTTCATTAGAGAGGCCATTTCACGTACCGAACGAATTGCATTAGATATTTTATTTTTATGTCCAGGATAATCTTCAAGTAAAGCAGAACTCAGTTTCTCGCTTGCAACAGTGGGAGCAGCTAGGTAATTGTCTCGGTCTGAATCCGGTAGGAACAACCTCATGTACATTGTTGATAAAATTGCCATTGTTGTTGCAACCTAATGATCCGAGAAATCAAAGCTCTTAAATTATAAATATTACTAACTATAAATACAAAAACATACATCTCTGAATTGATAGAGAGACCTGAAATGTGGCGGAAATGGATAAAAACCGAGCACAAAGAGTAGCGCATACGAAAGCACATGATCCAATCCCGGTAAGTATTGCAAAAGCGGAAGCTCGTTGTCCTTCTGATACATTGTCAGCCTGAAAGCTTTTCCCAAAGTTTTTAGGAAAATTGCTAGATCGCTAAATTTCTTTTTTATCAATTATCCAATTATAAATAATTAAAAAAATTTCACATTAATTGATTAAGGAAAAAAGGTAAATTATAATATAATTGGTTCTTGATTCTATTAGATTCACATACTTTAATAATTTTAGCTCGGATATATTAGCACGAAAATAAATTATTTAATCAATAATCTTTTCCCATATCAATTTATATATTAATAGGATAAATGTTTGTTCTTAAACCTTTAATCTGTAGTTTATTACATCTAATGCCATTATAAAAAAAAGATACTATATTATCTTCAAAAATTAGTTGAAGATTTCCTTAATGGTCTTTCCATGCCATCTGCCCCTCGATAAAAGTCATTTTTACCCTTACTCTCATCTTCTCTCACGCTCATTGTTTCCTGTCCTACGCGTGGTATTGTTCATCTCCTCACCAATTTCAAATTGGGAGAATTGCTTCAAAGGTTTACCCTAAAATTTTTTTTTACTGTGTCAGCTATTTTATTTTTGAATTAATTAAAAAAAAGTGACTACTGTAGCAATGGCATTCCATTTTTGCTATTATACTGTTCAAAACTAGATTTGTACCCGCGGTATACCGCGGGTCAATTATTTGAATATAAATTATATTTGTTTTTATTTTTACATATTATAAATATTTTTTATTTTGTTTGTATAATTTGAATTTAATTTCTTATAATGTTTATAAATATTTTTATTTCTGTTAATATTTGTAGTTTTTTATTTATTTATTTTTTATAATATATCTAACGTGCTTTCATCATCAAATTGTTTTATTTCTCTGTCACAATAGTAAATTTCTGTTATTTGAATCAAACATACGCCAAATGAATGATGTTCTATACTCTCATTCAAACAATTTAGACCAAATCGTACCGAATTAAATATTAAATTAATCTGAACTAAAAAAAAACAATACAATTGTAAATCATATGTAATTGTCAGTCATATCTAAACCCATTTTAATATTTGGTAATTAGTTCTAATATTGAAAATATTAATTATACTTATTATATATTTTATGATCAGTTCTCCTTGTCTTAAACCTGTTCATTTTGGGACAAAAACTCGTATTGTCCCATAGTTGTCGGGAACTTTCCATCATATAATCGATCATTGTTATATAATTATCTATTTCGGATTGATTATTTTAGTATTTTTAGTCTATTTGTATTTAAAATAACTTTTACTAAATAATTTATTATTATTATAAATAAATAGTTATATATATATTATTGATTAGTCGATATTATATAGTTTTAGTATTAATAGTATTTTAAACTTAATATTTTAATAGAGTTAAACCGAATAAATATTTTAAATTTTAAATATTATTTTAAATTATTTCAATAAGTACCAAATTAAACCGGATATTTTTAAAAACATTTGTATTTAAAATAATTTTGGTCTTTTTTTATAATATGACTTTGAACTGTTCCACAAAAAAATTAATCTATGTGGGACTTATAAATTATTTCAACTAATGAACTGGATAAAACTAAATAAGTTTTTAAAAAAAAATTTGGACGCATGATAAATCAAGTTTCTTGCTCATTCGCATTTAAAATCATTTTGTGTTTTATAATATTATTCTGAACCATTGCCAAAATTTTAATCAATGTGAAATGTTGAACACACTTTTTTTTCTTTAATTGAGTAATATATGTCCGTTTTTTAAATTTTGAATCATAATATATGGAAAAAAAATTTAATTTTTTATTACTTATATGTATGATATAATAATTTTAAATAATTTAAAAATAAGATCTAACAAATATGATAGGAGAATCATAATTTATAGTATTAATATTGCAACATTAGATAAGGAAATAAATGATAAAGAGGAGAAAGAAAAAAATGCAAATAAAGTGTTAAATTTAATTTTGGTGGAATTAATATTTCCTTTTATGGGTGTTTGGATATAGGATTAGCCATAAAATTTTTAATTTTATACTTATAGAGTGTTTGGAAACACCCTATAAGATTGGATCTTTTTTAATAGTTTAGTAGATTCGGATTTTGCCACTCAGCTATGGTAAAATGACTTTTTTGCCCTTGGTTATGTTAAAGTTTTTTTTTGTCTATATGTTTTCGTGTACATATTTGTGTAATGTTTTTGTCCACGGATCAATAATAATTGGATAATTAAGACATTTTGTTTAGGTTTTATATTTCTAATTTATAGTTTAGTTTTATGTTTAGATAGCTAACATATAATGTTTGGATTCCCTATTTATAATTTAGGGTTTACTTTTAGGTTTGGGTTATATATTTATAATTTAGAATTTAGTTTAGGGTTTGGGTTCTATATTTATACTTTAGAGTTTAGTTTTGAATTTGAGTTTTCTATTTTATAATTTAGGATTTAGTTTTAATGGTTGGATAGAGTTTAGTTTTAGTAGTTTCAAAAATTGTCATGAATTGTTGAATTATTGTTATAATTTGTCCTTGAAACAGTAAAATGGCAAAATTGAAAGATTTATTTTTTGAAACAGTAAACAGTAATCCTATTATTTTTTCACACGCCCACACTACTCGCTTGTCGACGTGGCAAATGATGTGTCAACTTTGGTTTCCATTTTTCCGTCCAACGGAAGCTGAAGAAAGGAGGGGTAGAAGTGTCAGCTACAAAATCATTATACCCATAATTTGTCCTCTCTAAAGTGGCAACTTTGGAACATTTAATAATTTCTGTGGCAAATTATGAAGTGTCTCTTTTTTTAACATGTACTGACAAGAATGAATTGATGGGTTTACATCTTCCTCCAGATCATTTTGTACTACCAGGCTACCACTTATTGGTTAGTATTAGTTAATCATGCGAATCAATTGCTGGAATGCCACAATTTGATAAATTTTAATCTGTCATGCTACAAATTAATCTGTTCATGCTATTCTGTTTTTTTTTTTTTTCTTTTTGATCTTTTCTTATTGCTTTGTTTTATTTCTATTTGCCTTGTTTACTGTTTGATTTTATATGTGTATATTTGTTTTTTACTTTAGAAACCAAAATACAAAAAAAAATTATTCTCATTTGATTAATTAAGGTCCTAAATACCATTTACGGTGTTATGCTTTAATTTTTAAATTAAAGTATTGTTTGTCATACTTTTATAACGGTTTTAGGTGCCCTACTTTGATCTTATTTTTTTGTACTTTTGTATCTTTTATATGTATATATAAAATGGATTATTTAATCTAATCTGTCTACGATAAATAAATAAAAAAGGAAAAAGGAGACGAAGGGGCATACCACGTACGCAAGGGCAAGACAAAGAACACTTCCCTCACAAATAATCGAAGTCAAAGTCTTTAGTACATAGTAGATGTAGAAGACTGTCGTCCCTCTACTGTATGCTAATGTCGCTGTAATTATTAATTTTTTTTTGTTAAAAATGTCGCTGTAATTATTGAATACTTTTCGAATGCCCTTTAAGGAAAAAAAAAATATATATATATATATATATAATATTATTGAATCCTTTTTTCAGCAAAATAATAAATCAGACCATTCATCAATATTTTCCCGTAGAGTGATTTTGTATATTTGAACTAAGACACTACAATAAGAATACTCTTTGGTTTTACAAAATACTAGACTTCCAAACATGAAAAAAGTAAATATTTCAAAATAAAAAATATATTCAACATTTGCCAGTTTTAATTACGCATAACTATTTGCAATTTCCTATATATTATAAAGCAAATGAATTTATGTGAAAACCATATCTTATACACACACAAAAAAGGTATGTGAAACAGTAGATATGATACTTGTGCCTTCAAGCAAAGCATATTGGACGTGGCTTTAAAGCTTATTTAAGGGACCATTATATTATCAAAAAAAAAGAAAGAAAAAGTAGGGACCATGCGTAAGCATACCTAGAGGCAAAATATTGAGTATCATTGGAAGAGTAAGTAAACTTTTTCTTCCATGCTTGTCCGACAAGCTTCCCACTAGTGGCATCATCATCAACGATCCCACACCCGTAATCTAATAATTGTATATCACAAAGATATTTAGAGTTTAAATATATGATATTTTGGTATTTGAAGACTATAGGGTACTGTTAAATGTTAAAATAACTCAAATTTATTTGAACTAAATGACTTATTTTGAAAGAAAAATATTTTTTGAGAAAAAGGGAAAGATTAGGAATATTAAATAAGGAGGTTAATATGTGTATATATATAATATATTATTTTTTATACGTACAACTTGTTGGAAGCCGGAGAGGTAAATGGCAAGAGAACACTCGTCTTCTCCGGGACATAAAGCCGCCATGCTAACGTCTGTCATCACCGGAGCCACGATGAACGCTGAGAAGCCGTACAAGAAGATGGTCATGAAGAGGTGTCCTAGTCCCTGAAACGTTGTTGTTGTTTCCTCCATTGTTAAGAGAGGTGTTGTAAGCAAGTGAAAAAAGTGCTAAGCAGATAAAAACATGAGAGGGATTAATATAGAGAATTAGTGTAGAGACGTTGCTTCTATACGCCTCCATTCGCTTTCGATATTTACTTTTTTTGCTCTTACTTCTTGTGGAGTATAAGCAAAGGAAAAGTATCACATCTTGCTTCGTTGCTTGTAACTATTTTAATTTTTTGGACTAACGAGACAATTTAAGTGAATAATTTGCCTACTCCTAATATACTTAACTACAATTGCAGAACCAAATGTATCTAAGGTAAAAGGTATATCAGAAATTATAGATTCATAAATTTCTGAATATTAGTATAAATTTCAAGAATAATTATTTAATATAACTGTATAATAATTCATTTGGTTGCTATTGGGAGATCGAGGAGATCGACCCAAACCGAATCGAGATCGACCGAGATGACGAACCGAGTTCAAGAAGGTTCTAGAAGATTATTGATAAATGTCAATATCTAGTTTAGGAAATTTACCTTTATCTCTAAATATATTATTTACATTTAATTTACCTTAATTTAGGAAATTAGGTTTAATATTTATCTATATATATATCGATGTATCATGTAACAATATTCTCATGAGAGTCTAATATAATTCTTCCTTTACACCTTTGTGTTCTTACTCTCATCAATTTATCATGGTATCAGAGTCGTAGATCCAACGTCTGTGGATTATGATTTCGTTATCTTCCGCACTACTAAAAAAAAAAAAAAAATTGATTCGTAGTTCTTCTTTTCGTTTTCACTTCTTTTTATTTGATTTTCTATTTTTTTTTTCTATTTTGTTGCAATCATGAAAAAAAAAAAGGAAAGAAAAGAGATAAAGAGAGACGTGATCCTCTTCCTCTTAGTGATCGAACTTAACATTGATGATGTTGATTTTCTATTAGTCAGCGTAATTGCTACTGGCGATGATGATTTGTGAAGGTGGTGAAGACGATATCGTTATCTCACTTTGTGTTTTTATAACCGTGAGTTTTACCAATTTGATGGTATACTTACATGATCTTCTTGATGAAGATGGTTATGATGTTTTATCATATGGTTATGAGACTTTGACAACGACTCCAATTATGCAGTGGAGACGGTGATTTTATTTATTTATTGCACATAGGTTCGTTGCTTCATCAAGAACAACCTAAAGAATTGACCCTATAACCGGGTATAAACGTCGATGACCTAACGGTTGGGTGTTGTAGCCGCTTTGACCCTACGACTGGGTATAAACGTCGATGATCTTATGGCTATGTGTTATAGCCGCTTTGACCCTACGACTGGGTATAAGCGTCGATGATCTTATGGCTATGTGTTATAGCCGCTTTGACCCTACGACCGGGTATAAACGTCGATGATGATCCGACGGCCGGATATAACGCCGATACTTTGAAGACTTGTCCAATCTCACACGTGTTACCACGTATGAGCTTGACGGGGGGTATTGGGAAATCGAGGAGATTGACCCAAACCGAATCGAGATCGACCGAGATGACGAACCGAGTTCAAGAAGGTTCTAGAAGATTATTGATAAATGTCAATATCTAGTTTAGGAAATTTACTTTTATCTCTAAATATATTATTTACATTTAAATTTACCTTAATTTGGAAAATTAGGTTTAATACTTATCTATATATATATCGATGTATCATGTAATAATATTCTCATGAAAGTCTAATATAATTCTTCCTTTACACCTTTGTGTTTTTACTCTCATCAATTTATCTATTAGCAAATTTTTATTTTAAAAGATACTGGAAAATATTTGAACATGAAATTCAGCATGTGATTTTTATTGATTCTATCGTTAAACATAATTTATATAATAGTATGACAGTATCCGCACTAAGCGCATGTGTTTTATTAATTAGTCTTTCTTTGTACATAGTTTGAAATGTACTTTTTCTTGAAGTGTTTGTTAAAAAAAAAAATTGGCTCAATGATAACTCTATAATAATTATAAAGAAATGAGATAAATGAAAACACAAGAATGATGATGCATCTATATAGAACTAAAAAAAATAGCAGTAATTTTAAAAAAACTGAGGGTTGGAAGTAATTATGAGAAACTTTGAGAAAAATAAAAAAGGTTTACACTTGATTATATCATCAATTACATAATATAAAACATAATATAATTTCAAGTAGGAACTATCCCGAATAAAATAAAAGTCAATATAGTAAATACCATTTACTTTCTAATAAGTTTCATATTTATATAAACCAGTTGCTAGTAACGAACCCTAGCATAGGTAATTTATAGTTTCATAAAAGTATAACATAAGATAAGAGAGAAAAAAAACTTGACAACATAAAAGAAGAAGATTCAAGAGAATCACATCGTCATAATGCTACAAATTGCTTCAACTTCATAATCCACATACTTGCATAAATAAATTATTTGTCCATTGTCTTTACTCGAGATTCATGGTTCACATACTTTTCATAATCTTAAAATATTAATTGCTTTTTCCATTGTCTAAATTGTAATGGCCAATGATATTTTTATAATATTTTAAACGCCAAAAATATTGTGTCCACTTTTTTCTTTTTAGATTCAAAACACTTTTAATAGCACCAAATCATTTAGGTTTAACTTTTTAAGTTCTAATAAATCACACATATATAAGTTTTCTACTAAGTATTCATACCCTATCTCGTCCTATTTTCTCTTTTAATTTTCTTAATTATAACTTTAAAAAACATAAACAACAAAGACAAGATGGAACGAAGATCAATTCATTCATTTATGTAAAAGGATTACAAAACTAAACATCTAAAAAAAAACTAAAAGCTGTACAAACAAAAAGGCAAAACTGTTAAAACACGTATTTCCTCAAACGACATTGTTTTTAGAAGACCTATGAGTCATATAAATGCGTCACTATGCCATGAAACGGGAAAAGGGCCAAAATCAACATAAACTTTTTTCACGGTGCCTTTTTATACACAAACTATGATCCGGTGCGTTTTTCAACTTGAACTTACAAAATTTTCAAACAATCAACATGAACTTTCATACGAGTGCTGAAATCAACTTTGACCAAAATAGTATTAGTCAAACTGTTGAGTCAGATGCCACGTGGCACTATTTCTGCTGAGTCAGATGCCACGTGATATTTTTTCGCTGAGTCATCTGCCACCTAGATTTTTTTTTTTAAAATTTTTTTTTTTTTTTTTTTGAATTTTTATGCAATGTTGTGGATCTAAATTTTTTTTTTTTTACATTTATAATGGAAAATCTTAAACATCATTAACAGTTTAACAATCTTATCATTTTTTTTATCATTTATGTAGCCACAATAATCATAGGGTTACGACCATTAAACAGTTATAATGTTTAGTTCTAATATTTTTGTTTGGTTAATTATAAAATTTTGATATGTTCTTAAATTTACTCAAAATTATTCGATATTTAACAAAATTATTTAAAATATATTCAAAAGTTGATATAAATAATCTATTTAAAATAACTTATTATAATATGATATTATCATTAATTATTCGTTCAAATAGCAATTTTAATTATGAAATTTTTTTGTTTGGGTAGTAATTTAAACTACATGATCATACATTTACTCTATCCTTCTTTGCTATTATCCGATCTTTATATTGACATATATACTTTGTGTAGTAGTTTCTAAAACTCGAATTATCCTTACCTAACTTTTACTCGCTATTATATGATCGGATAATACAAAAAAAAGGGTAGAGTAAATGTACGATCATATAGTTTAAATTACTACTCAAACAAGTAATTTTCATAATCAAAAGTGTTATTTGAACGGATAATTACTGATAATATTATATTATAATAAGTTGTTTTTAATAGATTATTTATAGTAACTTTTGGATATATTTTAAATAATTTTGTTAAATATCGAATAATTTTGAATAAATTTCAGAACATATAAAAAATTTATAACTAACCAAACAAAAATATTAGAACTAAACATTATAACTGTTTAATGATCATAACTCTATGCTTATTGCGACTACATAAATGATAAAAAAAAAAGATAAGATGGTTAAACTGTTAATGATATTTTCGATTCTCCATTGTAAATGTAAAAAAAAAAATTAAGATCCACAACATTGCATAAAATTTCAAATTTTTTTTTTTTTTTTTTTTTTTTTTGAAAAATCTACGTGACAGATGACTCAGCAAAAAAATGCCACGTGGCATCTGACTCAGCAGAAATATGCCACATGACATCTGACTCAGCAGTTTGACTAATACTATTTTGGTCAAAATTGATTTCAGCACTCATATGAAAGTTCATGTTGATTTTTTGAAAATTTTGTAAGTTCAAGTTGAAAAACGCACCGGATCTTAGTTCGTGTATAAAAAAGCACCGTGAAAAAAGTTCATGTTGATTTTAGCCCTTTTCCCGCCATGAAACTTCATTTAGTGATTTCTGATCTCTTTACTCACTCGAGGAATATTGACAACTCTGTCACATTTTCCACCATTAAAAAGTGGTGTCTCCGACATCTCTTTCTTCTCTTCAGATATATTCTTGGGGCCCAAGAAACTTGGCTGGTTCGTAGAAGACAATAGCCTCACTCACATTCTATTTGGCATCACTAGTTCTGTTTCTCTATTATACTATGCAACATAAAGACAAACAAAAAAAACAATGAGATATTTCAGAATTGCTCACAACTATATGACCAAATTAAAAAGATCAGAGTTGAATCAGGACCATCCCACAAGACCACTGGGTCAGAAAGGTCAGACCAGATTAGCCCAATGCAATGACTTTAATCACAATTCAGATCATTCCCGCAAGTCAAAACTCATTTGATATGTACCAGTAACTTACATAGTAATTAACGGATATATGTTTGTCTGCTATTGACAAGACCAATGGTGTCTCCAATGTAACCAGTCATTACTCATTAACCATGAACTACGCTCTGAGCAAGAAGTGTACAGTAAACATTGTTGATGCATTGGTTGGAACAGCCGGATCATGATGTAGGATCTCGAAGCAAGATACCAGAACTGAGTTTATAAGAAATCTAACAATGACTCATGCAAACTGGGGGAAAGTATAGTGATTTTATACCTATGTATTTGAGGTTCATGATCACTATCTTATTCTTATTAAAATGATCCTACAACCAGATGGAAAATAAAAATGAACAGTATGATAAATTTTCTGTTATGGCATAAGCATCTCATGATCTTGAAAGTTTGAATTCGTACCTTGATGCTTTGTGATAGCCACGAGCCAACATCTTTAAGAAGTTTATTCCCAGAAGCATCTTTCAGAGTATATTCCAGACTTTTGGACATCAAATCTTGTCCTGCACCTTCCGCAAAAACAATCACTATACGACCATTCTCCTTGAAAAGTTTGTAAGTTATATGTTTCAGAGCAAACATTTATCACTGTAACAACCCATAAGCTTGACAAACCCAATACCATTCTTATTACTCTCTACTTCAACATGTGCTGCGTTAATCGCTCGTTCAACTTCCTCCACAGTAGTATCAAACCCAAAAGATTTATCTATTACATGAATATCATTATCAGTCGTTTTTTGAATTCCAACCACATCAACTTTAAACCCCCATCTTCTGATTTCCTAAATGGTTTTATACAATCTAAGTATAGTTGTTTATTTTTAGAACTCATAACTATTATTATGAAATATCAAAGTGGCATTATACCTCAAATATTAATGAGGCTTTTCACACTACAAAAAAACACGCCGAAATCCGACGGGATTTCCGACGGCCATAAAATCCGTCGGAAATTCCCGACGAATTTCCGACGAAAATCCGAGAGAATTTAATAATTACAATCCGTCGGAATGCCGTCGGCAATTTCCGACGGAAACAAAGCCGTCGGAAATTTCCGACGAATTTCCGACGGCTTTCCGAGTAAATATTAACGTTAATATAGCCGTTTTATGACCGTTAGTGTACTGTTAAAATTCCGACGGATTTCCGACGGAAAAAATAATTCCGTCGGAATTTATGACCGTTGTATAGCCGTTGAATAGAGCCGTTATAAACCGACGGAATTCCGACGGATACGAGGTTATAAATATGTTTTCACACCCCTCTACCTCATTACACCACAATCCAATTCCATTACATTCTCTCTATCATTTCTTGTTAATATACGATTTCTATAACAAAAAAAGTGAAAAATATGTCTAGATATTTTCGATCATGGATGGACAAACCAATGATGAATCCGGAGTCGAACACCTTGAACGAGGATTATTCACGAGGCATAGTCGAGCTTATGCAAGTGGCCGGAAATCAACCGCGTGTGCAAAAATCAGGTAAGTTGATATGTCCATGTTCAATTTGCCAGAATTCTCGTAATGTTAGGGTAGAGATGGTTTGGCATCACTTGTATAGCAATGGATTTACGCCTGGATATAAGATTTGGTATCTACATGGAGAAAGAAATTACGATTATGGTAGTACTAGTGAACCAACTGTCTCGGATAGTTTAGGAGATAGAACGGAAGTAGATGTAGGTGTAGGCACAGTTGAGATGGTGAATGATGTGTTTAGAGAGAATGTGCAGTACTATGGGGGTGAAGAGAGAGTCGAACCTAATTTAGAAGCACGAAGATTTTTTGATATGCTAGACGCAGCAAAGCAACCACTATATAAGGGGTGTAAAGAAGGTCAATCGCCTTTATCATCTGCAAGTAGATTGATGACGATTAAGACGGACTTCAATTTGGCGGAGGAGTGTGTTGATGCAATAACAGATTGGGCGAAAGATATGTTGCCTGAAGACAATCTTTTACCCGCATCATACTACGAGATACAAAAACTTGTATCTGGTCTTGGTTTGCCGTATAAGGTGATAGATGTGTGCATCGACAACTGTATGTTATATTGGAGAGAAAATGAAAACCGCAAAAGTTGTCAATTTTGTGGTCAACCGCGTTATCAGGAAAGTAGTGGAAGAGTTCCAATTCCGTATAAGCGTATGTGGTATTTACCAATAACAGAGAGGTTGAAGAGGTTATATTCATCTCAGCGCACGGCAGAGCCAATGAGATGGCATGCAGAGCATCGCCAAGACGGTGATATTACACATCCATCAGACGCAAAAGCGTGGAAACATTTTCAATCATTGTATCCAGATTTTACGTATGAGGGAAGGAATGTTTACCTCGGGTTATGTACGGATGGTTTCAACCCATTTGGGATGCACGGAAGGAAGTATTCGTTGTGGCCCGTAATTGTAACTCCTTACAATTTACCTCCATCACTGTGCATGCGTAGAGAGTTTTAGTTTCTCTCTATTCTCGTTCCCGGCCCAGAGCATCCGAAGAGGTCACTCGATATATTCCTCCAGCCATTGATATATGAGTTACAAATGCTATGGGAGCATGGTGTCGAAGCGTACGATGTTTCATGTCACCAGAATTTTATGATGCGGGCAGTTCTTATGTGGACCATAAGCGATTTTCCAGCATATGGTATGTTATCTGGATGGTCAACTCATGGGAGATTAGCGTGTCCGTATTGCCAAGACGTGACTGATGCATTCCAACTTAGGAACGGAAGAAAGAGTTGTTGGTTTTATTGCCATCGAAGGTTTCTACCGAGTCGTCATCCGTATCGTCGGTCTAGAACATTGTTTACGAAAAACAAGAAAGTGTTTGATGCTGCACCTCCTGAAATTGACGGAAGTGCTATATTGGAGCAATTAAGAGATTTTGGTGCTGAAATGACTGCTTATTGTGGGGGTAATGGACATGAACCTGTTTACGGTGCCGGCGAAGTTCATAACTGGCACAAGAAGAGTATTTTTTGGGATTTGCCTTACTGGAAGGACCATTTATTGCGGTACAATTTAGATGTGATGCACGTTGAGAAGAACTTCTTTGAGAACATCATGAACACTGTCTTAAACGTCCAAGGGAAGACGAAAGACAATATGAAATCTAGATTGGACTTGGCTGATATTTGCAGTGGTCGTGAGAACATGGAAGTTTCAGAGGATGGTAGATGTCCTTTTCCTCCATGGAGGTTGGATGCAGCTAAGAAAGAAGAATTTTTTGATTGGATTCGCGAGGATGTCAAATTCACGGATGGATACGCATCAAATCTGCGTAACTGCATCGATTATAGAGAAGGAAAGTTTACTGGAATGAAGAGTCATGATTGTCATGTTGTGATGCAGCGGCTTCTTCCTTTTGCTTTTGAATATCTTCTTGAAGGAGATGTCCACAAAGCAATTGCAGGAGTTGGTTCTTTCTTTCGAGATTTATACACAAGAACATTGACTGTTGAGGGAATCGACAATTTAAACGCCAATATCCCGGTGATCCTTTGTGATCTGGAGAAGATATTTCCACCATCTTTCTTTGATGTAATGGAACATCTTCCAATCCACCTGCCACGAGAAGCTGAACTAGGAGGCCCTGTTCAATACCGTTGGATGTATCCTTTTGAACGGTACATGTTCCATCTGAAGAAAAAAGTTAAAAATTTAAGCAAAGTCGAGGGATCTATTGTCGCACAGAGCCTCAACGAAGAAGCGTCACAATTTGCTGAATATTACTTCCCATCGGAAGTTCGTACGAAGAGTAGACGTCCTGGTCGCCATGATGATCGTAATGAGAGAGCGATTTACCCCGTCGTTGTTCCTGATTTATTTTCCCAAGTTGGTCGAGTTAGTGGTAAAGGAAAGAAACGCAAATTATCGCAGCAGGAATTGTCACACTTACATACATATATCCTAACAAATTGTGAAGATATTGCGGAATATGAAAGGTAAAAAACTTTAGTTATGTGAATACAAAAATATATTTTAATTTTTCTTAGATATGTAAATTTAACTAATCATGATTTTTTGTTATTTTACAGCATTCACATGTCACGTATGCGCGCGTTCTATCGAGACAAGTCAGAAGAAGAGCTTCAAGCGATTAAGGAGGAGGATTTTATGCATTGGTTGAAAATTTACGTAAGTGTGTTAATAGTTTACTACTTTGTTATATTTAAAACTTCTATTTTAATTATATTAATTAATTTTGTGTGAATAATTTTTATAGGTTACTAAAGGAATAAGAAGCGGACAAACATTTCCAACATGGTTAACAGAATTTGTTAATGGTCCAACCTACATTGCAACGTCTTATCCTAGGTATTGCAGTCGTGGATATGCCTTTAGGATTCATGACGAACGAAGTACAAGACCAACTGCAGATTATGGAATATCTGTGAAGTCTGGTGATGATGTTTACTACGGCATTCTTAAGGAGATTTTGGAAGTGCGATACCCAGGAATGTTAGACTTGAGGTGCATTATTTTTAAGTGCGATTGGTATGATCCAGTACTTGGGCGTAGTGTTATGGTTAACAAATTCGGTGTTACGTCAGTTAATACAAGTCGGAGCCTTCAATATTATGACCCATTCATTCTAGCGTCACAAGCAGAGCAGGTATGATATATCCAAATACCAATTGTTTTATTACTAATTAGTATCTTAAAATCGATTAACTAATTGAATGTGTGGTTTTTTTTTTTATAGGTGTGTTATATTCGTTACCCTCGAGTAACCCGGCGGTCAGATCCTTGGGTCACAGTTACTGCTATTACCCCTAGAGGAAGAATTTATGGAGTTGCTGCACACGATCCGTTACAACCCACCATAAATTTTCCAATGGATCTAGTTGAGCCTACTTGTGATCTCGCACTTGTCGTTGATTTCACACAATTCGGTGTAGTTCATTCAGAGTCAGAGGAAGAAGAAGGAGAATTTTTTGAGGATTCAGACGCAAATATTCCATCTGAAGGATCTTCATCATCAGAACCAGAGAACGACAATATGTAATTTTTTTTTTTTCATGTTTTTAATTTTAAGACATTACGTAATTGTGTTTTGTAATTTTATTTAAATTTACGGCGATAACCTCCTTTGCAGCTCT
This sequence comes from Barbarea vulgaris, assembly GCA_963667165.1. Lineage (NCBI taxonomy): Eukaryota > Viridiplantae > Streptophyta > Magnoliopsida > Brassicales > Brassicaceae > Barbarea > Barbarea vulgaris. The sequence continues at coordinate 7,485,068 of OY763891.1, forward strand.
GTATATTTTACCAATTATTAATAAAATAACGCAGTTTCCAACATTTTAATGACGATGATGATGATGATGATGATGATGATGATGATGATGATGATGATGATGATGATGATGATGATGATGATGATGATGATGATGATGATAATGATGATGATGATGATGATGATGATGATGATGATGTTGATGATGATGATGATGATGATGATGATGATGATGATGATGATGATGATGATGATGATGATGATGATGATGATGATGATGATGATGATGATGATGATGATGATGATGATGATGATGATGATGATGATGATGATGATGATGATGATGATGATGATGATGATGATGATGATAATGATGTTGATGATGATGATGATGATGATGATGATGATGATGATGATGATGATGATGATGATGATGATGATGATGATGATGATGATGATGATGATGTTGACGATGATGATGATGATGATGATGATGATGATGATGTTGATGATGATGATGATGACGATGATGATGATGATGATGATGATGATGTTGATGATGATGATGATGATGATGATGATGATGATGATGATGATGATGATGTTGTTGTTGTTGATGATGATGATGATGATGATGATGATGATGATGATGATGATGATGATGATGATGATGATGATGATGATGATGATGATGATGATGATGATGATGATGATGATGATGATGATGATGATGATAATGATGATGATGATGATGATGATAATAATCATATTTATTAAATTTTTAAAAAATATATAACTTAATTAATTTAAAAGAATAAAAATATCACAAAACCCTTAAAACCACAAATACAAACCCTTAAAACCACCAAGTACCCCCAATAACCCTTAAAAATCTATCAAATCCGTCGGAAATCCGTCGGAAATTTCTGACGGATTTCCGACGGTAACACTATCCGACGGACTTCCGACGGAAAAACGACGGATTTGTGGTTTCATGACCAAATTTCAATCCTTCCACACAAGAAACCCAAAAATGTGTGTTTAAAACGTTATTATATAAGTCAACTTATAAAATGAACTTAAATATGTCCTATAAATCATATTTACAAGATTTGTCATACAAATGACGAAAGTGTTTCATAACGTTTCATATACGATAGGTACTTGTTTGTGTTTTGAAACTTCGAAATGTAAGTTTTCAAGTTTTCATACAATCTGGAAGATATTTTTTTGTATTCTTTCATAAAAATCACTAAGAATTACCATACAAACATATCTCACCCGGAACGGATCGAATAAAACTCGAAAACCCCAAATCCGTCGGAAATCAGTCAGAAATTTCCGACGGATAACCGACGGACTAAAGAAAACACGTGGCCTTGTTTAATGTTGACTCGGCTCAGGGTTCGTTCCCCCATTCTCATGTTCCGGAGACGCAGTCGGCTCCGACCCAGTCAGCTGCAACACAGATGAGCATCGAGGACTTCGTGTCTCAACCGAACCGCGACCATTGTACGCTACTTCATCCACTATGTCGCGGAGGGGGGACGTGGTAAGTATTTTTTTTTAAATGTTTTAAAATTTTTTGGTTTTAAAAATTTTTCTAATATTATATATCTTCGAAATTCTTTTTGTAGGTTTCATCTTACAAGCAGCGGGATACCCAAGTCTATCAACCGGATGCTGAACTCGATGGTACGACATCCACATCCAACATATTCGTCGATGCCGTTGGAAGAGAAAGAACTTTGGTTTCGACATTTTGCGGTAAACCTTACTTTTTTTTTTTAATTTTAATATTAATTAATTTATTAAACTTTATTTCAATTTTTTTTTTGCAGCAAGAGTTTACATGGGACCCACAGCACACGGCTACGGTGAGAGCCGCCTTTGATGCTAAGGTGGGGTCTCATTACACGAAGCAGATGCACGAGTGGAAGGAGAAGTGGCTGAACAATGAAGTCCCGAAGCCGTTCCTTGGGAACCCGGAGTTGTGGGCTGGATTTTGTTAGTATTGGAGCCGAGACACAACCAAAGCGGATTCAACAATCCACTCGACCAACCGGAACAGCAACCGCAGTGGCAAGGGCAAAGCAACGCACAACTTAGGAGCGGTGAGCAAGGCAACCCGTCAGCTTCAAATGTAAGTTTTATTATTTAGTTTTTTTTTTTTTCTAATATGAGAATTTTAAGTTATCGGTTAGATTTAGGTTTTTTGTAATGAGAATTTTAAATTATCGGTTATATTTAGGTTTTTTGTAATTTAGGTTTTAAGTTATCGGTTAGATTTAGGTTTTTCATAATTTTTTAATATTTATTATCTGATCATTTTTCAGTGTCATGAACTCGGACGTGAGCCTACCGCCCTCGAATTGCTCAAGGATGCCCACACCAACAAACACACGCACGAAATACAAGATCCGGTGGCTCGGGAGATATGCGAGGCCGTTGAGGTGCAAACGCAAGCCTATCTCCAATCTCAGCCGTTGGTTGACGGAACTCCTCCGTGCACTGAAGCTCCTGTCGAGGTCGTCAACAACTTCGTGTTGAAGGTAAGAAATATTTTGTTTTTATATTTACTTACTATCTAATTTTAATTTCTATTTTTAAATTTTAACGTTTAATTTCTTTCGCAGGCAACTCCGCAGAGCAGAGGTCGCGTTTTCGGTCTTCCCGACGAGTTCCGATCTTCGGCTTCTTCCCGCTATTCAGTAGATGAAGATCTACGGGCCGAACTCGCACAGAGGACTTCCGAGATGGACGAAATGCGCACCAAGATTCTTACATTGGAAGAAAGCAACCGCGAGATGGAAACGCGGATGGCAACGAAGGTGCAAGAAGAAGTCCAAGCCCAGATCGCGTCTCAGATGGCCGCGTATTTTGCTCGGATGACGCAGACGCCACCGCCATCGTCATCGTCACCGCCCCCGCCACCGCAACCGTAGATTTTTTTAATTTTTCGTTTTAATGTTTTTTTTTTTTTAAAACAACAAATTTTTTTTTTTTTTTGGATATTATTAATTTTAATTTTATTTTTAATTTTCAATATTTTTTTTTAATTATTTAATAAATTTTAATATATTTTCTAATTATATAAATTCATTAAATTTTTTAATTTACAAAATAACTAAAAACCGTCGGAAATCCGTCGGAATTATATCTGTCGGAAATCCGTCGGAAATATATTTGTCGGAAATCCGTCGGTTCCGTGTTCATCGGAATTCCATCGGAAAATCGTCGGTTATATGATTCCGACAGATTTCCGACGAATTTGCCGTTAACGGCAAATTCCGTCAGAAATCCGTCGGAATTATGTTGTCACCTTTCCGTCGGAACATGCGACGGCTTTCCGACGGATTTCCAAATTCCGACGAGATAGGCACGACGGACAAATCCGTCGGAAATCCGTCGGAATTGGCCAGTTTTCTTGTAGTGTCACTGGGTTCCATCTCCTCCAACAATGTAAATCTAAATGATAAGTTAAACTACATAAAGAACAGATTGACAAAATTTTCCACACACAAAGTAAAAACAGTGGCTACGTTTCTTTCCAACCCTGATTGGTTCCTCGATCTTGAATGATATCAACTATCTTCGTGGTATCTTGTCCACCTCTTGAGGTTCCGAGGATTGTTTCTCCGCGTTTATTGATATCATTCACGACTTTATAGTTTAAGGGCATAGTTTTCTTGGCATATAACCATGTGAGTCCACCCTGTAAGATTTCAACAATAAGAGTATAATTTTTTTTACATGACCTCCGATCAACTTGAGAATGAGACAAACCTGGAAGATGTGAAAACACCGATTGGAAGATTGACCTCCGATCTATTTGATTGACTGGAAGGTTTTACTGGATATCAATTCGTTTCTTCAGATTGTATTGAAAATCCAACCTAATCCCATGTAACACCCGTCTCATCCTCTCTCGAGACTGGCGTGTCAACAACATTAACTTCTTACTTAAGTAACGATAAACCACGAACCAACTATATTAATCAGAAATCAGTTCCACAAATAACCAAAATAATACTAAAACAATTCTCAAATGTCTTAAAGCCGAATACGTAAATAAAATAATAACGGAAATAAATGCGATAAAAACGGTGTTGATCCCAAAATAGCACCATACTCTGTCTCGCACATCCGACTACTCAACATGCTCACCTGAAAGAGAGAGAAAGGGGTGAGTAACAGGGGAGTTACTCAGCGAGGTATGGGATGCTAAGCCACGCAAGTCGAACCCGGCTTACACCACAACCACGAGAGTCTAGCCCTAAACACGTAGCAAACATGACACCTAAAGTACCCAAGGAAATACAAATAGCGGGTCCTAGTATGGGATAGTGCCCAATCACACCCTCCGTAGAGGCTTTAGTATGGGATAGTGCCCAATCACACCCTCCGTCGAGGCGTATGGGATAGTGCCCAATCACACCCTCCGTCGAGGCCACCATATTCCGCTAATACGACAATCCAACTATATATAAAATCCCGACCCCAAGTCTTTCCATATACATATATTTATATATATATATATATATATATATATATATATATATATATATATATATATATATATTTACACATCACTAACCACCAAAACATGTGAAGCAAACAATATGTGATATGTCTAACAACCTATGTCCGATTTAACAAGAAAGACAACGACTCGATCATAGAGACAATACACGTTTAGGTACTAAACTACCGATGAAAGAGTTAAGGCGAAGTAAGAGTTTGCGGTTAACCCTCACCTTAGCCACAAACGAAGTTTTCTCACTCTAGGATGCTTGAACCGACTCTGAATCTGTAACCGGCACGAAAAACGAGTTAGAAAGGATTGATAACCGAAAAAACCGCCTTAGACCTGTTAACCGGGCCAAACCGGTCCGGACTGACCAAACCAGTCAAAGTCAACGGTCAACGGTCAACGGTCAAAGTCAACGGTCAACAGTCAAACCAGTCAACCCAAGTCAAACCAGTCAAACCAGATCAAACCGGTCATACCAGATTAAACCAGGTCAAACCAGATTAAACCAGGTCAAACCAGATTAAACCGGTCAACTGAGTCAACTCGGCGAGTCACGGCGAGTCAACTCGGCGAGTCACGGCGAGTCAACTCGGCGAGTCACGGCGAGTCACGACGAGTCAACTCGGCGAGTCACCAGCTAGTCACGGAGAGTCACCGGCGAGTCACGGCGAGTCAACTCGGCGAGTCACCGGCGAGTCACCGCGAGTTAACCCGGCGAGTCACGGCGGGTCACCGGCGAGTCACGGCGAGTCACCGGCCGGAAAGATCACCGGCGGCGGCGCGTGGGCTTCGCTCACGAAGCTTCCGGCGGTGCGTGAGGGCGCGTGCGGCGGCGCGTGGCTCTGCGCTTCGGGCTCCGGCTTCGTCTCGACGATACGGTTCTACTGGTGGTCTCGGTTTTGCGAGATTCAAAGCGGTTCGGGAGATACGCTCGATTGAAGGTTCGGATCTAAAAATCAAAAATCAAGCTTAGAGACTCACGGTGGTTACCTCTTTGGCGACGACGGTTCCCGTGGAGGCTCTACCTGGCTCGACGACGGCGGCGGCGGCAGGGTTAGTGACTTGGTGGCTGAGGGTCCCTAGAGTGAGCCATAAAAATATGTGCCCTCCTTTTATACACCCTAGGAAAGAATGGGTGGCTAGGGTTTTGTTGTGGAGTGGGCTGGATTTGGGCCTCGGGTCCTCTTGCAAAGACAGGTCCGTTACAATTCTCCCCCACTACAGAGGAATTCGCCCTCGAATTCACGTCCTGCTCAGTGTGTCCATTTAACTCCTTGAAAAGTCCAGGGTAGCCCATCCTGAACCTAGACTCTATCTCCCATGTCTCTTCCTGGATCCCATCTCTCTCCCAGCAAACTTTGACCATTATGGTCTTCTTTCCTTGAATTTTTTTCTCTTGACGTTTTAGAATTTTTACTGGTTGACTCGGCGCGAACAAATCTTTCCTGAGATCATTTGGTGGTTGCTGCAAAATAAGCTCTGGCTCTCTCACTACTTTTCTCAGCACTGACACATGAAACGCATCATGGAAGTCTTTCAGTTCTGGCGGTAAAATAAGACGGTAAGCCACTTCTCCAATCCGCTCGACGATCGGATACGGTCCCATGTATCTCGGCTTAAGCTTCTTCAGCTTCCTCGTTACATCTGTCCCTTGAAACGTCCTCATCTTCAGGTATACTAAGTCACCCACTTCGAATTCCAGATGTTTTCTACGCTTGTCTGCATAACTCTTTTGGCGGTCATGGGCTTCTTCTAACCGAGTCTTGAGCATTTCTACTTGTTCCACCGTGTCCTGAACAAGTCCCAAACCAACTCCTCGCCGCTCCCCCACTTCCGACCAACATAGAGGCGTACGACATGGTCTACCGTAAAGAGCCTCATACGGTGCCATCCCAATGCTCGAATGATAACTATTGTTTTAAGCAAACTCTGCCAACGGTAGATGTGTTCCCCAGGTTCCCTTCCAATCCAATGTACAAGCCCTAAGCATATCCTCCAGAGTCTGAATAGTCCTCTCCGAGTGACCATCTGTCTGCGGATGATATGCTGTACTCAAATGAACCTTGGTTCCCAGTTCTTTCTGGAAAGCTCGCCAGAAGTCCGATGTAAACTTCGTGTCACGATCTGACACTATACTGACAAGGACCCCATGTAACCGCACGATTGTATCAATATACCTACGAGCCAACAATTCCGACCCGTCTGACTTCTTTATAACCAAGAAGTGGGCAGACTTGGTGAGTCGGTCCACAATCACCCATATCGCGTCCTTCCCACTAGTTGTAACATCCCGATTTCTGGTATATGGTGGTGCATGATGAGAGGCTTAAGAGAATTGATTTGGCTACCTATGTCACCAAAGTGCACTTATCTTTTCCGTCAACCATTTGTAGGGACAGTAAACAAGTCTTTAGAGCCTCTAAAAATAACAAACCGGCCGTCGGACGAAGGTGGGGCCCATGGGTCTAGAGAGGACGTGGGCCCACGGGCCTAGAGAGGGTGTGGGGCTCACGAGCATAGAGAGAGTGTGGGGGCTCACGGACGGTGGCGGTCGGGGCGTTACAAGTGGTATCAGAGCTCTAGGTAATGTCAAACCGGTTCTGACCCGGGAGGCAGTCCTGAGGGCGATGGGTGCGCAACGAGGACGTTGCGCTCTGTTAGTGGGGGTGATTGTAACATCCCGGTTTCTGGTATATGGTGGTGCATGATGAGAGGCTTAAGAGAATTGATTTGGCTACCTATGTCACCAAAGTACACTTATCTTTTCCGTCAACCATCCGGTCAGAACTCCACAGTTAAGCGTGCTTGGGCTGGAGTAGCACTAGGATGAGTGACCTACCGGGAAGTGATTGTCGGTACCGTGTGAGTGAGGCCAAAACACGGGGAAAGATCATGTGGTGATTTGTAGGGACAGTAAACAAGTCTTTAGAACCTCTAAAAAATAACAAACCGGCCGTTGGACGAGGGTGGGGCCCATGGGCCTAGAGAGGACGTGGGGGTCCACGGGCCTAGAAAAGGCGTGGGGCTCACGGGCCTAGAGAGAGTGTGGGTGCTCACGGACGGTGGCGGTCGGGGCGTTACATCCCACTTGAACTCTCATTAACTTGTAATGATAAATCCAAACAGAAACACTGTCACGAAAATATCGCAGGAAACTTACAGAATTTTTAATTTTAAATAGAGGCTGTTGAGGCACTTGTTAGTTGTTACATCCACGAAGAGGAGAGAATCCATCGTCATAGTTGTGGTTTTCACTCATCAAGTTCTCAATCTCTAATCCATCAATAAAAAAAAAAAAGTCAATAAACAAATAAGTTTTAGTTTTATAATATTTTATAACAACCTATGAGCAATAATATATTTTGGGCATTACCTCCAAGAAATAGGTTTGAGTGTTGCATTAAGCTTAGAAATAATCTCACTATTAAAATCAGTCACTAACTTGTCTACGTTCTTGAACAATTCACTAACATTGCTGCTCTCGGTAGTATAGTTCCCAACTCTGTAAGAAAACCAGAAACCTCCCAACCTCAAAAAGAAATCACGAAACTAAAGAGAAACTATGACATACTCTATCTGGAGATGGGACCACCGTCTCCACCATCATGTAGGGCATCAAGGAGAAGAGAATCCTCCATCGCCAAGCACTTGACCAGAAATTACTTTGATGTTTTTTCTTTCATATAGACAAACGCGTAATCTTTGTGGAATTTGTTCCAACCAAATCTAAAAGTCCAGTATCGAAAAAATGAGGATTGTAAACCCTAAATAAACTCAAAATCGAATCTTAGATTGGGAGGATATACACTCAGAATTCAATAAAAATTTGAGTATCTTTTTTTGATCTCATCGTCCGAACGGAGAGAGATAAGAAGAAGAGGTGGTGTTTCAGCTATGTGCGTTACGGGAAGATAATGATTAATGAGGAAGAGTAAAGATGATCAAGTGTTTTTTGGATTTCTTAACACAAGCGTTTTTTTTTCCAGAATAAAAGTACATGTTTCAATGAAAAGAAGGTGAATAATCGTGAGCAAGGAGAAGATGAAAGGAAAAAGAAGGCGACATATGTTTTTAGGGATTTTTTTAATTATTTTTTATTTTTTAGAATTAATTTTTAAAAAGTGGACAGGTGTCACATTTTTCTGCACCCACGTGGCAGAAGAAGGAGAGTTCACTTAGCTTTCATATAGTAGATTTTCACAGCAAGAGATTTCAATGATATTGTGGATGCATCAGAAAAACAAGGGGGGTCCAATCAGACTAGAGGATTCTTTTACAGACCTTAGATCTTTTAATGGCAAAATGTGATCTCTATGACCTCAAAAACTTAGGAAACTTTCTATCTTGGAGGAGACAAAGGCATAACCATCTAGTAAAGTGCAGACTGGATAGAGTAATAGCTAAAAGTGCATGGATAGAAACGTATCCCTCAGGAAGGTGTGAATACCTACATCTTGAGGGGTCTGACCATAGACATGTGCTTACTCGATTTGACACTACAAAAAGCAGAAAAAGGCATGTTTAGATATGAAAGGAGATTGAGAAAGAATTCAGAAATGGCAAAACTGCTAAAGGAAGCATGGAAGGCAGACAATAATGACACAGTAGATGGAAGAATCACCAAATGCAGAAATGTCATTATTCAGTGGAACAAGAAAACATATACCAACAGCCAAAAGAAGATATACGAGTTTAGAAAGAACCTAGAGGAGGCAAGTTTACGAACCAAGTTATTCAACATATTCTCCAACCCATCTGAACATACTTCAAACGAGTACCTTCCCCACGGAAACATTTTGCATTCATCCAGATAATCAACAATCCGCAAAAGAAGCGGGTCAATGAATGATGGTACCTTAACATTTGATTTCATGATCGAGGCTAGAAAGTAAAGCACTGCCATCTTCAACCGATCTTCACACGTGTCCATCGACATCATCTTCGCTTCTATCTCTGTAAGAGGATATTCTCACTTCTATTAAACCATTTGTTAACTACCTTCTGATACACAATAGTTTTAACCCTATATAACTACTGCAAGTGCACAGCAAATGTTGTAGTAATCTAGGAATCGAATCCACAGAGACCAAGAGTTACACTACGATTCTTAACGAATAAAATTAAGCTAAGATAGAAGTATGATTGTTTGTTGTGAAAATGCATAAAAGATAGCAATTCAAACGATGTAAAGAAAGATAAAGAAAAGCGCTAGGTCCAGGGTGATTAGCGGGATTTCAGAGATCATGAATCGGACAATTATTCAGGGAGCTAATGAGCACAATTCTAGAACTCAAACATAAATGTATAACCAATCCACTCTCGTGGCATCAACTACTTCATCTAGCGACCTAGGTGTCTAAACTCTCGTTTGAACCTAGAATCCTAAACGAGCATTAACAAGCGGGTTCAATTTGTTCACGGATCGCCTTAGCATCAACTCTCGTTGGCTAAGGACGATACGCTCATCTATGTTCTATCAAGCAACCTATAAACTTCTGCAATATAGATTAAACCCTGAATCAAAGACTAAGTGATCAATTCAGCCTAAGCAATAAGAACAACTATAGATGAAGAACTCAAATGATAAATTCCCTATTTGTGTCCAATTCAATGATTCATAAACCTCTTGCTTACCCTGAACCTAACTAAAAGACTACTCAAACATGGAAATCATAAGAACACAGCAAGATAAACAAGAAATCATATGCAAATATATAGAAAATAGAAGAAGGTTCAGAATTCTTCTCAAAGTTTGTAGAGGCAGATTTTGTCCCCAAAGCTTACAAAAGGTTCTCAAAGATTGAAGTCTCAAATGAAAATGAAAAACATCATAGAAAAGAAAGAGAGTTTCTCTAAGTTCTCTCTGCAGAAAATGAGAGTTTATCTCTCTAGAATTGAAAGTATGTCTCTGAAATGACTCAATAATTCGTATATAAAACCAAACTTGACAAAACATAAGTCAAAAGGTAAACTGTCGGCAGGGACCAGATCGATCGATCTGGGTGTGGATCGATCGATCTGGTCCAGATCAATCGATCCAGACAGTGCTGGTTGATCCATGATGTTCACGTTTGGCTGGATCGATCGATCTGGTCTCTGGATGGTCAATATGGCCTGTTTTGGTCGATCCAGGAAGCACACACATTCTCCTAATGCAGGATCGATCAATCCAAACTAGGATCGATCGATCTAAGCTTCAAAACTGCTCTTCTTGCTCTTTTGCCTCCTTTCCTCGATCATTTTGCCTTCAAACTCCATTTGAACATGTTTTATCCTGAAAAGACTCTAAAACAAAAGCAAAGACTCGAAAGAACGCTGAAAAAGTTAGTTAAAATATGTAAAAACCATAATATATCAACTCCCCCATACTTAGTCTTTTGCTTGTCCTCAAGCAAACTACCAAGAACAGAGTCGAGGTTTGAAAAACAGAAACTCAATTCGTCATAAGAGCACCACACTGACATTCACTTTAGTAATCCACTACAAATTCTTACCTGAAAGGATCTAGACCCCCATGTACTTCGCCGTAGACGTTCACAGTTTTCCTAATAAGATCCACAATCTCACAGCATAGTCCACTTTACCTTCATCGCCGGGTCTCAGCTCTGATCTTGATGCCCGGGACCTTCTAGACTCTTTCACGTTCAACACCAGAACAAAACGACCATATATCTATCGGTACTCTTTCTCTCCCCCAAACTTATTTATTTATTTATATATATATATATATTTTGTTGTACACGGGTTTCGGATTCATAAACTCCAAAGGATGTACGGGTTTACGCACTCTATCCCTCGGGTCAATTACTCCTAATCCATCTTCTTTTTTTTTTTTTTTTTTTGCGGATATAAGCTTTCGCGGAACTCCGAAGGATGCACGGGTTTACGCACTCTATCCCTCGGCCACATTGACTTATATCCGTTTTCTTCTTCTCTTTTTTTTTATATTTATAGACTAGGGAGAGGAGTACCGCTTCTGTTGGTTTACAGAAGTCGTCTTGTCCAGTGTGAACGATGAGTCAAGCCCCAGAACACCTGTCACAAAGATGAGGTAAAAGGAACTAACAGAAATTGGCTCAGATGTAAGTGGATTTTTGCTGGAGATATGGGCGTTTCGAGTCTACCATTAAGTCCTTGGCTTTTCCAATAGTCTCAGATGTCAACCAGGCTTGAATCAAATGGTTACTTAAGTTCCTACAAATGTGGTGGTTTTTATGAAAAATTTTCGTTTCTTAGATTTTTTTGACTCAATAAAACTCAATAAAACATATAGAAGTGACTCAAGAAAATAAAACAAAACAAAACAAAACAAAGAAAACAGCATTAGTCCAACAAGTACCCTCCCCCAGACTTACTCCTCACCGACCCGGTGTGGAACTAATCTCGAAGAAAGTTACGACAAACGCAATAAAAAGTACAGAAAAAGATAAATAAGAAAAACAAATACAGAGATAGAGGTGTGATACTACTAGTCTTGGTCGCTCTCAGGTGTGTCGTTCTGTGTCTCGCCTATCCTCCTCCTGCGTCGATGGCGTGGTGGCGGAGGGCTAGGAACATCATCCTCTGCTATCCCATGTCCAGCAACAATGGGGTCCGCAGTAGCGGTGGCGGTATCAGAATCCCTCTCTGTAGTCTCCTGCAAATGTTTTTTTTTTTTTTTTTTTTTTTTTTTTTTTTTTTTTTTTTTTTGAAAACCTGAAATACTCATGAATAATAATTAACACTCCAACAACAAAAATACACTTTTTAAAAGCTAAACCGTAAGGATAATAAATCGATTGATTTTTCCAGAATACGACGACTTGAGTTGAGAGTCGAAGTTGGTCTGTATAGCCACATTGGCTTTCATAGACAATTTCTGTTGTCTATTAGCGGTTCTTGATAAACAAGAATCCGGACTTGAGATCGTTCGATCTTTTATCCTTTCGGATTAAATAAACACACATGACTTAATAGTATTTTCAAAATTAAACTATAAATAAAAGAAAACAACGTTATATACACTTACCGGTGGGTTGCCTCCCACCAAGCGCTTGTTTTAAGTCGTTAGCTTGACTCAGACGCCGTTTAGGCTTAAGAAGAATCCGTAGGAGGATTAGAGATTTCCTCATCCGGATCAGGGTTTGGTGGAGGCGGTTTAAGACGCGGTCTGCTTGCCTTCTGATCATTTACATTCATCATCAAAAGCCTACTTAGCATACCATCCACAACTGCTTGGCCTTTTTCCTTAAATTCCGGAGTGATTATAGCTTTGACTTTTGAGAAAGGTCTTGACGTATCTTTACACTTCAGCTTGTACTCAATCGTGTCTCCAATACATCTTTGCTGTGTCAAGGTGATGTGGGAACCAGTCATCACTCTCTCGCTCTTTGGTTTGTCTCTCCTATTGACCTTTCAGGGTTTCCACACATAAGAAAGAGTGTCAGGTGCCGCGGTTGACATAACATCCAGCTTCTTTTCCTCAATGGAAACATAGGAGCCATACTGGTTTCCATTATTCTCTGAGACTGCATCATAGAAGACCTTTTTTGTCGATGTTAGATAAACAAACCCTCTTATTAGGTAAATCGACAACTGCTCCTGTTGTAGCGAGAAAAGATCTTCCAAGGATCAAAGGCATATATGAATTGAGGCTCATCTCCACAACTTGAAAATCAGTAGACATCAAGCAATTGCCAATCTTTACATGAAGGTCTTCAATGCATCCCTGCGGAGTTTTAACTGAAGCGTCTGCAAACCTGATGGACATCTCAGAGGCCTGAATATTACCAATCCCCAAATATTGTGCAAGTTCTGTTGACATGAGGTTCACGGTAGATCCAGAATCACAGATAGAGTCTTCGAAAGCAACTCCAAAGATTGAGCATGGAACAACAAACTTCCCTGGATCCGCTAGCTTAGGCAATTGCCTCAATGGTGGAGTTTGAATACTACCTGAATCTACAGCTTTGCTTAGAACTCGAGAATTCAGAACCGGTATGGAGGGGATCGATCGATCTTGCTCGTCTGCGAAAATCAATGCATACTTGATATTTTGCTCAACCTTCTTGGGCGCCTTAATCTCAGATGTAGAATCAAGCAAATCAACCCGACAAGTTCAACTCTCAAGTTTATGAGAGCGGTCATTGTTCATGTTATCCAGCTTGTTATCAAGAGCGTTTATCTGCTCATGCACTTCTTGTGCGCTCTTTCTCTGCCCATCTAGAATCTGCTGCATCATGATCTCAAGTCTATTATTCTCTTGGGGATGTGGTGCTTGATGTCCTCTACTCTGATTGGTTTCTTGGTTCCCAACATAGTTAACATTCGCACGTGAGCCATTAGATGCATCTCCAGTCCTAGGATTATGCTCGCCTTTCGCAGGAAGGACTCCCTGCTGTCTCTTTACTGCTTCAGCCGTCTGAGCAACTTGAGTATCAAGCAGTTTCATATGAGTAGAGACAGCTTCATACTTACTGTTGAGATCATTGTACACATTATCCACCTTTGCATTGATCTCGTTAGAAGACTTTTGTTGCTGGAGGAGGAGCTGATGCATAAGAACCTTGAGTTCACTTTGAGATTCATTCGCAGAGGTTGCAGGGGCTTGAAATGCAACATGATTACTCGCCTGGAAGTTATTGAATGGTTGCTTTTGCTGAAATCCACCCTGAAATTTGTTCCTGCTCGGATTTTGGGGGTACTGTTTTCCCTGAAAATTTTGGGGAAAATTTCTCTGGAAGGCCGGATTTTGCATGCTCGTCTGTCCCGTAAATCCCGGAGGAATACCAGTGACACCCAAATTTCGCCCAAACATTTTTCCCTGAAATTGTTGACCCTGAACGCCACCCTGGTTTGGATAAACCTGATCCTGAGGATTTTTGACATTCGTGCTTCTGTAGGAAAAGTTGGGGTAACTTCTGTAGTTCTGGTTGAATCCCCTGTTTTGCACGAACTCCTGTCCATTCACATAGTTCACTTCCTGTGATTCGCCAATCTCATCAGTAGCAACTTCTTGACAGAAAACAGCCTCTGTCCCCTCATCACATAACTGAACACCTCGTTGATTCGCCTTCATCAACATACTCACTTTTGCGTTCAATTCTTCAATCTTCTGATATTCCACATTTTTGCCTTTGTTGGAGCGATCATACTCATGACAGTGATTGTTAGAACTAGCAGCCAAGTTCTCTATCAGTTGATAGGCTCCGTCAATGCTCTTAGTCATGAAATCTCCATTGCTCACAGCATTGAGGGCATTCCTGAAATCCCATTCAACTCCATCGTAAAAGATGCTGAGAATCTGCTCATCTGAATACCCATTGTGCGGACATTCTCTACGGTATTCCTTGAATCTTTCCCAAGCTTCGCAATAAGTTTCGTCGGGATGCTGCGTGAAAGTAGCGATCTTGTTCCTGAGCGAGGCTGTTTTGGACTTGGTGTAGAAATGATCCAAGAAGGCTGCTCTGCATTCATCCCAAGACCTTAACGAACAAGGAGGTAGTGACTTGAGCCATCTCAGTGCCTTAGCTGCCAAGGAGTGACGGAAAAGCTTGCACTTGAGGTAATCAGCGGGAACCCCATTCGACTTAGTGGTGCTGCAAATCTCCTCGAAGTTCTCGATGTGATCCATTGGATTCTCAGCGGGTAATCCATGAAACACATGTCTTTCTACCAGTGTTATCATCTGAGGTTTGATCTCGAAGTCTTGCCTCGCAATCTCTGGTGGACAAATAGCTGCCCTGTTCTGGTAGAAAGTGTGGGGTGTATCTACATCCCAATAGCACGTGGATTCTGCTGCGCTTGCTGCTATTGCAACTACCGAAGTTGTTGTCGCATGATGCGGATCTCTTCAGCTTGCGCAGCTTGAGCCTCAGCTTGAGCAGCTTCAGCCTCAGTTTGTGCTTGATAGTCAACATTATCGTCAATGACGACTCGTTTCGACTTCTTCTTTGTAGCTTTGTTAGTACGTTCTGTCTTTGCTAACTCTTGGTTGGAAAGTTGCAGGACGTTACTAGCGCTTTTGCTTCTTGTTTACATTCACCTGAAACACACAAGCAAGCAAAAACAGAACAGAGTTAGTAAATCTTAGACTAAACTTCAATCTTAGATTCGAAGGTAACGCAATTGGTCCCCGGCAACGGCGCCAAAAACTTGATACACAATAGTTTTAACCCTATATAACTACTGCAAGTGCACAGCAAATGTTGTAGTAATCTAGGAATCGAATCCACAGAGACCAAGAGTTACACTACGATTCTTAACGAATGAAATTAAGTTAAGACAGAAGTATGATTGTTTGTTGTGAAAATGCATAAAAGATAGCAATTCAAACGATGTAAAGAACGATAAAGAAAAGCGCTAGGTCCAGGGTGATTAGCGGGATTTCAGGGAGCTAATGAGCACAATTCTAGAACTCAAACATAAATGTATAACCAATCCACTCTCGTGGCATCAACTACTTCATCTAGCGACCTAGGTGTCTAAACTCTCGTTTGAACCTAGAATCCTAAACGAGCATTAACAAGCGGGTTCAATTTGTTCACGGATCGCCTTAGCATCAACTCTCGATGGCTAAGGACGATACGCTCATCTATGTTCTATCAAGCAACCTATAAACTTCTGCAATATAGATTAAACCCTGAATCAAAGACTAAGTGATCAATTCAGCCTAAGCAATAAGAACAACTATTGATGAAGAACTCAAATGATAAATTCCTTATTTGTGTCCAATTCAATGATTCATAAACCCCTTGCTTACCCTGGTCCAGATCGATTGATCCGGACAGTGCTGGTCGATCCAGGATGTTCACGTTTGGCTGGATCGATCGATCCAGGTATGGATTGATCGATCTGGTCTCTAGATGGTCGATCTGGCCTGTTTTGGTCGATCCAGGAAGCACACACATTCTCCTAATGTAGGATCGATCGATCCAAACTAGGATCGATCGATCTAAGCTTCAAAACTGCTCTTCTTGCTCTTTTGCCTCCTTTCCTCGATCCTTTTACCTTCAAACTCCATTTAAACATGTTTTATCCTGAAAAGACTCTTAAACAAAAAGCAAAGACTCGAAAGAACGCTGAAAACGTTAGTTAAAATACGTAAAAACCATAATATATCACCTTCAAGCTGCCAAGGCCCAAATAATCTTGAGGGTACTCCCTACAGTCTAGTCCAGACATCAGTCCATGCTCCCACATTGAATACCGGACTGGAACTCCGTTTCTTACAAACCACCACGCCTTCCGCTTCTCTAGACACGCAGTCTGCAATACAAGCATCCACATACCCATATACTTCCGGTTAGGCTCCCTGCACATGTGGAAAAGATGCCTGAAATGGTTCTCTTCATCCTTAAACCACGCCATCTCGAATGCATTAAGGGTCTTCTGGAACTTGTCCAATACAGTCAAGATCGTACACCTTGAAGAGATTTTGCATGGTCTTTGGTATTTATCTTGCCCGAAGTAGAACCTTGCAGGTGGCTCCGGCTGCTACTCCTCCTCCTCATTATCCTGCTCGGTTTCCACCTCACAACCCTACAACCCAAAACAATTTACTTAGTAGTTGTACAAAATTTCCAAGTCGTACTGATTACTACCAAATTCTAATTTCTTTAATCAAATATACGGGAAATCTAAAATTCCTTAGAAATTAATCATGATCCTTCTAGTATTACTTGGTCGTACAATTTTTACCTGATTTGATGGTTCACCCTTGAAATCATCTGAGGATATCGCTAGGTTATCTGAGATGGAATCTTCTTCTCTATATGAGGATGATCTCTCTGGGCTATCTGACATGTTTTCTTCTTCTCCAGATTATGAGGCCTGGTGTTCATATTTAACTGGTGATGAAGGAGGCGTCCCTCGAAATTCAACATTTTTTGGTCTAACCATAACTGCAATTCAACACAAAACACAATTAACTCAAACACACTTAAATCAAACAGTGTCAGCTTAAATAACAGAACTGAAATTTCGAAACTATTTTCAAATTATAAGTCGACCCTAATTCTATAAAACCTATAGCTAAGTTGACCCTAATTCACAATGGGAAAAATGTCAAAAAAATTCGCGATCTTTCAAATTGTGGACGTTTAAAGCATGAACTTTCAAAATGTCATTTAAATGCTCAAATGTTTCATTGACTCGTAATTTAGTAACAAACTTTTGTTGACTGGGACATTTGAGGCACGTCGTTAAATTGGCTTTTACGGCGTTAAAGCTTCCATTAACAACTTCCGTCTATTAAAAATATTTAACTTTTAAGTTGTGGACGTTTAAATCCTTAACTTTTTTAAAAATATCGTTTAAATGCCTAAGTTTTCGTTGACTTCATAATTAAATGCCTAACTTATATATGTTGAATATATCATTTGAGCCATGACTTAAAATCAAGTGACAGAGCACCTTTACGGGATTACATTGTCTATTACCATCTTCCATTTAATTTAAAGGACCAGTGTTCTAGCAACTATTTATCATTCATCTTCTCTTTCTAATTATTGTCGCTTCAATGAGATCCAACCATAATCAAGAAGTAAAAAATATTCTAAAATTAAAATCCGATTTTGGAGAAACATAATCCAAGGAAAGTCTTGGCCACCTGGAATCTCCGGAAAATTCTCATGGAATTCTCTATAAACCCTCAAGAGATTGAGTTTTCTTAAGCGTTGGTGATAAGTGATTCGATCCGCATTCATTGAATCGGTTATAAAGAAAAATATTGAAATTATTTAATCGGTGATAACCAATTTTTTAAAAAAATATTTATTGGAAAGTCAAATAACCGATAAAAGAATATTAAAAGTTTAACTCTATAAAGCTTAAAACACAAAAGAAATGGTGAGTATAAGAAATCAAATCGGTTATAACCAACACTTAAGAAACTTAATCTCTTGAGTGGTTTTAGAGAATTCCATGGGAATTTTTTGGAGATTCTAGGTGGCAAAGACTTCGTTGGATAAAGCTAGCAGACAATTTAATCCCGTAAACGTGCTTTGTCACTTGATTTTAAATCATACCTAAAATGACATAGTAAACGAAAACTTAGGCATTTAAACGACATTTTTAAAAAGTTGAGGATTTAAACGTCTCATATTTGAATGTTGAAGATTTTGAATAATTTTTGAAATGACATCGTTTTGATTAGACGGAAGTTGTTAACGGAAGTTTTGATGCCGTAAACGTCAATTTAACGACGTGCCTCAAATGGTCCAGTCAACAAAAGTTTGCTATTTACTTATGAGTCAATGATAAACTTGAGTATTTAAATGGCATTTTGAAAGTTCATGCTTTAAATGTCCACAATTTGAAAGTTCACGATTTTTTTGACATTTTTCCCGATTCACAATACACCCTAATTAGTAGATTTCAGAAATTCTGAACAAAAAAATAACAAATCCTTTCTGTAAACCCTAGCTTTCTAAATTTGAAAATAGGATTTCTAGAGACAAACCTGTTGCGACGAAAAGTGGATGATGAACGGCGGTTGAGAAACGGCGGAAGAGCAGCGGTAAAACAGCACCGGAATCTTATGCAGAGCTTCACTTTGTTTCTTCGCCTTAACCAACGAAGATGACACCAGCGAGAGCTGGGGACTGACAGCAGGTAGCAGAGACAAAATCAGGTGGAGAAATATCGGTGCATAGTGATATGCTCAAATTAACCCTAGAGCTACTCTCTCAAATTAAGAGATCGAATCCACAAGGACTCTTGGGCTCCACAAAAGATGGATTCGTTTCAAACTTAGCTAAGCAGTTAATGTGTATTTAAAAGACAATTGCAGAAAATAAATAAAGAGGATGTAACCAATGGGAGAAAAGCGTCAGGTCTAGGGAATTTCTCAAGAAATCAATGCAAACAGATAAAACAACTGGTCAAGATCTAATTAAGAATCGTTCTAGAACTCAAATCACTAAGGTATAGCTAACCAACTGTCGTTGCAAAAACTATCTATAAATTAAACGTAAGAAACCTACTGTCGTTGCGAATCCTAAAGTCTAAACAAGCCTTAAGTGCATGTTTGATATGTTCACAAATTATCTAATCTAATTGTCGTTGCAATTATCTAAATTGCTTACTAGGACTCGTTCAGATCTCAAATCAACTGTCGTGTCAATTTAACAACCTAACTTCGTACTTCTAGGTGATCAGTCCAGAATAAGCATTAAGTTCAATCCTAAATGAAGAACTAACAACTCTGAATCTTAACCAGTCATTAGATCTAACAATTTATAAAATCCCTAATGAGAAACCCTAAACCTAACTAGTGGATCTACTCAGACATGGTGAATGAAACAAACATCATGAATAGAATAGAAAGCATACAAGAAATCAATAGAAAGAGTAAAGGAGTTCTGAATCTTCCCTGAAAGAGTTTTGATTCCTCTCTCGAAGCTTTGCTACAAATCTCTCTCAATAAAACTTAGGTCTAAACAATGACCTTAAAATCCTATAAATAGTCTAAAAACACGATTTGGGCTTAATTACAATTCTGAAAAAATTTTGGGGCAAATCTGTAATTAGTGCAAAAATCGTACAAAACTCATGCAGAAATTTCATCCTTTAGTGGGGTCGACCGACACAAGCACCATTATTGCTCCCCGAATTTGTTTCTCTGAATTTGCTACAAAATGCTCCAAAATCGCACGGAAACCTAAAACGTAGCTAAACCTGCAAAAGACTCAAAAAGACTCTAGAAATACCAAAATACTTTATAAATAAGACTTATATCATGGTTGAAAACCGGTAAAAACCATGATTTATTAAAACTCCAAAAAGTATCTTTGCATCAAAGCTGCTGCATTTTGAAGTCATCCTCAATTCACCTAGACGTCCCAAAGTCGCACCATTTCCAGCCTCAGCTTTCAAGATACAAGCTAACGGCTACTTTCCTTATTTTGACAGACTTTCACTCAATTTTCATCAATGCTCCAACGACTAGTTTCTCATTCAATTTTTCGATTCTACTCTTATTTTTAGACCATAGATTGTCAATCCTATATAAGCTTAGTTCTATTCTCATCGTTAATTACCCTTGATCATAGATTTTAATAAACGTAAAGTTTTCTCTTCAAAGACTAGTTCTTTGTATTCTTTTCGTTGTGAGTTTAGTGTGCAAGACACTCTTCTCTTGCGAAGCCACAAATCAGTTTCTTTGAGAGATTCAAACACTCTAGTTCGTCCATTTGATTCAGTTAGTCAATCCCTTTGCATCTTCATCTCTCTATCGTCTACCTCCTGCGAGCCTAGACTCGAAATCTCTCGATCATTGAGTGATTTCAGTATTGGGGTGATTCCGATCCTATATAATTTGGTATCAGAGCTCAAAATTTTCTATCAACCAGGTGAATTTGTTCCCTTTAGCCTTTTCAATTTGCTGTCTTAATATTTGTCTCATATCATCGACACAAAAAAAAATTGTTCTTGTTTGCTTTCATTCAAATTTTTGTTTTCTTGTTTTTTTGCCTCCACACCTTTAAATTCATAAAAAGAAAATAAAAATCTGTTTTTTTTTTTAATTCCAGTCTTGCAATTGCTTGGTTGAATTATTATTTCAGCTTTTTGTTATTTCCATCTAAATCCAGAAAACCAAAGAAAAATCATATTTTTGTTATTCTTAATTCATTTCCGTGATTTGTTTTGTTAAAAAAAAAATGTTCCTTTTGCTATATGTTCAATTTTATTTGGAAAATAACATTTCCATTTCTGTTGTTTACGTTTAACTTTTCTTTCCTTTTGTTTGGTTCAAATTGATACGTGTTCTTCTTTGTCTTATGCAAGGAGAAACCATCAAGAAAATACAGAGAAAACGCCATGAGAGATTATTCAGAAGAACAAGGACCCTACAAACAAGATGAATATAGCCATGACAAATACGAGCTTGATGAGCAGAATCAAAGTTAGTTCGATGAAGAAGCTGACTATGAAGCACCACCGTGGCCTGGAGATTCACACACTGAATATGAAAATGAACCAAAATACTGGAACTGGGCAGAAGAAGATCAATTAAATGCTGAAATGACTTGGAGTGATGATGATGCGATTTGGGAGGAAAGTGAAACTAAAAGAAGCATTAATGGAGGAGTGATGAAGAAGAAGGAAATGCTCAGGTGGAAGAAACCGAGGAAGAAGTTCAATCTGAGCATAATGTTGTAATTAGAGAGATACGGATCACTAGACCTCCACAATATCTTAATGATTATGTCACTAGGAATGATAACACAAGTGAAGAAGAAGATGAGGTGAATATGGTTGAGATAAATACTGAGGATCCATCAACTTTTGAAGAAGCAGAAAAGAGTCTGAAGTGGAGAGAAGCAATGGATGAGGAGATAAAATCGATCATCAAGAATGAGACTTGGACACTTTCAGTTTTACCAAGCAAAGCAAAGTGCATTGGAGTAAAATGGATCTACAAGACCAAGCTGAATGAACATGGAGAGGTGAAAAAATACAAAGCTCGGCTGGTAGCAAAGGGATACACTCAAGAGCATGGTATAGACTACACAGAGGTATATGCTCATGTTGCTCGAATGGATACAATCAAAACTATTATAGCCACAACTGCACTAAAAGGATGGGAAATCTATAAATTAGATGTTAAGTTAGCCTTTCTATATGGAGTCTTGTTGGAAGATGTATATATTCAACAGCCAAACGGATATGTGGTTGAAGGAGAAGAAGACAAAGTATACAAGCTTCTCAAAGCTTTGTATGGCCTAAAAAAGGCGCCAAGGGCATGGTTCAGTAGGATTGAAGAATACTTTGTCAAAGAAGGGTTCAAGAAGTCGCATAATGAAGAAACTATGTTCCTCAAGACAAGACTAACAAACAAGGTGATATTTTGATTGTGAGTATCTATGTGGATGATCTCATTTACACATGAAATGAGATTTCGATGATAAGGGCTTTTAAGGATTCAATGCAAAAGGAGTTTAAGATGACTGATATTGGGAAAATGAGAGATTTATTGGGAATTGAGGTGATGCAGATGCCACAAGTAATTCACATATCTCAGACGAAGTATGCTTTAGAAGTTCTGAAGCGTTTTGAGATGGGGAGTTGTAATGAAGTGTTCAATCCAATGGTGCCTGGAAGCAGACTTGACATGGATGAGGGAGGAGAAAGAATAGATGAGACTTACTACAAGAGGATCATTGGATGTCTCATGTATATCACAACAACCAGGCCGGATCTGCAATTTGCTGTAAGCTTTCTAAGCAGATATATATCAAAACTGACAGTTCTTCATTTACAAGCTGCTAAGAGAGTCCTAAGGTACTTAAAAGGTACTAAAGATTTTGGTATTTGGTATTAGAGAAGAGGAACTGGTGAATTATTGGTGTACACAAACATTGATTTTGCTGGAGATGCTGAAGATAGAAAGAGTACATCAGGCTATATCTTGCTTATGGATGGAGCTGATGTATCTTGGTTGTCAAAGAAACAGCCTATTGTCACTCTCTCAGCCACAGAAGCCTCCTTACTTAATAGAACAGCCATAGAGCTCATCCCCGGAGTATGTGGCAGCATCGGTGTTTGCTTAGTGAAACTCAAAAGCAAGTTGCAGATATTTTCACAAAGCCATTTTGGCATGAAGTGTTCCAGAGGTTGAGAAGTAAGCTTGGGATTTGCTCTGCTGCAGATAAGCTAAGCTCTGTGAACCGAGCTTAGTTTAAGGATGATTTGTTAGGGCAAGCCGAACCGGAAATAATGAAGCAAACTGGAAATAAAGAAATCGAGTCATTTGGTTTTGTATTTTTGCTAAGTTTGAGTCAAAGGACTGAGTCTATTGTTGCAGACCGAATCTTATGAGTTTTTAAATTGTTTGTTTTGAGCTTGCCGTAGATGTAGGAGTTTCGTTGATGTGAGGCTTTAAAAGCCATTGTTGATCTTGGAATAAAGCAAGTTTTTCAGAGTCAATTTATCTAGAGCACTGTTTTCTCTTTCAAGACATGTATCTCATCTTCTTCTTCTACATATCTTTATTTTCCAATGAAAATATTCTGGTGACTTTTTCCAAACTGATTGCATATGATTTGTTAAAAAAGCATAGGCGACCAAGGTAGAAGAAGAGCAAATGGAGATGCAAATAAAATTGAAGCTTGAAGCTCTGTATTTTCTGTCTGTATTTTACATGAAATAAATATAAATAAGGGGCTAAGTCTTTCATTTCCTCTATGTGAGGAATTCCATTCGGTTTTATGTTTTAGTCTTTTAGATTTTTATTTAGAATTTGTGACTTTTACTGTTTGTGGTTACTTTTTTATGATATTTTGGATATTAAATTTAGATGTTTAGATTTTAAATAATTTTTAAATTTGTTTTCGTTCGAGTATTATATTATTTTTGGGTAAAATTTACTAAATTTAGGTCCGATATACTCGATAATCACCCGAACCCGATTGTACCCGAAATTTTTGGGTACTAATTTTTTAGAACAGAACCGATCTGAACTCGAGTGGAACGGATCCGAATCTACCCCGAAAATCTATGGGTATCTATATGGGTACAAAATTCATCTACCCAAAAAATCCGAATCCGATCGGGTTCTACCTGAATCCGACCCGAGTATCCGAATGCCCATGCAGCATTTGGGTGCCACGTGTCTAACACTTGTAGATTGCTAATCATGTAACAGTTGTATGTTGTGCCTATTATTGGACCTTATTTATTTGATAAATCATTTCCACGTAATCAATCAAAAAACAATTTGTTAAGAATCAGAATTTAGTTTTTTTTTAATAACATAATTTAGTTTTCTTAAGCTAGATTATAAATTCATTTAAATACTCAGTTTTAATATCTAATATAATACCAAATAAATGCATGGAATATAATAAATATAATTATGTTAACATAATAATATTGAATTTAATATGCAATTTTAATATAATAACATAGTGAAATCTTTATCAAAATCTAAAAGTTGACAAATAATATATTCAATTCAATATATAAATATAATTATAAAAAAAATAAGAAATTTTAATCAACATATTTTTAACAAAAAATTCACTAATTCACAATTTTTGAATTTAACGAGTTTTTAATTCCCGAATATTCAACTGATTAATTAATTCTTTATAACGTACTCTATGACAACCAGTTTAACCACTAATATCGGATCACGGGTTTTACCATATTTAAAATTAGTGGATTTCATCATTGGATCGAAACAAGATTAGTGACATGGTCATTGAGTTTACCAGTCAAATCACTGTTTCGGGTTGGGTCCAAAAACACTGGTATTTTGATAATTTTATCCTTTTTTATTTTTTTTAAATATTTAAAATTATTTTCGCTATTAAAACGTATAATCAATACTTAAAACACCTATATAATAAATACTAAATATTAACAATTAACATACATTATTCAACTAAATCACTATACTAACAATTCATATGTACTATAACACTCCAAAATAGTTATAATTTAATTAACTCATATAATAAAAATAACAATTTCAAAAATATTACACCCGAACGTCATCACGGGTTTCATTCTAGTATCTTTTAAAAAAATCGTATTTTTGCTATCTACTAGATTAAAATCCGAATGGTAATACAAAAACTATGTAAATACAACTTCCTATACTAGGTGTCATTACTCATTCTTATACTCCTGCTCTAGTAGTACTTTTTGGTATATATTTTTTGGAAGTCCTAATTCATTGGAGATGGACGAATAGAAGAATGACAAACCTAGATTTTATAGCGTAAACTAGCAGATAATCGGATTGGATTTCTGTTCTAATTTGATTTCCGCTAAGAGTTTGGAGTGTTGATTGTGAGTTAGCCGACTCTCAATTGGTTTAGATGATGAAAAGTCTCGACTAATATGATAACATAGTCACATAGGTATCAAACCTTTAAATCCATATGTTTAACATAGTATATATGTGCTCAACGAGCTTACATCTTTGGAACTAGTCCAATTCGTCTGGAAAATCTACGACAATAATTTTCTAAAAACCTTAAATTTAATAGTTTTCTTAGATTAGAACAAAACAAATAACGTCCGATATTGTAGATAATTTCCAGAGCACTCACTACATAAAAGATAAAGCAATGTAAAAGGGGTAATCTAATCCTAAGTGTTTTTGTGGCACTGGAATAAAGTTTAATCTAAGAGACAGATGTATCCCACTTTCACGTTCATTAGCTGGCGATTGCTCTCCCCCCAATCACACATTCTCTTTTCGTTTTATATTATTTTTGTATTCATTTAGGTACATTTGATTTATTTATTTTCTTTTAGCGATAAATTAACATCTTTGGCACCTGACTTGCCAAGCCACAAAAAGTGGCTTTCACATTCTTTCTTTCCAATTGAGATATTTTCCACTTCCTTCACGCCAATGAACTCCAAACGTACAAATATTGTCCAAAGACTTTAAATTATTGAAAAGCTACATTAATTACGGTATCGTCTGCCACAATATTTTATTTCTATATGAACAATTTCGCCCAAAGAAATAGTTAATAAATTTTGTGTTGCTCCAATGGCCATTTAACACATTATAAGAGAAAACCAGGTGGAAGAACTCAATGGTTCTTGAAAATTATATCACTTGTTTTTCTAAAATATTATACTTCTTCCATTTCTAATTGTTTGTATTTCTACAAATTTTACAGATTTTAAGAAATTTATAAAAAATACAATTTTAACCTTGTATTTATTAACTAACTATTTAACTATTTTTTAATAAAACAAATATAAAAATAAATAATTAAAGAACATAATAGAAAATATAAAACTAAATTTGCATAAGAAATTGAAAAATATAATCTGTTTTTAAAAGAAAATCCTAAAAATACAAACAATTAGAAATGGAAGGAGTATATATTTCAAAACAAGTATCGTTTCAAAAGCTTTTTTTTTTAATATAAAAATTTTCCATTATATCATTTATGAAAAGAATCATTTTCTAAACAAAATTATGTAATTTATTTTCTTCTAATAAATACTTTGAATTGATAAAGATAAAATTATCATTTATTTTAAAATACTGTATCAAAAATAAAATAGCATTTTTGTGAGATAAAAATAATGATTGGTATTCCAAATCCAAACTATTTTTCTAAAGTTTAGGGTTACAAAGAGAGCTTCTATTTTCTCAGTAAAAATGTGTTTGACATTATTTGACCAAACAAAAACAATAGTGTGATTCACGTGTAATCAACTAATCATAAATTCAATAATTTCTCATACACTAGATATTTTGTTGAATCCAATGAATGAGTTTCCTATCATTGGTCATTGCAAAAAGATGGTGTTGACATTTTTCTTACAAGAACAAGAACAGGTAACTGCATCAAATAACTCTTTTTAGTAATTTGATATTGTTTAAAATTTGGTGAATAGAAGCAGCTGGACCATTGATTTTTACCATATCAATTGACCCGAGAAATATTGACAGAGAAAAATACATATGCTTGTGGGTTGTTTTCGTGGCTCAAACAATATTTTTAATTAGCAATATTTTTAAAGCCTCGAGGCTTGATGAACAAAAATAAATACTCCATTTACTACCAAATTTTTACATACCGTGTGGTGAATATATTAATTTACTTTTTGTAATTAGGAAGAAGTTTAAATCTTAATTTTAAATTAATCTCCCATATGTCAAAATTTTTTACATATCTTTTGCAATGTGTCAAAATGTTTTCATCCCCATTATCAAATAAAATACACAAAATGTGGTTTTATGTACTTATAATCATTTATTAAGAACAAAGTAATCATTTTCTTGCTCCTTACTAAACTCGATCATTGTAAGTTGTAACTAGTCAAAAGTGTAGCGAAAACAAATGAATATGTTCAGTAAGGATGATTTCTAATTAATAATCAAAATTGTTGTAAATCGAAGACAAAACTGGAAACTTTAGAATCAACTCTAAAATCAATTTTATGTACAACCAAAGACAACAACTACTACTGTAGACAGTACCTCGAATCTTCTTTGTGTAACGCTTTACGCTTACACAAATGGAAGAAACCAGAAAAACAAAGAGAAGTAAACGGAAATAAAATAAAGAAGGAAAGAATATTTGAGGAGATTCTGTTTTCAAATTTTTCAGCATGGACTTTGATTTTCATTTAACTGAGGAACCTTCGGAGCCAGCTCAGCGCGGCAAACAGGACAAACCGTGTGGTTAGATAGCCACGTGTCAGCACATATTTGGTGAAAGCCATGGTTGCAACCAGGAACCACTCGAGCCGATTCACCACTCTCGATATCTTCAAGGCAAACGGCACACTCGGTCGACCTAGCCATTACGGCAAGCTCTTTACCGGTAAGTTTAGGGATTTTATCAAGCTCCGACACGGAAAGACCTTTACCGGTGACCGGTTTAACCGGTTCAACAAATCTAAGACGGTTCATACGACGACGTGTGGAGCACCACAAGAGGAATATATAGATGAGGAAGACGAGACACATGCCGATACAGGGGAGGAGGAGGGCCATGAAAACGGTAGCTAACATCGTCCCACCGCTGCCCGATTCGACGGCGGCGGTGGGAGGCGGAGAAGGGACTAGAACTTGTGAGATGCGTGTGTAGTGCATCCTACACCGTACTCTTGCTTTTTTTCCGGCTTGCTTTTATTTTATGTTGTAAAAAGCAAAAAAAGAAAAAAGAAAAAGAAAAAGTTATATTCCTTCTCGTTTTTTTGGTGTTGTTGGAAGTGAAAATGTTGTGAAAACAGAGTAACGGCTATTTATATATAGAGAGGAGAGGACACGGTAGAGCCAAATATCATATTTTAGGTTAAACTATTATTATTTGGTATGATGAGTTTTTTTTTTTTTCGTACAATCAGCTTTTCTTTATTACTCTATGGTCTTCTTTTTTATAAGATATCAGGTTTCTTTGGCCCATTAGATTATTTGGAAACGTCCATTTTAAATGGCAATGAAAACGATTTGATGTATACTTCCACTAGCATATAGTATGTATATCAAATCCCCTTGGTTAGTTTATTAAACGACACAAATTGTTGTTATTTCACTACTAGCTAGATACCAATAACTAATTAGTAAATACGAAATTATTTCATCGAATTAGATTTTTGAAATGAGAATTAGTAAAATGAAAAAGAATCTCGAACTATCAGAAGAGGAATATGTGAGAAAGATTTCATCTTGATCTATGTAGATCGTGGAGTAGAGAAGATTAAGAGCAAGATTGACAATCGATATTATTAAATAGACATGATTAACCCAATCAACCTGAACAAAACTAGAAACCATTTTACTGTTTTTGTTCTTAAGGCAAACAAAAGTAAGAGAAAACGTTAGAGCATCCGAGTGGTATTCTATATTTAGAGATTTATTTATTTTTAGAGCAAAATCTTCTCTAATGATATTCTATATCTTGTTCTGCAAATAGAGAAGTGCAACATTTTTTATTGACAATATGATGCTTCAATTTATATATATATTTGTTTTGTATTCAAACAAAATTATATTTTCATTTATTTATATACAATTATATTTAAAATATAACATGCAACAATAACATATATTAAATTAGAAATACAAATTATATGAGAGATGATAAATTTTTTTTAAAAAAAACTGAAAATAAATTTGGTTATCACTTTCCGATCTACCAAGATCACTAAAATATTATCTAATGAAGATGTTTAAAAAATGTAATAGTTATCTTTTAATTTTTATGTGGTGTAATGTAATGTTCCTTTTATAATAAATGTTTAATTTTAGTAAAATTATTATTTTGTTGAACTATTGTTATAGAATAAAACGAATGAGTCAAATTATAAAGTTGAAAGGTAAAAGATTTTAGTATAAATTGATTATGTAACATAAACATTATATAATTAAATAATTATTTTAAAAATTAAAAATAAAGGCAACTATTGGAGTAAAGCACTCCTCAATTTTTAAACATCTCTATTTCTAGAGAAAAAAATAGAGGCAATCTCAGTCTTAATAGATATAAATATAAATACTAGGCCCACCACTTTGTATTTTTCAATTAAAATAAATATATCTCATCATCGAACTTAGAACCTCTTGGAGACAGTATGATCATATGAACCATTAAATATTTTAGTATGCGGCAGTGCTTCACCTAAATTTTAAAAATATTTTCGTGCCTAAAGATTCGGCATCATTACCCTCTTAACTCAGGACAAGTCTTGGTAAAACGGACGAGGAGCAATCTTTGGAAACTACTAAAGCTGTCAAAAGTCTCGAGGAACAAAGGTCACTCTAATGTTCCGAGAAAAGAAATTATGAGTCATAAAGAATAAGAGTACATAGACAGGCTAGGACATAACAGAAAACACGCGGTTCCATGTATTAACAAATATCAAGAAAAGAATCTAATTGATGATAGCACAGAGGATGGTTAACAAATGGATGAGGAGCAATCGTTGGACACAACTAAATCTGTCAAGGTTTCGAGGAACAAATGTCATTCTAATTTGACACAAAGTGTTAGTCATGAAGAACAAAAATATACCGACGCTAGGACATATATACTAGAAAATAGTTCCATGTGTTAGCAAATATCAGAGAAAAATGTGTGCTGGATGATAGCATCAAGGATAATCAAGAAACGGATGAGGAGCAACCGTTGAACACTACTAAATCTGCCTAGGTTTGAAGGATAAAACCACTCTAATGTTTTGAAGAAAAATTATTTGAGTCATAAAGAACAAATTATACCGAGGCTCGGTGAAATTAGCAAGCTTTCTTCTATAGTTCGTTTTTTTTTATGGAACACACTTGAGTTTAATAGGCCATGCAAGCACAACATAATATGTAACTGAGTTCAAACTGCAAAATGTTCTATTGGTTGTCTATTTTAAACTAGAGTTCAAGAGCTTAATTACTGGTCTTTCCTAGAGATATCACCTTGAAAATGACATTATCTTGCTAATTATAGTCTTCATCGTCTTGGTCACATATTTTGATGATTTCAAGCTATTATTGTAGTACATTTCAAGTATTTTATAACTTGTAAAAAATGGTTTTGTTTTTTTAATTATTAATAAAAAAAGTATGAGATATCTTATTATAGTGTTTGCGGTTGAATGGCCAACTATGTTTTGGGCCGGTAAAATGGAATTTCAAAGCTATGGTCGTTGATTTGCTTTTCTGTGACCGGTGAAATGGAATTTCTAATTTCTCTTTACTTTACTTTCAGACTAAAAGTTTTTTTTTTTTTTTTTTCTTTTCTGCTTACCAAAAGTACTTTAGTTCTAGAATAGTTAATATAGTCAAAAAGAGCACTTTAGTTCAGTAAAATAGTAATTATGTTCTAGGAAGTAAAGATGAAGGAGAAGTCCAATCCGTTAAATATTTAAAGATGATAGCACTTGCCAATCATGCGTTAAAGTAGTTTCTTTCTTTTTACGAAAAAAGCTTCAGTTGAATAAATGGAAATTATTATTTATTAGACTGACTCAAAAAAAAAAAAAAGGCTAATTACGAGAATGTAGTATATATATACTAGAATGTTTTGTAAGCATATAGGCTTCTTAGCCACATGATGTACTATAACAAATTCTACAGAGAAGAACAAAGATGATGATTGGTGTTTCAAGACACTTAAAAGGATGATAAAAAAAAAAAAAAAAAAGAGAGCTTAAAACACCATTATCGGTGAGAGACTTTCTTGAGTCTCTTAGAATTAAAAAAGAGATTTTCTTCAGTTTCTTAGAATTAAAAAATAATATTTTAATTTAATAAAAAGAATTGATTAGTTAAAAAGAAACATATGGAGGAAGGGTATCTCAAACTGTTGAGAAAGTTTTTCAAACGAGAAACGTTTCTGATAACTTTTATACTTTTATTTTTACTTTATTCTTAAATATCCTATTAGATACCTCCAATATAAGTGCTCTTAGAATCACGTTATAAGTGACATGACAAAAATGAAGCAAAGCATTTCCCTAAAGATGTTACAAGCTTGATGCAAATATCAAAGAGCATGAGACTTCTACAAAATCAAGTCTTCTGTAGTTCAAAGCTCAAGGAGTAAGTAAAGGCAAGTGTGCAACATAGATAATCATGAAAAGAAGACTCTAGGACATGATACCTAACCAAATGTATCCAAAGTCAAAAGAAAGGAACACAACTGGATAATAGGATGCAAGAGAGAGGATCAATAAATGGTTACTTAACCAAGAAGAGTAAAAAGAAAGGTTGACTGCCTTAAACGCCCTCTATAATGCTGCTTCTGCATCGATCCACCCAAACTTTCAGATTCTTGATTTTCCTCCCTATACTAGTGCATTGCTTCATATTTACCTCTATACTATTTTTCTCTGCCCAATTCCACCTGAAAATCTAATTGCGGTCAAATATACAAAATTACGTTTAGAAAATAGCGATTGGCCAATAAATCAAGTTATCAAACTCTAATTAAATCCAATTAAAATCCCCAAATATATTTAAACCCAATTAAACTCAAATCGATTTAATCTAACAAAAAATTAAATCCAATTAAAATCTCCAAATTGACTTAAACTCAATTAAACCCAAATCGATTTAACTTAACTTCAATTAAACCTAAATTAATTTAACCCAACTAAAATTTAATTCAATTAAACTCAATTAAAATCTCCAAATTGATTTAAACCCAAATCAATTTAACCTAACTCCAATTAAACCCAAATCGATTAAATTTTTTTGTTGGGTTTAATTGGGTTTAAATTGATTTTGGAATTTTTATTGGGTTTAATTGGAGTTGGATTAACTTGATTTAACTTTAAATCTATGGAAGAATTTAAATTAAGTTTAATTAGATTTAATTGGAGTTGGTTTAAATCAATTTGGGTATAATTGGATTTAAATTGATTTAAAGATTTTGATTGGGTTTTCTTAGATTTAATTGGATTTTGGTTATTGATTTGGGTTTAATTGGAGTTGGGTTAAATGAATTTGAGTTTAAATCTATTTGAATTTAATTGGATTTAAATCGATTTGAGTTTAATTGAGTTTAAATCGATTTACATTTAATTAGGTTTAAATCGATTTGAGAATTTTAATTAGATTTAATTGGATTTAATTAGATTTAATTGGAGTTGGGTTAACTTGATTTATAGGGCAATCGCTATTTCGAAACGCGATTTTGTAAATTTGATATCAATTAGATTTTCAGGTGGAATTGAGCAGAGAAAAATAGTATATGGATAAATATGAAGCAATGTATTAGTATAGGGGGGAAAATCAAGACTCTGAGAGTTTGGGTGGATCGACGCTGAATGAAATGTTGAGTGAACTCTGAGAAAAATCATTAGAGTAGACTCGGAACTTAAAATTAGTTAAGCTTGTGTTTTGAATAGAACAGCTGAAGGATCTTGTGTTAAGATCAATTTCAGTGTGATAGGTTCAAATATTGTGAACAATTATGTGCTGACTAGTAAATCTAAGTGTGTTTGATTGATTGTTGAAAAGGTATAATACATGTGTTTTTTTTTATTTGTTTCTCTGTGTCATCAACCCATAACGTCTCTGAACAGAACAGCTGAATAATCTTGTGTTAAGATCAGTGTTTGTTAGGTTCAAATATTGTGACAAATTGTGTGATGACTTGTAAATCTAAGTGTGTTAGATTGATTGTTGAAAAGGTATAATACATGTGTTTTGTTGATTTGTTTCTCTGTGTCATCAACCCATAATGTTTCTTCAATTGGTATCAGAGCAGGAAACCAGATCTGAGTGTGTACTCTATCAGGTTAAGATCCTTCAGAGCTATGGAAGTGATGAAAAACAGTAGATCAATAACATGCAATTTGAAATGGACATCCACGAAAAACAAACCAAAGAATCAAGGGAATCACGAGTGACACTGACTAAGGACAATACAAAAGCTCTCAAATCACAAGCTTATTAGACACAACATGGATTGCATACAACAGCTGAGAAGTTATGAGAACTGACCAACAATAAAATAATAGTCTAATCGTTGGTTTTATCCTTTCAGTTTCCATATATTTGTAAAATCGTGTGTTGTCTCTTAAAATAATTTTATATATTATAAATTTGGGTTTTCATTGCTTTCTAGAGTGCCACATGTCTATGGTAAAATAAAGGGCTTTTCAGTGGGCTTTATTGTTAGTCCAAATTAATGTTATACTATCTAATAGAATTAACCACCACAGATTTTTATTTGTCTCGACAAACCCTTTTTTTATTTTCTCAATAGTCGCTTTCCAATAAGCACAACTAAACGTCTCAATTTTTTCTGCTCTTTACATGATCGCAATTTTACAGGGCTACAAAATCGTAAGCCCAAACTTTATATTTATAATTGGATTACACAAACGAAACGGCACATAGAGCATCACCAACTTTCATTATAACTACCTCACTTGGTTTTGCCACCTTTGACATGCTAACTTCCTCACTTAATATACGCGTTTGTTCCATATATAATATAGTCTTTCCTTGCTATAAAAGAAGTTTACGCCAAGGTAATAAAATAATTACTAAATATTCTGCTTACAATAGTAACATAATGGGTGGTTCTGATTGATCATTATGTTAATTTCCTCTTTTAAAATTATTATGATATGATGCAAGTCTGTCATGGCAAACTCCAAACCACCATATCTAACATTAGAAGATCATGATAATGTCAGTGAAAGTCGAGATGTTGTAGTTCGATTAATTCGGAAATGGGTGGCACACAATCCTCGAAAGGGCAACATATTGATGAGCCTAGATCTACTACTCTTGGATAAGAAAGTAAGATTCAATCATTTTCTTCTATGATTTCAATTCACGAATTTATTTTTACTAAATTCAATCTTGTCGTGAAAGGATATAATCTCATCAAAGTTTCAATTAATCATTGTCTTATTGGGAAGTTTAAAAAAGACTTACAAGAAGGATCTGTTTTGTGTATCAAAGACTTTGACCTTGGAAAGAGCTATGAAAGGTTTAAGTTATCGGATCTCAAATATATTATTTACTTCAGCCATTTAACAACTATCAATAAGATCCACCTGAAAATGGGAAGACATAGTTCAGGACTTCGGATTATGATAAGTTGCTCAGCATTGCAAATACAAATGAGGATCTACCAAGTTTGCTTAAACTAGGTATCGATTAAAAGTTTTAGTTGACGATAGCAAAGAGAGGGGGATATTTATAATCTTTGATAAAGATGGAAGAAATCTTACAAACACGCTGGCTGCAGAGTTGATAAGTACCGAATGCGAAGTAAGCATTTTCCTCATATCTTAGTAATTGAAGTTAACTAATTCATTTATGTCTATAAAATATACTTTTACAATATAAATGCAGAGTCCAACTGCGAATAAAGAAGATCAGTTATCAGCATGTGTTAAAAAGCTTATTGGCAGAACTTATGTATTCGATTAAACCTTTTGATTTCAAACCTTTACAGTATCTCGAATTGTCAATGAATGATTTGACGAAACACACATATCGTTTAATTTGATAAGATTAAAATTATGGGGTTGCTTTGCAATGATCAGAAAGTCGGGAGACTTAGTTACAATTTGGGAGAAGTTAAAAAAAAACCTATGTCTTGCTTCTTATCTCTCGTCAATGTAGCCTCCATCGCAATCGAGAAGAAGTGAGAGATACGAGCTGGTGGTTGCGTGAGAAGGAGAGAAGAGATGAGCTTCTTGGTGATCGTCGAGTCGAGCCGTGAAAGGGGAGTTCGAGTCATCCATCACAGCTTCCTCATCGCCGCCAGTTGAAGAGGTAAGGGTTCACCTTCTCTTTATTCTTCATGAAGTTTGTTGGTTTGTTCTGTGTGGCGTCAAGTTGTGGCATTGGAGTTTGGGTGTGTTGATCGGTGTTCATGGCCGGGTTTTGGTCGATGTTGTGGTGTTCGTAGAACGTGGTGGTGAAGAACGGTGTGTTATCGTTGGTGCTCTGGTCGTAAGGAGAACTGAGGTGGTGAGACGTTGCTGGTGGTGTTGGCCTCGGCGATGTTGGAGTTGGTGTCGTCGTTGAGGTCGACGTGAATGGTGTTGTCGCCATTGTTGCTTCTGGAGGTTGAAGAAGATGACTTTCGTGTGAATCACTTTGTCGTGTAGAGATTATTAAGTTATGGATTTTAGTTGCTTGTCTTCCAAGTTTGATTTTATTATTATTTTAGGTCTTGCGTTTGGGAAATCTAGGGTGTATTCGTTCCAGGAAGTTTCAGAAAAACTGCAGAATTTTGTCGCGGAAATATTCTGTGTGTGGCTAAGGTGAGTGCAGGACCATAAGGTTATCTAAGCGGTTGAATTATTTGATGTGTGTTGCATGATATAGGTCGTGTATGATCTCGGATGGATCTAGATCGAGTGTTTCTTGAGATGGTTAATTTATTTTGGTATTTTCGTGTTTAATTATGTTAAATATTTTAAATCGTTTGTGTATATATCATGTAGATGGGAGGATTGCCTCACTAAGTATTTATCAAAATATTTATGCATCTCCTTTTATTTGATGCAGGATAAGAAAAAGTGTGACCTTGGGATCAAGGCGAGGAAGAGGGGATGATCTAGACTTATCAGTTTGTTGAATGTTTTATTTATTATTTCTGGATTTATTTGGGTTTAGGATTTTACATTAAAATCTTGCAGAATAAATTGGTGATTTTTATTGTTTAATTCTGGATTAATTTTTAGATTATAGATAGATTAATTATTTGAATTAAATTTAGATTTAATTGGGAGTTGAATAAATTATATGGAGTTAATGTATGATGTTTATGTGAATGTCTTTTATTGGTGGAGTTAATTAATTATTATTCATGAATAGTTGAATTTTTATTGATTGGGGAAATAATTATTATTTTTGGGAATATTAATTATTTGTTAAAAAAGAAAAACCGGGTGCGGTCTTTTCAGTAACGTGGATACTTGCCTACCCTGACCCCTCCGTTTTGGGTTTACCTGATCTCACTAAATACCGGATTCCGATCGGTGACTGGGGACTGGATCCATTCGCCTTAACAAAAAATTAAAATAAACAAACATCCATTCATTCGATTATGAATTATTCAAATGAATGGTGTATTTAATTGTACTTTTGTTGTTCTCATTTGAATATAATTATTAATAAATTAAATTAAAACATCTTAAAGATTTCAAATGTTATAAGCAATTTGTTTTTTTTTTGAATATTAAAAATATGTTTAAAAAAAATTTATTGACCGTACTATTAATGATCATTTGCGTTAGATCATTGCTTTTTTATAGAAGGAAAATAACAGAAGTTTGATAACCATGTTCTCTAGTACAATTTTATTTGAGTTCTTTGAACAAAATATTTACATACATCCATTAACACCAAAAAAAAGATTTTAGATACATTAATATTGTAAAAGTTAAAAGAAAATAAGTCTATTTTTTATTAAAATATATAATTATATCATGATTAATTGAACCCTAATATTTTAAAGATGCACTTTCAAAAGTCCCAACTCTTCGATCAACGAGCAGTTGATATTGGATGTCTCTTCAAAACCACAATAGTAATATTTCAAAGTTATAAAAGGACAATCCTCTTTATTCACTTACGAAGACAAAGAGGAATAATGGATGAAGATGAAGCGTAATGATCTTACTCAGTTCTTTGTTACAATTTATCAAATTATGAACTCTAAATCACTATTTTTCTATACATAAAACAGTAGATAACATCCGAAAGTCATCTTTGGACGAGTTGAAAGGTGAAGAAGGTTATCATTGATAACAATTAGTAACTATTTTCTAATATTCATATGATAATAACAAAATTGGAATTGACGACAAAAAAGAAAAACATCAAAATTGGAATATTATGTTTTAATTTCTACACAACAGTTACTATTAAAAGAAAACAAAATCCTTAACGTATAATTAATTAATCATTTAAAATTTACAAACACCAAATCAAAATTTATAGATGTAGATCTTATAAAAATACAATTAAATTACACCATTTTACTAGAAAAACTAATAAACAATAATAGAATGTAGGTTTAAGACAACACAATGCTTCTTGATGATTCTTTACTGATTCTGGTTCTAAATGTTTGAATATGTTTTACCTCTATGTCATTGAATTCATAATTGGGGATTAAAGCTTAGTTTATAAAAATGTAACTTTAAACACTCACGGTGCTTCAAGATGTAAGTCTCAATCAATCTATTGATGAACAAATCTTTGTTATATTTGTTTCATATTTTTCCTTATGTGATTTCATATTTAGTGCTCTTTTAGTTTATAGAGTTCAAGTGAATTAGCACGGTACAATGTCTTTCGATAAGATATTGTGACTGTTATGCATCCGGAACCTACTGTGATGGTTGCAACTGATGTTTTTTTGCCAACAATGTTGACTGGGTTTTTTTCAGAACTGATAAAATCCTCCAGTCTTCTCAAATCAGTAACGCATGACCTTCCTCTGCGCCGATTTCCTACTAATCTAAGACTAAGGTTCTCCCCTCTCATTCTTAAACTCGAATCACTTTCTTCTTCTCTGGATCAAAATATTTACACTTGTAGCCCAACGTTCAAGTGAGGAGCGTCCCAGTGTAATCAATAAATCCTCTGCCACCACATAATGAAGGACCTTACATAATTGTTTGTTAGGTTAACCTTCATAGAATCCAACTCTAATATATTGTAGGTTACATTCTACTACTTCTAAAAATCTATGTGTTAACAATGCTGTCTTTTGATTCCCTTTCTATCTTCTCAAATCTCAAAAACTTTATCTTTGGTTTTTAGTATAAGAAGTTTTGTGCTTTGATCTAAACATTGATGTGAACACGTATTTTGTGAATTTTTCCAGGCTTTAGCATGGTTTCTGTAACGCCCGTCTCCCAAAAAGGGATTATTGACGAAATTTATATATATGGATATATATATCAAAAATGCCTTTGATCAGAATAAATCTGTGTAAGAGAGATTATCTCTTTAAAGTCAATTCCGTTGGCCTCGGGAATGGAGTTTTTGAAGAGAACGACGAGGTGAAAAAGAGGGGTCAAGAATCAATTTTCGAGCCAATCCAGATTATCTCGTTATTTTTTGGCTGGTTGCAGTTATGATCTGGATCGACCGATCCCGGCTAGGATCGATCGATCCCGGCTAGGATCGACTGATCCTGCTAGGATCGATCGATCCCGGCTAGGATCGATCGATCCCTGTGTCGGCAGAGTTGGTGGGTCGACTTTTTCATCCTTTTAAACACGTTTCTTCTTCCTCCTTCTTCATTTTTCGATTGGGGGTTGCTTCTGGAGGTACAAGGAGTGTTAGTGAGGGCCTGAGGAAGTAAAAAGGTGAGGAAGGAAGAAAGGAATTGTGAGTTTAAAAGGAAGAAGGAAGAGTTTGTGAAGTGGGAGCTTTTGGGAAGTTTCAAAGGAGTTTCAGAGATCTTGGCTTGAGCGTGGAGGTTCTTGCTGGCCTGGAGAAGCTTCGTGTGGCTTCAATCAATCCGAATTCGAGGTGAGTGCATGACCATGGGCTGGACTAAGCTTGTAGAGCATTGATTTCGGTTTTGATGCTTGTTTGATAGATTTGGTTAGATCCATGGAGTTTTCTGGATTGTTTCTTGTGTCCTTGAGTTGGGTAACGTTGTATTATCATTAGGATTCAAGTTTGGGGTGTTTTGGAGGTTGCTTATCGCAATTCGACTTGGTAGAAGTCGAATCCGTGTGTTGCAGGAAGCTTGGATCGATCGATCCAGTGTTGGGATCGATCGATCCCAAGCTGTTCGTCGGGCATCGATCGAATGTGATGATCGATGGTTGGTCGATCTGGTGTAGATCGATAGATCTGGTCAGGATCGATCGATCTGGCCAGGATCGATCGATCTAACCTTGTTTGGTCGATCCGGGTAGGGGTGGATCGATCGATCCATTCTTAGATCGATCGATCCAGTTGTGTTGGTGTGATTTTTGGTTCGTAGCATCGTGTGTCGTGTCCGTTTGGGTTCGGACATTGTGTGGTTCTTTTTGCTTGTGTGTATAGCTCGTAGATGGGATGATCGTCCACTCAGTATTTATTAAATACTGATGCATCTCTTCGTTTTGGATGCAGGTAAAGATAAAGTGTGATCGTGGAATCAAGGCGTTGCGGAGGAGGATGATTAGGACTCGTGTTGTTGTTGTTTTTTTGGTTTGTTTTGTTGTTAAGTTTAATAAGCGGGTCTTAAAGAATGTTGAATTGGAATAATTTAGAATTGTCGTGTTTGTGTGATAATTAATATTTATGAATATTTTAATGCAAACAAAAAAAATCGGGTGAGGTCGTTTCAATTTGGTATCAGAGCGTATACGGTTCTAGGATGATTTAGAAATTGTTTGAGTGTAGAGTCTTAGAATCATCCTCTCCGAGCCTTCAAGTGATTCCACGGTGAGTTGTGTTTTATTGATTTTTGTTTGAGTTGTTTTGGGTTTTTAGTATCTACTCTTGAAAGTGCAGATGGCTAGAGGAGCTAGAGGTCGTGGCCGTGACCGTGGTAGAGGCCGAGGTCGTGTTCCAGTGGTGGGTTTGGGAGAGGCACATAGTGCCACGGTTGAGCAAGGCGGAGATTTGCATACGGGTCCGTTGGGGTCTGAGGGTGCGGCCGGTGAGAGTGCCGGTGAGGCTGGAGTTCCAGCGGGTGCTGCGGGTGTGGCAGCAGGTGATGCTCAGGCCCGGGATGGCCGTATTGTGGATCTGTTGACCTTGGTGTTGGAGCGGTTACCAGAGAGGGTAGCGGTACAAGCTCCAGTTGTGCCACCAGTAGTTGAGGCACAGCCGAGAGTTGTGGTTGAGGAGGAGCTCCCATCCTACCATAGGATGATGGAGCAGATGCAGAGGATGGGCACTACGTTCTTCCTGGGTGGTGTCGGTCCTGAGGAGGCTAATATGTGGAAGTCCCGGTTGGAGCGGAACTTCCAGTCATGTAGGTGTCCAGAGGGATACCGAGTTGACTTGGCAGTTCATTACTTGGATGGCGATGCACATCTGTGGTGGACGAGTGTAGTCGCCAGGAGAGGTCAGGTGGAGTTGACTTGGAGTGATTTTGTGGAGGAGTTTAACTCCAAATACTTTCCACAGGAGGCAGTAGACCGGTTGGAGGCGAGGTTTCTGAGTCTGACTCAGGGGGACCGGACTGTCCGGGAGTTTGAGACAGAGTTCAACCGGCTTTCCATTTATGCTGGTCGAGTCATGAAGGGTGAGCAGGCCCGAGTGCGACGGTTTATGTTAGGCTTGCGGCCTGAGTTGAGGACCCGTTGCCTTGGTAAGTTGTTTGGCACATTGGGAGAGTTGGTTGAGTTGGCTGCATCTATAGAAGATGGTCTGAGGGAGGAGGTAGCATCGTCTACTTTGAGTTTCCAGGCCAAGAAGATGCAGCAGCAATCAGGGTCAAGTAAGGGGAGTAGGCAGGTGGTAGGGCAGAAGAGGAAGTGGGGAGGCACTTCTGGAGGTACTCAGAGTGGTCCAGGATGCTTCGGGTGTGGAAGCAAGGATCACAAGATTGCGAGTTGTCCCTCAAGGAGTGCAGGACGTGGAGGCCCTGTGAGGAGTAGCCAGAGTGGCCAGGGATGTTTTGGGTGCGGAAGTATGGATCACAAGGTGGCCAACTGTCCGCAGAAGGGTGAGGTTCTTCCAGATATTCGGGTGTGCTTCCATTGCAAGGAAGTTGGGCATAACAAGCCCAAATGCCCTAAGTTACAGCAGGGAGGGGTAGCAGTAGCACCGTCGAGTAGGCAGAGTGCGGTGGCACCTCGGGTCTACACCGTCGAGGAGGCAGATGAGCGGAGTGCTGGACTGCAGATGATGCCAACTGCAGCACCACCGATCAGGCAGATAACACCTGCGCCTCGGGTGTATTCCATCGCGGAGACGGGAGAGCCAAGCTCCAGGCCGATCACAGGTACTTTTTAGACTTATCTGTGTTAAATTCTTTCGGTTATAAAACTTTCTGTCTCCGTGAGGGGTTGTTAAGGTTCTCGGCACATGGGTATGTGCAGGGACCTTATTTGTGGGAGGTGTTGAATCCCATGTGTTATTCGATTCCGGGGCATCGCATTGCTTTGTCACTCAGGAATTGGCCGAGAAGGCCAAATTGCGAGGCAAACCCAATGAGCCGTTGGGTTTTGTGAAGGTTGCGGGAGGGAAGTTTCTATATATTCTTGGTCGAGTTAGAGGCGTGGATGTTCAGGTAACCGGAGAGTCTATGCCAGCGGATTTGATCATATGCTCAGTGGAGTTGTATGACGTCATTTTGGGCATGGATTGGCTCAGTAAGTATATCGCGCATCTAGACTGTCGACGCGGGCGTGTAATATTCGAGAGGGAGAGGCAGAGGTTGATTTATCAGGGAGTGAGACCAACTTCCGGGAGTCTCGTATTATCGGTCATTCAGGCAGAGAGAATGATCGAGAGGGTTTACGAGGCTTATCTAGTGACCATCGTTACCCCTGAGACCGTTGGAGATCTGGAGGTTAGAGATATTCGGGTTGTTCAGGATTTCCAGGATGTGTTTCAGTCGCTGCAGGGATTGCCGCCGTCACGGTTTGATCCTTTCATGATTGAGTTGGAACTAGGAACAATGCCAATATCTAAGGCACCGTATAGGATGGCTCCAGCAGAGATGGCAGAGCTGAAGAAGCAGCTGGAGGAGTTGTTGAGTAAGGGTTTTATCAGGCCGAGTACTTCACCGTGGGGAGCACCGGTGTTGTTTGTGAAGAAGAAGGATGGTAGTTTCCGGTTGTGTATCGATTACCGGGGACTTAACCGAGTCACTGTGAAGAACAAGTATCCTCTTCCGCGGATTGATGAGTTGTTGGATCAGTTGAGAGGGGCTACTT
The DNA here is from genome assembly GCA_963667165.1 of Barbarea vulgaris. Classification (NCBI taxonomy): domain Eukaryota; kingdom Viridiplantae; phylum Streptophyta; class Magnoliopsida; order Brassicales; family Brassicaceae; genus Barbarea; species Barbarea vulgaris. The sequence continues at coordinate 7,527,362 of OY763891.1, forward strand.
GGTTTTCCAAGATAGACTTGGCTTCTGGATACCATCAGATTCGGATTGATGAAGAGGATATCCAGAAGACAGCTTTCAGGTCAAGGTATGGGCATTATGAGTTTGTGGTGATGCCTTTTGGGTTGACGAATGCACCAGCCGCGTTCATGAGATTGATGAACAGCGTGTTCCAAGAATATTTGGATGAATTCGAAGAATTCCGAGGAGCATGAGGAACACCTGAGAGTCGTTCTGGAAAAGCTACGAGAGCATAAGTTGTTTGCTAAGTTGAGTAAGTGTAGCTTTTGGCAGAGGGAGATTGGATTTTTGGGTCACATTGTTTCTGAGGAGGGAGTTTCAGTAGACCCAGAGAAGATTCAGGCCATCAGAGATTGGCCGAGGCCAAGGAATGCCACGGAAATCAGGAGTTTCCTTGGTTTGGCAGGTTATTATCGGAGGTTCGTCAAGGGTTTTGCGAGTATGGCTAAGTCCTTGACCAAGCTGACAGGAAAGGATGTTCCTTTCGTTTGGTCTCCAGAGTGTGTGGAGAGTTTCGCAAACCTGAAGACGATGCTGACTAGTACACCAGTGTTGGCATTGCCCGAGCCGGGTGAGCCTTATGTGGTGTATACGGATGCCTCGAGAGTTAGCCTTGGTTGTGTGTTGATGCAGTGGGGAAAGGTGATTGCCTATGCTTCGAGATAGCTGAGGAAGCATGAGGGCAACAACCCTACCCATGATCTTGAGATGGCTGCGGTAGTGTTTGCCTTAAAGATTTGGAGGTCTTATCTTTATGGTGGGAAGGTTCAGGTATTCACAGATCATAAGAGCCTGAAGTATTTGTTTACTCAGCCCGAGTTGAATTTGAGGCAGAGACGTTGGATGGAGTTAGTGGCTGATTATGATCTGGAGATAGCTTACCATCCTGGAAAAGCAAATTTGGTTGCAGATGCCTTGAGTCGCAAGCGCGTATCTTCGGCTGGTGAGCGGGACATGGAGTCCTTGGTGTACGAAAATAGCATGTTGAGGTTGTGTGCTATATCTCAGGAACCGTTGGGCTTGGAGGCGACTAATCAGGCAGATCTTTTGAGCAGGGTTCGGTTGGCTCAGGAAAAAGATGAAGGGTTGATTAAGGCCTCCAGAGCTGAGGGTTCAGAGTATCATGTCTCAGCTAATGGGACTATTCTTGTGCATGGACGGGTATGTGTACCCAAGGATGAGGAGTTGAAGCGAGAGATTCTGAGTAAGGCTCATGCGAGCAAGTTTTCGATTCACCCAGGAGCGACTAAGATGTACCGTGATCTGAAACGGTATTATCATTGGGTCGGGATGAAAAAAGATGTTGCTAACTGGGTCGCAGAGTGCGATGTGTGCCAGTTAGTGAAGGCAGAGCATCAGGTTCCGAGCGGGCTGTTGCGGAGTTTACCCATTCCCGAGTGGAAGTGGGATATGATTACGATGGACTTCGTAGTTGTGTTACCTGTTTCTCGGACCAAGGATGCTATTTGGGTCATTGTTGATCGATTGACCAAGTCGGCGCATTTTCTAGCCATTAAGAAAACCGATGGAGCTACGGTTCTGGCTAGGAAGTATGTGCAGGAGATAGTGAGACTTCATGGGGTACCGGTGAGTATAGTGTCAGACCGGGACCCTAAGTTCACTTCAAAGTTCTGGAAGGCATTCCAGGAAGAGATGGGCACTAGGGTCCACTTAAGTACGGCATATCACCCTCAGACGGATGGGCAGTCCGAGAGGACCATCCAGACTCTCGAGGATTTGCTGAGGATGTGTGTGCTTGACTGGGGTGGTCACTGGGTGGACCACTTGAGCCTGGCAGAGTTTGCTTACAATAATAGCTACCAGGCAAGCATTGGGATGACCCCATACGAGGCACTCTATGGAAGGCCGTGTCGTACACCCTTGTGTTGGACCCAGGTGGGGGAGAGGAGTATGTTGGGTGCAGATTTTGTTCAGGAAACTACGGAGAAGATCCGAGTTTTGAAACTGAACATGAAAGAAGCCCAAGATCGGCAAAAGAGTTATGCCGATAAAAGGAGAAAAGATCTTGAGTTTGAGGTGGGAGATAGGCTATATCTCAAGATGGCATTGTTGCGGGGTCCGAACAGATCCATTACTGAGACTAAGTTAAGTCCGAGGTATTTGGGTCCGTTCAAGATAGTTGAGAGAGTTGGCCCGGTTGCATATCGGTTGGAGTTACCGGAGGTTATGCGAGCACTTCACAAGGTCTTCCATGTGTCGATGCTGAGGAAATGCCTACATAAGGATGATGAGGTATTGGAAGAGATTCCGACAGATCTTCAGCCTAATATGACCGTTGAGGCGAGACCCTTGAGGATTCTCGAGAGGAGGGTCAAAGAGCTTCGTCGGAAGAAGATTCCAATGATGAGGGTGTTATGGGATTGTGATGGTGTGCAGGAGGAGACTTGGGAACCATATGCAAGGATGAAAACGAGATTTAAAAAGTGGTTCGAGAAGCAAGCTGAGGCTTGAGTTTCCATCGATGGGTTCTAATTTCACATTTTGAGTTGTATGTCATGTTGTATACGATGAATATTATGTGAAATTGAATAAGAGGAGTATTCTTATGAGTTTTTGACTTGTGATGTCATGTGAGTAAAGAAAAGTTTATTGAAGTATAAACTGGAAATATCCTTCGAACAAGGATAAATGGAATACCCTGAGTGAGTGGATATACCTTAAGATAACCTGTGTAGTGGTTATAGGATAGGCTGATATTCCGGGATGGGAATATGATTGGTTAGTGACACCATGTGATGTGGTGTGTGGACTCTGTGAGATAGATTCGGTCGGACATGCTTATAGGCGTTAGACTTGCTTGCTCCAAGGACTGGTGGGTCCTGTACGACTCATGGGAGATGGATTTCTCCAGAGGCGGGGATGAGGATTTCCCCGGATACCCAGAGCTCGAAGGGCTTGTGAGTCCTGAGAGTGGGAGTGGTATGAGTGTGATAGCCATAGCTTGAAGGTCTTTGTGACCTGAGAGTGCGAGTGGTATGGTTGCTATACCCAGAGCTCGAAGGGCTGACGAGTCCTGAGAGTGGGAGTGGTATAGGTTGGATGCCGATAGCTTGCAGGACTTTGTGGCCTGTAAGTGAGAGTGGCATGAGGTACCCAGAGCCCAGAGTGCCTTGCACAGAGGGTGGGAGTGGTACGAGTATGAGTTGGGAGCAGTGTATGTCTATAACGTGAGTATAAGCATAACGGCTGAATAGAGATCTCGAGAGTGGATGGGTTGTGACTTTGGAATAGAGTCGTGTTTCTAGTTAAACTTGTTAAGGGAAAATGAGATAAGTGGTTTGATCGGATGACTCATGAGCATGCGGTAGATCCGATTCTCGAACGTATGGTACTTGTTTGTTTTATTACGTTCGTCATGAGGAATCGCTAAAAAGAATGGCTAAGTTAAAAGGTATCTTATCTAACTCTTGTCAAAAGTTCTCTGAAGCAAGTTGACACTAGAAGGTTCACGGGGTTGTGGGATAGGTGGAGTTGTATGGTCGGGTTGACCATGAGAGGGTAGGGATCGTTGCGACGATGGTGTGTTGAGTTCATAGCGGATTGAACTATGTCTAAGGATTCGAGGACGAATCCAGTTTGGTGGGGGAGAATTGTAACGCCCGTCTCCCAAAAAGGGATTATTGACGAAATTTATATATATGGATATATATATCAAAAACGCCTTTGATCAGAATAAATCTGTGTAAGAGAGATTATCTCTTTAAAGTCAATTCTGTTGGCCTCGGGAATGGAGTTTTTGAAGAGAACGACGGGGTGAAAAAGAGGGGTCAAGAATCAATTTTCGAGCCAATCCAGATTATCTCGTTATTTTTTGGCTGGTTGCGGTTATGATCTGGATCGACTGATCTCGGCTAGGATCGATCGATCCCTGTGTCGGCAGAGTTGGTGGGTCGACTTTTTCATCCTTTTAAACACGTTTCTTCTTCCTCCTTCTTCATTTTTCGATTGGGGGTTACTTCTGGAGGTACAAGGAGTGTTAGTGAGGGCCTGAGGAAGTAAAAAGGTGAGGAAGGAAGAAAGGAATTGTGAGTTTAAAAGGAAGAAGGAAGAGTTTGTGAAGTGGAAGCTTTTGAGAAGTTTCAAAGGAGTTTCAGAGATCTTGGCTTGAGCGTGGAGGTTCTTGCTGGCCTGGAAAAGCTTCGTGTGGCTTCAATCAATCCGAATTCGAGGTGAGTGCGTGACCATGGGCTGGACTAAGCTTGTAGAGCATTGATTTCGGTTTTGATGCTTGTTTGATAGATTTGGTTAGATCCATGGAGTTTTCTGGATTGTTTCTTGTGTCCTTGAGTTGGGTAATGTTGTATTATCATTAGGATTCAAGTTTGGGGTGTTTTGGAGGTTGCTTATCGCAATTCGACTTGGTAGAAGTCGAATCCGTGTGTTGCAGGAAGCTTGGATCGATCGATCCCAAGCTGTTCGTCGGGCATCGATCGAATGTGATGATCGATGGTTGGTCGATCTGGTGTAGATCGATCGATCTGGCCAGGATCGATCGATCTAGCCTTGTTTGGTCGATCCGGGTAGGGGTGGATCGATCGATCCATTCTTGGATCGATCGATCCAGTTGTGTTGGTGTCATTTTTGGTTCGTAGCATCGTGTGTCGTGTCCGTTTGGGTTCGGGCATTGTGTGGTTCTTTTTGCTTGTGTGTATAGCTCGTAGATGGGATGATCGTCCACTCAGTATTTATTAAATACTGATGCATCTCTTCGTTTTGGATGCAGGTAAAGATAAAATGTGATCGTGGAATCAAGGCGTTGCGGAGGAGGATGATTATGACTCGTGTTGTTGTTGTTTTTTTGGTTTGTTTTGTTGTTAAGTTTAATAAGCGGGTCTTAAAGAATGTTGAATTGGAATAATTTAAAATTGTCGTGTTTGTGTGATAATTAATATTTATGAATATTTTAATGCAAAAAAAAAAAAAAATCGGGTGAGGTCGTTTTAGTTTCACTTACTCGGTGAGCATAGTCCTTCACCTAATCATTTTGAAAATTGAAGTAACATCCTGATTTCTAGTATATTGTAGTGCATGATGAGACCTTAAGAGATTTGATTTGGCTACCTATGAACCCGACCCATTTTTTTAAAAACAGATAATAATATTATTCACCTAATCAAAGATTGAGTCACGAATCAAAATCTAACCGTCTAATTACAATCTTCACCGTTGAAACTCAATCCCTAAATTTCCTGAAGCTAATCTCAAAGTTTCGTGATGATCCAACAATAGATGAACTCGCGATTTTCCTTTGAATCCACGTTGGTCCAGATCGCGTCTGAAACAGAGCACCTCACGGAAAAGCGAATAACGTTTATGATATTAACTCAAATCCAATTCCGCAAATTGGTACATCTAAATCTAAGATTTACCTACAACTCCACAAATTTTTGTTACTTTTGAAAACAATTTAATAGGTCGAACCTCTTTTCTACCATCTCCTGTCAGTTCTGTCTCCATCTCCCTTAACCAAAACTTCAGCCTCTTCCTTTCTTCTTTAGCTAGGTGGCCACAAAATTTAGAAGGAAAAAGATAGGGTTTCTTGCGATTTCAGCATTTAGATAGGGTTAGGATTTATTTCCGGTTTATTAAAATCAAACCAGAAAAAAATTAGAATTAAACTGGAAATTAATCAAACCCCCTGGTTTAATATTAATCCAGAAATTCACCCTTCCTAAACCAAAAATTGGAATTAATCCACTCCACTCCTTAATTCCGACAGCATCAAACCGAATTTCGACTTTATTTCCTTAACCAACTTCTGTCATATAACTACAAATTTTATTTACGGAACACGCGCGTTACAACCTATATTGCCAAAGTGCACTTATCTTTTCCGTCATCCATCCTGACAGAACTCCACAGTTAAGCGTGCTTGGGCTGGAGTAGCACTAGGATAAGTGACCTTCCGGGAAGTGATTGTCGGTACCGTGTGAGTGAGGCCAAAACACGTAGAATGATCATGTGGTGATATGTAGGTACAGTAATAACGAACCGGCTATCAGACGAAGGTGGGATCCACATGCCTAGAGAGGACGTGGGGGACCACATGCCTAGAGAGGGACTGAGGCCCACATGTCTAGATGGTTCGTGGGGGCTCACAGACGGTGGCGGTCGGAGCGTTATAATTGATGCTTTTGATTAACCTTAATGAGATTTTTGAGGTGATGCAGGAAATTCGTTTCAGCAATGATAGCAATTTGATAGTGATTAGCTTTTCAAGAGGGATAAGTCGTCTGTTTAAGATTAATCATGGATTCTAGCTGTATTTGAAAATTGTTCAATATCTGTTGCAACAAATTTTCTTCAAATTCTAAGATTTCCATCCGAAATTCAATCTCGCATGGTATTGGATCCTATGGACGATGGTGGCAACAACTCGAAGTGGAGATAATTTTCAAGATGGAAACTTTAAAGTTAAGGATGAAGCTTCTTGTAAGAGATACCGCTGGAGGAGATCATCAATGTTTAAGTGTTTTTCTTATCTAAATAAATGGAAGATCTCTGTGGTGTCACCAAAAGAAGGTTTTGACAAATTCAAGGATATAAAAAGTCAAAACAGGGAAAATATAAAGTCAACATTTTTATCAAAGACACGATTACAGACTAATTGGTATCGTGTTAACATTCCAAAACATGAAACTGATGCAATTACTTTTCCTTGTACGATTTGGAAAGCAAAAGAAGCAATGCCAATCTGGCATACACATCGTATTAAAGGGAGATAAATAGAAAAGAAGAACGATAACATCGTACAATGTTTGTTAGCGTGTAAGGCTTATCTCGAAAGCAATGCCAATCTGGCATACACATCGTATTAAAGGGAGATAAATAGAAAAGAAGAACGATAACATCGTACAATGTTTGTTAGCGTGTAAGGCTTATCTCGAAAGCAATGCCAATCTGGCATACACATCGTATTAAAGAGAAACAAATAGAAAAAAACAAAGATATCATCATTCAATAGTTGGTAGCGTGTAAGGCTTATCTCGAAAGGAAGCATAGTTCAATTTCGTTTTTTTCTAATATATTTTGTTTTTAATGTATGGCGCATAAATGTGCTAATGTAATAATTTCTAATTCGATATTTTGTATTCGACTTTGTAATACACTTTGTATTTTGATATTTTAGTGGAATGTTTTTGTAGTTAAAAAAGAAAAATTGAAAATTTAATTTCTCGAGGTTAAAAAAATAAAAATAATCAAAAACAAAAAAAATCTATTGGTTGAATTGCTAGCCTCACTGGTTCAATGCATGATCCGCTTCCAAAAACAATTATATAAGCACCCATTTTTATTTTTACTTTTAATAATTCATTATATTATATATCTCGTTTCCACAAATCTCCGCCTTCTCCACCGTCTCTCTAAATCCAAAACCAATGTCGACGATTCGGAAGATCATTCTAAAGAGCTCCGATGGCGAAAACTTCGAAGTCGACGAAGCGGTGGCGTTGGAATCACAAACCATTAAGCATATGATTGAAGATGATTGTGCTGATAATGGTATCCCACTCCCCAACGTCACCAGTAAGATCCTCTCGAAGGTTATCGAATATTGTAAAAAGCATGTTGAAGCTGCTGCTAAATCCGAAACCACCACCGCCGCTGCTCCTGCTGCTACTACTGTTGCTTCTGGTTCTAGTGATGAAGATCTTAAGACTTGGGATTCTGAGTTTATCAAAGTTGATCAGGGCACTCTCTTCGATCTCATCCTGGTTTGTCTTTTGTCAATTTGTTTCACTTAGAGATTTGATTTGGTTTCCATCTTGGGTTTCGAGATCTGGATTTGTGATTGAGATCTGATTTTAGTGTTTGTAGGAGACTCAAACTTTTAGGTTTTGTTTAAATTGATTAAAAAATTCTTGCTTTGCTTGGGTTTTCGATTTGAGGTCTAATTTTAGGGTTCCAGGAGACGCAATTTTTAGGTTTTGTAGAGATTGGTTTCTAATTTCTGACTTGTGTTATGGTTTTATTATATTATTAGTTTCAGATTTGAAGTCTCATTTTAGGGTTTGTGTGAGACAATGTTTTGGTTTTGCTAAGAAGGATTTCTAATTTTTTATTTGTCAAGGTTTTTGAAATCGCAGTTTCGGATTTGAGATCTGATTTTAGTGTTTGTGGGAGATACAATATCTAGGTTTTGTTTAGATCTATTCCAAGTTTCAGATGTATTATGTTTTTGAAATCTTTATTTCTGAGTTGATGTCTGATTTTTCGGTTTTGTTTAGATCGATTTCCCAATTTCAGTTTTGGGTATTATGGTACCTTGTTTAACACGATGGTCTGATGGAGAAGGTGTCAAGAGTTTTCTTTTGAGTGGGTTAAATTGTTTATAGCTGAAGACCACTTTTGAGTCCTCTGCATATCTTAACTCCTTCGTCACCATTCGGGTGATTAGGTTACCTGAAGCTCAGTTGTCTAACATGGCATATATTTAAGTTCAAGATCATGTTTTTATTCTGTTTAAATGAAGGGCTATGTTAATTTTCTTTAGAATTGTTGTTATTGTTCTCTTTGTTTACCATTAAGTTCCATCTTTACCATAAACTTGTTCTCTTTGTTTTCTATTGATCTTGTTGAATTGTTTATAGCTAGTGACTTTTAAGTCCTTGTTTGCATGGTGATTAGGTGACCTGAAGTGTAGTGTCCAACAGTAGCATATAAATTCATTCAAGCTCACCTTTTTATTCTGTCTTAGGATGATTTTGATTTTCTCCAAGATTTGTTGTCATTATTCTCTATGTGTGCAGAGTTCAATATCTTCGATTTGTTTTGTTTGAACAGTGAAGTTTCCATCTTTATTCTGAAAGTTTCGAGTAGCTGATGAGAAAGCTTGAATATTATTTGCATATCTTATTTCCTCTGGTCATTGTTCTGGTGATTAGGTGACCTGAAGTGTAGTGTACAACAGTAGCATATAAATTCATTCAAGCTCACCCTTTTATTCTGTCATCGGAAGATCTTGATTTTCTCCAAGATTTGTTGTCATTATTCTCTCTGTGTGCAGAGTTCAATATCTATGATTTGTTTTCTTTGAACAGTGAAGTTCCATCTTTATTTTTCGAGTAGCTGATGAGAAAGCTTGAATCTTAATTGGTTTCTCTGTGATTCCTTATAGGCTGCGAACTACTTGAATATCAAAGGACTGTTGGACTTGACCTGCCAGACAGTGGCTGATATGATTAAAGGAAAAACTCCAGAAGAAATCCGCAAGACTTTCAATATCAAGAACGACTTCACGCCAGAGGAAGAAGAAGAGGTTCGCCGTGAGAATCAGTGGGCGTTTGAATGAAGAAATAGTCATGTTTGGTCATTGTGTGGTGGTCCTCGACTCTGTGTCTCTCTGTTTAAATCTTCCCTTCTTTGACTATATATCTATTGTCTTTTCTGTGTTTGTCCTGGTAAGACATTGCTTTGGATGTTATGCTATGAATGTCAATTCAATACTTATCTACCAAACATATTAAAGTTGTTCCTCAAGAAAGAGTATTTCATCTATTGTTACTTATGTTCATTCTTCAATCTGTTAGATAGGTTTTGAGTCTTTTGACAATGAAAATTAAGAACCAATTAGGAAAACATGCACTAGATGGTCATGTAAAATATTTCCAAGAGCAAGTTGATTTACTTACTTCCTTTTGGGTCATGTACTTTCATTTTTGTTAACTGAAATCGATTTTCTTGGGAAAACAGAAAAATATTTTATTAATTGTAAACAACTGCTGATACAAGCACACGCAATAGAATGATAATTCTGATACAAGAACCTCTGCCTTGGTTTAACAAAGGCCTATTCACACAAGGAATCAATGTGATGAGAGATAAAGAAATACATAAATGTAAAGCAAGCTTAGATTAAGATTCTAGCGAACCCTCCTGCAGTTAAGTCTGACCTCATTACCATTGCCAATGATACTACTCATCTTGATCATAGATTTCACAAAAGCCGCCTCGAACTCTTCGTTAGAACTCGCATACTTAGCCACGAGTGTCTTAGTGGAAGGCGCTGCGAGAAGCGCTTCATCGGATGAGAAGAGTGACTTCCCTTGCATAAGCATCCTGTAGTAGATATTGTCGAATGTTGTTGTGGTATCATCCATGGTCGATCCAGCGTTCTTCACCTTGTTATGGGCTGGACAAACTCCTTTCAAGCTGGCTGCAAACGATGGGTTTAGTGTTGGGTCGACCTGTTTTTGTGTGTTGAAGTTGTGGATCCTGTTTTGAAACGATGAGCAGTGTGCAAATCCTAGTGTATGTCCTCCTGCCATTTCATTAAACATTCCAATTTATTCCATAAAAACATAAATAACTAAAAGCATCTAAACTGTATTTGTATTTTTAAATTTCCCATGTTCAAAACATAGTTAGACATCGATAGGCCACCTAGTGCCGAAACTGTTTTGATGACCAATTATATACCAACTATTTTTTGGATTTTGATATATATAGTCTATATATATATATATATTGGTTTTAAACATTATATATTTTTGTTTGGTATATGTATTTTTATCTTTTTGGTTAACCCAGAAAACTCTAAACCGAAATCAACACTAATCCTCCCAAACATATAGAAATTTGATAATTTTTGCTTATATAGCTTAGTGTGATAAAAATGTTTTAAGAAATATTTGTATTTATATTTTGAAGTGAATGAGAGAATATTAAATACCAGAGAGAGCAACAAGATCGTGCATAGAGAGGCCTCTTTGGCCAAAATTTTGACGCAATTGAGAGATGTTGAAAGTAGGAGCTGGTAGTTGTCTTGTTTCTATTGCCTTTGATATTCTTCCATCTTTTCTCCCTTTAGGCACTTCCCATGTAGGCCCTCCTGACTATAATTAATAACATCAAAAATTCAAAACAGAATATTTATACTAATCATTAGAATGATGGAATCTACTCTATATATATTAGGAGGGTAATTTAAGAAAAAAAAACTTTAATATGTATTCAGTTTCATAATATACTGCCAGAAAATCTACTAAAATTAATTAATTGTTTAATAAAAGTAACTAAAATCTAATTTTTACAGAAAATTAATTTTGGTGCATAAGTAAAATTAACATGTGCATACCTATAATATGTCTAGCTAAAACATGTGTAAAGCTTTCAACAAAGTTTCTAAAAATTTAAACTATAATATCGAACTTTTTAATTTACTATTCACATGCATGGTACGGAATATCATCTAGTTATTAAATAAAACTACTATTTGCAATATAAGATCGAGAGAGACTCACGAGAGCAACTGCATCTCTTGCAGCGAGTGAAAGAATGTCGGCACAAGAGACAACACCAGGACATTGTTCTTCCAATGCTTTCTTTGCATTGTCAATCACATAAAACGCATGGAGCGAGATGTTAGGAGGTCCATCTTTCTCTGCTTTGTTCTTCCCCTTTGAGTCTAAGAGAACTGACCCATCACATCCCTTTAATGATCAAAAATATTCACAAACAACATTAGTTACATTATGTTTACATGAGATATTGGAAGATGAGAAGAATGTGATGTGTAAGTAGTAAGTACCCTAATGAAGCAGTCGTGGAAATGCATCCTTAAGAGAGCAGCAGGGACAGTTTTGTCATTTGACATGGCTTTCTTGACTGCATTGGTGACAATGTGGTCGGCTTGTGGACATGAATGGTCGTAGTAGTGAGGACTAAGTGCTTCGACGTCGAAAGAAACTACTAAGATGACCGTGAGCAGGAGATTGAGTATATGTGAATTCATTTCAGCAAATTTTTTGAAATCTTAATTAGTTACAAAAACAAATCTTTCTCGATTGAAAATAAATATATTTAGAATGAATTTGTTGGGTTGATTATGTGATGAGAATGAACAAGATTTTATAGGCATAGCTAAAGGTGTTTAAATTATGGGAGATGGAGTTGTTAGTGAGAGGATAAGGTTGTTAAGCAAATTAGGTCATGGAGACAAGCTAGACTTGATTTGGTTGTGGTGGAGTAGAGTTGAAGGATTAATAATTTAGATTCCTGAAAATGACAGAACAAAACAAACGATAAAATTAGTTCAATTGGACCATAGTATGTTTATGGTACAAGAGATTTATTGTTTACATAGAAAATTAACGAAATTTTAAGAAAGTTGATGGACATTTAATATTGAAACGCTAAAAACCAAGTTGGCTCGAATTAGTTGCGGTGGAGTAGAGTTGAAGCATTTTATAATTTAAATTCCTAACATTACTTAAACCAGCAAAAAAAAAAAAAAAAAAAATTGGATTCATGAAAACACAGAACAAAACAAGTCTAAAAGAACAAAGAGAAAAAACTTGAATAGAGCAATAATTAATAATGTATGTGGTTTATTGTCTACTTGTGAAAAATTAACGGACTTTTAAGAAAGTTTGATGGATTTTGACATTTGACGTTGAATCTCTAAATAGCCTAGTATGATTTTAAGAATATTCAAACTAGTAATAAGTATGTTTCTAATAATATTCTTTAACAAACAAATGTTCCTAACAATATTAAAACAACCTACCAAATACTGTCGAAACAAATATACAAAAAACATGATTGATTTGTTCGATCCAAGAAAAGCATAAGCCACGGTGTCTCAATCGGTTTGTCATTATTGACTCATTGTCCACAGTTAAAATATTAAGTTGGCTGGCTTTTTTTTTTTTCTTCTATTCATGTTGTCGTGATGTGTTATGTATTAACTATTAAGACGAATATAAATCATTCTTCGTCTCCTCAAGGGTTTAGGTGCGAATCACATTATATTAACTTGTAAAAGTGAATTATATGCTTTAACCAAAAAAGAAGAAGAAGTGAATTATATATATTCAAACAAACTAGGGTTGGGAAGAATGGGAATTTTATACATGGCAGCTAGGCGCACGAAGCGACTATCCGTATATTCTAAGATATCAAATTGCATGATTTGGCTATTACGGGTAGTAAAATTTTAGTTAACGAACTGTTCTAGAATTCGAATCGTTATTGTAAAGTTAGCATACTCTTGGAGCACTAACTATCTAACCATGAATTCCAGAACACTAAACTCTCGAATGAACCATAGAAAACATGCCAGCAAAGTAAACAAGTTTGATATGTTCACTTCAACTCTCGTTAACTAAGGATATGAAGCTCATCAATTGTTGATTTCGGTAACCTAATATACTCTCGCAACATTAAGTAAACCTACATATCATATGCTATATTCGTCAACCTAACATAAACATTGAGAAAACAAAAGCTGAAGAAGCGTAAGATAAATCCCTAATCTATAACTTAACTTAATCAATCATAGAATGCCTTTAATCAAACCCTAAATCCAACTATTGGATTACTTAGACATATATACACATACATTAAAAACAAATTCAAAGTTTGCATAAATATCAAAATACAACCCTCAAAACCATAACATTTTAGTTCTTCATACTTGAACTTTTGCTTGTCCTCAAGCAAAAACAAAAAAAAGAAATCAAATGTAAAAAAAAAAAGATTTGAAAACGGGAACTTACACACTCCTTTAGATTCCACAATATTGAAATTTTAATCTTTAAAAATAATAACATATCAGTTTCCCATACTTGAACCTTTGCTTGCCTCAAGCAAGAACAAACAAAAAAAATCAAATATAGAAGAAAGGTTTGAAAAAAGAACTTACACACTCCTTTAGATTCCACAATGCTGAAATTCCAATCCTCGAGAACTTAGAATATATCAAAGAACCAGTAAGTACTACATGTACATTACCATAAGCATAGCAAGCATTACTGTACTCCAAGCGGCATCATCATTTGTCTTTTTGCCAATGGTAGCAATCCATCGCTTACCCTTTTCCTGGAATGTTGCCCCAACTTTGGAAATTGATTCCTAAAATGCCTATCTTCATTACAACTGTAACATAGCTTCACATTCACATCCTTTCCTTGAATTTTCAGCCTTAGATCCTCTTCCGGGCAATCCTAAACCTTATGATTCATGCTATCACAACGGTGGCACGCTACAGAAGTAGCACGTCACACACTCAGGTGCATCTTCCCACAACTGGTACACACATTGCGCCCTGACACGGACTTGCCCGAGTAAACATTTTTCACCCAGGCCTTTTTCTTTCGCCCCATAACGTTTCCAGATTTGTTTTGTGGTAAATTATGAGTCTGTAACTCTTCGCTAAATTGCTTTACTTCCTCATTCATTCGAAGATCCAACATTTCTGCCTTTTCCACCAGTTCGGCAACCTAAGCATAGTTGCGAACTAGGCAGCAATTACGAACTTCAATCCGCAACCCACACATAAACCAACAAACTTGCACTTTCTCATCCTCAAGTTCACGGCCGACAAAATTCTTGAGACTGTTAAAATCGGTCTCATAATCTCTTATTGTCATTGTCTCATAATCTCTTATTGTCATTTCTCCTTGGCGCAAATCTAAGAACTTACCTTCCAACCGGTCATATGCTTCCGGTGGAAAGTACTTAGCCTTGAACTCAGCACAGAGAGTCTCCCACAAGCATTCTGGATTCAGTCTCCCAGAAACTCTTTTCCACCAACCATACGCATCCCCTTCCAAGTAGTGGACAGCAATGTCCTTCTTATACTGATCCAGACAACTAATGGAATAAAAGTTCCTTTCAAGCCTATTTCTCCATTGATCCACCTTAATGAGATAAGTCCCACATGAGAAGACCTTAGTTCCTAACTTCTTCTTGTGATCGTTCACCTTAAGATAAGATGGACCGATCGGAGGCGGATTCACATCCTTAGCATTCATCACCAATGATACAACTGGCAACACAACCGGAGGTGGTGCCACCAGAACAGGTTCAATAGCCGTCAATCTTTCCATCACTTGCGCCAATATGCCTAACACATTTTCCAGCCTCACGGGAACCGCAACACCGGCAGCCGCATCACCAACAACCGCTTCCGCATTATATGTGTTTTAACATTGTTTGTAGCTCCATCAATGACTACATTTTCCTCATTCTGAATTTCTTCTTGTCAACAGCAATGTTCTCACAGTTCTCAACCTTCTCAACAAGAATATTCTCACGGTATCCATCAATTTTTTGACAACTTCCCTTCCTATAGCCATATGCAATGACCATACAAAACACTAAATTAGGCCAAACACTAATTCAGTCTTTAACAAGAGAATTTAGACATTTAAGTCTCAGTAATCATAGTCGCTAGTCTCAATAATAAGACTCGTTAGTCTCAGTAATCAGACTCATTAGTCTCAGTAACCAGTCGTTAGTCTTAGTTCTTAAAAAGTTATCACCCATAGATTTTAAAATAGGCTTACCGCGAGACTTAGACGCTAAAAAGGATGGATTTAACCCACAACCCCATTTATGCTAACTACGTCCTAGAATCGACCTTGCTCTGATACCAAATTGAAACGCTCTAACCCGAATTTCTTTTTTACCGAGAAAAACACTCGGCAAGAATCCACCTGGTAGGGTCACTTTTCGTTCTCTTTTTACTTAGCATTTTGAGCGTGATATTCATTTAGACGAGTCATCACAAGTATAAAAGCAGATAACTTGAATTGAAATCGAGGTTTTAGTACAACGGGAAGTATTGCCAATAAGCTATTACTCGTTAAATACTAGTCCAAAAGATAAACTACCCAAATCCCATCCTTCCTCCCTTCCAGCCTTTGCCCTGCGTTCCATTTACCCACTTCGATTACCTTCTGTCTTAGGTTCTTTTCCTGTATTCACAAAGAGGCGTAAGCAAAGAAATGCTTAGTGAGGGCGGTCATCCCGTCTCACCGAGCCACATTCAATTCTGTAACCAAATAGTCAATTCATCAGTCCTCTCGTCAAGATAGTTACTCGTCAAGTCTGATTACCCAAGTTCTCGAGAACAAGGATCAATCAACAAGACGACGAGTGCAGACGTAATGAATATTAAGTCAAGAAACAAAATACTGTAGAAATATATGCAAGGAATCAAACTTAAATATGAAGCAACGGTCGTGCACTCACCTTAACCTTATGGATTCGTTGAAATGGATTCTGACACCTCTTGTCCCAGAACTCTTGAGTCTCAGTCGCAGGTAGCAGTTACCTGTCTCCAGAAGCAGTTACTTGGTCGGAGACATAGGACCCTCGGCGCAAAGACAGGTTCTCCCGGCGCAGAGACATGAATCAGGGATTTCTCTCGGTATTTGGCTGTTTCTCTCGTGCTTTCTCTCTCTCAAATTTCTTTGAGTTCTTCCTCATGCGTAAAGAGGAATAACCGCTCATATCCGGTTAAGTTTGCCAAACACAGGTGTTACACAAAGCTCGTGACACAGAGAAGAGCCAAAACATAAAGAAAACCGAGCACTGATAGAGGAAAAAATAGAGCATGTAATAGTAATGTTACGTTCGTCGATCCTCTTTCATGGTTGTGTATAGCAATGCCGGTTCAGCCCTTGCTAAATTAAAATGAAACGTACCCTCATGTGTAACACTCTTCGCAATTTTCCTTGCCGCTGAATTAGCACAGACCGACGAAAGCTTCACTTGGCAAGAACGAACCAAACATAGCGATATTTAGGCCAACAGGGGGATTGTTGATGGCTTGTATCGTAGCACTACAGTTTGGCCAAATCTCTAGCATCTCAATATGCTGATCAAACAAGCTAAGAGTTGCCCACAAGATACAATGCAACTCTGCTGTGATCTTGTTCTGTGACGGCACAAATACATCTCGCGCGTGGAACCAAACTTCCCCAAGGTGATCTCTGACTAACCATGAACCACCACACATTTGAGACTCATTAATGAAAGAACTTAATAGGAATTGATCCTCAATAATTCCTTTATCCCAAGATCTACTATATGAATATATCTACACAATAAAAACTTTGAGAAGTAAGAATTACTTACTTGAACTCATCTTACTAGAAGATGTGTGGTAGATGATCTTCTAGCTCTATGTATCCAAAGTATTCTTCTAACAAGAGATGGGTGCTTTTGTAGAGAATAGAGAGAAATATGCTTTTAAGAGAGATGCTAAAAACCACCGTCACTTTATTTTTCTCATCTCTCCACCTTATATACTTCTTCACTTCATGGTATATATTAAACCAAATTAATATACCCTTAACCATACATGAGATAGGGACCATAACCAAGTCACCAAACCATCACTAAACCGGTTTTGTATTATTGCCATTTAATTCAGCCCATCATAGAATATAAATGACATTTGAATTGGTCTCTATGCATATAGCCTCCATATTCATAATTTACTCTTCAATATCAAAGTCCAATCATTTAACCAAAAACAATCACACCTTATTTGGACTAAACCAAAATGACAATCCTTAATCCATGAATTCCACATTTGGTTCACACATCTCCAACAATCTCCCACTTGTGGACCTAAATGTGACCAAAATAATTATGGATTAATCCTAATGAGCGCTCTTCATGATTGTCATTAATTTTGATATTGAAACAGTCTCGTCCATTTACCATATCAATGTTGGACCAAAGAGATATGACTACAATAAAATGTAACTAGATCTATAATGATCACAAACATCAATATAATAAAGTGACATTAGACCAAACATGGATGCATAGCATGGAAATCGCACACCAAATGTGATTATTGTGCTCTTTTCCAACTGGTCCTACTTTAACGAGATCAACCTTATGAACAAACAACACAAAGTGATGATACTATAAACACTAAACCATATAGTGTTTTAACTTTTAATACATAAACTGTATAAGCATAAAACTTTAATAGATACAAAACTCCCACTAAACCGATATATCGTCTAAACCCATATGAGCTACATGCTCCCAAAAGACTTTAGGTGTAACACCTTTAGTCAGCGGATCCGCTATCATGGAGTTTGTACCTATATGCTCAATTGAAATTACATCACTTTGGATCCTTTCTCGTACAACACGATACTTTATGTCTATATACTTAGACTCTGTTGTGCTTTTATTGTTGTTCGCATATAACACTGCCGAACCATTGTCACAGAAAATCTTAAGTGGTCTTTCGACACCATGAACTATATGCAGTCCTGCGACAAAGTTTCACAGCCATATAGCTTGATTGGAAGCCTCATGACATGCTACGTATTCTGCTTCCATAGTGGATGAAGCCACATGTTTTTGCTTGGCACTACACCACGATATAGCTCCCTCAGCAAGCATGAATACATAGCCCATAGTGGATCGACGACTATCAAGGCATCCAGCATAGTCGGAATCAGAATAACCAGTGATCTCGAGCTGGTTACCTCGTCTATAAATGAGCATAAGATTACGAGTCTTTTGCAGATAACGCATCACCCGTTTGACTGCTTTTCAATGGTCGATCCCCGGGTTACTTAAGTATCTCCCCAACATTCCCATAATAAATGCCAAGTCTTGTCGTGTACATACTTGTGCATACATTAAACTCCCAACTGCTAAAGCATAAGGAATTTTCTGCATTTCCTCAATTTCTAACTGAGTCTTGGGGCATTGCTCTAAACTGAATTTATCACCTTTAGAGATTGGGGTACTTATCGATTTACAATCCCTCATGCCATACCGTTCTAAAACTTTATCGATGTAGCTCTTGTAGCAAACCTACATCGTTGGTGGCAATTAGAATATCATCAACATATAGGAGCATAAAAATAAATTTGCTCCCACTGATCCGTTGGTACACGCAATCTTCAGCTTGATTTACTTCAAAACCAGATGAAGTAACTACCTGATGAAACTTGCGATACCATTGACGAGATGCTTGTTTTAACCCATAAATGAACTTCTTCAATTTACATACAACTTTCTTTGGATCACCGACTACAAAATTTTCTGGCTGTTGCATGTAAATAGTTTCTTCAATGTCACCATTGAGAAACACAGTCTTTATGTCCATATGATACTGGAGAGAAAGTCTCTTGATAATCAATGCCTTTTTCTGAGTAAATCCTTTTAGCAATAAGACGAGCCTTATATCTGTCCACATTACCATTAGCATCCCGTTTGGTTTTAAAGATCCATTTACACCCAATGGGTTTAATATTTTCTGGTAATGGGACAAGATCCCAAACGCCATTGTCTATCATGGATTTATGCTCTTCCTTCATGGCACCGGTCCACTTATCAGAGTTAACACTTTGGATAGCTTGACAAACACTTAATGGATCATCGTCTGTCAACCCAATGCTATCCTCATGTTCCTGAAGAAAAACCACATAATCATCTGGTATGGCATTTTTCTTCTCTCTAGTGGATCTTCTTAATGGCACTAATTCTTGAGATTTTTCAGGAATCTGTTCTTGAGGCCGAATAACTTGTTCCTCATGAGATTCATGTATACTTTCCTGATTTGCAGTTGAGCCAACGTTTTCCATATGTTTTACAGCTCCCACTACAACAGGAGGAATCCAAACCATTTTACTATGGGATCCTGATTTTTGATTTACTTCATCCTCCTCAAAGAAACAATCCATATTTTCTTTCTTCCCATCTCCAAGTTTTATATCCTCAAAAAATATAGCAGTTCCTGTCTCAAACAACGCCCGTCTAGCTGGATCATAAAACTTAAACCCCTTAGATTTTTCCGCATAACCAACAAAATAACAACTAACCGTTCTGGGATCCAATTTTCTTTCATTTGGGTTATATTGTCGAGCTTCCGCTGGACAACCCCATACTTGAAAATGTCTCAAGCTTGGAGGTTTCCCAATCCATAACTCAAAAGGCGTTTTAGCTGTTGCTTTTGTCAGAATTCTGTTAAGAATGTAAGCCGCTGTCCTTATTGCCTCACCCCAGAGGGATTTTGGGAGAGTAGAGACCGATATCATACTTCTCACCATATCCTGAAGTGTCCGGTTTTGTCTCTCCGCTACACCATTCATACTTGGAGTACCCAGCATGGTGTATTGCGGAACGATTCCACACTCCTCTAGGTATTTAGCAAACGGTCCTGGACGTTGTTCACCTGATCCGTCATATCTACCGTAGTATTCACCACCACGATCAGATCTGACAGCTTTAATATGTTTTCCAAGTTGAAGCTCAACTTCAGCTTTAAACACTTTGAAAACATCCAAAACCTCTTGCTTCTCGTGTAACAGGTAAAGATAACCATATCGACTATAATCATCTACGAATGATACAAAATAGCGGTGTCTATTCCATGATGCCGTAGGGAATGGTCCACACACATCCGTATGTATCAACTCTAAGACTCCAGAAGATCGATGAGTATCTTTCCCTCTTTGGTTTGTCTGTTTCCCCTTGATACAATTGACACATTGGCCAATATCTGAAAAATTAAGAGTGTCCAAAATTTGATCTAAACCGAGACGCTTAATTCTCTTTTCAGAGATATGGCCTAAGCGTTTATGCCATAACGCAGCGGAAGTCTCATTTGTTAATTTTCGTTTTGTACGACGTGTGTTAACCTGCAAATTTTCAGAGTAGGAAGCAATAGAATCAAGTACATAAAGATTGTCTATATTAGCCAAATGACCCATGCCTATTACATCCGAATGATTTGAAAGGGTAATCTTATGGTTTTCAAAAGAACAAGAGTACCCAAGCTTGTCCAACATGGACACTGATATTAAGTTACGTCTAAAAGACGGTACAACATAAAACCCTTCCAAATCCAAAAAACGGCCGGTCTTTAACAAAATTCTGAAACTTCCTATTGCTTCCACTTTAACCCCTTTACCGTCACCTACATAAATCAGCCTTTCAGCTTCATTAGGTTTGCGGTATTGGAGGCAACCCTGCATTGACACACTTATATGAGCTGTAGCACCTGAATCAACCCACCATGTATCTTTCGGTACAAAAACTAAATTAATCTTAGAACAAACCAAAACGAGACGTTTACCTTTATTGGCACGCCAAGTGTGATACTTGGGACATGCCTTCTTCATATGACCTTTCTTATGGCAAAAGAAACACTTTTGTTCTTTGGCGGTACCTGATGCCTGTTTCTTTTGTCCAAGATCATGTCCTGAATCATCGGTCTTTTGCCTCATTCTAGACTTTGGTGATTTTACCTTCGAGGTTGTGGCAACAAGAGCACTTTCTGTCTTTTCTTTTATCAATCTATCCTCTTCCTGGACACAATGAGCTATTAGCTCATTAAGACTCCATTTGTCCTTTTGACAATTCTAGCTCACTTTGAATTGAGTAAATTGTCCCGGAAGCGAAATGATGACCAAACACACTAGGACATCATCAGCCAAAGGAAGTCCAAGTGCCTTTAACTTAGATTGAATATTAGACATTTTCAAAATGTACTCCCTTATGTTTCCCATGTCTTTGTACCTCATGGAGACAAGTTCTGCCAAAAGCGTAATTGTTTCAGCTTTATCATTCTTGGCAAAACTTTTCTCCAAGACATCGAGATATTCCTTAGCCAGAATCACCTCATTAGAAACAGAGCCCCTAAAGACTGATGGAAAAGAGTGCTTGACTAACATAAGACACGTGCGATTTGAGGCTGCCCAACGTTCGACTTTACTGCGGCCCTGATCAGTACTCGAATCCGTTATCGTGGGACAATCCTCCCTTAACGCAAGGTCATGGCCCATCAACGCAAGAGCTATCATTAAGCTATCCTTCCACTCTGAAAAGTTAGAACCATTTAGCATTGGAACTGAACTCAGGTTGGGGGAGATACTAGATGCGGTCTGCATAGCTGAAAAATCAAGAAAAAAACAAGTCAACCTTTAACGGCAATTTAATCGAATGCGGAAATTTTAAATTTCCTAACAAGGCATCAATACAACATCACTTCCTTAGTCTTTAGACATCGGTCATGACTCGCAGTAGATGACTCAATGCAATTATAAATAAATGATAATAACCATGTACTACAATGGGTTATCCTTTGGGCATACCATTGAAGACATGACACCTAATAATCATCATCTATTTAGAATCACCCCATAAATTTAATACTGCCAAATAACGAGTATCCTTTGGGCTTATAGTAATCCGCATGTGCTAAATTTATGACCTCCAATTGATTCAATATTCATTGTGTAATTATCTCAAGAGAGCCCACTTTGGTAGGATGTTGAAATAATTCACAACTTGAACCAATCGAAGACATCCGATTATTACTTTTCCTCAATTAAACCTTATTCACAAAAAGAATTGTGATTCTTTAAACTTAATTGTGATTATACCTTAATCAACATAAATAAGTATGTTTCTAATCACATAATTTAATCAGGTTTTAGGCCATAAACAATTATAATAGACTTTATATTGCTAATTTACGATTTTATTTAAATTTGGGCTTTCAATTAGAAATAGATAATATATTAAATTTTTATAGACCCAAACTGATTAAATAAGAAACCCACTTGAATAAAACAATGACATATAATTAATATCAGACCCAACATCATTGTCCAAATAAAACAAATAAATTAATTAATTAAAATGCATGAGAAAGTCAACCAAATGACACAATACTTTCCTGGATGACTCACATGAGACTTTAATGGTCTCAACCAAATGACACATGTCATTCCATGCAAACACAATTAATTAATTAATCAAAAAATTCGTTTTCAATTAATTACCAAAATACCATTGCTTCAACCTTTAGCCAAAAACCATTTTTATCATGAAAAACAAGTTTTCTTGAGATTTAAATCCGAAAAAAATCTTTGAATAAACTTTATGATTCATGAAAAACCTTTTAATACTTCATGTCATGAATCTCATATATTAAACTCAAGAAACTTAAATTCATGAATTTGGTGTAAAATAACCATATCACCAAATCATGAAAAATAAATATGCAAACATATCCACATAGTAGATGGCTCTGATACCACTTGAATGAACTTAATAGGAATTGATCCTCAATAATTCCTTTATCCCAAGATTTACTATATGAATATATCTACACAATAAAAACTTTGAGAAGTAAGAATTACTTACTTGAACTCATCTTACTAGAAGATGTGTGGTAGATGATCTTCTAGCTCTATGTATCCAAAGTATTCTTCTAACAAGAGATGGGTGCTTGTGTAGAGAATAGAGAGAAATATGCTTTTAAGAGAGATGCTAAACACCACCGTCACTTTATTTTTCTCATCTCTCCACCTTATATACTTCTTCACTTCATGGTATATATTAAACCAAATTAATATACCCTTAACCATACATGAGCTAGGGACCATAACCAAGTCACCAAACCATCACTAAACCGGTTTTGTATTATTGCCAAGTCCCCAAACGCTTCTTTCAATTGCATCGACTCTTTCTTGGATTGTGTTCATCCTTAGTTTTTGCTTTTCTAAGCATTCCTTCATCAAGCTCTCAAGCCTTTCTTCTTGACTTCTCAGCCTGGAATGGGCATTATCGTAATCTTAGAAAATTTGGTGTGGAAGACATACCGTGAAGTGGTTTCTTTGAAACCGGCTTTGGTTATAAGCGGCTCTCCTTGGGTAAGGATTTTGAAAGCAGGGTTGGTGATGGTGCGGCGATGGTCTCCAGGGGCCATGAATTCTGTAAGATGTTGGATATGGTCGTCCAAAGTTATTTTGGTGTGGAGCTCTTTCTTGGTTCAATGATCGCCAAAGATCATTGTTCCTAGCCATGCCTTCATACATGACTCTAGTGGCCATGCAACATTGAAATTCCTTGAGATCTTCTTCCCTTTTACCCTCAGTAGATATGTCATCAAACTCAGCATCTTCTCTAGTTAAGTCTTCGAAGCGGATTTCAATAGCTTGCTCCTCATAGTAAGTTTTGTCCTAATCTGTCGGATACCTTTCTTTTCTAGACCATTCTGGTGTCTCGGATTGATCTGTGAGCTTCAACTCATGTGCTCTATCCTTTGGCTGTTGCTCACAAGATTCATATGCCTGATCATCCTTCCACTTTGAATACTCAATTGGATCATTGAAACCTTGTTGCAAAGCTTTAATCTTCCAGTCTAGATGCTCCTCCAAGGCATTGATCTTATATCCCGTGTTGGTGACATTTAATTCAAGTTTCCTCACGTCATAGTGTTGATCAAGTAACTTGTTGTTGAGCTCCTCAACTTGGTCTTCCACTCGTTTGATGTGGCAAGCGAGAGTGGATAGCTTCGAGCTGAAATCTGTCCCAAACCTTGAAGGTGTGTTATCGACTTCTTCTTTGTGCTTCCGTTGTTCCGAGGCAAGTTGTATCATGAGGTCCATGAGCTTGTCCTCAGTACGTGATGTCCTTGAAGTGAACTTAGGAGTACCATACGAGCTCTGGTCGATGGCATCAATCCGCATAACTTCTTGGGAATTGAAGTCCCGATTCACTGCAAAACAAAAATCTTCTGCAAGGTGCGGGTTAAGTGAATGAGTAGCTAAAGAGTTAGAGTTACTCACATATCGACCTCCAGAGGATCGAGTAGGATGGCAACGAGAGTTTGCCATGAGTGGTGAAACACAAGGTGGCCGAGGATGGCCGTGGTGGTTCCCACGAGTAGAGCTAGCTACGAATTCGGAGGTAACTCCATCCGAGGCTCTGTGATACGCCAAGAGTTGCGCAACTGTAAGATTCTGGAATTACTCAGGAAGAACGTTGAAGTTCATCCTTAAGATCTCCTGAAACAAAGGAAAACAAAAACAAAAATTAAAAAGCAATGTGTCCTAGACGTTACTAAAGTTCTTAGATCTGCAAACAAACAATCCCTCCCCGGCAACGGCGCCAAAAAGGCTTGATGCGTGTGATAATTCGCTTCAGTCTTTTACCTCAAAGACCACACGACTACTGCAAGTGCACAACAAACATATGTAGTACTTAAGGAACGAATCCCACAGAGAGAGAAGTTGTATTGCAAACCTTATAGACCAAAGTATAGCTAGAACTCAGATTAGGGTTTGTTTGATTTAATGTCACGGTAACAAGTAATGAAACCAAGTAAATAAACGGTTTATAAAACAATAAGAGAAAGCGTTGGGCATTCAAGGGATCAAAGGGGGTTCAGAGATCTATCTATTCAAGTGAAACCTAAGATAATACATGTTTATTTCCAAGTCTCAGACCTACGAAACACTATTGAACGATTAACCTAATCTCTTAGGGATAATCATCTAAAATCTCTATACTCCGTTACTCAACTCACGCAGGCAACGACGCATAGATCAAAGCATTATTAACAAGTTTGATTCTAGTCCATTAAGTCCTATAGGTAAGTGGTATGTGCTTCCTATAACACAGCATTCATCCAAGCTAGGTTCTAGCACTTAGGCAAGCGATTAGCAAAACCTAACTACCTATGATCAGAGCTACTTCATGACGCTAACAACATGCATTATAAGCAAAGTAGGATAGAAATAACAGTATAAACGATCACACAAGGCTTAGATCTCGCCACCTAAACCTATAGATCCATCGCCCCCTTTGATGTCCCCTTTAGACCCAACAAGTAAACTACTCAAGCATATTTAAGAGAATCATCAAAGAAAGGTTTTAAAAATTCATAAGCATAAACTGAATAGATATCAGATTAAGGTTCATAGATTACTTCTGTAAAAGGGTTTACAAGATGCAAAGACTTTCCCTTAAGAACAAAGAATGAATAAGAGAGAGAGAGGTGATGGCCTTCAAGAACTTTGCAAGAGAGGTGAGGCGGCTGGAGGTTCACGAAGTCCTTTGTCTCTTTTGAGGCTCTCTGAAGTTCTCTTGCGGCTCCTTGAACGTTCACACCCTTAAAGTTAGGTTAAGAGTGTATTTATAGGCTTTGGAGTAGGTCTAGGGTTTCATTGGGCCGAGGAAAACGTTTAAGGAAAGTTGGGGATGCTTAGCTTCAGACCGGTCACAGCCCTTTGTGACCGATCGTGTCAAGAGAGGAGGCACCGGTCATGACCCCTCATGACCGGTCGTGCCAAGAAGGTCGAGACCGGTCACGGCCCTTTATGACCGGTCGTGACCGGTCTCAACAGGGCTTCACTCATGGGATCATATCTCCCAAACGGCTGTGGAGAATGAATTGATTCTTGTTCGAGGTGAAACTTGACACTTCTGGCTTTCTATAGACACCAAGAACTCCAAAACTGAGTATCAGAAAGTCCTTAAAAAGATGTCGTACTTCTGGTGATCTGAAACTGTCTAAAAATGGGGTTTCCTTGACATTTTGCCTTGAAACCTCTAAAAGCCTCTTGAACCTGAAAATACTAGATAACTAGTTCCTTTTGCATGAAATCACACCAAACTCTTCTCAAATCATAAGAAAAAATAGGTATAATGGATAAAAATACGATGTTATCAGTAGTTGAATAGACGATAAATAGACTTGGAGGGTGAAAGTGTGATCAGATCGTGGTGTATAGAAAGCCTCTAACCTTTTTGATTATAGGCGTCCGAAACTTTTGCATTAAGAGGCAACCTTAAACTTCTTGGGTCAGTTTCTCCCAAGTAGTTGATTAGAGGCCTGAAAGCCGTCCAACAATCATGCCAAAACTAAGCTTTAGACCCGGAGCCTACGTTACATGAGATAAACTGCTGATAAACTTACGAGGTCATTTATCAGCTTGTTTAATCAAGTCTCTTATTTAGATGCTGATTCAACCAAATATGCATAAACGACCAAGCATTTGTGACTTGTGAGAGCATTTGGCAAAGGGTTACAGTTCCATTTTAATAGCACTTCAAAATATTATTTTTGAAATATCAACTGTCTACTAAGCGAAATAAATTATATTATTATATTTTTAATATTTTTAATTTATATATAAAATAAAATAAAATTATTATTTCTATTTCAAATCAAATAAATCCAGTACAAACTATTTTATTGGTAATGTTAAAAAATTTAAAAACGTTGACGTGTAAAATTGGGAATAGATCCCATTATCATTTACCCATACTCATGTATAGTGACAATTGTCTGTAAATTTTTGCTATAAATAGAACGTATTCGTTTATCTGTAAAATGCTTCAATACACTTTCAATCAAAACACAAGTGTAGTTCTTCTCTTCTTCCCTCTTATTTATCTCCAACAAAGGTTAAAAATACTTTTCTTTATTATTTACGATTCTCACACATATAATAACTTTCTTTATTATTTACTGCTTTATATAATATAATTATAACATGTTATAAGCACAATCATGCTATCAGCTTTATATATATTTATTATGAGTGGAGCGCGGCTCTGCCGCCCCATATTTTAATTTTACTAGAGTGTGGCTCTGTAACCCCATGTTTTAAAATGTTTTATTGGAGCTCGGACTCAGCCAAACCATGTATTAATTTAACGTTTTTATAATAGATGCTTAACACACCGTAATTTCTTATTTTTACGATGAATGACTCTTTCAATATAATATATTTTACTGCTATTGTTTATCGTTTTAATGTGGATAGTTTTAATCACCATAATTTAGTTAATTATTGTCAATGCTTAATATGGGTGATTTATTCATCACATTATTATCATTTTATTATTATTCATTTTAATCTTTTATATTTTGATATCCGATTTATACTAATTAATACTTTTATCTTTAATTTCCAACGATCACGATTTTTTTTTCAAAACTTTCTATTTTTAAACGGCTAATGAACAGTAATTTTAATCTATATATACTCTTATCTTTCACTCATTTATCATCACTTCAAAATTTTCATCTCTCTCAAAGCCTCTCTAAAATAGTTTATTTTTCATAAGAAAAATGGTTCATCCGCTTTTAGTTTTTGTAATAGGTTTTATAATTATTTCTATTTACGGTTTATTTTTTTGAGATTTTTCTCCCGAAATTTTTTTGTTGGTTATTATTTTACTTTTTTATGCACTTGTACTTCTTGTAGTTGAGCTATTTATTCCTATGCCTCACATGTTTAAATAAAAATAATATTTTTATTTATGTTTTTTGTGATTTTATTTTAGAAAAAAACAAATAAAAAACGAAATGACAAATATCGAGAAGCTTTAGTTCTCGGCTCTAGACATCACTGAGCCAACTATATATCGTGGACCACCAAATTTGAGTTACATTTAGAATATCTTGGGTTAACAGAGACCATTAAAGAGAACAATAAGATGCCATATTAAGAAAATGTTAAGTTGGTGATCTTTCTCAGGAGACACCTCGACGAAAGTGTCATATATGATTATGCACACATGAGAGATCCCCAAGAGCTCTTGAAGTCCCTAAAGATCAATTTGATCATCAACGGGACATAAATCTTCCACTTGCTTGGGATGAATGGAAAAATCTAAGGTCTCAGGACTTTGACAAGGTGATGAACTATGATTCCACCATGTTAGGAATTGTGGCGAAATTGAGATACTGCGGTGAAACCATCACCAAATCTCTGATGCTTGAAAAGACATACACTATGATCCACAAAAACCACATTACCCTGAAACAACAATATAGGTTGCGCGGGTATACCAAAGTTTCGGATGTGATTGTCGCGATTTTAATAGCGGAAAAAAACAACGACCCACTGGTTCCAAGGCACTTCCTGAAGTGAGTGCATTGGATGTCAAAAATCCGATGAGGGAAAATAAAACTTCTCGTGGACGTAGCCGCCAAAACTATTGCGGGCGTGGGAGACATTACAACCCACAGAACATAAACCTGTATCAGTGGAATCGCTTAGACCAAGCTCTAAAGGGGAAAGAACTTCAAGCGAGTGTCCTCCAGAAATGTGAGAGTGCTTGCTTCAGATGCGACACTAAAGGAAATTGGTCTCAGGTATGTCGAAAGCATGCACACCTTTTGAAACGACCGCTCTCGTTTTTTTTTTTTTTTTTTTTTATATATATATAATTAATATCCCATAAATATTAATTATTTCCCCAAACAATTAATATTCAACTACTCATGAATAATAATCAATCACTCCATCAATAAAATACATTTTTATTGTTTATCCGTAAGAATATTAGATCGGTTGATCTTTCCAGAATACGACGACTTGAGTTTAGAGTCGAAGTTGGTCTGTATAGCCACCTTGGCTTTCATAGACAATTTCTGTTGTCTATTAGAGGTTCTTGATAAACAAGAATCCGTACTTGAGATCGTTAAATCTTTTATCCTTTCGGATTAATTAAACACACAAGACTTAATAGAATTTACCCATAAATTCATCAATTTATTCCATAAATACTAGACCAACAAAATCCTCTATAACGGAGAACTCTTAAACAAACAACGAGTTCTTAGATCATCCCCTCTTTCTCAACTTGATTCCACGGTCACACATTTTCTTTTCCTGCATCAAATAAAAGAGATGCATAAGTATTTCAACAAATACTTAGTGAGACAATCCTCCCATCTACAAGCTATACACACAAACGATTAATTATTCAATGTATTAAACACGAAAATACCGACAATAAATCAACCATCTTAAGAAACACTCGATCTAGATCTCCCATGAGATCTTACGGCCTATATCCATGAAAACACATCAAACAATTAAACCGTTCAGATAAGCTTATGGTCATGCACTAACCTTTAGCCACGCACGGAAATTCCCAAAATTCCCCGGATTGAATAGACCCTCAATCCCCCAACCGTGTGCCTAAAAATAATCAAATAACGAAACTTAAGACACAAGTTTGACTCTTTGAAAACTCAGATCGATCGATCCCGCACTAGGAAAGAAACCGAGAGCTTCCTGGTCGACCAAATGAAACCAGATCGACCATCCCAGTTCAGATCGATCGATACAGTTTCGGATCGATCGATCCAGCTTGGCGCGTACTTCCCAGATCGATCGATTTGACCTGGATCGATCGATCTCGCCTGGATCGATCGATCCTGCATGGCCGTGAGCTTTCCAGATCGATCGATCCAGGTCAGATCGATCGATCTGTGTGCATGTCGATATCACCGACTTGCACCACTCACCCCAACTTGGCCACGCGATCGAACTCCAACTCTTCAACCACAACCCACCATCATGGAGTCACGTTCAAGCACTCTCTCCACAACCAACACCGCTTACACCTCGCGGCCACAAATCACCGCCACACCAACACGTGTCTCACGCCTAACCGAAACTCACCACCGGATGAACCAACCATTTTGGAACATCTCCCGGCAACACCAACCCAACACACCAACATAAACAGACTAAGAGGGAAAGAACGTTACCCTAACTCACGGTGATGACAAAAACTGCGAGAGAGTCACGAAGCTTCACCGTCACGGCAACCTCTGTTCCTTCACCTCTTGTCTCTCACTCCTACACATCCACCAAACTCACACCTCTCTTGCTCTCCGCGCCACACACAGCCACAAGACTCACCCTCTCTTGCTCTCTACGCTCACACAGCTCACAAGCCCACCTCCTCTTCTTTGTCTCAAGACAAACTCAGCCTCCCCCTCTCTCTCTCTCTCTCTCTCTCTCTCTCTTTCTCTCTTTCTCTGAAGTGAAGTGTCGGCAGTTTTTGGAGGAGAAGAGGATGGCTGAATTCAGTGGAGAAGGTAGTGGAGAGGTAGCCTTTAATGGCTAGAGTGGAGAAAGTGGAAAAAGATGGTGGAGGCTGCTTGTGGAGAAGTTGGTGCTGATTTAATCAGCCTTGCTTTAATTATAGCTTGGGTCCCTGAATTCCCAAAAATTCACAAACTGACCCCAAACTTCTAAATCGATTCCGAACACCCCTACGAGAAAAATGCGGTGTAACTTCCAAATTACTCCAAAAATTCCCGAAAATATTTTCCAGAGATTCTCCGCATAAATCCCGTATGTAATTCCGAAATTTCCATTTTTTGGAACACGGGCGTTACAATTCTCCCCCACTAACATAGATTCGTCCTCGAATCTAGTGGCACAGTTCATCCCCAATGAACTCAACCACACATCTCATAACACAGTGGTCACACTTGACCCTACTGGCCACACAGCTGTCCCGAGATCAAACACTATTGACCTCTGAGGTCTACATTCAGTCACTAGCTTAAGACTCCGGTCATAGATCATTGCTCACAACTCAAACTCATACCCCTCCACTCTAAGACACCAAGTCCTACGAGTCCTGGGTATCAATACCACTCCGCTCTCAGGCCACACAGTCCTTATGAGCTCCTGGTATCCAATTCATGCCACTCCACTCTGGGCACTATAGCCTTACGAGCTCTCGGTAATCACATACCACTCCACTCTGGGCTATACACCTTACGAGTTCTCGACATCGCACTCATACCACTCCACTCTGGGCAGTATAACCTTACGGATTCTCGATATCACATACCACTCCACTCTGGGCAGTATAACCTTACGGATTCTCGATATCACATACCACTCCACCCTGGGCTATATACCTTCTGAGTCTGGGTATCACACTCATACCACTCCACTCTGGGCTATATAACCTTACGGATTCTCGATATCACATACCACTCCACCCTGGGCTATATACCTTACGAGTTCTCGATATCACATACCACTCCACCCTGGGCTATATACCTTAGGAGTTCTGGGTATCACACACATACCACTCCACTCTGAGCAGTATAACCTTACGGGTTCTCGGTATCACATACCACTCCACCCTGGGCTATATACCTTACGAGTTCTGGGTATCAGAGGAACTAACCATCCTCCCTAGAGTTGTATAGGACCAAACCGTCCTTTGAGCAACCATGACCCACCATACGTCTATAAACACTCATGACTGAACTGACCTCCCGTGATCCGCATACGACCTCGCAAGGTAATACCGGCATCACACACATTCCAACATGGAATATCATCCTTTCCATAACCACTACTCAGGTTATCTCTCAACATACCCCGTCCTTCAGGGTACCCACATAATCCTTTTTCCGATTATAACGCAAGTTTTTAAGTCCACATAAAAACTCTTTTCAGAACCTCATGTTCACTTAAAAACTCATGGCAACACTGGCCATCAACAATAAGAACTATCCGTCTTATTACACTCATCATGCATTATCGTTTACAACACTAAAACGAATACATAATGTTCAACAGCAATAACTCAAAACAGGGAACCATCGATGAAAGCTCAAGCATTTGATTGCTTCTCGAACCACTTTTTGAACCTTGCTTTCATCCTCGCCTCTGGTTCCCAAGTCTCCTCCTCAACCTCGTCACAATCCCACAAGACCCTGATCATCGGAACTTTCTTCCTACGATCCTGCTTGACTCTCTTCTCGAGGGTCCTTATTGGTCTTGCCTCTAAGGTCATATTAAGCTGAAGATCTGATGGAATCTTAGCTATAACCTCGTCATCCTTATGCAAGCACTTCTTCAGCATTGACACATGGAAAACCTTGTGAAATGCTCGCATAACCTCGGGTAACTCCAACCGATATGCAACCGGTCCAACCCGCTCAACAATCCTGAACGGTCCCATATACCTCAGACTCAATTTAGTCTCCGTAATGGACCTATTAGCACCCCGCAATATTGCCATATTGAGATACACACTATCTCCCACCTCAAACTCGAGGTCTTTCCTCCTCTTATCGACATAACTCTTTTGTCGATCCTGTGCTTCTTTCATGTTCAGCTTCAAAACCCGGATCTTTTCCGTAGTTTCCTGAACAAAACCTGCACCAAACATGCTCCTCTCCCCCACTTGGGTCCAGCATAATGGTGTACGACATGGCCTCCCATACAGCGCCTCATATGGGGCCATCCCGATACTTGCCTGGTAGCTATTATTATAAGCAAACTCTACCAAGTTCAGGTAGTCCACCTAATGACCACCCCAGTCAAGCACACACATCCTCAGCAAATCCTCGACAGTCTGGATGGTCCTCTCGGATTGTCCATCTGTCTGAGGGTGATAGGCCATACTCATGTGTACCTTAGTACCCATCTCAGCCTGAAAAGCCTTCCAAAACACCAAAGTGAACTTGGAACCTGATGCTCAGCCTTTACTAACTGGCATACATCGCAAA
Source organism: Barbarea vulgaris (assembly GCA_963667165.1). Taxonomy (NCBI): domain Eukaryota; kingdom Viridiplantae; phylum Streptophyta; class Magnoliopsida; order Brassicales; family Brassicaceae; genus Barbarea; species Barbarea vulgaris. The sequence goes on from OY763891.1 coordinate 7,560,255, forward strand.
TCGCAACCCAGTTAGCCACATCTTTCTTCATCCTAACCCAATGATTATACCTTTTTAAGTCCCGATACATCTTGGTCGTCCTTGGATGAATTGAAAACATACTCGCATGGGCCTCCCTCAGGATCTCTCGTCTCAGATCCTCATCCTTGGGTACACATACCCGCCCATGTACCAAACACACACAATGGTCGACCAGATCGACCAGATCAATCGATCCTAGTCAGGATCGATCGATCCCTCTGAGCGAGTACTCTCCAGATCGATCGATCCTGACCAGATCGATTGATCCTGCCCAGATCGATCGATCCTGACCAGATCGATTGATCCTGCCCAGATCGATCGATCCTGGCCGGGATCGATCGATCCAAAACTGCCGAGAGTAAACCAGATCGACCATCCAAGGCTAGATCGATCGATCCTGACCAGATCGATCGATCCATAGCCAGATCGATCAACACGATCACACCTCCAACACTCACGCGTCTCACCGCGACAACGCCAACAACACCGCCGACACCGCTGAGGCCCCATCGCGACCTACTCATCAACCATGAGTTTCACAATGGCGCCGTTAACAACATCTCACGGCTAAACCACCACCCACCGTCACGGAGTCACGCTTAAGCACCCTCCGCAACCAACACCGTACATGTCGTCACATCTCGGTCTCCCAACGTCTCTACTGTGACTCACACACTCGGTTCCTCTCATCGAACCACCCAACATCAACATGATACAATAAGAGGAAGGAACAGAACCTTAACCTATCTATCGGTGATGACAAAGGATGCGAGGGAGCTTCGAAGCTTCACCGCCACGGCAACCTCTGTTCCTTCACCTCTTGTCTCTCAAGCCCACACAGCCACCAAACTCACACCTCTCTTGCTCTCCACGCCACACACAGCCACAAGACTCACCCTCTCTTGGTCTCCACGCTCACACAGCTCACAAGCCCACCTCCTCTTCTTTGTCTCAAGACAAACTCAGCCTCTCTCTCTCTCTCTCTCTCTCTCTCTCTCTCTCTCTCTCTCTCTCTCTCTCTCTCTCTCTCTCTCTCTCTCTCTCTCTCTCTCTTTCTCTGAAGTGACGTGTCGGCAGTTTTTGGAGGAGAAGAGGATGGCTGAATTCAGTGGAGAAGGTAGTGGAGAGGTAGCCTTTAATGGCTAGAGTGGAGAAAGTGGAAAAAGATGGTGGAGGCTGCTTGTGGAGAAGTAGGTGGAGAATGGTTGGTGCTGATTTAATCAGCCTTGCTTTAATTATAGCTTGGGTCCCTGAATTCCCAAAAATTTATAAACTGACCCCAAACTTCCAAATCGATCCCGAACACCCCTACGAGAAAAATGCGGTGTAACTTCCAAATTACTCCAAAAATTTCTGGAAATATTTTCCAGAGATTCTCCGCATAAATCCCGTATGTAATTCCAAAATTTCCATTTTTTAGAACACGGGCGTTACACCTTTGTGCTCTGTACAAGGTGTCTTCCAAAGGAAAAGGCAAAAGAAAGGAAGTGAACCTCGCGGAACACTCTGAGGATACAACTCACCTTGATGTATCGGACTTTTTCAATGATCTCGACGAGATCACCCTCGTGGAGAGCTAAAATGCCTATTATGTGACGTTTGAATTTCCTATGATCACGTTATGAATAAATTATTTTTTTTTTAAATGTTTTAAAGTAATGATGTTTGTGTTACCTATCATGTATTGTGTGACTTTCCCATATATATATATATATATATATATATAATATTGTTAATAATTGGTTATGTTTATTTCAAAAAAATGGATCATAATACGAATGAAACAACGTCCAAGACAAATTTTGGAGATATATGGTTACGAGATAGTGGAATAGCACACACTACCCTGGAACACAAAAATTATTTCTCGAATATAAAACCGACAAAAATCACAGTCAACACAATCTCTGGTCCTGTATACCTGATTGAAGGGACTGGTAAAACAAATTTTATATTACCTAACGGGACAAGGTTCTCGATTAACAATGCATTATTTTCTCTGAATTCTAGAAGGAATTTGTTGAGTTTTGAAGATATATAACTTCTGAACAATCCGGGAAAAACGAATGTATTGGGAAAGGTACCAAGACTCCCTTCTGGCTTGCATCATGCATACATAAATGCAATAGAATTAGATCTTGTGATCAAGAAAAGTGTTGATGATGTTACATTATGGCATGATCGCATTGGTCACCCAGGTACCACAATGATGCAAAAGATTATAAAGAGCTCACATGGACATTCACTAAAAATCCAAGATATTTATTTGGCAAATAAAATGACATGTGTTGCATGCTTTCTTTGTAAGCTGATCATAAGGCCATCACCAACCATAATTGATAAAGAGTTACTAAAGTTCCTTGAAAGGATTCAAGGCGATATTTGTGGGCCTATACACCCATCATGTGGACCATTATATTATTTTATGGTAATGATAGACGTGTCTAGTAGATTGTCACATGTTTCTCTGTTATCATCTTGAAATGTGGCATTTGCGAGATTTCTAACTCAAATAATCAAACTAAGAGCTCAGTTTCCTGATGATCCAGTTAAAAGAGTTAGACTAGATAACGCTGGTGAGTTTACATCTCAAGCATTCAATGATTATTTCATGGTAACAGGAATAAATGTTGAACATTTTGTGGCACATGTTCATGCTCAAAATGGTTTGGCTGAATCATTAATCAAACGCCTGCAATTAATTATGAGACCATTGATTATGAAATCAAAACTTCCAACCTCTGTATGTGGACACACTATTTTGCATGCATAATGACTAATTCGAATATGACCAAGTGCATATAATAAATACTCCCCATTACAATTACCCTTTGGTCGAGAACTAAATATATCTCATCTAAAAATCTTTAGTTGTACGGTGTATGTGCCTATTGCACCACGACAACACACTAAGATGGGACCACAAAGAAGGTTGGGAATATATATTGGTTGTGATTCTCCGTTAATTATAAGATACCTAGAACCTCAGACTGGTGATTGTCATTTTGATGAAAAAGAATTCCTAATTCTAGGGGGACAAAACAAAAAGGGTATCACTATTGCACCTTGATCCTCCTTCGAAGTAATTAGAACTAGAAGTTTGAAGAATTATGCATTTTCAGAGTATAGCAAATCAATTACCTGATGCATTTGCAGATACTAAGGCCGTAACTAAGTGACATATACCAGCTGAAAAATCCTCTGATCGAATTAAATTCTATAGTAACGTGAAAATGCAGGTGATACACGTGACTCCCAAACACCCTTGAAGCGTGGTAGACCAATTGGATATAAAGACAAAAATCCGAGAAAAGAGAAAAGAAGTAGAATAAATATGATGTTTAGACAATAACAGAAAATGTTCAGGAAGAAATAAATCATGATCCTGACAAAAATACGGGGACATCTGAAATATAATGAAAATCATGAGATTTCAATAAACTATATTCAAAGTGAAAAAATATGGAATCGAAATAAAATGGATGACACTGATGACGTTTTCTCATATTTTGTTTCAAAGGAAATAAGTGAAGAAAATGAAGATCCAGAATCAAAGTCTGTATATGAATGTCAGAAGAGACATGATTAGATAAAATGGAAAAATGCAATGCAAGTTGAGCTGAATTCACTCAACAAAAAGAACGTAATCAGACCTATAGTGCTCACATCTAAAGGTGTGAAACCCGTTGGCCATAAATTGGTTTTCATCCGAAGACGTAACGAGAAAAACGAGATTAAGAGGTACAAAGCTCGTCTTGTGGCCCAAGGGCTTTTCCAAAGGCCTGGAATTGATTACAAAGAAAAATATTCCCCCGTTATAGACACAATCACATTCAGACTTCTGATCGCTGTCGTTACAACGTATTTATATGGGTCATTAGATACTAATATCTATATGAGAATTCCTGATGGATTCAAGATGCCGGAAGCATTAAAATCCAAACTTAAAGAGTTATGTGCAATAAAATTGCAAAGATCATTATACTCAAAGACATTGGAATGGGATCAAACATGGCTTTCGCTATCTTTAAGGGACTATTGATTTGGGGTTATTTTACCCCAAAAATTCATCGGGCCAAATGGCAGGTTTTGCAGATGCAGAATATTTATTAGACCGCCACAAAGTCTTATCACAAACTGGGTATATTTTTACGATTGGAGGAACCGCTATATCTTGGCGTTCTCAAAAACCAAACTTGTAGCCACCTAGTCAAATCATGTCAAATTAATCGCACTCCATGAGGTTAGTAGAGAATGTGTATGGCTAAAATCAATAAGCCAACATATTCAATCAAGTAGTGAAATCCGCGTAAACACAGATCCAACTATCGTATACGAAGATAATGATGCTTGTGTTACTCATACAAAGAAATGATATATCAAAGGTAACAGAAACAAACATATCCCTTCGAAGTTCTTTTCTTATACCCAAGAGCTTGAGAAAAACAAAGAAATTGAAGTAAAATATGTTCGCTCATCTGAAAAATGCTGCAAATCTCTTCACAAAGCAATTACCCACTTCAATCTTCAGAAAACATATCCACAATATTGGAATGCGTGGTCAACAAGACATATAGAATGTCATCATAGTCGTTCGAGGGGGAGCGTGCGGCGTTGTACTCTTTCTATCTTACTATGATTTTTCCCACTGGATTTTCCTGTAAAAGTTTTTAGCGAGGCAACAAATAACAAAATGCAAGAGACGTAAATGACAATAGACTCCAAAAAGGAGTATTACAAAAGTCAAAAACTTTGACGTGTAAATTTGGAGATGGATCCCATCACCATTATCCATACTCATGCATAGTGACAGTTGTCTGTAAATTTTTGCTTTAAATAGAACGTACTCGTTCGTCTACAAAAACACAAGCGTAGTTCTTTTCTTCTTCCCTCTTATTTATCTCCAACGGAAGGTATTTAACCTTTCTTTATTGTTTACAATTCTCACACATACTCAAATATATATATGTTGATTATAACAGGTAAGTAGTTTTCAACAAAACATTTAAACAATTTGAACTAAATGAAAATTGTATTGTATCTTTTATTATATAAAAAAATAATTATGTTAAACAATGTACAAAACAAATGTTTAGTCGTTAGTATGTTATAAAAATACCTAGAATTAGACTAGTTGCAAAATGTATTTGCCCAACAATTTATCAACAATAACTTGGTATGCTTTTTCGGTTGGATGGTAACTGTCCCAAAAAACATAAGAAGATGAATTTTTGCATGTAAACGGATTGCTTTTGTTGCACAATATTAGTACTTCCAGTAGTCCTGTTCCACAGCATCCTCTGTTTGATACTTCAAATCCTAGAAAAGAAGAAACCATTTTAAGATATTAACTAGCAGCTAATAAAGTCAGTCTCTGGTACCAATTCTCGATAGCCAAAATAATTGAGATAAGTCTGCTCTAAACAATCAGAGGTATGTGGATCCTGATCCAAAAGAGTAAATTCATGGATCCATATTCAGATTAATTATAAGCATAAAATTTATTTGTAATGTATACATTAAGTGAGAATTTTACTATGATTATTTATGAAAGTTTCTTTTAAAATTTATTCTAATATTTTGGAGGTTTTTAAACTTCTAATATATATTTTTATATACTTCAAATATTATGTAATTCTTTTTTATTTATTTTCAATAATTTGTTGCATCCATAAATTTGTGATTATACTCTAGGAGCATATATGCAACATATGGTTCTCAATCCGGATATGGGTACGTATAGTTTCTAGGTTTTTATAATTCGATTTTAGTGTTTAGCTTATTATAATAATTTTTTTGAAACTTGGTTTAGGTTATTATAATAATTCACACTTTAATTTTTCCACAAGTGACATAACAAATTAATTATGTAAAGAATGTATTATTTTTCTTGGTGACGAATGTTTGGGCGAAAAAGGATATGTATTCATACTTACCATAGTTTTTAGGGTTTTCTATCATGTCAGTAAGAGTATCATATACGTCAATAAACGCAATTTTGCTCTGCGGTAACTCTTTTCTTAAGGCCTTCAATGTTGGAGATATCTTTACGTTGAAATGGAGAGCTATTTCATTTAGTTTCTTTGAACATCTTCGCTTCAATTTTCCACGAATTGTTCTGACTGGTGGTACACATCCAACTGGTACCGCACCAAATACTCCAATTCTTCGAGCTCCAAGTCCATATAACTCCTATATGATATTAAAATAAACATTAGGTATGAATTGAAATTACAACAAGTGAATTGTTGCTATGAATGATCAGTATAAATTAACACGTCTTTCTATAATGTTATATATATATATTTAACCAGGAGGTTCCGGCCAAATGGAAATGATTAATGTTTTCAAGCTTGAGGGGAATCGATCCCTGGACTAGACCAACATGACGACTTCCTTCATCAAGTGGAAGCCACTAGACCAAGACCACTTGGTTATGTAATATTATATTCATTAACAACAAAAATGTTTTATCTTTTTCAAAGACGAATGAATAAGAATTAAAGGAGGCAAAAGTAAATGGAAAACAAGAAAAATGAGGTATTACTTAATCGAATTTTATACTTACTTTGACAAATTTAGAAGCCAAATCAGCCAAATGATCAGCATATGATGTTCTGTTATATTTGAGGGAACGTGCTGTATAGGTATGAGCAATATCGTTACTGCTGGCTACCACAAGATAAAGACTATTTTCCACCAGAAATTTGGATTTCTCTTCACCAAGTATTAGCTTTAATTTTTCTTTATACTCTCTAAAATATATTAGTTGATCCGATAAGGATAGTACTCTCTGAAACATTTAAAGAAAAAAATAAATTAAAAGTCTTAAATTTTTGAAAAATAGTATAAATTCTTTAAGAAAACTAAAACTATGTTAAAATACCACTAGTTTAGCTGTTAAGGGATCGTAACCAGCACCACCTGAAGCAAAATTTATACCCTTAAGAAGATCTTCATTTTTCAGCTCTGGATTTAAGTAAGCTGGTATTGTCTTTGCTATTCCTAGTCTTTCCGCTGTCATATATTTAAAATAAACAAAACCATAAAATTAGCACGATATGTGTCGTTGATCACAAATGCAATCGCTATCATTCGACACGTTAGATAGTTAAATGAAACATTCTTTATGAAATATAGTATATATATATATACTATATGATAATGGAAAATTCCATATTAAGAAAACAAAATTGCATTTTCAAAGAAAGTGAACAAGAGTGAGTTTTGAATATTTTGTATTGTTTTTCTTTTCAGATTAGCACCGGATATCCTTTTCGTTTAACTATTATGAGACGAAATAATTCTGCTCTGTAACATATTATTTTATATGTGAATATCAAATTTATGAAATGAAGTTTTGAGACGTCTGAAAAAAAAACAAGGAATGAAGGAAGTTTTAAAAAAAATTAGATTTGTACCCGCGGTATACCGCGGGTCAATTATTTTGATATAAATTATATTTATTTTTATTTATATTGTTAATAAATATTTTTATTTTGTTTATATAGTTTTAACTTGATTTTTTATAATGTTTAAATATATATTTATAATTTTTTTGTTTATTTATTTTTTATAATATATCTAACGTGCTTTCAACATCAAATTGTTTTATTTTTCTGTAACTATAGCAAATTTCTGACATTTAAATTAAACATACGCCAAATGAATGATGTTCTATACTCTCATTCAAACAATTTAGACCAAATCGTAAAAAATTAAATATTAAATTAATCTGAACTAAAAAAAAAACAATACAGTTCTCCTTATTATATATTGAAAATATTAATTAAATTTTTTATTATATATTTTATTATCAGTTCTCCTTGTCTTAAACCTGCCCATTTTGGGATAAAAACCCGTATTGTCCCGTACTTGTCGGGAACTTTCCATCATATAATCGATCATTGTTATATAGTTATCCATTTTGGATTGATTATTTTAGAATTTTTATTCTATTTGTATTTAAAATAACTTTTACTAAATAATTTATTATTATTATAAATAAGTAGTTATATATATATTATTGATTAGTCGATATTATATAGTTTTAATATTAATAGTATTTTAAACTTTTAAGAGAGTTTTAAATATTATTAATATTTTAATAGAGTTATACCGAATAAATTTTTTAAATTTTAAATATTATTTTAAATTATTTCAAATAAGTACCGGATTAAATCGAATATTTTAAAAAACATTTGGACGTCCGATAAGTCAAGTTTTCTGCTCATTTGTATATAAAATTATTTTAGTCTTTTTTTAATACGATTTTGAACTGTTGCACAAAAATTATTTAAAATAACTTTTACTAAATAATTTATTATTATTATAAATAAGTAGTTATATATATTATTGATTAGTCGATATTATATAGTTTTAGTATTAATAGTATTTTAAACTTTTAAGAGATTTTTAAATATTATTAATATTTTAATAGAGTTAAACCGAATAAATTTTTTTAAATTTAAATAATATTTTAAATTATTTCAAATAAGTACCGGATTAAACCGGATACTTGTAAAAACATTTGGACGTCTGATAAGTCAAGTTTCCTACTCATTTGTATATAAAATCATTTTGGTGTTTTTTATAGTATGACTTTAAACTGTTGCACAAAAATTTTAGTCGATGTGGGACTTTTAAATTATTTCAACTAATGAACTGGATAAAACTGAATAAGTTTTTTCAATAAATTATTTCAACGCATGATAAGTCAAGTTTCATTCTCATTCGCATTTAAAATAATTTTTGTGTTTTTATAATATTACTCAGAACCATTGCCCAAAATTTTAGTCAATGCGAGATGTTAAACACACTTTTTTTTCTTTAATTGAATAATATATGTCCATTTTTTAAATTTTAAATCACAATATATGGAGAAAAAAATTTAATTTTTATTAATTATATGTATTATATAATAATTTTAAATAATTTGAAAATAAGATCTAACAAATATGATAGGAGAATCATAATTTATAGTATTAATATTGCAACATTAGATAAGGAAATAAATGATAAAGAGGAGAAAGAAAAAGATGCAAATAAAATGTTTAATTTAATTTTGGTGGAATTAATATTTCCTATCTATGGGTGTTTGGATATAGGATTAACCATAAATTTTTTAATTTTTTAATTTTGGAGTGTTTGGAAACACCCTCTAAAATTGGGTCTTTTTTAATAGTTTAGTAGATTTGCTAATAATAATTATAATATTTTTCAGAGTTATGTACAGAAAGGGGAACATTTTCTCGGTGACATTAGAAAAAAAAAACTTTTTGGTCAACTCTCGAAAAAGGCCATTGACTACATTTTGATTTTGAAAATGACCATTTTACTCTTCTGATCAGCTGATTTCTTTTTTTTTTAGATTATATTTTTTTTTGTCTATGAGTTTTCGTAGATAAATATTTATATTGTGTTTTATCCACGAGACAATTATGTTTAGATAACTAAAAATTTATGTTTAAATTTTTTATTTATATTTTAGGGTTTAGTTTTATTAGAGTATAGATTTTGATAATTGATTCAAATCTAATGACATTGACTTTTCCGCTTATACTATAAAACTTCGATTTTGTTTTTATTTATGCTATATGTTTTGTCCACAAAACAATTTTGTTGAACATTTTTTTTTTTTCAATGTGATTTCTTAGTCAAATATATGCAATGTGTTTTGTCCACTAATATGTGTTAAGATATATATATATTCATTTATTTATAATTTTTCTTATGGAATAAATTCTATAAAATCACATGTTTGGGTTCTTTATTCCATGTGGTTTGTAGGGTATAAAATCATTTTTTTTGTAACACTGTTACATGATAAATACTGTAAAATCATATGTTTGGGTTCTCCATTCCATTTGGGTGTAGGGTATAATATCCTTCTTCGATAATCTTGTTACGAAATAAATACTGTAAAATCATTTGTTTAGGTTCCCCATTCCATTTGGATGTAGGGTATAATATATTTCTTGTATAACTTTGTTACGGAATTATAACTTTGTTACGGAATAAATACTATAAAATCATAAGTTCAAAATTAATATGTAATTTTTAGTCATTTACTTATGCATAATCACATCAAATTTTCCGCTCTTATTCCATAACTTGGATTTTCACACACAACACATGTTTGTTAGGTTGGTTTTGTTACTTTATTTTTTTTTTTAACTTGAAAGTGGTTTGGATTCTCAAGTCCAAACTTAGTGTATATTTTTTAGTAATTAATTCATACCTAATGACATCATCTTTTTTAATTGTCCATTATTATTCTTATGAAAATTGTTCAAAATTATTTTTGTATTTTTATTTATAGTATATAATGGACGTTACTCTCTGTGTTATATTTTTTTTTTAAATATGTTATGCGTTCGTGTACCAAATAATTTTTCGTATACTAGATAATGTCTTCGTGTACCATAATTTTTTTTACTTAATAAAGGTAAAATTGTCTAAATTTTTTTTTACTGTAGCATCACTGTTTAAATACATTGTAGCAATTGCAAAATCCAAATCTCTCTCCTCAATAATGATATTTTTCGAGTTATCCATATTTTTTATTTAACAATCTAATTTTTTTTTTTATAACTCTAAAACAGAATTATGTTTTAAAAAAAATGCAATGATATCAGGCGGAACTCTTCCATCAGAAAATCTTCCAGTAGGTATTTTGCCTGGAAAATCTTTGCCATAAGGGGCAAAATTACATTTTAATAATGTGCGAAGATTGTTATTATTTCCACTATCCACTATTGAGTCTCCAAATGTTATGATGCCAGGGATGGTAACATTCGGCGGTAGTCTTATCGTACCTTTTGGTCAGAAATTATTATATGTTAAATTGATTTAAATGACAAAAATATACTTTAAAATAATAAATTAATTGCTATTGGTGTTATACAAATTTAAATATCGGATACAAATTACAGAATAATATTATTCTGTAACCAATATATACGATAAAGTAAACAGGGAAAGTTTTTTTTTTAAAAACAATCACTTAGCAATAAAATTAAAGCATGGGCAAATTATATATTTTTAAAAATATACAATAAATTTTATGAAATAAGTCTAAATCATGTGTCGTTTAAATTCAACAAATAAAAAATAAATCAAGTATTTATTTCTCGTAGCAATAAATCAAATAGTTAAAGAATCTATATTTTGAAATATATAAAAAACAGTATATGTACAAAATATATATATATATATATATATATATAATTATAAACATAAAGGTTTGATTCATGAATAATAGCACAAACTTATTCAATTCAACGCATTTCGTATAACACAAACAAAAATATTTAATTCAAAAACATTTGTGCATGTTATATTTATTTAAAATTATTAAAATTTTAACCGTAATTTATATAAACATATGTTTTAAATTTAAACCATATCCAAATTTTTAGAATTAATGATTTTTCGTTTACTAACAATTATTAATTATATAAAAAGTATTCTAAAATTAAGTCATCTCCACATGATAATTACTAATATCGAATGAACAGAAACTATAATCACATTACTTAAGAACTTAAAACACGGGCATATACTTCTTTTCATAGTGTTTTTTTTTTTTTTGATAAAATTCTTTTCATAATTTAAGCAACAAAAACAAAAGCTTAATATTACATGGAACGACATTATTTGCTCCTAAGTTTTTTGTTTTTATCTTGGAATGGTGTATATATACCTTGCACCTTGGAGTTGAAAGTACTTTGGTCTAAAGTTTTCCTGCTAGCTTTTACCACCGTTAGCAAGAAGATTAAGTACGCAAAATGTGACATCACAGAATCAGAAAAAAAAAAATCCTATGAGCGTTGGGGTAAAGAAAAATAATATAAATAGTAAAATGTACAGATTTTTTTTGTGAAAGATTAATTTGAATTTTGTTTAGTTTGATATTAGATTTGCTTTTTTCTTTTCTTTTTTTTTAATTTTTTTTTTTTTTAAGGAAATAAAAAATTCTAGAAATCTTATTACGACTGAACAACAAAGAAACGGGGACGAAGGAGACTGAACGTTGAAACATATGTTTAAATAGTGATGAGATTTTTACTGCTCTTCGAAAAATAGCATGCGATAATTTTGGCACTACCACATGTTCACTAACTCCATGCCTGTCCGTCTAATTGTGCCGGTTATTTTGCATAGTGCTAATAAATAAAGTACTAATAAATAAATATTCCCAAAGGTGGGTTCTAATTTAGAGTCGTAAAAGTTATTGCTAGATTATTAGTTTTTTCATCATGTATATGCAATATGCAAATATATTAGAATTTTCTGTAACAAAATATGTATGAATTTTAAGATATAATAAAGGTGAATTGGTGAAATAACTTTATATAGGAGGGATATTAGCAAAGTGACCAACGTGTAAGAGGCGTTAAGTAAATAACCTTCTCGGGTTGTGGAAATGACGTTAACGCCCTTCGACCAAAGGCGGGAGAATACACCGACGACCGCGTAGTTCCCGCTAAGGAGACATGAAAAATATACCATGTCAGAGATGTTGGATACTATGAACGTGAGAACTAAGTGATTATAACTACTTTTATTAAAAAGCTTGACATATAATTGTAGCAATTCCATGTAAGTTTTGGAGAAATTAGTGTTTTTTTTTAAAAAAAACCGCCAATATATTATTTTCCTATAGAGGCCCAATATGGGTGGGCTTCGGCGATATCCAAGAGGAAACCAAACAGAAAGTCAACTAAACCAACTATGTCGTAACGCAATAGAAAATCGCAGCAAGGTAGTAGGTAGGTACAAGAACAGTAAACTGCTATTAAGACGCCACCTACCGCATTCTTGTACTAATGTCCTTATAAACATAGAAGGTTAATAGCCCGACCAAAAATGGAAGCGAGTGTCGCCTGAGGGAAGAGAAATGGGAAAAGAAATTACAAAAATGTGGGGTAGTGTGATTAAACAGTTCTTGTTACATCCTTCGGGCATGCGGAAGAATGGAGTTTTTAGGAAACAATTTGAAGGCTTTCTTTGCGAAAACAAACCGGAGGCCCACTACTTGGAAGGGCTCCGGTTGGCACTGTGGGAGCAAAATATAGAGGAGGCGAAAACCCACATGATGGTGGCAGTGAATCATATAGATGATGTCGAATTTGTGATACTTATGTTCACGATCTGCACAGGTGAAATTGAAGTTTGCGAGTTCTTCACCACATATCTGAAACGTCTGCCTTGGGTTGAAGTTCTTCGGCTGGGGGACTTAATGTGGGAAAATATTGAGAGAATGGGGTCAGCGAAGACACGTGCGTAAGTTCCTATAACATTCACACGTGCTGTGAGGAGTGCTATATATATTGGAGTGCTAGTAAGTTTTGTGATCATTGCTAGATGTATTTTGGGTTTCCTATATTGCCTTTGGTGCTATTTAGTATTTTCTCCTTTGAAATGTTGTGTTTTACCTTCTGATATGTAAAGAACTGTGTAAAGTAGCAACTATGCTACTACCGTCGTTTAAATGTTATTGAACTTTTGAGTTCACAAGTGTCCAATAAGATGCAGTTCGCTGGACTAGTTATTAGCTACGAAGCTAACATTGAAAAATGCAACAATAATTAGCAAAACAAAATGGAGAATGTTAGTATGAAGGCTGAACTATTTTGGCCTTCACCATGTAATATTCGCAAAGAACAAGTATGATTATGGAGCAAGTTGGGTTACCTAGGTCAGCGGTACTTACATATTTTAATAGGGGTACGTGTTTATAAATTAGCGCATTAATTGAGGATATAGGTAACCCTGTGGGGAAATTGCGAATAGTTGGCCGATAAAAAGTTGGAAAAGCTTGGCAATCCAGTCCGTAAATGGCCTTCATAGGATTACCTTACACAAATGCATAAGTCAGTCGGAACGTTTTTTCCTCGTATAATAAGTCCAGTATCTGAATATCACAAACAAACATGGAAAATGTTTATACAGGCCTTTGATATCTAGTCCGTTTAAATATTATTACATGAGATTTTCATAAATCACAACAATCATTATAAGGCCACTTGCAGCAGGTTAAAAAGTGCTGAAGATAAGAGAAACATCTAATCTTATCAGTAGTGACAGTAAGACCCCATTCAGTAGTTCAATATCCTTCCATATAGAAGTACCTTTCGGAGTTGCAAAAAACATAAGCATATGTGTTTAACTTGTATAATTAGTGCAGTAGATGACTATAATAAAAGTACATGCAAAATGCTTAGACCATCATTTGATATAGCATCTGCTTAAATCGTATTACCTGAGATCTTGAAAAATAACAACAATCACTACAACGCCACTTGCAGTTGATAGGAAGCTAGTCTAGATAATAGTAGACGTGACTGGGATCTGCAAATAGTATAGGTAGCAGATACGTATCCGCAGCATTAAATGCATAGAGAGAGGATTCCCGCGTATGAGACGGGAGACTTTTCCGCAAACCCACAAAAAACCCTGTAAGACACGCAATATCCGAGTATATCAATACAATTTTTTTTTTGTTAATTATTTTACCAAACCGAAGAAAAGATAATGGAAGAGGAAAATATCTTCTGACAGAGATTTACCCTGCCTTGGGCATCGGTGGGAAATCGAAATTTAATATTTAAAATTAATTTCCTAGCTACAAAAGGGAACATAAGGGCAGACTGTAGCCCTAATATCGGGAGATATTGTAACCCTAGAGAAGGGTCGAGTATCTTTGGCTATAAAAGGTTAACACAGCCACTTCATATCCATCACATTACTTCTCCTAAAAACGAACTCAACAAACGAAAAATTCTTCTACTCGCAGACAGGATTTCTGGTAAGAAGATATAACCTATTTGCTTGTTTTAGTTGACCGTAGTTATTGCTATTTGTTTGAATACGATGATATTAATGACCTAAGGGTTTTTTCAGGTACGTTATGGTTCTTTTAAACGAAATAAAAGACCGGGATGTACGTGCTCTTAGTGGAGGCTGGTACATCAGAGATGACGGCTCCTGGGAATTCATCAAGGACCCCTACAACTGCGTCCGTAAATTTAGCATTCCCAGTGGTGAAAAAGTCCATATCGGTAGAGCAACCATTCGAGCTGCCTTTGGGACTCAGTACCGCGGGAGAGATGTGCATTTATCGTTCCAGTGGCCCGACTGGATGGACCTAGAAGAGAATTTTGGGGAACGAACTAAGCCAGTTGCCATAGAAACGGACGAGACAATGGGTTTTTTCCTCGCCATGCGGTTTGAGTTAGACGATATGCCTCTATATGTCTCTACATACTCCCTGACTGGTGATCAGCACCTTGACTCCAGCAGTGGGATGGGGAAAGGATACATTTCAGACAAAGGTAAGACTTCAAGCCCTGAGGAAGTCACACCTTCGTCCAAGTTTGATTATAAAGAGTGGAGAAATCTCACACGAGAAGAGGCTGTAATTCGATGGATAACAGCACCAATAACGCATGAGGAATTGTTTAGTGAACATTCCTCCGCGGGTGGGATGGCCGAAGGACAAAATTCACGCATGCCGCCATCTCCCTCGGCAGAACGAGTTCGGCGAGGGTAAGAGTACGTATTTTAAATCTTACGGTATTGTTGACTTGAATCAACGATGTGAATTTATTGTGATATTTTCGCAGGATGATAGACCTCCTGTAGTCGAGGTTGACTTGTTAGGACAACTTGGTGCTAAAACAATTAACCTTTGTGATTCGACCTCGGAATCTGAGAGTGACGACACGCTATCTCCGTATGTGACCCCAACGTATACGGAGGATGAACCAATCCGAGAGGGTACGTTCTTTGGACCTCAAACAAACACCCTGAGTATCCCTGTAGGTTTGAATTTGGATGTCTGCATACCACTGCGTCAGGCTCTAGAAGAAAAGTGTTTAAATTTTGCATCTTTCAGTCGCGATGTGGCACCAACGCTGGATGATCAAAGCGATGACGGTAAAATAATTTACGTACTCGCTTATAATATCATGTTATTCATAAATAAATATTATGATGAATATATGTAACATCTTATAATGTTGCATATAGTAACATGGCGCATATAATGTAGACATGAATTATGTAGTACTAGAATTATATGACATTGGATTTATAAAAGAAACAATGTGACGAATATAGATAACATTTAGTAATATTGGATAAAATATCATGTGATTTACAAAGGATAAATGTGAATAATATGTGTTACATCTTATAATGTTGGATATAATAGCGTGTCCCATATAATGTAGATATGGATTATGTTGTAGCAGAGTTATATGGCATGTGATTTATGGAGAAAATGTTACGAATAAATGTAACATCTTGTAATGTTGGATATAGTAACATGGCAAATACCATGTAGACATGGATTAAGTTTTAATAGAATTATATTACATATGATTTATATAGAAACAATGTTACGAATAAGTGTAACATTTTTTAATGTTGGACATAATATCGTCTCGCAGGTCATGTAGGCATGGAGTTAGATGTGCAAGATGTTATGTACGAGGGTGACGAGTATTCGTAGGGCGTGTATTCAAGAACAAGCAAGATTGTAATGTCAAGATATATGTTCATTCCCTTGACCGTCGTTTCCATTTCCGTAGAGTGAGAACGTGCAAAAAAAACATCACTTTGACCTGCATATATGATTCTTGCCCTTGGCGTGTCTACATTGTGAAATTTGAAGATTCCGAGAACTACCAAATAAGTACTGCCACACTAACACACAATTGTTCAGTCGAGGCGCGCAGCAATTACCACCGGCAAGCAACTACTCGAGTAGTTGCAATGATCATGCAGTCGAAATACAAGGGGTGTGCTCGTGGACCAAGTCCTACCGACCTCCAGCGACTCTTACAAGCTGACCATTCTGTTAATAACTCATACTGGAAGGCATGGAAGTCCCGTGAGGTTGCAATGGAAGGGGCAAAAGGATCTCCGACGGAGAGTTACGTTCTCCTGCCGGCGTACTTATTTCTCTTACAAGAAGCCAATCCCAGATCAACTGTTGAACTGAAGATGGACATCGACAGCAGTGGATCCCATAAATTCAAATACCTCTTCCTGGCATTTGGTGGGTCATTGTATGGGTTTGCTTTCATGAGGAAAGTTATTATTCTGGATGGGCCACATTTGAAAGGAAAGTATGGTGGTTGCCTCCTCACTGTGAGTGCGCAAGACGCCAACTTCCAAGTGTTCCCGTTGGCGTTCGGAGTCATCCACAACGAAAATGACGATGCGTGGGAGTGATTCTTCAAAATTCTCAGTCGCTCCATTCCAAACTCGGAGACCCTGACCTTTGTGTCAGACCGCCATTCCTCAATTTACACAAGCCTCCGGAGGGTAAGATTCTGAAACTGGACATAGAATATGTCTACTTGCCAGCAATGCGGTTATTACATGCGATATATAGGAATTTATTATCACAGAGTACCATTTATTTGTATATGAAGAATAACTATATAGATGTTTAGTAGTAGCATGATATTCTAAATTATTACAATGAACGGTGTCTTATATATTTGAGCTCCTAACGGTTATATGACTTAAAGCTAAATGCGTACGCTCATACCCAAATGAAGATAACAGTTCTAATGGTTTTGAGATTTATTATACAGGTATATCCGAAAGCGAAGCACAGAGCGTGTGTAGTCCATCTATGCTGACATGTGGTTTTCAATTTCAAAAAGCGTCATCTAACCTTCCATGTCTCTCGAGCTGCAAGAGCATTCAGTATCCCAGAATTTCATAAATATTTTGCAGAGATAAGTAAAATCCACCCCGGGTACGCGACTTACCTTGAAAATGTTGGATTTTGCCCCTGGACCAGGTCGCATTTTCTTGGGGATCATTATAATGTTATGACTTCCAATGTCGCTGAATCCTTAAATGATGTCTTAAAGCAAACTAGAGAGCTTCCCATAATTTCTCTTCTTGAGTTCATTTGCACAACCCTAATGAGTTGGTTCGCAATGAGACGGGAGGCAGCAAAAGCTGAGACCTCCAACCTGACTCCGAAGATGCGTGAGGTTATCCACCGGAACTTTGAGAAATCTTTGGGTTTCTCGGTCAGGATGATTGATACGATGGAGTACGAGGTGGTCGCTGCTCTTGCAGGGAATTCAACCTCCTCGGCCTCCCCATGTGCACACGCCATTGCAGAAGCAGTAGCTGAGGGGGCCAAGATACCGATGCTGCTTAAGCGGGAGTACTCAATCGAGAATTGGAGGATGACCTATGGAAGCTCCATTAAGCCAGTTTCTGATGTTTCTAACATATTCCCACTACCAGACCCATACGTTCGCTGCAGCTGGGCCCACCAGTCGCAAGGAGGCCACCAGGTAGGCCCAAAAAGAAACAAATTCCTTCTCGCGGGGAGATTACGGTACATTAGCCCCCTTTTTAAAAACTTATTACAGGTATTTATATGGTATATTGGGACACTAAGACGTCAAACATGTCACAAGGGGAAAACAAGGCAGCTGACACATTGCTCTCGCTGCGGGGGCTGTGGTCACAACCGGGCAACGTGTAGGATGCCCATATAAGGTATACGTTGAGTTAGTTTAACATATTCGCAATGTTCATCAGCTGACTCTAAATCAAATCGACCCTCTATTAGGGCGCCAAATAAAGGCACCGCGTTTTAAGTCATGGGGAGGCAGTTGTTTGTTTTTTATGGTTACGGGAACGTAAATGCGCCGATGTGAAGGAGTTTCCAGTTACTTGTTGCATTTTCATGTACGATAGTAGCAACGTGAAGGTTCTACAAAGTGGCAGGTGGAATTTCCATGTTTACAGCCAACAAGTTAACAAGCCCGGACAGTGGCTATCTTTTTGTGTGTGTCCTTGTGTTATATAAAATCTGTGTAATATGTCTGCCAGGAAGTTGTTCCTGCTGGTGTTGTAAACCCCATGCTATTAAATAAAAACGCGGCTGTTTAATTATAATTACAAGTCAAAACATCACTACAACGAAAAGTAGCATTGATAGCATATTAGGATAGCACGGTTTTCACAATTGCTATTAAAGATGAATTTTAATTTTCGGAACTATATAATAGCATTTTACAATGCTAAGATATAAAATCAGTAAGCGGAAAGCTAAAATCGCTTGTCAACAGTTAGCCAAATTTTCACATAAAACGTAATATTACTTAGCGAAATCTTAAAATTTTCCCCTTTTCACCCACTCTTAAAAACCCTAAACACCACAAACTCTTCAATCTCTTTTTTCAATCTTCAAAGAGACTCTTTGTTTATTCAATCTATGAACTTCAGATTTTCTCCCTCGGAAACAACAATCCCTAGCCAAACAGATCTGATTCTCTTCCCTTTTCTTTTCCCTGTTCTCTGAAAATCCTTGAGGTCATCCATGGCTTCCTCTGATTTTGATGCATCCTCTTGGGTATGGGAAACCCACTCCTCGACGTCTCTGCGGTCGTCGACCAAGAGTCACACACACACACACACAAATCCCCAATCAGGAAAGAGGAAGAACCCTAGTTTTTCTCGTCTTCGATTGAGAAGTTTACGGTTTGATTCTCTACAACCTTAAGAAATATATTTTTCCTCTATTACCTTTTTTATTTCCTCTTGGATTTTAGGGTTTTTAAAATTGTTTTCCCAATTGTTAATCCTAGATTTCTCCTCTGAAATTTTTATATGCCACTAGTTCATCTACTTCGGCGGCTAATTGCATAATTTCCTTATATTCTCGTGATGGTTTTTGTCAAATTTTTTTATTTATCAAAATTGTAGAACCCGACAAGAACGGCCGGTGAAGGTGAAGAAGCTCAACAATGTAAGTTTCGTGAGATTGTAAACACTTTGAATCTTCTTCTAGTTGCATCTCCCTTGTGTGAAATTTTATCCTTTATAACATTGCAGCAAATCCAACAACTCCAACAGCTACCAGTAAAAAAGTAAGATTTTTCACCATTTCTTTATGAACCTTTATGACCTGCTTCTTCAACTTGGATTTGATCTAATACTCATTTTTGTTTATTTTGTCAAGAAAACGGCTAAGAGAACCAGAAAGGCTATGCCACAAGGTTTGTTTAAGGATAGATTTTTCTGATATCCCTCAGAATGTGTATTGTGTTTAATGTAATCTTGGTGTTGTTGTTTCCAGGTTCACAAATATTCTGATTCCAGCTGCTAGTTTTATTAGACAAGTCAGTTTCTCGCGTTTTATCTCGTTTTACAGCCCTTTGTTGAACACACACAACCAAATTGGTTATTTATAATTGTGATAGTTGTTTCTTATTTTCAACATGAATCTTGTCTGAGCATCAATGCAGTGATCTTAGTGATATAGCATTTTAACTACAATTCAGAGCAATCATGTGCTGTCCAACCTTTTCCATTTAAGTAGCTTGTAATCTTATTTCTCTTTGAACTTATTGGTTCATAGATTGAACTACAAAAATTCTGTAAGTAAGATCTTATCCTCATTGACCTTAACATTTCTTACTGATGTGTAATTGAGAAAATTTGAAGTAATCATGGGTTCTGGGATTTTGCTTTCTTGTAGCAGGAATATGGGTTTCGTTTAAAAGAATTGAAGAAAAATCTGTGGCTTTACTTCGTTTGTATGTTTGATCCAATTTCAGAAAAAGGAGGGTCTCGGTAGCATTCCATTTGACAAGCGAATGAGAGTGGAAACGCAAGGTACTAGTAGATCGAAGACAAGCGTTGTCAGCTGTGAACAAACAAGATATCACGATGAACAGCAATGTGGGCAACACAGAAGATTGTGGTACAGTAGAATTTACAAAAGATGAAGTATTGGCGTTGAGAGAGCAAAAGCTGGAAAGTTTGATACAAAGGTTTGCTGTGTTTATTGGATTTTACAGTGTTTAATTTCTTTATATGATTTTTCTCATTGTTTGAAGAATGTTCTAGATTATTATTTACTTAGATTTATTTGCTTATTGATCCAGTACATCAAGATTGGATGAAGATGAGTTTCCAAAGCTCCATGGGAATGTTAAGCGGTGATCATGTTTCATCAGAATGTGTCAATACACGGCAAGTTGGTGAGAAGATGCAGTAATGAGGCAGGAAGACATTATGTTCGGTTATATATTATCTAGTAGTGTTAGTCTAAGACTTAGTTTGATGGTATGTAATATTGTTAGTCTAAGACTTGGTTTGATATTATGTAAGACTTGAGATAAATTTATGCAATATAAATTTTTTATGAATGTTTTGGATAATTTATGCATTATATAATAATATAGAAATCTAATATATTATGAAAAATATGGTTCAAATAAATAAAATAAAATAGAGCTATTAAACAATTTTATACGGCCCATAAAAATTGCTACAAAAATATAATCAATAACTCGTCACAATAGCTACAAAATAAATTAGAACAACAAAAGAAATACGCTACGTAAAATGAAATAATTTTATATATAACGCTATTAAATATTCACATTTAATAGCAAACAAAAAAACGCTATTGTATATGATCACCCTATTATAGCTACGGCAAAAACAGCGTTTATGAAAGCGCTATTAAAACCATATGATAGCGTTAATCGTATGCTAATAATGACTATATTTGTTGTAGTGCATAGTGCTGAAAGTATAAAGTGTGAAAGATAAATCGCATGGTATATACAAAATGGCAGTTACGAATACGGAGGCACCACGTAGTAGTAGGAAAAACGCTAGTAAGCTTACTGTGCAAAGTGTAAAAGGGACTAGATCAAAGCAGAATATAGCCCAAAAACAAAAGTAGGGTTGGTGCCGTATTTAATTTGCAATTACATAAGTTTGCTCAAACAACACAACTACTACCAGAACCTATTAAATGCTCCTAGCAAGGGAAGCCCTAGTCGTATGGGCTATAAAAGTTGGACATGCCACCAACTAAAAACTTAAAATCTAGAACTCAGAAAAGTTAGTGCAATGTGGGAGGGTATTCTAGGGCAGTATCTAGAAAACCCAGTGTATATGGAGCGAAATGGCTTGTTTAGGAAACAATTTGATGAATTCTTAGCTGCCAATAAACCAGAAGCAAACTACCTACAAGGGTTACAATATGCTTTGCATGATAGAGATCTAGACAACGCGAAGAAGCACATTATGCAGGCGGTTAACCACATTGATGAAGCCCTTTTCGTGTTAATAATGTTGCATATTTGTGCAGGTGATAGTGAGGTTGCTGAATTTTTCGTTTCTCATCTGTATCGGAAACCTTGGGCTGAGGTTCTGCGCTGTGGAGAGCAAATGTTCCATACGGTGGAGCGGATGGGTGCTAGGAAAACGGGTGCATACAGAAATACCTGGAAATTTATATTGCCTGGTTGTGTTACCATTCACAACATCCACTCACGCTGTGAGGAGTGCTACGTGTACTGGTGTGCTTCGAGATTTGCCGACCTTTCTTAGTTGCTTTTGTCATTCTGGTGCGCTAAATATGTAATCTAAAAATTGTAGCTCTATGCAATCAAATTTTATTGGTTTATTTGACGCAGCAATGTTTTTTTCCTTTAGCAAGCCCCAACCAAAGCGGCACCACTATATAAGATGTGTTATGTACCTTTTTGGTTATTTTAATGTAGGCCATTAAAATAGTTTGCTCTCAAATATAATGACAAGATTTCTACATAAATTACGTTGGGTAAGACATAACTTGGTGTGATATTCAAGGGAGAGCTCGGTTTAACTGGGAATTAAAACCTCAAAGTGGGGGACCCATAATTCACATAACACGGTATTGGGAAGACTATGTGAGAAGGGGGAAAAAGATTGTATAAGGTGACGGTGAATGCAGGCGTCCCTAAATTTAATTGAAATATTTCGTGTTATCAACTATATTGACAATTAAATGAAGTTTGACACGGAAAACCGTACAAATCTAAACCCTAAGAAAAAGTGGAGAACCCAAGGTAATTGAAACGCATAACCTTTAGATAACGGAGACAGGTCCCTGCCTAGTATGATGACCGAGAAATTGCCTCTTCAATGAAAGTTGGACAGGGAAAACCATACAAATCTAAACCCTAAGAGAAAGTAGGGAACCCAAGGGTAACAGAACAACATAATCTTCGGATGACAAAGATAGGTACATGCATAGTTTGAGGACGATCCCGTATTTTGTTATTTTAATGTGGGCCATTGCTGGCATTTAGGTGGAAGGATGGAAAACGAAAGCTAAACCCTAAGTATAGTAACGTTTCTATGAAAGTTGGAAACGGAAAACCTTACAAATCTAAACCCTAAAAGAAAGTGGGGAACCCAAGGGTAAAGTCTAAACCCTAAGTATAGTAACACTTCTATGAAAATTGGACACGGAAAACCGTACAAATCTAAACCCTAAAAGAAAGTGGGGAACCCAAGGAAAAAGGAAACGCTGAACCTTCAGATTACAGAGACATCTCCCTGCCTAGTATGGTGACGGAGAAATTGCCTCTTATATGAAAGTTGGACACGGAAAACCGTACAAATCTAAACCCTACGAGAAAGTGGGGAACCCAAGGGTAACGGAACAACAAAACCTTCAGATGACAAAGATACGTACTTGCATAGTATGAGGACGATCCCGTATTTTGTTATTTTAATGTGGGCCATTGCTGGCAAGTAGATGAAAGGATAGAAAACGAAAGCTAACACCTAAGTATAGTGACGCTTCAATGAAAGTTGGACACGAAAAACCGTACAAATCTAAACCCTAAGAGAAAGTGGGGAACCCAAGGGTAACGGAACAACAGAACCTTCGGATGACAAAGATAGGTACCTACATAGTATGAGGACGATCCCGTATTTTGTTATTTTAATGTGGGCCATTGCTGGCAAGTAGATGAAAGGATGGAAAACGAAAGCTAAACCCTAAGTATAGTGACGATTCAATGAAAGTTGGACACGGAAAACCATATAAATCTAAACCCTAAGAGAATGTGGGGAACCCAAGGGTAACGGAACAACAGAACCTTCGGATGACAAAGATAGGTACCTACATAGTATGAGGACGATCCCGTATTTTGTTATTTTAATGTGGGCCATTGCTGGCAAGTAGATGAAAGGATGGAAAGCGAAAGCTAAACCCTAAGTAGAAATAGGGACCCGAAAGTGAAGACGAAAATATCTACCATGGAACAAAACTTTTCCACGGTTCCTAGGAGTATGTGAGGAAAAATAAACGGAAGCACCAATCTGACGCACCTTTGTACGATCGGCCAGCCCCAAAATCGAGGACACTGCAAAATAGCTTGTGGAAGCAGCAATACCATTAGGAAAGAAGATGCAGAAGGAGTAGATCGAAGTTATATACAATAAACACTTATCCGTCTGAAGAAGTTAGCCGATTTAATTTTTCCAACTGGCCAAAATCATAACCGAAATTATGGAGGACCATATCGGTTGATGGAAGCATTGTTGGCGGAACCTGAAGTTGTTAGATATTCTAATGGGTTATAATAAAATGACATGTGTTATTCTAATATCGAGAGTAGCCAATATGTAACCAATGATACTTTCATAAATAATTGTGATAGGGGATTTGAACCTTGTCAAGGGGAGATCTAAGCTGGACGATATTGATGTCACTCGTTTGCCCATCTATTCCCTTATTAGTTTGGGAGTTAAGCATGCTTAGTTGGTCAAGCTCTTTCTACAATTCGAGTGATAATATTTTGTAAGGCTTGATGTGAAGACATTAATATACAAACATACAACCTAAACATGAATTAAAGCCGTTATTTACCTCAGGCGACTCTGCACAGTTAGATCCAGGGTTTACATGTTCATGTAAGGAACCCACAGATGGGGCATCCTTTGGACTATTTCCAATGTCGTCCCCATGCTGATTCTCCGAGGTAGCTACATAATCTGTTTTACGCCTTTTCTGCAAGATAGAGATAAAGAATATAGAGGTATATACCAAAAATAGCGACATAATTGAAGACATAAGCATATAATGAACCTCAACACTATGCCACGAAGCTGTGGGCTCATTCATTGTTTGTGACTGAATGTTTTCCTCGATAGATGCCAGAACAAAACCAATGACCTGGATAGTAGAAGGGGTTTCATCCATTTTCCTTTTTGAGCTTCGACCTTCATCATGAGTACATTTGTTAACAACTTCGTCACTTAATTTGCCGAGTTCCTTAACAGGACCTTCTTTTACAACCTTTTCCGCAGAAGAAACAGCTTTCCTTGACAACATTTGCTTCGGTTGTTGGCGTCATTTAGACCTTGCCTGCTGACTGGTCCTAGGAGAAGACGACAGGAGTCGGGCCTCCATTTCAGCTAAGGCTTTTAGTATCCGGGTCTCACAGCTTTGTACTTTATCATTAACGTACTCATGAGTTGAGTCTGGAAATTTGGATTTCCCTTTCCTCCAGAAACTGTTGCAACTGCTACCCATATCCCCACCAGGGGCTGGGTCTTCTGATGCGAGAATGGATAGCGTCCAGGATGGAATGCTGATGGTCGAGGAAATGTTGGACCCGGTCGAGAAAATGCTAGAGCTGGTCGAGGAGTCGTTGGAACTGGTCGAGAAGGAAACTACGGACTGGTCAATTGGTGTTAGGAAGCGTTCTTGTTCGGCCAAGGAAGTGCTAGCTGGTTCTAAGACCCGTTCTAAGACTAAGGAACTCAATCATACATTTGGAACCTTGCTACGTCAAGCTTTGGTTCAAAGGGGTCACTCGGACGCTAATGATACCGCGGCCACGCTGGTCATGGTTCATGTCCGGGATGATTAGTGTCAAGCTCTATGGCTCACTTACACTCTTTTTCCCTTGCCTTTGGTTTTTCCCAAGTGGTTTTCCAAAGGAAGGTTTTTAATGAGGTTCGTGGTCCATAGGTTCATCTTTGCTTGGTGCTAGTCCGACCTAGTCCGGCCATTTCGAGATTACTTGGCGCGGACCGTCTATCTTTTCTTTCTATCTTTATTTCTATTTTTAGTTATTTGAATTTAAACTTATGTCTGAGAGTTGTATTTGTGTGAAACTTTAGTCGTGTGTTTATTTTTCGAGTTGGTCATGGCGAGTTTCCGAGGCATGTCTCGAAACTCACCATGTATTAACTCCCTCCGCTCCTCCTTCTCTTCTCCTCTTCGTCTTCTCTCTTCTTTATATCCTCTGAGACTCTGTGTATTTTTCTCAACCTCTTTTGAATAAAAATTATCTTTCTCTCTATCTCTTTTTCGAGTGATTCGAATTAGAACCCAAGAACAATCCTAGTGATTAGGTTGTTCGCACCAGACTTATCAAGAGGCCTTCCGCATCCTCTCGTGGCGTCTATCCTTCCACCCCAACTCTAGATCAGCTTGCTGTTCAAGCCTGGAGTCTAAACTTGTCACCTTAACCTCTCAGTGAGTGATTGGGACGAGATTCTTCACCCAGAATCGTATCATCTTCCCTTTCGGCAATTTCCTCATTTGAACTTGTATCCCCAGCATTTGGAGGAAGGTCGACCACATCATCAGGTAGGAGGCCTCCAAGAAACATTGAAGCAGTGAATTTCTGATTGGTGTCAATTAGTTGTTTGATACGAGTTACTTTTTCATCCTCAACTTCATCAGGCCAAGTGGCAAGTGATTGACTCCCCGCACAATCTTCGCTGGAGCCGACAATGCAGGTGACAGAACACTGTTGAATAGGAAAAAACTACAAACACTTAGTATGCCTCTTTATGGTCATATTTCGAGGACGGAATATAAATGGCAAGACTATCATGCAACATTTCTGTATTACTTGAAACATTTACGAAATCAACTGGTCGCCTACAATTCTCAATGAACCTTACAAAGACACATGATATGGTTAACAACTAATGAGTTTCTACTTTGGAAATTTTCAGGAAAAGAAAACTACTTAGAGTGGGAACAAAACATGGAGGATTGGTTCTATTACAATCACATTCTGAAAGAGAAGAGGTTAGATTATGCGATTGGCCGACTCATTGGAGATGCTTACAAATGGTTGTTGGATGAATTTTATGAACGCTGGTATTACAACAAGCCGACTATCACGACCTGGAGAGATCTTAAGGAACTACTAAGGAATAAGTATGCTCCACAAGCACCACCAGAACTACTACAACAAGCTCCAAGCCAAGAATCGCCTAAAGAAACAACAACACGAGCATTAGGAGGGTTTACTCAAACTGAAGCAGTTCTGCCCCACAATGACTTACCTACAGCTTGTCACAGTGTTGAGACTAATGAGAAACCACCAGACGTTTTGCCACCAGTGAATACCCGAGGTAATTATCTAGACTCTCAAAAACGAATGAGAGCTAACTTGCTTTCTCTTGGTGCAGATTGTACCATTTCGGTGTCAAAACCTTTTCAAGAAAAGAAGATTAGTCTTGTACCATTGCCACCACATGAAGTATATCTTGACAAAACCAAACTCAGAGGTAAGCAAGAACAAGGTAAGCAAGCTAATTACTGGGCCATGTCTGGTAAAGAGAAAGAGGGTGAACTTTTTGGTTCAAATTTATTTACTTCTTTGAATAAAATTACTTGTGCTTCTAACCCTCCACCGGTGCCACCGAGTGAACTTAAATTTTTGCAGGATGTGTCTATAGGTACTGAACCGAAGAAGCTACAGCCTAATCACTCCTACAACTACAATGTGGCGATGATCTCTGGTGATGGAATTCAAGATAAAGCTAAAGAAAAAGATGAGCAAAGTGATGACAGCTTTCTTAAGGAGATGCAACCAGTTCAAGCCAGGAGTATTTCGGCTCAACAAGGATTCTTCATGGGCTTTAGAATGAATAAAACAAGAGATCATCGTGAACAAGTTTTCGAAGACATTGAATTGCAAGCAATGCTACCCACTGGAAAAACCATCCATTGTCTTCATCAAGATGCCTCTCAAAGCCACATTTGGAGACCTGGAGACTATCTAGAACGTTCAAGACCTGTACCTTTAGAGTTTTGGATCACATCACTTCAAAAGTTTCCCGTGGAGCCTAAAATGGATCTTTCATCATCTGGATCATTCTTAACCTATCATTGGCGACCAGGAGAGTTTTTAGACACCTCTAGAGAGTATGAGATGGTCACCAACAATGCCCTGATCCAAGAAGAACCCCCGGATCCAACACTATTTTCATTTGTTGTGATACTTACAAGCACCAAATACACCAAGGACCTTTTTCAGGTAAGTATCTCTTCATCTCGACTTGTTTCTCATGAATTAAGGGCTGTGAATATGAGTTTATTTTATCCAGAACTCATTGAGAAAAAGTTAGGATTATTCAAAGAATATTCGGAACAGAATTCTTGTAGTAAGATGAATGAAAAAGAAGAACTTGACAATGATAATGTTTTGAATCAAGCTAAGAAGTGTTTATTTGTTTATGGTACTTTCATGACTGTGATAACACACTTGCTCTTTGCCAAAGCTGTTGAAAACATTGCAGGTACAAAGGAGGAGCCACCGGATCTGGAAGTTCTCTCGCCAAATTTCTTTGCAAGGACTGGAATTGGAGTCGTTATGTCAAAGGAGCTGAACGTTTTTAATATATTTCTTCTTATGGAGATGCTGGGAGTTCTCCCCAATGTTCTCAAAGGACGCCACCATGAAGCTGAATCTCTCTTGAGAACTCCCGACACAACTCTTTCCCTTTCTTTTCATTACCAAGATAAGTCATTGTTGTTTTATCCTTTTGATGCTTCTAACTTAATGTTGTTTGTGGCAGGTACTCCGGATTTGAGGACAAATCCTTTTCAACTGGGGGAGCCTGATGCGAGAATGGATAGCGTCCAGGATGGAATGCTGATGGTCGAGGAAATGTTGGACCCGGTCGAGAAAATGCTAGAGCTGGTCGAGGAGTCGTTGGAACTGGTCGAGAAGGAAACTACGGACTGGTCAATTGGTGTTAGGAAGCGTTCTTGTTCGGCCAAGGAAGTGCTAGCTGGTTCTAAGACCCGTTCTAAGACTAAGGAACTCAATCATACATTTGGAACCTTGCTACGTCAAGCTTTGGTTCAAAGGGGTCACTCGGACGCTAATGATACCGCGGCCACGCTGGTCATGGTTCATGTCCGGGATGATTAGTGTCAAGCCCTATGGCTCACTTACACTCTTTTTCCCTTGCCTTTGGTTTTTCCCAAGTGGTTTTCCAAAGGAAGGTTTTTAATGAGGTTCGTGGTCCATAGGTTCATCTTTGCTTGGTGCTAGTCCGACCTAGTCCGGCCATTTCGAGATTACTTGGCGCGGACCGTCTATCTTTTCTTTCTATCTTTATTTCTATTTTTAGTTATTTGAATTTAAACTTATGTCTGAGAGTTGTATTTGTGTGAAACTTTAGTCGTGTGTTTATTTTTCGAGTTGGTCATGGCGAGTTTCCGAGGCATGTCTCGAAACTCACCATGTATTAACTCCCTCCGCTCCTCCTTCTCTTCTCCTCTTCGTCTTCTCTCTTCTTTATATCCTCTGAGACTCTGTGTATTTTTCTCAACCTCTTTTGAATAAAAATTATCTTTCTCTCTATCTCTTTTTCGAGTGATTCGAATTAGAACCCAAGAACAATCCTAGTGATTAGGTTGTTCGCACCAGACTTATCAAGAGGCCTTCCGCATCCTCTCGTGGCGTCTATCCTTCCACCCCAACTCTAGATCAGCTTGCTGTTCAAGCCTGGAGTCTAAACTTGTCACCTTAACCTCTCAGTGAGTGATTGGGACGAGATTCTTCACCCAGAATCGTATCATCTTCCCTTTCGGCAATTTCCTCATTTGAACTTGTATCCCCAGCATTTGGAGGAAGGTCGACCACATCATCAGGTAGGAGGCCTCCAAGAAACATTGAAGCAGTGAATTTCTGATTGGTGTCAATTAGTTGTTTGATACGAGTTACTTTTTCATCCTCAACTTCATCAGGCCAAGTGGCAAGTGATTGACTCCCCGCACAATCTTCGCTGGAGCCGACAATGCAGGTGACAGAACACTGTTGAATAGGAAAAAACTACAAACACTTAGTATGCCTCTTTATGGTCATATTTCGAGGACGGAATATAAATGGCAAGACTATCATGCAACATTTCTGTATTACTTGAAACATTTACGAAATCAACTGGTCGCCTACAATTCTCAATGAACCTTACAAAGACACATGATATGGTTAACAACTCTGTGAACTGACCAGACGTAGCAGATGGTGTAAGAGGCAGACAGAATGTGATGATATATAATGTAAACACAAATATGAGGGACATGTACTCGTCGATGTACGAAGAGAGGGCTAATAGTTGAGTGTTGCAGATAAATTTGGGGAATTGGAGTTCAGGTTTTTTTTTGGAAATAACATCGCGAAAGTAAGGAGGGCAAGCCAAAATAAAATATTGACAATTTTGACACATAAATGTGGACAATTTTTTTGCTGTGGTTTTCAAATTTTGAAAGTATAATGATGAGACATACACAGATGGTCGGTGTAGAGTGCAGACCTAAAAGAGGAGTAAATGGACATTTCCACAGGCCGTCTGACATGCACTGTGCGAGGATAGTCATTTACCGAATAACTTTTTTTTTGCAGGGTTATCTACTGCAATTTCCCATATAATAATATGCCGGTGGTGGCGTTGGGGTTGATAACCTATGATTTCCTACGAATCCGAGTTCGATTCAACTAAAATCAACTAAGCTGTGCATGGGCCCCTCGTGTTTTGGGGTACGAGTATTCAATTGTATCCGAATGACGATGGTCTTAGGTTGCTCCCATTTTTGCTAGCCGCTACTATGAGGATATTTTTAGCTTCCGTTTCTTCTGGCTACTAAGATGTTTATGTTAGAGTGTTATGCAGAGGCGTTTAATCGAAAACAAACTTTACTCTGATTTATGTGATGAATTTGGCATATAATTGACTGGAAATTGGACCTAGAAATCAGAGTTGAGATCATTAGCCACCGTTTAAGTGCTAATTTAGGTGATTTCTCGAAAGTTTCTGATGCGGTCCCAGAATCTTAGTTCAAATTTGGTCTTGATCATCTCAAAAAATTCAGTCCAGCCATCAATGTTTCAATCACAATCAATGCCATAACTCCAAGATCAAATCAGCTCAATCATTCCCATGTGATCAGCCTCATTTAGTATGGTAATTACATTGGGATCAAGCCTAGAAAATAGATGGCTAGATTCTCTCTTTGGATTCACCAAGAGCATGTGACAACCCTTGGATTATCCTCACTCAAATCAGATCAAGGAATTGATCCCATGACTCAGACTCCACAATCCAATCATTCTTTTAATTCCTCATATTTAAGTATTGCTTTATTTAGTTTATTTTGTATTTATATATATATTTATTTTGCTTGATTACCAAGCTTTGGAACTCTATAAAAGAGTCTTCATAGTCATTGTAACAGACAGACTTGAAAATGAATAGAAATGAAACTTATGTTTCCCTTTGAAGCTTTGTGCTTTATATCTCTTTGTCTAGTCGAGTGTGTCTCCTATTTAAGAGTGTTTTGAGCTTATCATAAGGTTTTCATTCCTTGTGTGACGCTCCTGGATCCACCATCTTATTCATCATCTCATTTTATCGATATTTCAGAGAGAGTGGTACCACCATCTCAATCCACTTCGATCCATTACTTGTCAAGCAGAGAGCGTGTTACCACCAGCTGCTCGACACCATCACTATCTCTTAACTCATCTATGGTTCTGTGCCTATATCATTTGGTATCAGAGCTAAAAGTTCCTATACCCAAGTATTTTATTTTATTTTATTTTTTTCCTTTCCATTTTTTTAGTCATTAAAAAAAAAAAAAAAAAAAAAAGAAAACGAAATTTTTTTTAATTCTTCTTCTATTTTATTTTACTTCTATTCAAAAAAAAAAAAAACCATACAAATTTTCCTTTTCTCTGTTTACTTTGATTAAAAAAAAATGACAAGTCAAAATACTCTCTTCCAAAAGATCAAGCTGCTACAACTTGATGAAGCCAAAACAATGTGTGCAGAAATTGAGGAACAACCATCAGATCATGTACATTTTGATCTCATGTCGATTACCTTGGTTTTGAGGACAAAACCATTTTAAGAGAGAGGGAATGATGCGGTCCCAGAATCTTGGTTTAAATTTGGTCTTGATCATCTCAAAAAATTTAGTCCGGCCATCAATGTTTCAATCACAATCAACGCCATAACTCCATGATCAAATCAGCTCAATCATTTCCATGTGATCAACGTCATTTATTGTGGTAATTACTTTGGGATCAAGCCTAGAAAATGGATGGCTGGATTCTCTCTTTGGATTCACCGAGAGCATGTGACAACCCTTGGATTATTCTCACTCAAATCAGATCAAGGAATTGATCCCATGACTCAAGCTCTACAATCCAATTATTCATTTAATTCCTCATATTTAAGTATTTCTTTATTTAGTTTATTTTGTATTTATATATATATTTATTTTGCTTGATTACCAAGTTTTGGAACTCTATAAAAGAGTCTTCATAGTCATTGTAACAGACAGACTTGAAAATGAATAGAAATGAAACTTATGTTTCCCTTTGAAGCTTTGTGCTTTATATCTCTTTGTCTAGTCGAGTGTGTCTCCTATTCAAGAGTGATTTGAGCTTATCATAAGGGTTTCATTCCTTGTGTGGTCCTCCTCGATCCACCATCTTATTCATCATCTCATTTTATCACTATTTCGGAGAGAGTGTTACCACCATCTGAAAAGCTCCATCTCAATCCATCACTTGTCAAGCAGAGAGCGTTTTACCACCAGCTGCTCGACTCCATCAATATCTCTTAACTCATCTACGGTTATGTGCCTATATCAGTTTCTCTCTCTAAAACGTTTTTAGCTCTTTTAACTTCTTTTGTTGATTCTCTCTATTTTATCAATAATTATGTGTCTTATTATTATGTCTCTCTGTGTTTTCCTTCTTTTATAGAAAAATGAATGTATCTTTACAAAGAGACATGAATGGGTTTTTCCAAGAGTTACGAGAGTTAACTTCTTGTAACTACCGGTTAACTCAACCAGTTTGGTATGATGCCTAATCATGGATGCAAACCGACCATAAACCAACAGCTCCCACTCGCACATGATAGGGAGCATAACAAGCTAGAGAAGTCTTACAGATTAAGCTCGAAAATCATAACACAAAAATCATATGGCATATGAACCATGCGACCCTTTTAATACACATGCACTTGAGAGCTAAACTATGCACCTTTTAGCCATACAACCTCTTGAACTGATGTTGAACATTTAATTAACTCAGCCTCTATCGTCGATAAAGCTGTACAATATTACTTTTTGCTACTCCAAGTAACAGCACCATCACTTAGCAAGAAAGTATATCCTTAAGTTGATTTACGTTCATCCAGATTTCTAGCCCGGTCGGCATTTGAATATTCCGTTAAGCGTAAATAACTTCCGTGATAACACAAAGAATAGTCCGTTTTTCCTTCATGTATATGAGGATCCTTATTACTGCCATCCAGTGTTTCTTCCCGGGGTTTGACTGATAATGACTTACCAAGCCAACGACATAACAAATATCTTGCCGGGTACACATCATATCATATATTAAGCTGCCTATAGCACTAGAGTATGAGACCTTTTCAATCTCTCGTTTCTCATCTAGGGTCTTAGTGCACATATTAAGGCTTAGGCCTACACCTTTTGTGACTGGAATTTCAATGGCATTACTTTCAAGCATCTTAAACTTTTCAAGGATGGTATGAAATGTATGAGTCTTGTGGGAGAGCTAATAATTTTCTTGATCGTTTTTGGTGTATCTTTAGATATAATCAGCTTCTCCCACATCCTTCATCTTGAAATAAGATGATAACTATTCCTTAATGGTTGTGAGCATACCCGACATCATGTAAGGTAAGAGTCTCCCCGCCATTCATGTGTTGCTGACAGGTGCCAATAATACCCAGTACCTCAACCTTGCATCTTGAATCTTTTGGAATCCGCAGGTACTCCACAAATGCTTCTCTATTTCTAGCTACGTGGTATGTGCTCTTGAGTCTACAATCCACAAAAGATGAGACTCCGCAAGCAATACACAACTAAAAACAAAAGCATACTTGCAAGTAGAATTTAAGGATAATATCTTCTTTGCCTTAGTGCATTCACAAGTAAAGTGACCCAATGAGCTACAGTTGTAGTGTTTGATTTTAGTCTTATCCTTCTTGCCCCCACGTTTGCCAGTTGCCGCGTTGGTCATATTTGTTTTTCTTCTTAAGTTCAGCTTTATAAGGGGCCTAGATATCATCAAACATTTAGAGCTATTAAGTTGTTTGCATACTATTCACACACAACACATAATTTTTTAATAAACAAAAATTAATTAAACGTAACTCTATTTCTAATATAGTATCGAGAGTTCACTATGTTTCCAATCATAAATTATATTAAACTATAATCACGAAATATGAACTTGTTTCAGGCAAACCATCACAAGCATAACCAGAACCAAAGAACACAGATTGTAGAGTAATGTTTAAACAAATGTTATGGAAATTCAAACCAAATCCTAACTTAAGTAAGGCTAAAACTGAGACAAGATCCCGACGGATTTCAGGAGAATATAATGTCATCATGTAAGATAAGGGTCCTCCCGCCAAGCATGTGTAGATGACAGGTGATGATACCCGATACCATAACTTAGGATTTATTCCCCACATACAACCATCTTGAACCTTTAAGAATCCGCAGGTACTCCACAAAAGCTTCTCTATTACTAGATATGTGGAATGTTTCTCATGAGTTTACAATCCACAAAGGATAAGATTCTGCAATCATTACACGACTAGAAACAAAACATACTTGCAGTAGGGTTTAAGGATAATACCTTATTTGCCTTAGTGCATTAATGAGTAAAGTGACCCAATGAGCTACAATTGTAGCATTTTATTTTAGTCTTATCCGCCTAAAACTTTTGACCCTTATAACTTTCTGTATACTGCACCAAATCGTGCATTTTGTATATCATTGGAAAGATAATTTCAATATCTATGTACATACACCAAAATCATGCGTTCCTGAATTTTCTAGACAAATTTATGAGCAAAACAAAGTTTCAGTATCGTAATTTGTTTAAATTCATTCAATTTATAACAATTCTTAACATGACACTTCTCAGAAATATTCATGTCAATATGAAGAATAATCATGCAAACTTTCGTCTAATTGTATCAAGTAATCGAAGAGTTCGATTTTAGAACATTCTTATCACTAAACCATTTTCTCTAATTCATCATGAATAAGGGGGACAAGACTAACAAATACCTTTTTAACATGATTACTAAGAGCAAGAACATGCCAGAACCGAATCCAAATGCTCTGATACCAATGTTAAAGTGTTATGCTGAAGCGTTTAACCACCTTAGTTCGGTTTATGCTATGAATTCGGCACATGATTGACTAGAAATTGGACATAGAGATCAAGGTTGAGATCACAGACGCAAATCAACCACTAGCACCCGTTCAAGTGCCCTTCCGGTTAATTTCTCAAAACTTTATCTCTCTAAAACGCTGTTGTCTCTCTAAAATTCTCTTTTTTTATCAATAGTTATGTTTCTTATCATTATGTCTTGTTTCATTTTCCTCCTTTAGTAGATAAACTTAAGTGTCTTTTCAAAGAGACATGAATGGATTTCTCCAAGAGTTATGAAAATTAACTTTCCCTAACTACCAATTTACTAAATCGATTTGGTATGCTGCCTAATCATGGGGGCAAACTGACCATACACCAACAATTTAATTCGCCGAGTTGTCTCTTGCCTGCCCATCGAAACAATATCAGTTCAAACGATTATCTTATTGGGGATCAATTAAATTAGTAAGATAGACGTGGATCACCGATGTAAATAAAAATAAAAAGAGATGAAATTTACAAGCTAAGGAAAAGAAAAAGCGCTCCACGTTTCGACACCTATACTTTTTGTAATAAAAGAATTGTTCCACTATAAGAATAAGAGAAAATTGGAAATAAAAGAGTTTTAGCAACTTTTTTTATCCATGTAAACCTTTATTTGTAAATTGTCACTTTTTCCTAAACTATCTCTGTTACTAGATTAATATCATTTAAAAAAAAAAGATAAACAAGTACAAACACAACATTGAAAATAAACTTTTTGATTTTATGCAGTTTCAAGTAGGTTTTTAGAGGTTTTTAAGTTGTTCTGAAAAATTAAAAATATGTTTTCTAATGTTCTGAAAATATTATAATTGGTATTCTACCATTTGTACATATTCTGAAAATATTAGAATCGTATTCTAAAATTTGTACATGTTCTGAAAAGTTTATGATCGAAGTTTTGAATATGTGTTCTAGCATTGTTTAATTCAGGAACATTTAGAATACATATTCTAGCATTTGTTCATGCTCTGCGAGAATTAGAATATGCATTCTACATTTTTCTATGTTCTACGGCTTTTAGAATACATATTTTGGAAATTTTAAAATTTCAGAAAATATAATAACTGAATCTAAAAATAAGGAAACCAAATCTTTTAAATTTTGGAATATCATATATATGTTATTTACTTAAATCAGATTAAGGTATGTAAATAAACCCACTTATTTAGTTTTTTTGATTAAGTTATAAATCGTGTTCTTATCAGTGTTCTAAAATCTATATATATATTATTTGACTTGTAGTTTTGAGGCAACGGAGGCCTCTGAGGCTATAGTTGGGGGTTGCAATTATAGTTTTGTCCCTGAGTGTGAACAGAATCAAACCTAAATAAAATAAAATATTCTATATATACAAATCGGGCCTATTTAATCTTATGGCGTAAGCCCATCAGTTATGCATTATATTTTAAAAATTTATTTATTTATTTTGTAGATAACAACAATATTTTAAATTAAAAGGAAATTTTACATTAATTTAATATTGGATATAGTAAAAAATATAAACCCTAAATTCTTTGGCTGCATCTTTATGTTTATAAATAAGATTTTCATAGCAACTTATATTGATCTACGACGTTTTAAATTGACACGATATTAATGTTTTTTTTTCCGTATGATTGCAGGTTGTGTGGAAGCAATGACAAATTGGTGATGCAAATTTTGATCATGAATCCACCGATGGAGAGGTCACCAACTTCGTAAAGCAGGTAAATTTAAATCATGTCTAAATTTTTTTTCCATGTTTGTTGCTATTAAAGTACACTGTAATTAATTAGTATTTGTGTGCCATTGGATCTATAAACTTGAGGTAAACAAAAAAAAAAAAAAATATGCTTATAGAAAAAGGTAAAACCAAACTCAATTGCTTTTTTCGTAGATTGTGTTGTATATGCCCAAAATCTAGATCTATTAAATAAAAATATGTCACGTAGATTTCTTTTGTTTTGATTTTGGCTAGAATGTATGATTTTTGAAAACATCCATTCGCTACTTTTTTCTATCCCTTGGCTGTTTTTAATCTTGTATCACAGGTTTCAATACATATCATGTCACCAATAAACCAACAGTGAAGCCTAGAGTTACAGGCAGGCCAACAACAACAGCCAAAAAACCTATGCCTATGGTGGAGTTTTTAATAACCACAATATACAATTTTATTCTTTGGAGATTTGATTTTGCTCTATGTTCTCTTCGAGGCTTATAGATCTAAATGTTCTTCATCAATTATAGTTTGATTTTGTTAGGTCTGCTTCTACTAAAGGTAAAACCAAATTCAATCACTTGCTTGCGTAGATTGTGTCATGTGTCCAAACCTCATAATATGTTCGATGGTGTTTCCAATTCTGTATATTAGTCTTGATGATTTTTTTTTTGTCTGATTCTGCAAGTTTCATTGCAAACTTTGCTGCAGCTGCACTGATGGTCGTGTAGATGGTATCAACGTTGGAGCAAATCGTGTAGCTTCGAACACCTTAAGGCTTAAGTAATCCATTCTTCTCCATATATATGATTCCTTATAAATCAATCACTTCCAAACCAATGTATCCATATATTCAAGGTGATACAGCTAACAAGATTAAAATTTAGATTCTCGCCTTGTGCACAAAATGTCATGGGTTCTCATTTTTTAGGTTGTTGCAGCTCCCACTCTTCTTGAATATAAAGTTCAGATCTGGATGCTAAAGCTAAGGTCAGTCATAATATATCTGATGAACATGTAACACGAAGAAATCAAAGCATGGATTTATTTTACTTTTTTGTTACAATTTCTCGAAGACTCTATGCCTACTTTGCTACATTATCTTGTTTTCTTGCCATGTGACTAAAACGTATATCCTCTGTTTTTTTTTTTTGTTTTTTTTTTGGTGTTATGTCCTCTGTTCTTTCATTGTAGTTTAAAAGTGAAACGGCATCACCAGCATCTCATAGGAGCATTGAATCGTTTCTCTGTTTCAGTAGTTTAGTCGTGGTCCCAGATTATTCACCATGTCAAATTTATCATAGCTCAGGAAGGAAAAGACAAGGAAGTAATGAAAAAAAAACAGGCAATATTACTTTCTGGATTGACTCTATACGTCGAACGGACCTTTTGATTTTGTTAAAATGCTTCTTTTTAATTAAAACGTTAATGATTATTTTAACTAATGTGACACGAGAACCTATATGAAGTAAGAAGAATTTGTTCTGTGCGATGACCACCATGCCTCCCCAATTCCCCTTGGAGATCCGCTCAGCTCTTCGCTTAGCTTCCTCCAACGTCTATTTTCACCGCCACATCAGCATCGTCACTCCTTCATTCCGTCATCGCACGACGCTGTTTCAACCGAGAGCTTCTCTTCCTCTGTTAAGCTCCCCACCAAACCACCGCTTTGCACTGCTGACGAGCTTCATTACGTCTCTGTTCCTAACACCGATTGGCGCCTCGCTCTTCGGCGCTACTTGCCTCCCCCTCAGGTTTCCCAATTCACCATTCTCTGCATCTCCAATTTTGATTTTTTTTTTTTTGTGATTAAGAATTGTCTCTTCTCTCAGGCTCTGACGATGAATCATCCGCTTTTGCTTTTATCTGGAGTAGGAACTAATGCCATTGGATATGATCTATCTCCTGGTGTATGTTTCCTTCATTTTTGTATTCGTTTTTAATGTCAATCTGGTCTACTACATTCACGCTAACGACACTGTACATTTTTATGAGGAAATAGAATTATTGTTGAACCAAAAGCTTCCAGTTTAACACGGTTGTTGTCATTGCAGTGCTCTTTTGCAAGACACATGTCTGGTCAGGGATTTGAGACGTGGATACTCGAGGTTCGTGGAGCCGGATTGAGTACACGGATTGAGTACACGAGTATCTGATCTCAAGGACGTTGAGGATTCTCCTCACGAATTGTCTAATCAGATAGAATCTACTGCTAAAGCTGCAGCTGAAGAAGCTTCTTCCTCTGAAAAGCAGTAGCCTACTTGTATAGTGGACAATGCACCACCAGGGTCTGATGTTTCAGTTGTTGGCGAAGCCTCCGCTTGGGATGATTCACAACTTGTGGCGAGATTGACATCAACTTTCATGTGTTTTCAGAAAGACTTTCTGGCTTTCTTAGTGAAGGTCAGTCTGTGTTCATGTCTGCTAAGTTATTTGACAAAATTGCAATGCTTTTAGATGATACACAGTTGTCTGAGAGCTTTAATGAGATAAGATCAAAGCTTTTGAGTTTGATAGTCAAGGCAAAACTCATAACTTGTTTACCAGTTCTCTACCAAACCAGAGAACTGGCTCAGCGCCTTGTGAATCTTTTTGACGATGGTCAAAGGTCTGTCTCTCCTCAGTTGATTGATTTGCAAGAGCGTCTCACTGCGACCATTGAAGATTTTCAGAAGCAACTGGATTTGATTATTACATATGACTGGGATTTTGATAACTACCTAGAAGAGGATGTCCCTGCTGCGGTGAGGCCACATTTGATCTTTCTGAACCCTTTGCATAATCTTGTCTGGATTTGTTACTTAACTGGATGTTTTGTTGTTTGGCAATATTGATTTTAAAAATAATTTAACCATAAATTTTTTGAATATTTGACAAGTGAGGAAAACAACTAAAAACATATCTCCATTTAGATAGTATTGAATATTCGGATTAGACTGATAGATATAGAATGATTTATTCTCATGAACTCTTGAATAGTTTTAAAGTCTTTGGATTGCATAATCATAAATTTTGATTGAAGGTTGGTTTTCTCTTATAATGTTACTTAAGAAAAATGATTTTAAAAAGGTTTATACAATAGAACAAGGGTACAAGTTACTCAGTTGATGGATATTTTTGGTCCAACATGTGAATAAAATGTTGTGGCTTCTGAACATAGTTTATTCATAGGTTGTCAATATATATGTTGTAAAGATACAAAGGCATCATCATCTGGAGTTTATCTGTGGAGTTATTAGTGCATCATCTTTGTCTTAAATAGTAAGTATGTTATCCATTCAATCTCTCTAACATGGCTGGAGGTGAATAAGGTGTACCCAGAAGCTAGGAATTTGACGTACTTTAATTTTTCATCTGCCTTTGAAAAGCTCAAGAGAGAATGTGGAAACCACGGGTAAAAGGTTTTTTGAGATATGAACGATTATCCACACACCATGCTCTGCGAGCGATGATTATCACTTGAGAATTTTAAGCATGGGGGCGATGATGCATAAGAACTTGATTCTTTTTGGAAATAGATTATGGATATTGGTGATGGAAAGATCTGTGAGCTTAGTGCAGGAGAAGTAGAGATTACTATCACCTGAAGACTTTCTTATAACTGAATGTGAAATGCATATAGAAGCAGTAGTAAAGGTAGTTTAAAAAAAAAATACTTGCAGCAAAAATATTTGCAGCAAAAAAAAAAAACACAAGATCATGTGTTTTTTTAATATCCACAGTAATCAAATAAATATGTAGACATAATAAACGAGTTTATGCTTTCTCATTTATCATCTTGCGTTTAGTTTTTTGGCAATATGTTTTTATTTGTAAATATTTAGCCAGATATTTTGAATATTTGAAAGGTGAAAATAATATATCTCAGTTTAGACAGTATTAAACCTTCAAATGAAATAAAGATGAATGGTTTACTTTGAAGAATTCTTAAATCGTATAGCGCTATAGCCACTTGCTAAAAAAGTTTCTAATTTGGTGACAAGGAGACTTTTGCTCCTAAAGGTGAGCTGTTGCGTTAATTTGGTGACAAGTCGTATGATATAGCAGATGAAGAGATGATTTTTTAAGGATCGTCAGAAGCTTCGGCTGTTGCTCCAAATTCTCCTCCGCTTTTTTAAAAGACTAAATTTATCATAACAATTCCATTCTCATCTCCATTTAGAGCATTATTAATCTCAATTCAATTTCAAAAACAAAGCAAATCTATAACAACTCCATTTAAGAACTCAGGTCTGAAGCTGTCAGTGTGGACAAGGTCAACAACATGGATATGATGATCGATGAATGTT
This sequence comes from Barbarea vulgaris, assembly GCA_963667165.1. Classification (NCBI taxonomy): domain Eukaryota; kingdom Viridiplantae; phylum Streptophyta; class Magnoliopsida; order Brassicales; family Brassicaceae; genus Barbarea; species Barbarea vulgaris. Next base: position 7,601,627 of record OY763891.1, read on the forward strand.
AACAATAATGAGAACAAATTGAGTGAAGACGAGTAGAATAAGAAGAAGTGAGAACATGCAAAAATTAAAGCAGTTCACAAAATAAAAACTCTTGGAGGAAAGAGGTTTAGTCTATTAGAAGACAACATGCCTAGGACATCACAGGTTTTCTCTTTACCACGCAAGATTTGCATTTTAAATAAAGAAACTTCTAAACTTGAAAAGCATGTTGCCTTAAAACCGCTGAAGAGGAAAAAGCTTAGAGCTTTGTTCAATTAAAAGACTGCAACATCTCAATTTTAGAGCCTATCGTTTGTTTATACGACAAAGAGCCAATTTGAGTCCAATTGATAAATATATTAATCTGATAAATGATTTTATGCTCGCCAGTTTTGAAGGTACTATAATCTTTGCTTTTTAACACGTTATGTGTTTTTTTTTTTCCTTTTGTTTTGGATTTAGGTGAGGAAAAAAATTATATATGCTCTGACAGTATTGAGTTGAGAGTTGGTTTTGAACCTGATTGAATGATTTATTCTCAAGAATTTTTGGATAGCCTTAAAGTTTCAGGATTGCCTAATCATGATTTGTGGTTGATAATGCTACCTAGGAATATTGACCTCAAGGTGTATGCAATTGTACAAGAATTCATGTTACTAAATTAGCTGATCACATGATCGAAGCATAGATTAATGAATATGACGAGGTCAAAAGGATGTTGATTCCTAGAATGTTCGTTTCTCCACAAGAAACAAGATTTTCATTTAGGATGAGGCGTAGGTAACTTCCGCTTGCCATGACTCATTAATGCTACTTAAGAATATTGACCCTAAAGATGGTATATGTAACGGTACAAGACTTCATGTGACTCAGTTAGTTGATTATACGATTGAAGCAGAGATTATAACTAATGAAGATGATGAGGTCAAAAAGTGTTGATTCCGATAATGTTTGTTTCTCCACCAAAAACAAAATTTTCATTTAGGATGAGGCATATGCAATTTTCGGTTACAATTGTATTGCCATGACCATCAACAAATATCCAAGTGAAACACTAGCAAATGTTGGACCCTATCTTTCCCAACCTGTTTTCTCCCATAGAAAAATATATTTTGCCCTCTCCATGGTGAAATAAGGAAATGGCTGAAAATCTTAATTACTGATGAAAAAGGGAACCCCATATATGAACATGTAATGCCGTTTACAAAGAAATCTTCTAAAATATCATTTTCCGATAGATTTTAAACTTTTTTTTCTATTTTTGAAACTTCAATTTGCATTTCAACCATTATGGTATATCATACTTTGTCGTTGGATTAACATTCGTGCTCAGTGACTCAACGCAATTATTTATTAATTTAATTAACTCAATAGTGTTAGCATGATTTTATTGATAACAATTTTGTTTCTAATTACTTATACAGTATTAATTCTTAAAGTTAATATTAAAATGTATACCCCGCTTTGCGCGGGTACCTTCCCTAGTACACTATATGCTAGATGTACGGCATATCACCATATAGCGTATAATTGTATATACGATTGTTTATACGGGACTATAAGGTAAATATTTTTTATAGTATATATATATATAATATATGTATATATATATATAATGTCATAATACATAAAAATTAGAAAATAATCATGATGAAAATTATTAAATATTTATGTACATGAATATTAAATGTTTAAAATTCTTATTTGAACAAGCAAAACATATTAAATTCTTAGTGTTCCCCATGTAAGAAAAAATGTAATATGACCTTTGAATCACTTAAGGTAAAAGAGAATCTGGAAATTGAGTTTCCAAACCCCATAAGAAGATTTCATGTTGGTTCTTTCCTTTTGATTGATTAATCGTCAAGCACTGAAGTTGAAGATATGTATTAACAAGTTGAACCAAGAGTAAGACGACTCCGAATAAGATAAAAACTGTTGTAAATAATAAAATAATAAAATGATTTTGTAACACAAAGACTAAACGATGAGATGTAGAGTGGAGTGAGTAAAGTAAAGTCATGTGTGTTATTGTTTCCATCGTACATCAGCTCTATTTATAATGGCTTTACAACTTAGAGACTAAGAAATAAAAAGTTAAGAACTTATGACTTAAAGGCTAAGCAAATAAATGGATAATAGCTATCCAATGTTATGGATAATCATTATCCACAACACTCCCCTTTGATTATCCATTACTATTAGGAGATTACGTACTGTCTCGTTAAAAACCGTATCATGTAAAAACCCATTGGGATAAACACCATGAAAAGGGAAAAAGAGTACAGTAATTTAATTTCCCCATGGAAAAGATATTTGTTGTCTTTTCCTTTAGAGATCTCGTAAATGATTTTCATACTCTTCGCTTCTCTTGATTTCATCGATGTATGACGATGACTTTAGAAGAGTGAGAGACCTTTATGATAATACATCATTTTAATGTATATCTTTGTGTGTTCTGTGCTGCCTCGTTGAAAACCTTGTCATGAAAAAACGCAGTGGGATAAAAGCCATGATAAGGAAAAGAGTGCAACCACGCTCATCATATTTCTCCCCTTGGAAGCATCATCTCTTATAGATGCATTCCGATAATTTGAATATTGAACTAGGGAGAGCTAATATGCTGGGTATTGATTTCTTCGTTCTTCTCGAACTTGTGCGAGTAGGTGAAAACTTTGATGCAATCTGCTTTGTCGTGTCGCTCTTGATATCTTCTTCTTTGATTTGGGTGACACATCATCTCATACAATGACTTCAGTATCAATTGGAGAAGTGGCAGAATGCTACGAGATTGCAGTTTCTCCAGTTGTGAAAGCTTATCCAGTTTAGGGTTGAGCTTTGTACAGATCCGACAGATCTTATTTCTGCAAAACCAACTTAACAAAACTCGGGGTTTCTAAAATAAAATAAACCCAAGTGAATCATACCTTGCAGATAACTGAATTCACGTTTTAACTCATTCCAATATCTATTAGTAGATGATGAGTTATAACTTGCAAGTAGGTTGTTAGCAAATGCTATATACAATTCACAAGATATATAAATGCTCGTCAGCATTTTAGTATGGTCATGACCGAATATATATATATATATATATATATATATATATTTAACTTCTTTTAGAAGTGAAAAATATTACATCTATTTCAATAGATGTATAATTGGAATATCTGGAGACACTTATGTCTTTCTAAGATTTTTTATTCCAAATAACTCTTTAAGAGTTTCAATGATGTTCAAAAGCATCATGCTTATGAGTTCACCGGGAACATAATGTGATATCATAAATTTTCAGGGATTAAGCTCTTCAAACATTTCCCTTGAGACGCAATTCAAGTTACTCATATAGCATCAAATATTTATTTATCGGGTATTTTAACAAAAACCGGCACGACATACCGTTTTGTTTTATCAATCAGAATACCTTTTGAGGCTTTAACTATTGCTCCAAAATTTCTCGTTTTTCTTACGAGTTTAACATAGAGTTGGCTGCCTCTTTTATTGGCCAATATTTTTCTCTCTACGCATATCCATGTAGCGGAGATTCAAAATCCTCTTTAATCATATCGCACGCTTATATTGTCGACAATCATTTTGTCTTTGGTTCTATATTTTCCGTACTGACATAGTTAATAGAGATCTCTTAATCACTGATCATTATCAATGATTTTCATTTATGTACATGATTATATATCAACCATATGTCAACGGTCTATTACTCCTCTTTTAGGAGTCTAATCTTTTTATCAATTTATTTGCTCTTTTTATTTTTGAGGATTTTCTTTATTTATAGAACCAAAGTAGTCTATCGCCATAGACTTAGTCGTTTATGGACATATATGGAGCATTTCAGCTGGAATATAAGAATGAATTATCCTCTGAACTTTATGTTCATATTTATTCATTCGAGGATCTATAATGATAATTCATTTTATGAAATCTCATCTATCAACTGTTTGATTTATAATATATATGAATAGTGATCCTTGAACTTTAAGTTTCATAATCATTTTCAAGGACTTAAACTATTCAACTCTCCATAACAACGAGACTTTCTCATCAAAATGATGATATGCAAATCTTTCAATAAGACATCTCTAAAAGATGGCTCAATATTAGAATAGAGATTCATCTCCAACAATATATATTTTATCTTCTTTGGATATCACTTTTATGCGGTGTGATGGAGCATTCATAATATTTACCGCACACCAATAAAATTTCAAAGAGAAAATTTAATCTCCAACCATGACTCAATACATGAGAGAAATCTCTTTAATAACAACTTGTTGGCTTTATATGCAAAATCATTATTACATGCAAAACTGCATGTTCCATGCCAACTCATGGAGATTGATTTTTATCATAAATCATTTTGCAATCCCTTGGATTTGTTTCATGGGCGATTCATTAAAGCTCAATTTGAGTGTGGTCCATCATCCCATGGATGTTCCACTTTATTTCAATCGACATAGAATAAACAATAAATTTTGGGAGTAAAATCACCAAAACTATCAATTTACTGTGTCGATATGGGATTCTTTAATTTTCCCCCTCGAGATAATGAGGTACATTTATCTCGTACTGAATCCCACTAGGATCAATAAAATATATAATCACCCATTTTGAGTCAAGTATTATGTATCAAATCCCTTTTATGTGGAACTCGTAATACTCCTCTCAAGATGATGGTTCATCTTATCCATTCATCTTGAACCGACTCTGACTTTTAGATCGGTTTTATTTGGGAATATGATTTAGGGATTGGGCTTAATCAACCAAAAATGGTGATTTGGCTAAAAGCCATATGATTCATGAGGCATAGCCTACTATAGAATTAAGGAGGAGGCATAATCTTCTACTCCATAAATAATATATAAATTAAAATTAAAATTTACCTTTGATGGGTGAACGTCATAGCATATAATATTGGATATAAATTTATGTTTACAACATAAATCTCAATGATCTTTAATATCATTGTTTGGCCAGGATGACATAACCGGTTATACTTTGCTTTAAGCAATTAGTAAACATGAGGTTTACTATCATTTTTGCCATCTTATTTCTACATGATATATGCATGTCTCCATTGTGGTTGAATATTCGATACCACATTTTTCGGTCGTTTAATTAAAGATTCAGCCATACCATTTGTCTTTAAAGGCTTGTAAAATGATTCACTAGGTATTAGGGCCTAATTTTATTTGGGCAATGAATCTTGCGAAAGCCGTATGTCATGTTGTGTATAGACACACATATGACCATCTAATATATGTGTCAATCAATATAATTAAATATTAAAACGGCTCGCATAAAGAATAAATATATCCACATATATCATCATGTATTATCTTTAATACTAGCGATTCATTCCCAATTTTGGCTGGTGATGGCCGAATTATAAGTTTTCTTTGATAACATGCATCCCATGTAAACTCATCATATTGAAAAATCATATGGTTCTCTAATGAATGACTATTACACTTTTGCATAAATTTTCGCATCATGACTGAACCAAGATATCCAAGTCATTTCTTTCATAATTTACAAGTAAACTTTTAGTTCACTGGAACATATGATGCGATCAAATATATCTTTGTGCAATATAATGCAGAGGTCAATAAGGGAAATTCTTTCCAATATATGTTTTCACTCCACCGTGATGCAAAGATCATCAATGTCATTCTTATTCATAGTCTCTATATGATTATTACCAAGAAACTTCAAAAAGTTTCTTTGAGACTTTTGGAGAACACAAGGCATCATTGATTATGAAATGTTTGCCTTTTAGTAGTTGAGAGACTAGCTCATCTAGACTTTTCAATTACTTTTGCACTGTCGTATAGATCTTGACATGTGCCTTATAAATTCTCAATATGAGAAAATAATTTGATTTTAAAGACATGTTTCAATGTCTTTAAATTTGATGTATCACATATATTTATGCTTTAAAATAAATTAAATAGGTAAACATATAAACTAATAAAATAATTTAAGAGTCATAACTTTTCTCTATAAGAATTCAGAAGGCATGTCCTTCTATATAAGAATTCAAAAGCATGACTTTCATATATTCAAAGAGACATAATTTTCCATTTGATCGAGGCAGAGGCAGAGCCTACCATATATAATGATCAATTTGGAAATAATACATGGTCTTTTTATTTTATCGTAAAGGAGGCAGAGCCTACCCTATATTACGATCAATCTGAGGAAAGACATGGCTTTCTATTTTATCATAACGGAGGCAGAACCTACTTTATATTACGATGGACCCAAAAAAAGCATAGTCTCATGATGTCTATTATATTTATATTAAATCAATATTGATTTGTAAATTAAAACACTAAAATATGTACCTTACTTCGTTAGAATTGAAGCGGTAAAGACATCATGAGATCGAGAGCTTACTCGTGATGATAACGTGTTATAAATGATTTTGTAACACAAAGGCTAAACGATGAGATGTAGAGTGGGGTGAGTAAAGTAAAGTCATGTGTGTTATTGTTTCCATCGTACATCAGCTCTATTTATAGGGGCTTTATAACTTGGAGACTAAGAAATATTAAGATAAGAACTTATGAGTTAAAGGCTAAGCAACTAAATGGATAAAAACTATCCAATGTTATGGATAATCATTATCACAACAAAAAACAATTTTCTTGGTGTTGTAAATATAATAAAATAATATGCTATATAAGTGTAAGTAGAAAAGTGGCTGTAGAAATTGAATCTTTTTATTCTTGCTGTTGCTGTCCTTTTGGTAATACACACATCCTTAAACATTTACTAAAGACACATGATATATAGAAGAAAAGAGGTGGTGGTTTCAATGTCGGTAAATGAAAATTAATAAAATATGTAATGGATAATTATCTATTTATAACACTCTCCCTTAATTATCCATCACTAATAATGTATTACGTACTGCCTCGTTAAAAACCTTATCATGGAAAAATCCAGTGGGATAAAAACCATGAAAAAGGAAAAAAAGTACAGTAACGTAATCTCCCCCTGGAAAAGATAGGTATAATCTTTTCCTTATAGATCTCGTAGATGATTTTCATACTCTTCGCTTCTCTTGATTTCACCGATGCATAACGATGACTTTAGAAGAGTGAGAGACTTTTATGATAATACATCATTTTGATGTATATCTTTGCGTGTTCTGTGCTGTCTCGTTAAAAACCTTGTCATGGAAAAATCCATTGGGATAAAAACCATGATAAGGGAAAAAGAGTGCAGTCACGCTCATCATATTTCTCCCCTGGAAGCATCATCTCTCACAGATGCATCCCGATAATTTGAATGTTGAACTAGGGAGAGCTAACATGTTGGATATCGATTTCTTCGTTCTTCTCGAACTTGTGCGAGTAGGAGAAAACTTTGATGCAATTTGCTTTGTCATGTCGCCTTGATTTCTTCTTCTTTGATTTGGGCGACACATCATCTCATACAATGACTTTAGTATCAATTGGAGAAGTGGCAGAATGCTACGAGATTGCAGTTTTTCCAGTTGTGAAAGCGTATCCAGTTTAGGGTTGAGCTTTGTTTAGATCCGATAGATCTTACTTCTGTAAAACCAACTAAACCAAACTCGGGGTTTCTAAAATAAAATAAACCCAAATAAATCATACCTTGCAGACAACTGAATTCACGTTTTAACTCATTCTAATATCTATTAGTAGATGATGAGTTATAACCTGCAAGTAGATTATTAGCAAATGGTATATACAATTCACAAGATATATAAATGCTCGTCAGCATTTTAGTATGGTCATGACCAAATATATAAATATATTCAACTTTCTTTAGAAGTGACAAATATTACATCTATTTCAATAGATGTATAATTGGAATATCTGGAGACACTTTTGTCTTTCCAAGATCTTTATTCCAAATAACTCTTTAAGAGTTTCAATGATGTTTAAAAGCATCATGCTTATGAGTTTACCGGGAACATAATGTGATATCATAAATTTTAAGGGATTAAGCTCTTCAAGCATTTCCCTTGAGGCGCAATTCAAGTCACTCATATAGCATCAAATATTTATTTAGCGGGTATTTTAACAAAAACCGGCACGACATACCATTTTGTTTTATAAATCAGAATACCCTTTCGATGCTTTGACTATTGCTCCAATATTTCTCGTTTTTCATATGAGTTTAACATAGACTTGGCTGCCTATTGTATTTATTAGCCAATACTTTTTACTCTACGCTCATCCACATGGCGGAGATTCATGATCCTCTTAAATCATATCGCGCGCTAGATTATTTATATTTGTCGACAATCATTTTGTCTTTGGTTCTATATTTCCCGTGCTGACATAGTTAATCGAGATCTCTTAATCACTGATCATTATCAATGATTTTCATTCATGTACATGATTATGTATTAACCATATGTCAACGGTCTATTACTCCTTTTTAGGAGTATAATCCTCTTATAATTATTTGTTCCTTTTCTTTTTGAGGATTTCTTTCTTTATAGAACCACAGTAGTCTATCGCCATAGTCCTTTATGGACATATATGGAGCATTTCAGCTAGAATATAAAAATGAATTATCCTCTGAACTTTATGTTCATATTTAGTCATTCGAGGATCTATAATGATAATTCATTTCATGAAATCTCATCCATCAGCTGTTTGATTTGCAATACATCTGAATAGGAATCCTTTGAACTTTTGAACTTTAAGTTCATAATCACTTTTCAAAGATTCAAACTATTCAAATCTCCATAACGACGAGAGTTTACCATCAAAATGATGATATGCAAATCTTTCATAAGCACATATCCAAAAGATGTCTTATTACGAAAGTGGAGATTCATCTCCAACAATATATATTTCATCTTCTTTGGATATTACTTTTATGCAGTGTGGTAGAGCATTTATAATATTTATCGCACACCCATAAAGTTCCAAAGAAAAAACTTTAATCTCCAACCATGAATCAATACATGGAGGACATTTCTTTAATAACTTGTTGGCTTTATGAGTAAAATCATTATGACATGCAAAACTGCATGTTCCATGCCAACTCATCGAGATTGAATTTCCTCAAAAATCATTTTGCAATCCCTTAGATTTGCTTTATGAACGATTCATTAAAGCTCAATTTGAGTGTGGTCATCATCCATGGATGTTCCACTTTATTTCAATCGACGTTCAGTAAACAATAAATTTTGGGGTAAACTCACCAAAATTATCAACCTACTGTGTCGATGTGGGATTCTTTAATTCTCTCCCTCGAGATAATGACTATTGTAGTACATTCATCTCGTACTGAATCCCACTAGAATCAATAACATATCTAATCACTCATTTTGAGTCAAGTATTATGCATTAAATCCTTTTTATGTGGAACTCGTAATACCCCTCTCAAGATGATGATTCGTCTTATTCATTCATCTTGAACCGATTTTGACTTTTAGATCGGTTTTATTTAGGAGTATGATTTGGGGATTGAGCTTAATCAACCAAAAATGGTGATTTGGCTAAAAGCCATATGATTCATGAGGCATAGCCTACTATAGAATCAAGGAGGAGGCATAACCTTCTACTCCAAATATATAAATTTAAATGAATTTAAATGAATTTAATTGGAATTAAAATTTACCTTTGATGGGTGAACGTCATGACATATAATACTTGATATAAAATATAAATTTATGTTTACAACATAAATCTCAATAATCTTTAATATTGTTTGACCGAGATGGCATAACCGATTATACTTTGCTTTAAGCAATTAGTAAACATGAGGTTTACTCTTATTTTTGCTATCTTATTTCTACATAATCATATGCATGTCTCCATTGTGGTCGAATATTCGAGACAATATTTACTCAAATTTTCGGCTATTTTTATTAAAAACTCAGCCATGCCATTTTGAACATGAGAAAATGGATGTTCAACATCGATTCTCATCGAAATACAATTGTCTTTAAAGACTTATCATGTGAAATGAATTCACGAATATTATCAAGCCTAACTCTTTATGGCATAATCAGGGAACTGTGTTCTCAATCTGATTATTTGGACAATGAATCTTGCAAAAGCCGTATACCGTGTTGTCAGTAGACACACGCATATGACCATCTAATAGATTAGTCAGTCGTTAACACCATAGAGTATCAAAACGGCTGGCAAAAAGGATAAATATATCCACATATATTATAATGTATTCTCTCTAAGAATACTAGCGATTCATTTCCAATTTTTGGCTGGTGATGGCCGAATTATGATTTTTTCTTTGAGAACATGCATCCCATGTAAACTCATCATATAGAGAAATCATATGGTTCTCCAGTGAATGACTATTAGAAATTTGCACAAATTTTCGCATCATGACTGAACCAAGATGTTCAAGTTTTTTATTCAAAAGTTAAAGTGTACAAGTAAACTTCGTGTTTACTGTTACATATGATGCGATCATATATATATATGTGCAATATAATATGGAGGACAACATGCGTAATTTGTCCCAGTATATGTTTTCTCTCCACCGTGATGAAAATATCATCAATGTCATTCTTATTCATAGTCTCTATATGATTATCAATAAGACAAACAAATGTCTTTGAAACTTTAATAAGTTTCTTCGAGACTTTTGGAGTACACAAGACATAATCAATTGTGAAATTTATGTCTTTAAAAGTCGAGAGACTAACTCATCAAGACTTTTCAATTATTTTTGCACTGTCTAAAAATATTTTGACATGTGCCTTATAAATCTCAATATGATAAAGACATGTATTAAACATAGTCTTTGGAGGAGGCTGAGCCATCCATATTATCATAGGCTACCATATGATCATGATCGTGAAGGCAGAGCCTATCTAACGATCTGTTCGGGGAAGGCAGCGCCTATCAACCCGAAAATAATACATATACGGAGAAAGCAGAGCCTATCTTTCCGTTAACATAAAATAAATTTATTATACGGAGAAGGCAGAGCCTATCTTTCCGTAAACATAAAATAAATTTATTATACGGAGAAAGCAGAGCCTTATCTTTCCGTTAACATAAAATAAATTTATTATACGGAGAAGGCAGAGCCTATCTTTCCGTAAACATAAAATAAATTTATTATAGGGAGAAAGCAGAGCCTATTTTCGTAAATATAAAATAAATTGACTATAAATTAAATTTTACCTCTTTGGTATAACCATATAAGAGCTCATCGTGCTGATAACGTGTTGTAAATATAATAAAATAATATGCTATATAAGTGTAAGTAGAAAAGTGGCTGTAGAAATTGAATCTTTTTATTCTTGTTGTTGCTGTCCTTTTGGTAATACACACATCCTTAAACATTTACTAAAGACACATGATATATAGAAGAAAAGAGGCGGTGGTTTCAATGTTGTAAATGAAAATTAATAAAATATGTAATGGATAATTATCTATTTATAACACTTAGGGCTTTTTTCTTATGAAATAGGGTTTTTTTTTTTGATATCTGATTCAATAAAAAATGAAAAACATACAGATTTTGGTAAGGGTAAAGACTCTCTATGAGTTAGAGGATCTGAATTTTTTTTATTTTGTTGGAAATTTTTTTGAATTTGAGATTCAATTAGAATTTCACATTTTAAAAAGATCACATCATCTCAAAAAAAAAAAACGGACAAAAAAAAAATTGAAAAAGCTCCTTTATTTCCAATTTTTCCTCCAATAATCAGTGATTCGTTTAAAAAATGAAAGAAAGAAAAAAACGACATTTTAGCAAATACCAACAATGGCCAAAACCAAGCATGTCACAAGTATTGAAAGTCTTGTTGACAACCCCATTCACAAGAAGAGATGTTTTATTCCTTTAATCTCTTTTTTTCCTTCTCTAGTCCTAAACCTTAAAAATATTGTTGCGCTGCGAAATCAGCAATACATTATGCAATTCATATCTTCACTAGAGAACAAGAGCAACAATCTTTTATTCTTCTTTGATCCTTGAAGGCTCTCCGACCGTGTTCTCCATTCGAGAATACCATTCGCCTATGCGTGTGTTGTCAACCATATCTTTGCCCGATCGAAGGTATCTAATTGGCCTCAGAACACCAAATACGGCAAGATCAGCCAAGTTTGGTTTCGACCCACCTGTTAATTAAAAAATACAATCATTGAACAATCGAGAAAATGGGGACTACGGTTTAGCACAGGCTTTATATGGAAGTTGGACATACCGAGGTACGGACGCTCATTCAAGGCATCAACCCATGTCTCAGCAGCATCATAAAGAGCCGCACGTTCATCTGTAATGTTATATTTCTTCTTCAATTTCTTTGACACAAAGTACATTGCCGTTGCTCCTGCATACTTCGCCACTAATCTTTCAGTGAAACTGAAATTTCCTGCACAGGACATAACATTACAACTTAGACAAGATGTTTACGATTTTATAACAGACTATAAAGATAAGACAATAACTAATATCGTTAAAATACTAACCCATGCATAAATTCCAAAAGAATATAAAATAACAAATGAGCATATAAAGAAGCAGGAAAAAAAAAAGGTACATTCAAATTTAACGATACCATGTGTGGTGATGTAATCAAAGGACTCAAGGGCCTCTGACGTATTCCTGTAAATATTTGGTGACAGGAGATGCACAAGGTGATTGTCCACCCACCTACAACGTGTAGATACATTATCAGCCTTAAGTCTGTAATGACACAAATCTAGATTTCAAAACCAGTATCGGTTGCTTAAAAACTAAAAAAATTGATCATACTTGCGCCATTTAGTCTCTTCATCATCTTCAGACTTCGAAATTTCAGGGTGCATCTTTTGGAATAAGCTATCAATTATCACTGCACCATACAACACAAAGATTACTCAACTTAGCTGGTACACATTTGGTTCTCGAAAGACGAATACAGACAGGTCAGAGAGAACATGTGACAAACCTGACGAATCAACCAATTGTTCACCATCTATCGTAAGAATAGGCACCTTCTTATAATCAGACCATTTGATTTCTTTCTTACTAATGGGATTCACTTCAACAATCTTGTATGGAATCTTGTTGAAATCCAAGAACGCTACAGAGGATAATAACAAAATCACCCAAATATCAGTCCAGCTAACATTGGTTAATCATCAATATCTTACTGAATCCCATACAAAGATAACCAACTTGAATTCAAAACCACCACTCTGCCTTTCCTTCATGTCAACTAAAAAGACAGTATGATTGACTCAAAATCGAGACGTTAATGACAGAATTCTTGGATATAAGGGCAAACATACAGTTAAGCATTTATGAGCTACAAGATTAGAAGATAAGCTCTAAATTTCTCGAGGAGCCTTCGAATGAAACAGTTGCACTGAAGGTCCGAATTTCAGTAGATGTTTAAAACTCGTAATTTCTTACAATATTCAAATTTCTCTCAGTATGTTCAACCTATAAGCCCATTCAGAAAAAAAACAGACAGAACCTCTACTGATGATAAACAATTGCCCAAAATTCATACAAACAAAATAAAAACATGGGTTTCAATGCTTTACTGAATCAAAGTTAATGAGAACAATCTTGTGTTCAAAACCACCACTCCGACTTCATGAACTTTAGAGACATTATGATTGACTCAACAATCAACATCAAGGCATTAATGGCAGAAAATGTGAACTATAACGCAACTTATGCATTTATGAGCTAATTTTTGGAGGATTCTGATTAAGAAAAACAAACGATGAATCTTTATTCCTTATCACTCTCAATCCAAAACAAGCTATGAATCTTTATTCCCTATCACTCTCAATCCAAGATACAATCAAGAACCCTAACTCTACTCTAGAGCTCAACTAACAAATGGTCCAAGACCCTCTATTCTAATCCCTCCTAGAGTCCCACTCCTATTTATAATATCCACATTTGTGCTAATCAGAACCTTCGATTAAACATCTGCTGCACTGATTGTCTAACAAATGTTTAAAATTTGTCATTTCTGAAAATATTCAAATCTCTCTCACTATGTTTACCCTATAAGCATAGCCTTCAGAACCAAAAAGAAAAAGAAAAAAAGAAAAAGAAAAGTAAGAACCAATGAGTTAAACATCGTTATATTCATATCTCACGAAAGATTGTATCATGAATAGATTGAATGCTATTCAACTTTGCACTAATTATCAATTTTAAATTCATAATTTCTAACAAAATTCAAATTTCCTTCGCTACGTTAAACCTCTAAGCACCGATGAGTTAAAGAGCATTTTATTAATTTCCCAGAACATTCAGATTTTGATCAGATCCAATACCTTTAACCTTGTTGCAGAAAGGGCAAGCTTCGTACTGATACAGAACAACTTCTTTAGGATTAAACTCCTTAGCGTGAACTTCCTGAGCAAGAGACGATGCCGCAGCAGCAGAGAAGAAAACAGCACCAGCGACTCCGCCGGCAAATGACGGCGTTGGTAAACCACCGAATCTCCGGGAGATAGGTTCAGAGGAGGAGGATGAAATCGTTGAAATCGCAACGGTTTGAGTGAGCCGTGGATTGATGGCGACGGAGGAAGAGAGTGAGCGAGAAGCGAGTCCTGGTACTCTCCTCATGGCTAGGATCTGTGAGATCTGGATCGTGATTTTTGATTGTGAAGGCGTTTTGTTTGTTTTATTCAACGAAAGGGTTCTTAGGGTTTAAGCTGTGTCCACGATTACTTCTAGAGACTTTTCGAGAGGTCCAAACGAAAAAAAAAAAAACAGATTTTTTATAGGGAAATTGGAACAACATTTTACATCTTTAATAGATGTTGAGCACTATAAATTAAAACGTAATTGTATTTTTTTAACTTAATATATTATTTTTATTATTTTTAATAGTGTTTCATAATACAAACTAAAGTTTTAAAATATTAGACATTTTAATCATTAATTTACAAAATGTCAATTAAATGTTAAATTTTTTTTATTGACTTTCAAATTAAATTAGGAAATTTTTGTTGACGAGGCAATATGAGACACGTCGTTAACTTCACTGAGTTCCGATTGTAAATTAATCAAAATAAAAAAATATAAAAAAAAATATGAACTTTCGAAAAGTAGACGTGTTAATTATGAAGTTACAAAATGTCATTTAAATGCCACATTTTTGTTGATTTTTCAAATTAAAAAGAAATTTTTTTTGTTGATTGGGCAGTTTGAGACCTGTCGTTAAGTCAACTGACAAAAAAACAAATCGGGTTAAGTTGCCGGCATCGTAAATTTTTAACCTCTTTTCGATCTCTCGACAAGCTTATGGCACCTTTCTACGTCTCTGTTTTAGTTTTTTTTTTTGTTTAAACTCTCCCTCTTGGTGTTTGTCTTCGTTGGAGTTGGAGAGATCCAAGATATATAGTGAATATGGCTTCTGGCAAGTCTCGTTCCTCTCGAATTGCTCACCACTTAGCTGCTGAAGGCAACAAACGAGGAGACCCTTGCATCCAAATGTTCCACATTCAAATATGAGATTGGTCTCACTTTCTTCTCTTGATCTATGGATCCTAGAACCACCTTCACGATCCTCGTCGAGCAAATACTCAGTCGGACTTAACCGACGTTTATTACATCTCCTTGTTCTTCAAAGAGGCTCTGGCTGAAACCCATCGCTATCCACTCGGATGGGATGCATATATACACTTCAGAGATATAGAACCTCACCTGAATCGGAGCAGATACTGACGACGGATGGATTTCTCCTTTAGGACTTCCCCTCTGAGACTTATAACATCATGATGAAGATAGCTCTCTGTATCATTCCAAATTAGTCATCTATTTCCAATAAAACCTCCTCCACCTCTCACCGGACTTCGTTTATGGCAAGAGATCTCCCTCTTGGACCAACTTTGGCACCTCGTCCGGTGGAATTGTCAACGGCGCACGACACATCTTTAAGCTGCTTGAAGGTCCAGCCACTCCTAATTGCTTCGATGGCACAATCTCCAGTAAAGTTTCGCCTTTTTCCGACCACATGCCTTTCACTGCCCAGCGCCACAGTCAACGAAGCTCCATTAAGTCAGCCGAAAGGAAACTAGAGTTCTCCCTATTGGGTCTCTCCCAATTCGGCGCATTAGTTCTCTCCACTTAGCCTATCTTCAGAAGTGGTAGCCCAACATCTATAATCACATGGCCCAGGTCTACTCTAATTGTTCAATGGTTTAATCCTCTTCTCTTGCTTGTCTGACACAGTGCTAAGTTTGGTTTAATACCCCTTTTGATGCTTGTGTCGCCCCCGGTACAAAGTTGATCGACCACCATTATACCGACCTTAACCTAGTCCAATCTCCATTCACCTCCCTTTTCGCATTATGCTCCATCAAAAAACGATCAATTCTCAATTGAGAGAGTTCGACCCACTGCCTAGTGCCTCATTGAAAAGTATATACTCCTTCCAGTTTTGATCTGTTCATGAGTTGACTCCCCAGAAACCTCTTATCACCGTATTTTGTTGATGGCAAGAGTCCTTCCTCTTGGACCATCAGTCGCGACTCTTCCAGTGAGCTCGTCGTCGGCGCACGACATAACTCTCATTTGGCCCAGGTCTATGTTCTGAACCTATTCTCTGAGCCAATTATTTTGAATGTCCGTGATAACCAGGTTTTTTATGCCTGAAGCTATCTAATTGCCCAATTGTAGTATATTGGGTTATCAATCCAATCAGGTGGATGCAAGCAATCAGGATGCAGCAGATGATTCTAATCAAGCCAAGTATGAGATAGAGAGTAACTAAATGCATAAAACAGAAACAGAAAATAAGGACACAAAGTAAAGAACTGAAATGAAACTAAAGCAAGATAAGAACAGAGCAAGCAAATAGAAAACAGAGACTGAAAAAGTAAGAACTATCAAATGAGATAAAAGGTCCTAAGGATGAGATTCATGGATCTGTGATTCATCAATGGTGATTTAAGGATGCTAAATAACAACTTCATAGAAAGAATCTCTTGACTATGAACTTCACAAGAGTAATAGTTCCACTGGTTTGGTTACAACTATTACCAAACTCATTAAACTTCCTAATCTTGATATCCACACCTATGCCCCCATTGAACTGTCAGTAACACTCAGATAGAATATCAATGAAACATAAAATGAGCAAGCATTAAGAAACAAAACATAAATGTCAATCTACAACCCAAATCCTATAATCTGTCAAGATCAATCATTGGTTTCAAACTCTAGATCTCTGGTATTAGTAGATCTGGTATTTCTCAAGTGGTTTGCAAGGAAATACCCAGATCTGATTCCAAGTGGGTTTACAACGAACCAGCATTAAGAACTCCTAATCCAGAAGAGATCTAAGCAATTAAAAGCGTAAGCATCAAGAATCACCATGAATCCTACAAAGATCTAACCCATTCTCAAGAACCCTAAATCACTACTCAGATCTCATCATTAAAGTCATAAACCCAGAAAATGAAATGGATTGCATATTCATAAACTAGAGACAGAGATGAGAATGAATCTGAAAGAAATAATTAAAAATGATCAAAGGATCAAAAGTAATTTAGATTACAAAACTAAGAGAGGCTGAAGAACTTTTCAAAGAACTCAGAGAATAAAAGACTTGTCCTGCGCCTAATGACCTGATAAGGGTGTATATACCCTGGGTCAAAACCCTAATACATAAAAAGACAAAATAAGCAAATATACTTAAGTCGGTGGGATTGAGCTCGGGTTGCTTGATCGAGTTCATCAGGTCGAGTTGGTGACTTCTTCAAAGTTGGAACTTTGATTTTTCAGACTCGGTTTTGTGCACTCGGTCAGGTGGTCGAGTGGGTGATCGAGTGTGCTTGACCGAGTTCATTTCCCTTGGTGCTCTAGCTTGGCTTGATGATCGAGTCCTCTGGTCGAGCCCGATTGCTCCTTGGGTTCTAACTCGGTTACATGGTCGAGCTCCTTTGACCGAGTGCACTTGGCCTTCAGCTTCTAATTCGGGTTGTTGATCGAGTGCTTCAGGTCGAGTTCACTTGGATATCAGCTTCACACTCGGTTTGGCTAGACCGAGTTCCCTTTGTCGAGTCCACTTGGAGGTCTGCACTTGACTCGGTTTGTTGATCGAGTCTCCACATCGAGCTTGCCTATCAGTGCCTCACAAACTTCATAAAGCATCCAAAACACAGGAGAAACAACTCCAGAATGCAAATTGTATGCAAACCTAATGCAAAACCCTATATGAGAGAAAATGATAGATAGTGGAGTGAAACCAGAGGTGAAAGTATTCTAAAGTGAATGGAAATGCAAGTTAAAAAGAGGTAAAATGCAGAGACATCAGTCCGATACCCCAGTTTGAATGGCAGAAGACATCAATCAATCTTAGTGTTGGCTTCATTAGTTTGGTTATGTAATAATATTTATCAAACCTTGGTCCATGGTGTTAGTCAGTTTTTTTGTCTGAGTATAAAAGATCTAGGCGTCTCGGCTTTATATATCCAAATTCGAGTCGGTTTTGGTGTTTACTATAGTCACCACCTTGGTTTATCATGCGCTATGATGCCGACTATTAGCTCCACTGAGATCTTGTTGAAACATCATTTCAACCCTAGTTATGCGAATTTTGGAAACCCAAGACAGGATAGAACTTGTTCAGGTTTATCCCTCTCCATGAGAGCATGAGAGTTTGTCTCTGGTATGGCATGGAGTTCAGCCCAATTGCAGCCACTTATTACCGCAACATCCGATGTAAGTCATTGGTGCCTTCCCCCTTAGGGCCATGAAAATTTTATTTTGTGCATCTGAGTTTATCACCAAGATCATTTAATGCTTTCATCGGGTGTGTTACCAAATTTGTATTGATCTCATTGTCAAAATCCTCTTTCAAGAAAAGCTTACAACTTTCTTCCCTTTGGGAGAGATCGCTTTTATCATCCTTCTTTGTTAAGGAGAGAACCCTTCCACCATGTTGTCTCTCTAGGAGAGGCCAAATCTTCTCGTTCGTAATATCGAGGAACCACTTCATCTTCTTCACCGCCTTTGTATCTTCGAAAGATGCTTTTGGACTCGTCTTGATGACAACTATCGGTGGTAAAAGATGTTTTTCAATGTTAACAATCCTTTGAAGTGACTAGACTATATTATTAGGGTTTCATTAAGACGTCTCTATCCACGCATTTGAGCTACGCTGCAAATTTGATGTCTTTCTCTTGTGAGAACTTATCTCCTTCATTATCGTTTTTCTTTAAGTTTTATGTTCTTAAGCAAAGATGATAGATAATTTCCTCAAGAGATTGAGTTTCTTACGTTTTGGTTATAACCGATTTGATTTCTTATATTCACCATTTCTTTTCTTTTTTAAGCTTTACAGAGTTAAACCTTTAATATTCTTTGATCGGTTATTTGACTTCCCAATAAATATTTAAAAAAAATTTGGTTATCACCGATTAAAAAATTAAATATTTTTCTTTATAACTGATTTGATGGATGCGATCATTCACTTATGACCAATGCTTAAGAAAATTCAATCTCTCCAGGGTTTATAGAGAGTTCCATGAGAATTTTTCGGAGATTCCACGTGGCAAAGACTTCGTTGGATTATGTTTCTCCAAACGCGGATTTTAATCTGAGATTATTTTTTACTTCTTGATTATGGTTAGATCTCATTGAAACGACCAGAAGTAGAAAGATAAGAAGAATGATAAATAGTTGTTGGAACATTGGTCGTTTTAATTAAATGAAAGCTGGTAACAGATAATTTAATCTCGTAAACGTACTTTGTCACTTGATTTTAAGACATGCCTCAAATGATATAGTAAACATAAGTTAGACATTTAATTATGAAGTCAATGAAAATTTAGGTATTTAAACGACATTTTTAAAAAGTTGAGTATTTTTAAATGTTTACAATTTGAAAGCCGGAGATTTTTAGTAAAAATTGAAACGCCGTCGTTTTGATTAGAACATAAGTTGTTAACGGAAGTTGTAACGCCGTAAACGTCAATTTAACGATGTGTCTCAAATGGTCCAGTCGATGAACATTTGTTGTTTAATTACGAGTCAACGAAAACTTGAACATTTAAATGACATTTTTTCAAGTTCAAACTTTAAATGTCCACAATTTGAAAGTTTTGTAAATTTTTTTTATTATTTTTCCTTTATTAAAATATATGAAATTCATAGTAAAAACTGGTAAAATACGCGTATATAAGTAATCACAAAACAACACCCATCAGGAAGTAAATACAAAATTCTCATGATCCAATAGTAAATTCCCTTTGCTCTCAAACATTAATTGCCTCCCTGTATTTTTCTCCTCTTTTCATAGTTGTTCTTGTTCACAAGTTTCGAATAATAATATGAAAATGACTAAATCTAGTGAACAGTATAATTTGAGTCTAGTTTTATTTACCCAAAATAACGCGGACCATCTTCTAGTTTTGATACTTATGCGGAACATCATCTAGTTTTGTTTTAGTTGTTGTTAGCAACAATTCTGTCACTTTCGTGTGGCAAAATACTTTTTTTTTTTTTTTTTTTGGTAAAAGTGGTAAAATACTTTACCAACCATTTGGGCAACATAATATTTGGTAACAAATTGGCACTAATAAATGTTTTTATTTTCTATCTATTTTTTACATAATAAATTTTTGAATTTTATTTTTATTGAATAGTTACATAATAATTACACCAGTTACCAATATTTGTTGCGAAAGATACAAATTTGGTATCGGGTGAAAAATATGTCGTAAAAGAACTTTGTAGGTCATTTGTCGCAAAATCTGTCACAAATATTTCTTCAACATAATTTCGTCCCAAATTTCATAGCATATGAAAGAACTCTTGTACTCATAATTATATATATATATATATATATATGTGGAGATTCGATGGATTACAAGAAATAATGATCAAATCTAAAGATTATATTTGGAAGACAATAAATGAATGATGGGAAGATCATAAGTTCATAACTCATAAGGTAGGGTACCACAAGGAGTGAAAGTAAGATTGTTTAGAAACTAAAATAAGTATAAGAATTAGCATAAGAGAAACTCCCCAAGGAAAGTTTCCTTCTCCAAAAAGGGACTTAGCCTGGGTTGCTCTAACGTGGTTAGAGGAATTGAAGAGAAGACGATTGAAAAAGCTAAGAGAGATGAGGAGGAAGACAAAGAGAATTGGGAGGAACAACATGAAGAGCTTGAGATTAATGGCTGTTTTCTCAACCTCGTACTTGTAACGTGGGTATGAAGAGAGAAAGATGAGCAGAGATATGATGGCTAATAGAGCTAGTAGTCCAAGAGGTGGTGGTGATGATGTAAGTAGTGTTTCCTCTAACCATCCTCTCTTCCATGAACCTCCTCTTCTTTCCTTAACAAACCAACCCATCTCTCTTTCAGTGCCTTCTTTGCTTTGCATTGAAGTACTAACAGTCTAACAGCATATATACACGATTAAAGTCGATCAATTGTTATGGCCTAACAGCATATGTTCTCTCGGAAAGAGTCCTTCTCCAACACGCTTTATACCAATCTTCTTTTGTATTCTTGATTCCATTGTGTTTTTTATTACTTACTCCACTTCTTCCTTGTGTATATATTCCTTGTGAATATATTTTATAAATTAGCAAATTATTACATAGTAGATTATGATTTTCAGCTAATTGCCATGATATTTTAGTTTATAAATGATGAAGTTTTTTTAAAAAAATTGAATCTAACCAATCGTTGAAGATAATGATTATATATTGTTGAAAACATTTACAGTTATTTGAGATATGAAAAGAAAATTGAAAGGAATATGTTCCTTTTGGAAAGAAAATTAAACCACCAAAAATTTTCCACCTTTCCATCCTGCTTTTGAAAAGACAAGCAAATGGGTTATCAAGGATCAAGCACTACTAGAAGAATGATGCGCCAGAATATATATTTCAAAGCATCTAATTTAATAAGAATGTTTCATTTAAAATCTTCTAGGAAATAAGAAAACCGGAGAGGAGGAATGTAGAAAGTATAAAACGAGAATGTTTGAATTTTATCTTATTATGTGTATTTTATTTTATAGATTATAAAATAATTGATATTAATTATGAAATTTATAATTTTATGTCTACTACTGTTTTTAATATTTTATTTACTAAAGAATAAAAAAAAGTTGAAATTTTGATTTTGATAAGATTTTGTTCTCATATAATTGCCAAGATATTTTGGTTAGTAAATGAAATTTTTTTTAATTGAATTTAAATAATCGTTGAAAATAATAATAATAATGATAGTATATACTTCCTCTGTTTTTTTTAGAGTGCCATTCTAGAGTTGGATTTTTGTTAAAAAAGAATGTCATTTTATATTTTTAATGTGACTTTTTAAACAAAATTTCTAATTTACCCTCTATCTAAAGCTAAATTTCAGTCAATATCATTTCATTAGTGGTATATTAAATAAAGAAAAATTTGTATAATTAAATATTTTCTTAATTTGTGTGAAAAATGTCAAAATGACATTTTTTTGTGAAACAGATGGAGCAGTTGAAAACATTGGTCTTGTAATAGAAATATGAAAGTACTAAATTTCTTTTGAAAGAAAACCCTTTTCCAACAAGCAGGTTGGAAAGATTAGCAAAAAGATATTAACGATCAATTTTCTACTCAAATTAGATATTCCAAACTGTAACCCTCAAAATTTAAATGAAAAAAATGGGTTAAATTAATCAATTTAAAAGTTTAGAATATGTCTTGTTAGAAAGTTTTTTTTTTTTTTTTTGTAATTATTGATAAATTCAGAGACAATACAAGCTGGAGAAACCTTTGCAGATTTTTGATTCTTCGATCTAATGATTTCAAGATTGTTTAGGGTAAAAACCGTTCGATTTGTTCAAGGATCTACGGAAGACACGGAATCAAAGATCTCTTTTATTGATTAGAAATATGTAGAACAAGCAAGGTCAAAGAACGATAAATCTCTAAGCTAAGTTGGATGTCAAAGATTCGGTCGTTCTTGTCTCTTGCTCTTTTCGGGTTAATGTTCAATGATCTCTTCGCTCTCACTCTCCTGTATTTATAAGGTCCGAGGTTTTGTCGCCCTAACCTCCCTAGAGGGTAGGAAGTCGGTTTCCCTTAGGAAACGGAGGCCGGTTCCTGCTTCATACTTATCCAGGTAGATACGACTCTATCCTTATCCAAGTAGACACGACTTTATCGCATCCGGAAAATTATGATTATACAATATCGTGGTAGATACGCTGTCTCTCGTGTAAGGGCAGATACGTCATTTCTAGTATCAGAGCAGATATGACTTTGTTTGTACCTAACTCAATAACACGAACTTCGTACCCTCCTGTTTTGTCTTGGATCCTGGATTACTTACCGGGTTTGATCCGAGTGATTAAAATATATCCAACAACTTGCCCCCACTCTCCATTTTCATAATAAGGATTTGGAGAGTAGTTGAATGATAATATTTTATTATACCATTGTTTTGGAATCAACTATAAACACGAACCAGAAATAAAAACTAATTCACAACAACTTACCAAAACTCCACATCTCTAGGTGACTTCTTTTGTAGTGACGTATCACTTTTGACAAAGCCCAAATGTAAGTCTTAATGTCCTTTATTATTCTTTGTTGATAACGGCCCATTTATGGATATTTGTTAAAAGTCCATGAAATATGAGATGTCTTCACGCTGGCCCATACCTAAACTCAGCTCCACCTCTTTTATGTCTCCCTACTTCCGACAACCCTAAAAGACTGTGGCCACTTACTTCAGAGAATACACTTCACTCTTCTTGCTCGTTGATCCTGCTCTTATTCTTAATATTCACTAATTTTATTTTGTAGTTTTTTTGGGATGTGTCTTTTATATCCCATTGGCATGTGTATTGGAATTTTTCAAATCATAACGTATTATTGTTCATGAAGCAGATCAAAGGTTTTGGTTATTTCACCAGCTGAATTACGTGGTCTTCTCCATATATTATGTAATCAAAATATGTAGTCCCAAAGAACCAAGAGTCGATTTACAAAACATCATTTTTTTTTAATTTTTTTTTTGTGTGTGTTCGTGACACCAATCTTTTGAAGTTTCAGAATTTATCTCTAGATGGCAAACAACTCGATTTTGTGGCAGTTGCCCTCTTAGTGGGTTCACACAAGATTCTTGGTACTTGGTTCTTGGTAAGTAAGCAAGTACAAGGTTTATGGTGTATGTTTCCTTGATAGGTAAAGTACACACTGTGTTTTTGGCCTCTGCTCCCTTAGTAGGTAAGCAGGTACGAGAATTGTTTATTGTCTCTGCTTCCTTGGTAGATAAGCAGATATTGTGTTTTTGGTATCTGCTTCCTTCATAGGTAAGCAGATACGAGAGTTGTTTTTGGTGCCTGCTTGGTAAGCAGATATTAGTTTCTTGTATATGCTTCCTTTATAGGTAGACGAATACCAGATTCGGTTTTTGGTATCTGCTTCCTTGATAGGTAAGCATATACTATTTTCTTGTATATGTTTCCTTGATAGGTAAGCAGATACAAGAATTATTTTTGGTATCTGCTTCCTTGATGGGTAAGAAGATACGGGAATTGTTTTTGGTATCTGCTTCCTTGATGGGTAAGCAGATACTGGTTTCTGGTATCTACTTCCTTGATAGGTAAGCAGATACGAGAATTGTTTTTGCTATCTGCCTCCTTAATAGGTGAGCAGAAACTTGTTTCTAGTATCTGCTTCCTTGATAGGTAAGCAGATACGAGAATTGTTTTTGGTATCTGCTTCCTTGATGGGTAAGCAGATACTGGTTTCTGGTATCTGCTTCCTTGATAGGTAAGCAGATACGAGAATTGTTTTTGGTATCTGCTTCCTTGATGGGTAAGCAGATACTGGTTTCTGGTATCTGCTTCCTTGATAGGTAAGCAGATACGAGAATTGTTCTTGCTATCTGCTTACATATACTGGTTTTTGGTATCTGCTTCCTTGATAGGTAAGCAGATATGAGAAATATTATTGGTATATGCTTCCTTGATGGGTAAGCAGATACTGGTTTCTGGTATCTGCTTCCTTGATAGGTAAGCAGATACGGGAATTGTTTTTGGTATCTGCTTCCTTGATGGGTAAGCAGATACTGGTTTCTTGTATCTGTTTCCTTATGGGAGATTTTTGATGGTTTGTCTCTGTGAAGGGTGGACATCTCCCTAACTTACATGCTTATTTCCTTTATAACAATGGACACACGAAATTTTGGAACTTGAATCTTAGTCGAGTCATTTTATTTAAACTTTATCCATGTCTGGACAAACACATAGCTGAAAGCCATTAAAGAGCGAGATCGCACATGGTGAAATCTTAAAGCACCAAAGCCAAAAACACACCAAAATAATGAGAATGCTCAAGGCAAGTTCTAAGGAAATAAAACCGAAAGCCATATAAGTTAAAGAAACTAGAAATGATAAGTCTTCAGATGCAAGGCGTTCCAGCTGTAAGGTTGGTTTCTTCCTTCCCTATCTTGCAGCTTATAAGCTCCTGATCCTCACACTTCTACGATTTTGTAGGGACCTTCCCAGTTAGGTAAAAGTTTTCCTGCATTTTTTTCCATGGTGTTTGGAAAAGTACGTCTTAGTACCCATTCTCCCACCTGGAAGGTCCTTGTCCATACCCTTTTGTTGTAACTCTTGGCGACTTCTTGTTGATAGCACCAGTTTTTGACTCTTGCGGTCTCTCTTTTCTCTTCTAGCAAGTCGAGTTCAAGGTTCATCAATTCCTCGTTATCTTCTGGTTGAAGGTGCTCTGTGCGCATTGTTTTGACACTAACCTCTGAAGGCACCACAGCTTCCATTCCGTAAACAAGGGAGAACGGTGTTTCCCATGTTGCTGATTTGGGCGTGGTGCGATAAACCCACAGCACACCTGGAAGCTCTTCTACCCACAAACCTTTTGCACTCTCGAGGTGTTTCTTCAACATGTTTATAATCATTTTGTTTGAGGACTCTACCTGTCCATTGGACTGTGGGTGCCTGGGTGTTGGGAAGCTGAGTTTTATGCCCCAGTCACTGCGGGCCATTGTCAGTGACAATTTCGTGGGGAATTCCAAACTTGCAAATGATATTTCTCCATATGAAGCTCATTATCTCAACGTCTCTTACTTGACTAAGTGCCTCAGCTTCAACCCATTTTGAGAAATAATAGGTTACGACCAAAAGGAATACTTTCTGGGCAGGTGCATGTGCACTGATTGATTTTAAATTCTCAGGAGGTAGCTTGGAAACTTGAGCGTGCCTTTGACATTTGTCACACCGACAGACGAAGCGCGTGGCATCGTTAAGCATGGTTCTCCAGTAGTATCCAGCTCTCATAGCTCTCAACGCGAGACTACGTACTCCTTAGTGATTAACACATTCTCCCAGATGCAGCTCCATCAAGATTTTCTGAGCTTTTGTGGAGGATACACACCTTAAGTATGGGTTAGTGAGGGATCTCCGGTACAGCTGCCCCCGAACGAGGCAGTAGCGAGCTGCCTGCCGCTTGATTTTTCTGCACTCGCTACGGCTAGTTGGTAGTATGTCGTCTTTGAGATATTTGACAATTTGCGTCTTCCAATCTTGTTCCTTGTCAATTACCCCAATTTTTAGTACATATGTGTCTTTTTCAGTCGCTGGCCATTGCAGGACTAACAGAGGTACGTTTACCTGCTCTGTAGTATTGAGAGTAGATCCGAGGTTGGCAAGTGCGTCCGCATGGCTATTCTCCTCCCTTGGGATTTGATTGACCTTGCAATTACTGAATTTGTCTAGCAATCGCTTTGCGTCGCTTAAGTACTTCGCCATACTTGAATCCTTAGCTTGATAATCCCCTTGTGTTTGGTTAACAATGAGTTGTGAATCGCTGAAAACTTCCAGGTTCTGAACTCCCAAATCGTGCGCCAATGTTAGTCCGGCTATAAGTGCCTCGTATTCAGCTTAGTTGTTAGTTGCTCGAAAATTGCACCTGACCGCTCTTGATGATGTTTTCTCGGTTGGGGAAGTAAGCACTATCCCAAGGCCAGATCCTCGAGAGTTACTTGATCCATCAACATACAGCTTCCATTCACCGTTGCATATGCATGCATGAAGAGTGTTAACCTCTTCATCGAGTCCAGGGATCATGCTTGGAGCGAACTCTGCCACGAAATTGGCAAGTACTTGAGACTTGATGACCGTAATTTGTCTGTAGATTACATCATACTCCCCAAGTTCAATAGCCCACTTTGCTAACCTGCCAGATATCTCAGGCTTATGGAGTACCGACTTTATAGGTAATGAAGACAACAACACTATCAGATGAGCCTGGAAGTACGGGCGAAGTTTTCTTGCTGCAGTAATCAGTGCCAAAGCAAGTTTTTCTAAGTTACTGTATATTGTTTCTGCTTCAAGAAAAGACTTACTTACATAATATACTGGGTATTGCCTTGTACCTTCCTCTCGCACTAATACCCCGCTAACAGCGTGTTCAGATACTGCTAGGTATAGTAACAGTGGTTCTCCATCCTTATGTTTTGACAAAAGAGGAGGTGAGGTCAGATTGTCTTTTAGCTCTGAAACGACCGCACTCGAATTTTTTTTTTTTTTTTTTTTTTTTTTTTTTTTTAAAAAAAAAACCAGTAATTTATATTTATGGAAATATTAATTACCACCCCAAACAAATATTATTCAACTAATCATGAATAATATTTACTCGCTCCAACAATAATAAACCAATAATTAATATTCCCATAAATATTAATTATTTCCCCAATCAATTAAAATGCAACTACTCATGCATAATAATTAATCAAAAACCCCAACAATAACAATACACTTTTAAACAACCGAAAGGATATTAAATCCATCGATCTTTCCAGAATACGACGACTTGAGTTGAGAGTTGAAGTTGGTCTGTATAGCCACCTTGGCTTCGAATGGCAATTTCTGTTGTCTATAACGGTTCTCGATAAACGAGAAACCGGACTCGAGATCGTTCGATCATCATCCAACAATAAAAACACTTTTAAATGCTAAATCGAAAACATTTAAACACACAACGAGTTTAGATCATCCCCTCTTCCTCGCCTTGACTCCACGGACACACAAACTCTTTTTCTGCATCAAACAAAAGAGATGCATAAGTATTTCAACAAATACTTAGTGAGGCAATCCTCCCGTCTACAAGCTATACACACAAATGATTAAAATTAATCAACGCATTAAACACGAAAATACCGCAAATAAATCAACCATCTCAAGAAACACTCGATCTAGATCCTCCAGAGATCATACGGCCTACAATCATGCAAACACATCAAATAACTCAATCGCTTAGATAAGCTTACGGTTCTGCACTCACCTTTAGCCACTCACGGAAATTCCCAAAACTTCCCGGAATGAATAAACTTCAATTCCCCAAACGCGTGCCTAACAACAAACAAAGAAAGATAACTTAAGACACAAGTTAACCCTTGAAAAACACCAGATCGATCGATCTTGATTAAGATCGATCGATCCCAACTTGCGGGACAAAAACAGATCGATCGATCCTAGCTATATCGATCGATCCCGCCCAGATCGATCGATCCTGGCCCGGATCGATCGATCCTGGCCGGCCGTGAGATAACCAGATCGACCATCCACCCTCCAGATCGATCGATCCGGCTTGGATCGATCGATCTAGCCCTGGATCGATCGTTCCTAGTGCAAAACGCCAACACCGCCTTGCACCACTCACGCCAACTTGGCCACACGATCGAACTCCAACTCCTCAACCACAAACCACCACCACGGAGACACGATTAAGCACTTTCCGCAACCAACACCGCTCACAACTCGTGGCCACAAACACCGCCACACCAACACGAAACCAACACCGACAACCTTAACAACCGGCTCCGCTGCCACCACGCTCAAACCGAACCTCACCAACGTCACCACCGGGACTCACACCCTCTGCTCCTCACACAAATCCATCATGAACCACATGATACAACAAAGAAAGAGTAGAACCTTACCCTTTCTAACGGTGATGACACAAGGTGCGAGAGAGCTCCGTAGCTACACCGCCACGGCAACCCCGCTCCTTCGCCTCTTGTCTCTCACGCCAACACAAACACCAAGCTCACCGACTTTGGCTCTCCACACCACACAGCTCACAAAAAACCTCAGCCTCACTTGCTCACCACACCCCACACCAACA
Source organism: Barbarea vulgaris (assembly GCA_963667165.1). NCBI lineage: Eukaryota > Viridiplantae > Streptophyta > Magnoliopsida > Brassicales > Brassicaceae > Barbarea > Barbarea vulgaris. The sequence goes on from OY763891.1 coordinate 7,630,713, forward strand.
CAAGACTCACCCTCTCTTGCTCTCCACACCCACACCAACACAAGCCCACCTTCTTGCTTTGATTCAATAACCTCAGCCTCTCTCTCTCTCCCTCACACTCTCTTTTCCTTTTTTTTCCTCTGAAATGAAATGTCGGCAAATAACAAAAGAAAATGGTGAGTGGAGATAGAGGAGTAGGGCTGCTTTGTAGGGAAATAGGTGTAGAGAGGGGGTAACTGTAGGGGTTTAGGCTGCTGGTGGAAAGGAGTGGAAATGGTTGGTGGAGTCAAAAAAATCAGCTGATTTAATCAGTTTAAAAATCAATTAAGGTTTGGTCCCTGAACTTCCCAATTGTTCACAAACTGACCCCAAACTTCTCAATCGATCCCGCACACACCTACGGGAAAAATGCGGCGTAATTTCCCAATTACTCCAAAAAAATCCCGGAAATATTTTCCAGAGATTCTCCGCATAATCCCGGGTGTAAATCCGAAATTTTCCTTTTTCGGAACACGGCGCTAATTTAGGATTTGGGTCCCTGAATTCTCGAAAAATTCACAAACTGACCCCAAACTCCTAAATCGACTCCGAACACCCCTTACGGGAAAAATGCGTATAACTTCCAAATTACCCCAGAAATTCCCGGGATTAATTTCCCAAAAAAATCTACGCATAAATCCCGGTTTTAAATTTCTGAAATCTCCATTTTCCGGAACACGGGCGTTACAATTCTCCCCCACTAACATAGATTCGTCCTCGAATCTACGCCTCAGTCCATCCGCAATGAACTCAACCACACATTTCATAACACAAGGGTCAAACTTGACCATACTGGCCACTCAACCCGACCCGAGATCAAACACTAATGACCTCTGAGGTTTTCATTCAGTCACTAGCTTAAGACTCTGGTCATAGATCATTGCTCACAACTCAAACTCATACCTCTACCCTCTAAGACACTAAGTCTACGAGTTCTAGGTATCAATACCACTCCGCTCTCAGGCCACAAGGTCCTTATGAGCTCTCGGTATCAAATTCATGCCACCAACTCTGGCACTATAACCCCACGAGTTCCTGGTAATCACGTACCACTCCACTCTGGGCTACACACCTTACGAGTTCTCGGCATCATACTCATACCACTCCACTCTGGAAGGTATAACTCTACGGGTTCTCGGTATCACACAACACTCCACCCTGGGCTATATTCCTTACGAGTTCTAGGTATCACACTCACACCACTCAACTCTGGGTAGTATAACCTTCCGAGTCCTTGGTAATCACATACCACTCCACTCTGGGCTATATACCTTACGAGTTCCGGATATCACGCTCATACCTTTCAACTCTGGGAAGTATAACCTTACCGGTTCTCGATATCTCATACCACGCCACCCTGAGCTATATACCTTCGAGTTCTGGATATCAGAGGAACTATCCATCCTCCTAAGAGTTGTACAGGACCAACCGTCCCTTGAGCAACCATGACCCAACATACGTCTATAAGCACTCCCGACTGAAACTACCTCTCGTGATCCGCATACGACCTTACAAGGTAATACTGGCATCACACACATTTCAACCCGGAATATCATCTTTTCCATAACCACTACTCAGGTTATCTCACAACATACCCCGACACTCAGGGTACCCACATAACCTTTTCCGGTTATAACTCAAGTTTTTAAATCCTAAAAAAAACTCTTTTCAGAACCTCAGGTTCACTTAAAAACTCCTGGCAACACTGACCATCAACAATAAGAACTATCCATCTTATTAAACTCATCATGCATTAACGTTTACAACACCAAAACGAATACATAATGAACAACAACAACAACATCTCGAAGCTGGAAACCATCGATGAAAGCTCAAGCCTTTGGTTGCTTCTCGAACCACTTCTTGAACCTTGCTTTCACCCTCGCCCCTGGTTTCCACGTCTAGAAATGTTACCAGAGATCGGCTTGGAACTCGGCTCTCCCGACTCCACCATGGTATAAACCCTTGGTGCCACTGCAGCTCGCCTATCAGACGGTGCCGCCGCTACCACCCCCTGCTGCAACCTGGGACATTTCGGCTTGATATGCCCTGGCTCATGACAGTGATAACACACCCGAGTATCCCCGACCACTCTACCCTTCTGGGGGCAACTCGCAACCTTATGGTCCGTGCTTCTGCACCCGAAGCATCCCTGACCACCCTGGTTACCCTTGGAAGAACCCTCCCACTTCCGCTTCTGCCCATGCACCGGCTTACCGCCATTGCTAGGACCGGACTAATGTGGAGGCTCTCTTGCCCGAAGAATTGGGCTGACTGCCACAACCACATCTCTTTGGCCCTCCTCAATCAACGCGGCCTTTTCTACCAGTTCTACAACCGTGTTAAACGATCCTATTAGACACTGGTACCTCAACTCGGCCCGAAGACCTATCAGAAAACGCCTCACCTGGGCCTGCTCATCATCCAGGATATGGCCTCCGTACACCCTGAGACGGTTAAACTCTGCCTCATACTCCCGAACCGACCGGTTCCCTTGAGTCAACCCTAGAAAATGACTCTCCATCCGATCCAATGCCTCTTGGGGGAAATACTTGGAGTTAAACTCCACTACAAAATCCTCCCAAGACATCTCTGCTTGGACCCTCCGTGCCGCAACACCTCTCCACCAGAGATATGCGTCACCCTCCAGATAGTGGACTGCGAGATCCACCTGATTTCCCTCTAGACACCTGATCGAACGGAAATTCTGCTCCATCCGCATTTTCCACTCATCTGCCTCTTCAGGTTTGGCACCACCCTGAAAGAACTTCGTGCCAATCCTCTGTAGCTGCTCCATCATCTTGAGGTATGATGTACGCTCTTCTGTAACCGCAACCCTCGGCTGCACCCCAGCTATCGGTGGTACAACTGGAGCCTGCACTGGTACCCTCTCCGGTAACCGCTCCAACAGCAAGGCCAAGAAATTCGCGATACGATCCTCTTGGGCCGGAGCTACACCTACTGCCACCCCCGCAGCACCTGCTGGAACTCCAGCAACACTGGCACCAACACCGGCCACACCCTCCGTCCCAAACCGATCCGTATGCGAGTTCCCGATCTGCTCAACCGTAACACTCGGTGTCACGCTCTCCTCAACCACTGGAGCCCTCGCGTTCCTCCGACCGCGACCTCTACCCCCACCGATACCACGACCACGACCTCTACCTCTTTTAGCCATCGTAGCCAAACAGGGGATTCCTCGATTAAACCTTGCAACCACAGAAGCCGGCTCAACAACAGACTTGAACTTCCACGGTTTAGATTAACCGATCCAAACCGGACACCACAGCTTTAACCACATAAAAATAATGTGATTAAAACTTTGGCCCCAAAAGACTATTCCACGAGTCTTTTAACTAAACTCAACAAACAATTGAGTAACACAACAATCAACAGAAATGAAACAACTTACCGTGGAATCTCTTTAAAGGCTCGAAGAGGATGATCTAAAACTCCATACCCAAACAATTGACTAACTCACATAATCAATTCAATCAATTTACACATGCTTCCCATAGCACCAAAAAAATTAAATTCAAAACCAATTTAATTTTTTTTTTCTAAACCATCCTAGAACAGTAAAGGCTCTGATACCAAATTGAAACGACCGCACTCGAAATTTTTTTTTTTTTTTTTTTTTTTTTTTAAAAAAAAAAAACCAGTAATTAATATTTCCATAAATATTAATTATCACCCCAAACAAATATTATTCAACTAATCATGAATAATATTTACTCACTCCAACAATAATAAACCAATAATTAATATTCCCATAAATATTAATTATTTCCCCAATCAATTAAAATGCAACTACTCATGCATAATAATTAATCAAAAACCCCAACAATAACAATACACTTTTAAACAACCGAAAGGATATTAAATCCATCGATCTTTCCAGAATACGACGACTTGAGTTGAGAGTCGAAGTTGGTCTGTATAGCCACCTTGGCTTCCATAGACAATTTCTGTTGTCTATAACGGTTCTCGATAAACGAGAAACCGGACTCGAGATCGTTCGATCATCATCCAACAATAAAAACACTTTTAAATGCTAAACCGAAAACATTTAAACACACAACGAGTTTAGATCATCCCCTCTTCCTCGCCTTGATTCCACGGACACACAAACTCTTTTCCTGCATCAAACAAAAGAGATGCATAAGTATTTCACCAAATACTTAGTGAGGCAATCCTCCCGTCTACAAGCTATACACACAAACGATTAAAATTAATCAACACATTAAACACGAAAATACCGCAAATAAATCAACCATCTCAAGAAACACTCGATCTAGATCCTCCAGAGATCATACGGCCTACAATCATGCAAACACCTCAGATAACTCAATCGCTTAGATAAGCTTACGGTTCTGCACTCACCTTTAGCCACGCACGGAAATTCCCAAAACTTCCCGGAATGAATAAACTTCAATTCCCCAAACGCGTGCCTAACAACAAACCAAGAAAGATAACTTAAGACACAAGTTAACCCTTGAAAAACACCAGATCGATCGATCTTGATTAAGATCGATCGATCGATCCCAACTTGCGGGACAAAAACAGATCGATCGATCCTGGCTGGATCGATCGATCCCGCCCAGATCGATCGATCCCGCCCAGATCGATCGATCCTGGCCGGCCGTGAGATAACCAGATCGACCATCCACCCTCCAGATCGATCGATCCGGCTTGGATCGATCGATCTAGCCCTGGATCGATCGTTCCTAGTGCAAAACGCCAACACCGCCTTGCACCACTCACGCCAACTTGGCCACACGATCGAACTCCAACTCCTCAACCACAAACCACCACCACGGAGACACGATTAAGCACTCTCCGCAACCAACACCGCTCACAACTCGTGGCCACAAACACCGCCACACCAACACGAAACCAACACCGACAACCTTAGCAACCGGCTCTGCTGCCACCACGCTCAAACCAAACCTCACCAACGTCACCACCGGGACTCACACCCTCTGCTCCTCACACAAAACCATCATGAACCACATGATACAACAAAGAAAGAGCAGAACCTTACCCTTTCTAACGGTGATGACACAAGGTGCGAGAGATCTCCGTAGCTACACCGCCACGGCAACCCCGCTCCTTCGCCTCTTGTCTCTCACGCCAACACAAACACCAAGCTCACCGACTTTGGCTCTCCACACCACACAGCTCACAAAAAACCTCAGCCTCACTTGCTCACCACACCCCACACCAACACAAGACTCACCCTCTCTTGCTCTCCACACCCACACCAACACAAGCCCACCTTCTTGCTTTGATTCAACAACCTCAGCCTCTCTCTCTCTCGCTCACACTCTCTTTTCCTTTTTTTTCCTCTGAAATGAAGTGTCGGCAAATAACACAAGAAAATGGTGAGTGGAGATAAAGGAGTAGGGCTGCTTTGTAGGGAAATAGGTGTAGAGAGGGGGTAACTCTAGGGGTTTAGGCTGCTGGTGGAAAGGAGTGGAAATGGTTGGTGGAGTCAAAAAAATCAGCTGATTTAATCAGTTTAAAAATCAATTAAGGTTTGGTCCCTGAACTTCCCAAAAGTTCACAAACTGACCCCAAACTTCTCAATCGATCCCGCACACCCCTACGGGAAAAATGCGGCGTAATTTCCCAATTACTCCAAAAAAATCCCGGAAATATTTTCCAGAGATTCTCCGCATAATCCCGGGTGTAAATCCGAAATTTCCCTTTTTCGGAACACGGCGCTAATTTAGGATTTGGGTCTCTGAATTCCCGAAAAATTCACAAACTGACCCCAAACTCCTAAATTGACTCCGAACACCCCTTACGGAAAAAATGCGTATAACTTCCAAATTACCCCAGAAATTCCCGGGATTAATTTCCCAGAAAAATCTACGCATAAATCCCGGTTTGTACTTTCGTAGGGTAGAAAACGCTTGTTCGAGGTGCATGATGTGATCCTCTGCTACTAACGACTTTACAAGCATGTCATCAATATAAACTTCCATGGTGTGACCAATTTGATCCGCAAACATCATGTTAACGAGTCGTTCGTAAGTTTAACCTGTATTCTTCAAGCCAAAATGCATTACCTTGTAGCAATATATACCTCGTGAGGTCATGAATGATGTTTTCTCCTGGTCGCTAGGATGCATCAATATCTGATTGTAACCGCTGAATGCATCCATGAAACTCATCAATTGATGACCGGCAGTGGCGTCTACCAACTTGTTAATATGGGGAAGCGGAAATGGGTCCTTGGGGCATGCTTTGTTCAGGTCAGTGAAATCGATGCATACTCTCCACTTTCAGTTCTTTTTGCGAACTACTACTACGTTGGCTAGCCATTCTGGGTAACATACCTCACGAATGAACATTGCTTCCATCAAATTGTGAACCTCGTTATTCACGATCAAATCACGTTCAGGAGCAAACTTCCTTCGTTTTTGCCTTACTGGATGATGATCCGAATCTAATTGCAGCTGATGCACAATGACGTCAGGATCAATTCATGGCATGTCAGCATGTGACCATGCAAAACAATCAGCGTTTGACATGTGAAAATCAATCAATCTTCTTCGAATGTCGGTTGACTGCTTTGAACCAACATTCACTTTCTTCTCAAGGTCCCCTTCTGTCAGGGAGACTTCATCTAATTGTTCGACCTCGGGTTCCTTGACATGGACACTTGAGGATGGGCTCTGTAATTGCTATAACTGCTGGTTTTTCCCTTTTAAGGTAGTCTGATAGCACGAGAATTTTCCTGCTCTCCTTTGATTTCCCTTACTCCCCATGGAGTAGAAAATTTGATGGTTTGGTGGAGAGTCGACGGTACCGCTCCCATATCATGACTCCAAGTACGTCCCATGATCGCATTGTACGCCGAGGGACAGTCTACTACCGAAAACGTGGTGTATTTGTTAAACCCTTCTGCATAAACTGGTAGCTTGACTTCTCCAAAGGTTTGCTTTACCTCGCCACTGAAACCTACTAGCGGTGTTGACTTTTTCATCAGCTCGGTTTAGTCTAAGCCTAACTCCTTGTAAGCTTGTATGTAGAGGACATTTGTTGAACTTCCATTGTCAATTAATTTCATCTTCATTAAACAATTAGCGATTGTCAACGATATAACTAGCGCATCGTGATGCGGGGCTGATACACTGGTACATTCCTCTATAGTTAAACTAATGGTGCATGCTGGTGTATCGTCTAGGGTGGTGTTGTTATCTTTGGAGCTACCTCGAGGGTGTCTTATGGCTCGGGTGTTCCTCTTAGCAGCAGCATGAGATATCCTACTAATTTCTAAACCTCCACAGATAACATGGATGACTCTGTCCTGCTTCGGGGGTAAAGCAGGAGCGATTTTGGGTTGTGTCTGCTAGTTGCTTCTATTATCAACGCGGTTACGAGCTCTGTCAGATAGGAACTCCCTCAGATGACCCTTCATTAACAATTCGTTCACCTCCAGCCTCAGCGTGATGCAGTCTTCCGTTCTATGACCGTGGTCATTATGAAAATCGCACCACTTTGAAGTGTCTCTCTTCTCATCAGGCGTTTTCATCTTCTCGGGCCATCTTACAGTTTCCCCCATATTCTTTAGCACACCAACCAGATCCCCATGAGAGATTGAGAGGTTATTAATGTCTGACCACGTTGATGATATACGCTTCTCGCCGTCAGCTCTACTTAAAGGTCGGTGAGTACCTCTATTGTCGCTCTTAACGCTTGTGTTCTCACTTCGAGGCCTCTGGTAAGGTTTATAATCCCTTGTCGACCTCTCACTCCTTACCACGCGAGAATCAGATCGTGGAGAATGTCGACGACGATATGCTGGGTCTTCCTCCCACTTTATTTGCGCCCATGCTCTAGAAAGTCCTCCATTGTTCTGCACCGATATTTTGTTAATTCCTTATATAAGTCTCCATCCGGGAGTAAGCCTCTCTTGAATGCTGATATGGCCGTAGACATATTGCAACTAGGTATAGAGACTTTTTCTTTGTTGAAGCGTCCCACGTAGGCACACAATGATTCTTCTCTTTTCTGTTGTATCTCGTAGAGGTCATCAGCTGTTTTCTCGAGGTTCCTGCTACTGGCAAATTGCTCGACAAAAAGATCGGTCAGTGACGCAAACGAATCTACTAAACCGTTTGGTAGATTTTTGAACCATTGTAGGGCAGCTCCCATAAGACTTGACCTGAACCCCTTGCACATGGTGGCTTCTCGAAACTCCCTTTGGATAGCCATTGTAAACATTCGTTGCTTGTATTGTGCCACGTGGTTATCTGGATCTGATGTCCCGTCATACATCTTCATAGCTGGGAACGTAAACTTTCTCGGCATCTCCGTGAGTGCAATCTCATCGGAGAAAGGCGTATCTGCATAAGAATGTAGAGTACTTCTTCTGATTGGTTGAGGTACCCCAGGTAGTCGTTCAATCATCGCTTATACTTTTCTAAAACGTTTTGAAAACAAGGCTTCAAGGTAGGCAGCATCTGCGGACCTCGTGTCTGACCCTCGCTTAGGAGCTATCCCGCCGGTTCTGGCCCCAATTTGGGTTAATCTCTCACCCCAGCTAAGTTCCCATGGGTCTCTCATGTATTGTTTGAAACTCCATCGTGTCGTGGAGTATGAAACTGTGTTCCTGGAGTTTGTCCATTTCCTCCGGATCCCGGTGTCGACTCAAGGGCTTGCATCTGGCTTATTGGCACTTGATATCTGGAGCCAGCCTCGGTTAAAACTCTTCCCGCTGTCACCAAGGAAGCGTTTTCCTCCCTGAGTGCCTTGTTGTCTGCCTCCAGTTGCATTAGCTTATGCGCTGTTTCATTCAACTTAGCAGTCAAGGCTTCCAATTGAGCAGAAATATCTGTCGGCGTTGTATCGTCGTGCCCGGTCATCGTCGTATTTTCCTTACCCCCTCCTTCTAGCGCCAAACTGTTTAGAGTAAAAACCGTTTGATTCGTTCAAGGACCTACGGAAGACACGGAATCAAAGATCTCTTTTATTGATTAGAAATATGTAGAACAAGCAAGGTCAAAGAACGATAAATCTCTAAGCTAAGTTGGATGTCAAAGATTTGGTCGTTCTTGTCTCTTGCTCTTTTCGGGTTAATGTTCGATGATCTCTTCGCTCTCACCTCTCCTCTATTTATAAGGTCCGAGGTTTTGTTGCCCTAACCTCCCTAGAGGGTAGGAAGTCGGTTTCCCTTAGGAAACAGAGGTCGGTTCCTGCTTCATACTTATGCAGGTATATACGACTTTATCCAGGTAGATACGACTTTATCCATGTAGATACGACTCTATCCTTATCCAAGTAGACACGACTTTATCGCATCCGGGAAATTATGATTATACAATATCGTGGTAGATACGTTGTCTCTCGTGTAAGGGCAGATACGTCATTTCTAGTATCAGAGCAGATATGACCTTGTTTGTACCTAACTCAACAACACGAACTTCGTACCCGCCTGTTTTGTCTTGGATCCTGAAATACTTACCGAATTTGACCTGAGTGATTAAAATATATCCAACAAAGATCATAATTAGCAAGATCTATTTGGGATTTTAAGCCTATAGTGACCACTTTCTCTTTCAAATTCATGAGTTTTAAGTGAGATTTTAATGAAGATGCAGATTCCAGATACATCGTGCTGCTTGGATCAGGAAGATGCATCAGATCACATATGAACGATGCATACTAACATAGACGTGGGAGCTGGCGTAGCTGGAGCTATGTTGTAAATGATGTAAAAAAAATTTTAACATGATTTCAAATGGGATATTAAATCTCAAAATACTAACCTTGTTTGGTTATATATATATTAGATAGATTTTTATATTTATATGGTTATAAGATAGTAATTTTAATTGTTAGATGTTTCACTCTTTATGGAAATTTTTTTTGTTCTTGATACCAAAAGAAAATGATGTAGTCATATTTTACATTTAAGTTATCATTTTCTTAAATTTACTTCCATAATAATATTAGTAGGATGCTATATGAAAAAATTAATAGAAGAAAAATAAAAATGTGCTTTAAAAAAAACTATGAATGCATAAATTATTATAAAATGTTTATACATATTTAATCAGATGAATACTTTCAATATCTGAGGAAATATTTTTTTAAAAAAATAATTAACGATAAATTCATATCTTTTTAAAAAATTATGAAAAATATTTTTAACATCCATATATTGAGTCATTTTAAAACTTTAATATATCTATCAAATACAAAATAGGGCCTAAAATATTTATAAAGTAAAATACTTTCTTAAAATGGCATTGGAAATTTTTTTCATAAAAATTAAGTGTTAGTATTTTTCATATATTTTGGTTTAGTATTTTTTTTACATATCTTCTCAAAAGATTTTATGAAAAAAAAAAATTAATAAAATTTCATATTTTTAATTATTTCGAAAGACAAATCTAACCATTTATAGTTTAGGTTTGATTTTTATTTAGTAATGGTATTCATGTAATATTTACTAAACTAAAGGTTACTATTGTTATTTGTACTTCCATAGTATTAGTATTAAGATACACTATTATTTGCGTGTTCCCTTGGGGTGGCTTGGAAGAGTTTTGGGTCTGGAGGAACCTTGTTAAGCTCAGAGAACAAGGAGCTCAGTTTCCCACAGTTGAGATAAGGGATAGTAAATCTTCATACTTTTGGTTTGACAATTGGCATCAACTTGGGAAATTATTAAACATTATTTAAGAATATGGCATGCTTAATCTGGATAATCCTTGTCATGCCCTCGTTGCTGATGATGCATCGTCGTCGGTTTGAAAGATTCACAGCCGTCATAGGCACCACTTTCCATCTATGATCGATGATATACTCTCTACTCTTGTCCTAGATGCAGATGCACGTAGAGACATGATAATATAGATTTGTGGGTTTAAGCCCATGATAATATCTCTATTTAGAAGAAGCTAAAGAGCGCAGCGTAACAACAATTCAAAATCTTACGAGCCCACTGCCCACAAGGCCACATGCTTGCAAAATTTTTTGGAACCTTGTAAGATAGTTCCACGTATTTTTTAAGTCATGCAATTTACTCGAGTTTTTTTTTTTTTTTTTTTTTTTTTAACTAGGAGGTTCCGGACCGAGACCCATAATCCCCCCAGAGTCCAGGGAAAGCCATGTGAATGTCCCTGGCCAAATAGAAATGATTAATGTTTTCACGCTTGAGGAGAATCGATCTCTGGCTTATACCAACATGGCAACTTCCTCCTCTAATTTACTCGAGTTTTTATCATCGCCTTTAGTGATGATGATCACAGTTGTGTGAGGTCTGCTGCTTCTTGGGATGAAAACCAACAGGTTTACGGTGGAAGAAACGAGGTTACAGGAGGTTATTCTTTATGTTTTTCTAAAAATGGTCGGATTGCTGTTATGGTTCATCCATATGCTCTATCGCGGACTTCAGGGATAGAACGTCTTTGTTTTGACTTTACAACGATATATATTTTTCTTTCTTCAAAATTGTTAAGGTTTTTTTTCCTTGTCTTAGATCGATTGTTTGTATGTAGAGAACTGTGTGTACAATTTCTTGTTCTAGTAACGGCTCACCCCCCAGCAGAAGAGCGTAATAACGGCTCACCCCCCCAGCTAAATGCAGCAGTACCCATTTTTTAGAGAAAGTGAAAACCGAATGAGAAAGAAAAAAACTGGGGAGAGAGAAACGAAACTGGGGAGAAAGAAACTGAGGGTTATAAGTTGATTTTCTTATAAATTTATCATGTAATATTGTGTGTTACGGGTAGTCATCATCATTCCACAACATCCATCACTTCTTATTTATTTATCTATCATACCAATTAAAAACTTTGTTCAAGGGATACTCAATATCAGAAGCAGTCATATCAAAGATCTTTGAATTCAAGGAAATATGAAAAAGATTTTTTTTTTAAATACATATAAATATTATGTCATCACCTCATCATTTAGTTAACTTGGAGCGATGCAAAGGAAACAGCCAGATCCAACGCCGCTTGTAAGTGAGAAGCATTCGTTCCCTGAACCGAAAAAAAAAAAAATTGTTGACAATTGTAAAAGATAAAACTAGGAGTTATGTTCCATTCATTTACATGGACGATAACATATTATACCACTAGCCAAGATAATTACCAAATCCAAATGATATAAGATGAAAGAACTGACATTATCCATCATAATTACCAACCACATAATGTGTTTAAGAAAATGCTTTAGCATTAGCAATATGAACCAAAAAGAAGATCAGTTGTAGCAAAACCTTTTTACGATCCTTTCAACAAAGAGAGTGGAGGAATTCGCCTGATAAAGAAGAAGAATAAACCTGATTTGGAATTGAAGAGAGTGCTGGATGCGAGAGCGGAGCGGAGAATCTATGTAACTGAAAGAAGAAGAGAAGCAAATAAAAAGGAAGCCTTTGCCGAACTGAAAATTCAAATTAAATCAAGAGGAAATTTGAATCAACAATCACAAATTAAATCAACAAAAAAGTATAATAAGAACAGAGGCACGGACAAATGTGTGTCAACATAACCAAAAAAAAGAAAAACGGAACCCTAATCGATAGTCTCAAAACGTGCCATGAATAGGAAATAGCAAGAATGAAATCTTTCTTACTAAGGAGAGTCGGTCGTCGTCGAAAGAGAGCCATCGGTCGGAAAAGAAGAGTCGTCCGTCGCGGAAGAGGCAGAGGCTGAAAAAGAAAGTTTTGGATTTGAGAGATGGGATTCGGGTTTTGGACTTCTAGAATTTTGGTGTCTGTGAAACCAATAGCCGATCCAAAAGATAGGAAGAACAAAGCTATAATCCTTACAAACACCTGCAACGTCAACCATACAACCAAATTTCCAACAGATTAACAGAAGCACATATTTGTACTCGGAAACTTCAACTAATGGAGCTACTAAATCTGTCTCCAAAAATCTTGAGCCTTTTCCTGCACTTATTTGTTTCTATCAAAGAAACCTCTACGCCTAACATCCAAAGTTACTAGAACAAGAAAATGTACACACAGTTCTCTACATACAAACAATCGATCTAAGACAAGGAAAAAAAACCTTAACAATTTTGAAGAAAGAAAAAATATATACCGTTGTAAAGTCAAAACAAAGACGTTCTATCCCTGAAATCCGCGATAGAGCATATGGATGAACCATAACAGCAATCCGACCATTTTTAGAAAAACATAAAGAATAACCTCCTGTAACCTCGTTTCTTCCACCGTAAACCTGTTGGTTTTCATCCCAAGAAGCAGGAGACCTCACACAACTGTGATCATCATCACTGTTATGCAAGAGAAGAAGAGCGTAATAGCGGCTCACCCCCCAGCTAAATGCAGCAGTACCTATTTTTTAGAGAAAGTGAAAACCGAATGAGAAAGAAAGAAACTGGGGAGAGAGAAACGAAACTGGGGAGAAAGAACTTGAGGGTTATAAGTTGATTTTCTTATAAATTTATCATGTAATATTGTGTGTTACGGGTAGTCATCATCATTCCACAACATCCATCACTTCTTATTTATTTTATTATCATACCAATGAAAAACTTTGTTCAAGGGATACTCAATGTCAGAAGCAGTCATATCAAAGATCTTTGAATTCACAGAAAATATGAAAAAGATTTACTTTTTTTAAATACATATAAATATTATGTCATCACCTCATCATTTAGTTAACTTGGAGCGATGCAAAGGAAGCAGCCAGATCCAACGCCGCTTGTAAGTGAGAAGCATTCGTTCCCTGAACCAAAAAAAAAAAAAAAAATTGTTGACAATTGTAAGAGATAAAACTAGGAGTTATGTTCCATTCATTTACATGGACGATAGCATATTATACCACTAGCCAAGATAATTACCAATTCCAAATGATATAAGATGAAAGAACTGACATTATCCATCATAATTACCAAGCACATAATGTGTTTAAGAAAATGCTTTAGCAATAGCAATATGAACCAAAAAGAAGATCAGTTGTCGCAAAACCTTTTTACGATCCTTTCAACAAAGAGAGTGGAGGAATTCGCCTGATAAAGAAGAAGAATAAACCTGATTTGGAACTGAAGAGAGTGCTGGATGCTTGAGCGGAGCGGAGAATCTATGTAACTGAAAGAAGAAGAGAAACAAATAAAAAGGAAGCCTTTGCCGAACTGAAAATTCAAATTAAATCAAGAGGAAATTTGAATCAACAATCACAAATTAAATCAACAAAGAAGTACAATAAGAACAGAGGCACGAACAAATGTGTGTCAACATAACCAAAAAAAAAAGAAAAACGGAACCCTAATCGATAGTCTCAAAACATGCCATGAATAGGAAATAGCAAGAATGAAATCTTTCTTACTAAGGAGAGTCGGTCGTCGTCGAAAGAGAGCCATCGGTCGGAAAAGAAGCGTCGTCCGTCGCGGAAGAGGCAGAGGCTGAAAAAGAAAGTTTTGGATTTGAGAGATGGGATTCGGGTTTTGGACTTCTAGAATTTTGGTGTCTGTGAAACCAATAGCCGATCCAAAGGATAGGAAGAACAAAGCTATAATCCTTACAAACACCTGCAACGTCAACCATACAACCAAATTTCCAACAGATTAACAGAAGCACATATTTGTACTCGGAAACTTCAACTAATGGAGCTACTAAATCTGTCTCCAAAAATCTTGAGCCTTTTCCTGCACTTATTTGTTTCTATCAAAGAAACCTCTACGCGTAACATCCAAAGTTACTAGAACAAGAAAATGTACACACAGTTCTCTACATACAAACAATCGATCTAAGACAAGGAAAAAAAACCTTAACAATTTTGAAGAAAGAAAAAATATATATCGTTGTAAAGTCAAAACAAAGACGTTCTATCCCTGAAGTCTGCGAAAGAGCATATGGATGAACCATAACAGCAATCCGACCATTTTTAGAAAAACATAAAGAATAACCTCCTGTAACCTCATTTCCACCGTAAACCTGTTGGTTTTCATCCCAAGAAGCAGCAGACCTCACACAACTGTGATCATCATCACTGTTATGCAAGAGCAGAAGAGCGTAATAGCGGCTCACCCCCAGCTAAATGCAGCAGTACCCATTTTTTAGAGAAAGTGAAAACCGAATGAGAAAGAAAGAAACTAGGGAGAGAGAAACGAAACTGGGGAGAAAGAAACTGAGGGTTATAAGTTGATTTTCTTATAAATTTATCATGTAATATTGTGTGTAACGGGTAGTCATCATCATTCCACAACATCCATCACTTCTTATTTATTTAATTATCATACCAATGAAAAACTTTGTTCAAGGGGTACGCAATGTCAGAAGCAGTCATATCAAAGATCTTTGAATTCAAAGAAAATATGAAAAAAAGATTTATTTTTTTTAAATACATATAAATATTATGTCATCACCTCATCATTTAGTTAACTTGGAGCGATGCAAAGGAAGCAGCCAGATCCAACGCCGCTTGTAAGTGAGAAGCATTCGTTCCCTGAACCAAAAAAAAAAAAAAATTGTTGACAATTGTAAAAGATAAAACTAGGAGTTATGTTCCATTCATTTACATGGACGATAACATATTATACCACTGGCCAAGATAATTACCAAATCCAAATGATATAAGATGAAAGAACTGACATTATCCATCATAATTACCAAGCACATAATGTGTTTAAGAAAATGCTTTAGCATTAGCAATATGAACCAAAAAGAAGATCAGTTGTAGCAAAACCTTTTTACGATCCTTTCAACAAAGAGAGTGGAGGAATTCGCCTGATAAAGAAGAAGAATAAACCTGATTTGGAATTGAAGAGAGTGCTGGATGCGAGAGTGGAGCGGAGAATCTATGTAACTGAAAGAAGAAGAGAAGCAAATAAAAAGGAAGCCTTTGCCGAACTGAAAATTCAAATTAAATCAAGAGGAAATTTGAATCAACAATCACAAATTAAATCAACAAAGAAGTACAATAAGAACAGAGGCACGAACAAATGTGTGTCAACATAACCAAAAAAAAAAAGAAAAACGGAACCCTAATCGATAGTCTCAAAACGTGCCATGAATAGGAAATAGCAAGAATGAAATGTTTCTTACTAAGGAGAGTCGGTCGTCGTCGAAAGAGAGCCATCGGTCGGAAAAGAAGAGTCGTCCGTCGCGGAAGAGGCAGAGGCTGAAAAAGAAAGTTTTGGATTTGAGAGATGGGATTCGGGTTTTGGACTTCTAGAGTTTTGGTGTCTGTGAAACCAATAGCCGATCCCAAGGATAGGAAGAACAAAGCTCTAATCCTTACAAACACCTGCAACGTCAACCATACAACCAAATTTCCAACAGATTAACAGAAGCACATATTTGTACTCGGAAACTTCAACTAATGAAGCTACTAAATCTGTCTCCAAAAATCTTGAGCCTTTTCCTGCACTTATTTGTTTCTATCAAAGAAACCTCTACGCCTAACATCCAAAGTTACTAGAACAAGAAAATGTACACACAGTTCTCTACATACAAACAATCGATCTAAGATAAGGAAAAAAAACCTTAACAATTTTGAAGAAAGAAAAAATATATACCGTTGTAAAGTCAAAACAAAGACGTTCTATCCCTGAAATCCGCGATAGAGCATATGGATGAACCATAACAGCAATCCGACCATTTTTAGAAAAACATAAAGAATAACCTCCTGTAACCTCGTTTCTTCCACCGTAAACCTGTTGGTTTTCATCCCAAGAAGCAGCAGACCTCACACAACTGTGATCATCATCACTGTTATGCAAGAGAAGAAGAGCGTAATAGCGGCTCACCCCCCAGCTAAATGCAGCAGTACCTATTTTTTAGAGAAAGTGAAAACCGAATGAGAAAGAAAGAAACTGGGGAGAGAGAAACGAAACTGGGGAGAAAGAACTTGAGGGTTATAAGTTGATTTTCTTATAAATTTATCATGTAATATTGTGTGTTACGGGTAGTCATCATCATTCCACAACATCCATCACTTCTTATTTATTTAATTATCATACCAATGAAAAACTTTGTTCAAGGGGTACGCAATGTCAGAAGCAGTCATATCAAAGATCTTTGAATTCAAAGAAAATATGAAAAAAGATTTATTTTTTTTAAATACATATAAATATTATGTCATCACCTCATCATTTAGTTAACTTGGAGCGATGCAAAGGAAGCAGCCAGATCCAACGCCGCTTGTAAGTGAGAAGCATTCGTTCCCTGAACCAAAAAAAAAAAAAAATTGTTGACAATTGTAAAAGATAAAACTAGGAGTTATGTTCCATTCATTTACATGGACGATAACATATTATACCACTGGCCAAGATAATTACCAAATCCAAATGATATAAGATGAAAGAACTGACATTATCCATCATAATTACCAAGCACATAATGTGTTTAAGAAAATGCTTTAGCATTAGCAATATGAACCAAAAAGAAGATCAGTTGTAGCAAAACCTTTTTACGATCCTTTCAACAAAGAGAGTGGAGGAATTCGCCTGATAAAGAAGAAGAATAAACCTGATTTGGAATTGAAGAGAGTGCTGGATGCGAGAGTGGAGCGGAGAATCTATGTAACTGAAAGAAGAAGAGAAGCAAATAAAAAGGAAGCCTTTGCCGAACTGAAAATTCAAATTAAATCAAGAGGAAATTTGAATCAACAATCACAAATTAAATCAACAAAGAAGTACAATAAGAACAGAGGCACGAACAAATGTGTGTCAACATAACCAAAAAAAAAAAGAAAAACGGAACCCTAATCGATAGTCTCAAAACGTGCCATGAATAGGAAATAGCAAGAATGAAATGTTTCTTACTAAGGAGAGTCGGTCGTCGTCGAAAGAGAGCCATCGGTCGGAAAAGAAGAGTCGTCCGTCGCGGAAGAGGCAGAGGCTGAAAAAGAAAGTTTTGGATTTGAGAGATGGGATTCGGGTTTTGGACTTATAGAGTTTTGGTGTCTGTGAAACCAATAGCCGATCCCAAGGATAGGAAGAACAAAGCTCTAATCCTTACAAACACCTGCAACGTCAACCATACAACCAAATTTCCAACAGATTAACAGAAGCACATATTTGTACTCGGAAACTTCAACTAATGAAGCTACTAAATCTGTCTCCAAAAATCTTGAGCCTTTTCCTGCACTTATTTGTTTCTATCAAAGAAACCTCTACGCCTAACATCCAAAGTTACTAGAACAAGAAAATGTACACACAGTTCTCTACATACAAACAATCGATCTAAGACAAGGAAAAAAAACCTTAACAATTTTGAAGAAAGAAAAAATATATACCGTTGTAAAGTCAAAATAAAGACGTTCTATCCCTGAAATCCGCGATAGAGCATATGGATGAACCATAACAGCAATCCGACCATTTTTAGAAAAACATAAAGAATAACCTCCTGTAACCTCGTTTCTTCCACCGTAAACCTGTTGGTTTTCATCCCAAGAAGCAGCAGACCTCACACAACTGTGATCATCATCACTGTTATGCAAGAGAAGAAGAGCGTAATAGCGGCTCACCCCCCAGCTAAATGCAGCAGTACCTATTTTTTAGAGAAAGTGAAAACCGAATGAGAAAGAAAGAAACTGGGGAGAGAGAAACGAAACTGGGGAGAAAGAACTTGAGGGTTATAAGTTGATTTTCTTATAAATTTATCATGTAATATTGTGTGTTACGGGTAGTCATCATCATTCCACAACATCCATCACTTCTTATTTATTTTATTATCATACCAATGAAAAACTTTGTTCAAGGGATACTCAATGTCAGAAGCAGTCATATCAAAGATCTTTGAATTCACAGAAAATATGAAAAAGATTTACTTTTTTTAAATACATATAAATATTATGTCATCACCTTATCATTTAGTTAACTTGGAGCGATGCAAAGGAAGCAGCCAGATCCAACGCCGCTTGTAAGTGAGAAGCATTCGTTCCCTGAACCAAAAAAAAAAAAAAAAAATTGTTGACAATTGTAAGAGATAAAACTAGGAGTTATGTTCCATTCATTTACATGGACGATAACATATTATACCACTAGCCAAGATAATTACCAATTCCAAATGATATAAGATGAAAGAACTGACATTATCCATCATAATTACCAAGCACATAATGTGTTTAAGAAAATGCTTTAGCAATAGCAATATGAACCAAAAAGAAGATCAGTTGTCGCAAAACCTTTTCACGATCCTTTCAACAAAGAGAGTGGAGGAATTCGCCTGATAAAGAAGAAGAATAAACCTGATTTGGAACTGAAGAGAGTGCTGGATGCTTGAGCGGAGCGGAGAATCTATGTAACTGAAAGAAGAAGAGAAACAAATAAAAAGGAAGCCTTTGCCGAACTGAAAATTCAAATTAAATCAAGAGGAAATTTGAATCAACAATCACAAATTAAATCAACAAAGAAGTACAATAAGAACAGAGGCACGAACAAATGTGTGTCAACATAACCAAAAAAAAAAAGAAAAACGGAACCCTAATCGATAGTCTCAAAACATGCCATGAATAGGAAATAGCAAGAATGAAATCTTTCTTACTAAGGAGAGTCGGTCGTCGTCGAAAGAGAGCCATCGGTCGGAAAAGAAGAGTCGTCCGTCGCGGAAGAGGCAGAGGCTGAAAAAGAAAGTTTTGGATTTGAGAGATGGGATTCGGGTTTTGGACTTCTAGAGTTTTGGTGTCTGTGAAACCAATAGCCGATCCCAAGGATAGGAAGAACAAAGCTCTAATCCTTACAAACACCTGCAACGTCAACCATACAACCAAATTTCCAACAGATTAACAGAAGCACATATTTGTACTCGGAAACTTCAACTAATGAAGCTACTAAATCTGTAACAGAAGCACATATTTGTACTCGGAAACTTCAACTAATGAAGCTACTAAATCTGTCTCCAAAAATCTTGAGCCTTTTCCTGCACTTATTTGTTTCTATCAAAGAAACCTCTACGCCTAACATCCAAAGTTACTAGAACAAAAAAATGTACACACAGTTCTCCACATACAAACAATCGATCTAAGACAAGGAAAAAAAACCTTAACAATTTTGAAGAAAGAAAAAATATATACCGTTGTAAAGTCAAAACAAAGACGTTCTATCCCTGAAGTCCGCGATAGAGCATATGGAAGAACCATAACAGCAATCCGACCATTTTTTAAAAAACATAAAGAATAACCTCCTGTAACCTCATTTCCACCGTAAACCTGTTGGTTTTCATCCCAAGAAGCAGCAGACCTCACACAACTGTGATCATCATCACTGTTATGCAAGAGCAGAAGAGCGTAATAGCGGCTCACCCCCAGCTAAATGCAGCAGTACCCATTTTTTAGAGAAAGTGAAAACCGAATGAGAAAGAAAGAAACTGGGGAGAGAGAAACGAAACTGGGGAGAAAGAAACTGAGGGTTATAAGTTGATTTTCTTATAAATTTATCATGTAATATTGTGTGTTACGGGTAGTCATCATCATTCCACAACATCCATCACTTCTTATTTATTTTATTATCATACCAATGAAAAACTTTGTTCAAGGGATACTCAATGTCAGAAGCAGTCATATCAAAGATCTTTGAATTCAAAGAAAATATGAAAAATATTTATTTTTTTTAAATACATATAAATATTATGTCATCACCTCATCATTTAGTTAACTTGGAGCGATGCAAAGGAAGCAGCCAGATCCAACGCCGCTTGTAAGTGAGAAGCGTTTGTTCCCTGAACCAAAAAAAAAAAAAAAAATTGTTGACAATTGTAAGAGATAAAACTAGGAGTTATGTTCCATTCATTTACATGGACGATAACATTTTATACCACTAGCCAAGATAATTACCAATTCCAAATGATATAAGATGAAAGAACTGACATTATCCATCATAATTACCAAGCACATAATGTGTTTAAGAAAATGCTTTAGCATTAGCAATATGAACCAAAAAGAAGATCAGTTGTAGCAAAACCTTTTTACGATCCTTTCAACAAAGTGTAACGCCCGTGTTCCGAAAAATGAAAATTTCGGAATTATATTCGGGATTTATGCGTAGAAATTCTAGAAAACATTTCCGGGAATTTTTTTTTGGAGTAATTGGAAGTTACCCCGCATTTTTTTTCCCTAGGGGTGTTCGGGATCGATTTGGAAGTTTGGGGTCAGTTTGTAAACTTTTGGGAAGTTCAGGGACTAGACTCTAAATAAGATTTAATCTGATTAATCAGATTTTTACCAACCTTTTCTACCTTCCTCTCCACCGCAGCCTTGCCCATTTTTCTCCACTAGGGTCACCCACCTATGCACCTATTCCCCTAGCCTTGTAGAGTCCCCGACCTCTCCACCTTCTTATGCAGCCACTTTCTCCTTTCTTCTTGTCATTCCGACACTTCCACCTGCAGAGAGAAAGAGAGTTTGGCTGAGAAAAAGAGGGAGAAGAAGTGTGAGAAGTGTGGCTTTGATCAGAATTTTAGAGAAGGACAATAGGAGAGAAGGAGAGAAGGAGAGTTTGTGAGCTGTGTGTGGTGTGGAGAACAAGTGGGGCTTAGGCTTGTGAGCTGTGTGTGTGGGCGTGGAGGGCCAAAGAAGGAGAGCTTGGTGGCTGTCTGTGTGTTGGCGTGAGAAACACAAGGTGAAGGAGACAGAGGTTGCTGTGGCGGTGAAGCTTCGAAGCTCTCTCGCACCATTTGTCATCACCGTTAGAAAGGGTAAGGTTCTGCTCTTTCGTTGTTTTCATCATGTGATTCTTGTTGGTTTAGTGTGAGGATCAGAGGGTGTGAGTCACGGTGGTGGCGTTGGTGAGGTTTGGTTTGAGCGTGGTGACAACGGAGCCGGTTGTTAAGGTTGTCGGTGATGGTTTCGTGTTGGTGTGGCGGTGTTTGTGACCACGAGTTGTGAGCGGTGTTGGTTGCGGAGTGTTTTTGAGCGTGACTCCATGGTGGTGGTTTGTGGTTGGGGAGTTGGAGTTCGATCGCGTGGCCAAGTTGGTGTGAGTGGTGCAAGTCGGTGTTGGTGTTTGCACTTGGATCGATCGATCCAGGGCTAGATCGATCGATCTGAACCAGGATCGATAGATCTGGGGGTGGACGATCGATCTGGTAAGCTCACGGCCGGCCAGGATCGATCGATCCAGTCGAGATCGATCGATCTGGTTGGGATCGATCGATCCGGCCAGGATCGATCGTTCTCTGAAGTTCACGGCAAGGTGGGATCGATCGTTCTCTGAAGTTCTCTGGTCGTTCTGGTTGGCCAAATTGTTTGTATTTTGGTTTCTTGTGTCTTAAGTTTCGTTATTTGATTTTTGTTAGGCACGTGTTTGAGGAAGTGAAGTCTATTCATTCCGGGAAGTTTTAGGAATTTTTGTGCGTGGCTAAAGGTGAGTGCATGACCATAAGCTTATCTAAGCGGTTTAATTGTTTGACGTGGTTTCATGGAATAGGCCGTGTTTGATCTCGGGTGATCTAGATCGAGTTTTCGTGAGATGGTTGATTCGGTATTTCGTGTTTATCTATGTTAAATGATTTAAATCGTTTGTGTGTATAGCTTGTAGATGGGAGGATTGCCTCACTAAGTATTTATTGAAATACTTATGCATCTCTTTTGTTTGATGCAGAGAAAGAAAAGTTGTGACTGTGGAATCGAGGCGAGGAAAAGGGGTTGATCTAAGGACTCGTTGTTTGTTTACGTGTTTTATTTAAAAGTTGAATAATTTCTTACAGTTAACTTTGGTGTTTCTGTATTCGTATTTTTTATTGTTTAAGGAGTTATGCGAGAGTATTTTATTTATGAGTTAAATAACTTATTTCGTGTGTTTAAGTAATCCGAAGGATAAATGATCGAACGACCTCGAGTCCAGTTTCTCGTTTATCGAGAACCATTATAGACAACAGAAAGTGTCTATGAAAGCCAATGTGGCTATACAGACCAACTTCGACTCTCAACTCAAGTCGTCGTATTCTGGAAAGATCAATCGATCAAATATCTTTTCGGTGTTTATGTGTTTGTTTTTTTATTGTTGGGGTGTTTATTTATTATTCATGAGAAGTTGCATGGTTAATGGAGTGGGGGAAATTAATTATTATTTATGGGAATAATAATTAATTGTTTATTGCAAAAAAAAAAAAAAAACGAGTGCGGTCGTTTCAGTTTGGTATCAGAGCGATTACGGTTCTAGGATGGTTTAGAAAAAAAAATTAAATTGGTTTTGATTTAATTTTTGTTGCTTTGAGAAGCATGAGAAAACTGTTATTGAATTGATTATGTGAGTTAGTCAATTGTTTGAGTATGGAGTTATAGATCATCCTCTCCGAGCCTTTGATGAGATTCCACGGTAAGTTGTTCTATTTTCTCCTGTTATGTTGTTTGTGTTACTTAACTGTTTGTGGTGAAAGTATAGATGGCTAGAAGAGGTAGAGGTCGTGGTCGTGGTATCGGCGGGGGTAGAGGTCGCGGTCGGAGGAACGCGAGGGCTCCGGTGGTTGAGGAGAGCGTGACACCGAGTGTTACGGTTGAGCAGGTCGGGAACTCGCTTACGGATCGAGTTGGGACGGAGGGTGTGGCCGGTGTTGGTACCGGTGTTGCTGGAGTTCCAGCGGGTGTTGCGGGTGTGGCAGCAGGGGTATCGCGAATTTCTTGGCTTTGCTGTTGGAGCGGTTACCGGAGAGGGTACCAGCGCAGGCTCCAATGGTACCACCGGTAGTTGAGGTGCAACCAAGGGTTGTGGTTGCGGAAGAGCGCCCATCATATCTCAAAATGATGGAGCAGCTGCAGAGGATTGGCACGAGATTCTTTCAGGGTGGTGCCAAACCTGAGGAGGCAGATGAGTGGAGGATGAGGATGGAACGGAATTTCCGTTCGATTCGGTGTCCAGAGGGATACCAAGTGGATCTCGCCGTCCACTATCTGGAGGGTGACGCACATCTCTGGTGGAGAGGTGTTGCGGCCCGGAGGGTCCAGGCAGAGATGTCTTGGGAGGATTTTATAGTGGAGTTTAACTCCAAATATTTTCCCCAAGAGGCATTGGACCGGATGGAGAGACGGTTTCTTGGGATGACTCAAGGGAACCGGTCGGTTCGGGAGTATGAGGCGGAGTTCAACCGTCTCAGAGTGTATGGGGGTCATATCCTGGACGATGAGCAGGCCCAGGTGAGGTGGTTTCTGATGGGTCTTCGGGCCGAGTTGAGGAACCAGTGCCTGATGAGATCGTTTGACACAGTTGTGGATCTGGTAGAGAAGGCCGCGTTGCTTGAGGAGAGTCTGAGAGACGTGGGGGCGGTAGTCAGCCCAATTCCTCAGGCAAGGAAGCCTCCACATCAGTCCGGTCCTAGCAAGGGCGATAAGCCGATGCAAGGACAGAAGCGGAAGTGGGAGGGCCCTTCTAAGGGTAACCTAGGTGGTCAGGGATGCTTCGGATGCGGAAGCAAGGACCATAGGGTTGCGAATTGCCCTCAGAAAGGCAGATCGATCGGGGATACTCTGGTGTGTTACCACTGTCATGAGCCAGGGCATATCTAGCCTAAATGTCCCAGGTTGCAGCAGGAAGTGGTAGTGGCGGCACCGTCAGTTAGGCGAGCAGCAGTGACACCGAGGGTTTACACCATGGTGGAGTCGGGAGAGCCGAGCTCCAAACCGATCACTGGTAAAAATTTTAAACTTACTCGAGTTAAATTCTTGTTTGTTAAAAGTTTTGCCTTGAAAGTTTGTGTTAGGGTTCTTAGCATATGAAAGTTATGTAGGGACCTTAATCGTGGGAGGAATTGAATCTCACGTTTTGTTTGATTCTGGAGCATCGCATTGTTTCGTTACTCCAGAATTGGCAGAGAGGTGCGGCATCCGGAGCAATCCGGGTGAGCACGTGGGGTTTGTTAAGGTCGCTGGAGGGAAGTTTTGGAGTAGTCTTGGACGGGTTAAGAACGTGGATGTTCAGGTGGCCGAGGAGTCTATGCCAGCAGATTTGATCATCTGCTCCGTGGAGCTGTATGATGTCATCTTGGGTATGGATTGGCTGGGAAAGTTCAGAGCGCATCTGGATTGCCACCGGGGACGTGTCGTGTTCGAAAGAGAAAGAGGCAGGTTGGTCTACCAGGGAGTGAGACCTACAACCGGGAGTCTCGTGATCTCGGCAATGCAAGCTGAGAAAATGATGGAGCGAGGTTGTGAAGCTTATCTGGGGACTATTATCACCCCAGAGTCTGTTGGAGAGGCAACGGTTCGGGATATTCCTGTTGTGCAGGAGTTCGAGGATGTCTTTCAGTCGTTGCAGGGGTTACCACCGTCTTGGTCTGATCCTTTCACGATTGAGCTGGAACCAGGCACGATGCCGATATCCAAGGCTCCATACCGGATGGCTCCAGCAGAGATGGCGGAGCTGAAGAAGCAGCTGGAAGAGTTGTTGGTTAAGGGTTTCATCCGTCCGAGCAGTTCACCGTGGGGAGCGCCGGTGCTGTTTGTGAAGAAAAAGGATGGGAGTTTCCGGTTATGTATCGATTACCGGGGGCTTAACCGAGTCACAGTGAAGAATCGGTATCCTCTTCCGCGGATCGATGAGCTGTTGGATCAGCTGAGAGGGGCTACTTGGTTCTCCAAGATTGACTTGGCGTCAGGATATCATCAAATTCCTATTGATGAGGTGGATATCCGGAAGACGGCTTTCAGGACAAGATATGCGCACTACGAGTTTGTGGTGATGCCATTTGGGTTGACGAATGCACCAGCGGCGTTCATGAGATTGATGAACGGAATGTTCCAAGAGTATCTCGATGAGTCCGTGATCATTTTTATAGATGATATTTTGGTGTATTCAAAGAGTCCTGAGGAGCATAAGGTCCATTTGAGGAATGTTCTGGAGAAGTTGCGGGAACAGAAACTGTTCGCTAAATTGAGCAAGTGCAGTTTCTGGCAACGAGAGATTGGATTCTTGGGTCATATTGTCTCCGAGAAGGGGGTTTCTGTTGATCCAGAAAAGATTAAGGCTATCAGAGAATGGCCAAGGCCGATGAATGCCACTGAGATCAGGAGTTTTCTTGGTCTAGCGGGCTATTATCGGAGATTTGTCAATGGGTTCGCGAGTATGGCTCGGTCTATGACAAAGCTGACCAGAAAAGATGTTTTGTTCGTGTGGTCTCCAGAGTGTGAGGAGAGTTTTGCGAACTTGAAGTCAATGTTGACGAGTACACCAGTTTTGGCTTTACCGGAGCCGAGTGAGCCTTTTGTGGTGTACACAGACGCTTTAAGATTGGGTCTTGGTTGCGTGTTGATGCAATAAGGGAAGGTTATTGCTTATGCTTCCCGTCAGTTGAGGAAGCACGAGAACAACTATCCTACCCATGATCTCGAGATGGCTGCAGTGGTTTTTGCCTTGAAGATTTGGAGATCTTATCTTTATGGCGGGAAGGTTCAGGAATTTACAGATCATAAAAGCCTGAAGTACATCTTTACGCAGCCAGAATTGAATTTGAGGCAGAGGCGTTGGATGGAGTTAGTGGCAGATTATGATCTGGAAATAGCCTACCACCCCGGAAAGGCAAATTTGGTTGCAGATGCGTTGAGTCACAAGCGGGTAGCTTCGGCTAGTGAGCGGGACATGGAGTCCTTGGTGAGTGAGGTTAGCACGTTGAGGTTGTGTGCCATATCTCAGGAACCGTTAGGCTTGGAAGCAGCGAATCAGGCGGATCTTTTGAGTAGGGTTTGTATGGCTCAGGAAAAAGATGAAGGTCTGATTAAGGCTTCGGGTGATGTGGGATCAGAATATCAGGTCTCTGCGAATGGGACTATTCTGGTGCATGGGAGGGTATGCGTACCCAAGGATGAGGATCTGAGGCGAGAGATCCTGAGTGAGGCTCATGCGAGTATGTTGTCGATTCATCCAGGGGCGACCAAGATGTACCGGGACTTAAAAAGGTATTATCATTGGGTTGGGATGAAGAAAGATGTGGCTAACTGGGTTGCGGCTTGTGATTTATGCCAGTTAGTGAAGGCTGAGCATCAGGTTCCGAGCGGGGGTTTTGCGGAGTTTACCCATTCCGGAGTGGAAGTGGGATATGATTACGATGGATTTCGTGGTTGGCTTGCCCGTTTCGCGGACCAAGAATGCTATTTGGGTCATTGTTGATCGTTTGACCAAGTCAGCACATTTCCTGGCCATCAAGAAGACCGATGGAGCTGCGGTGTTGGCTAAAAAGTATGTCAATGAGATTGTGAGGCTTCATGGGGTACCCGTGAGTATAGTCTCAAACCGTGATTCCAAGTTCACTTCGGTGTTCTGGAAGGCCTTTCAGGCTGAGATGGGCACTAAGGTACACCTGAGTACGGCCTATCACCCGCAGACAGATGGGCAATCCGAGAGGACCATCCAAACTCTCGAGGATTTGCTGAGGATGTGTGTGCTTGACTGGGGTGGTCATTGGGTGGACTACCTGAACTTGGTAGAGTTTACTTATAATAATAGCTATCAAGCGAGTATCGGGATGGCTCCATATGAGGCGCTGTATGGGAGGCCATGTCGTACACCATTATGCTGGACCCAAGTGGGGGAGAGGAGTATGTTGGGTGCAGATTTTGTTCAGGAAACTACGGAGAAGATCCGGGTTCTGAAGCTGAACATGAAAGAAGCGCAGGATCGGCAAAAGAGTTATGCCGATAAGAGGAGAAAAGACCTCGAGTTCGAGGTGGGAGATAAAGTGTATCTCAAGATGGCTATGTTTCGGGGTTCTAATAGGTCCATTACGGAGACTAAGTTGAGTCCGAGGTATATGGGACCGTTCAGGATTGTTGAGCGGGTTGGACCGGTTGCGTATCGGTTGGAGTTACCTGAGGTTATGCAAGCATTTCACAAGGTTTTCCATGTGTCAATGCTGAAGAAGTGCTTGCATAAGGAGGATGAGGTTGTAGCTGGGATTCCGTCAGATCTTCAGCTTAATATGACCTTAGAGGCAAGACCGGTAAGGATCCTCGATAAGAGAATCAAGCAGGATCGTAGGAAGAAAGTTCCAATGATCAAGGTCTTGTGGGATTGTGACGGGGTTGAGGAGGAGACGTGGGAACCAGAGGCGAAGATGAAAGCAAGGTTCAAGAAGTGGTTTGCGAAACAATCAGAGACTTGAGCTTTCATCGATGGTTTCCAGTTTCGAGTTATTTTTGTTAGACATTATGTATTCGTTTTGGTGTTGTAAACGAATAAATACATTATGTTTCCTTTCATTAATAAGATGAGTAGTTCTTATTGTTGATGGTCAGTGTTGCCATGAGGTTCTGAAAAGAGTTTTTATGTGGATTTAAGAACTTGAGTTATAATTGGAAAAGATTATGTGGGTACCCTAAGTGACGGGGTATGTTGTGGAATAACCTGAGTAGTGGTTATGGAAAAGATGATATTCCGGGTTGGAATGTGTGTGATGCCGGTATTACCTTGTAAGTCGTATGCGGATCACGAGAGGTAGTTTCAGTCGGGAGTGCTTATAGATGTATGTTGGGTCATGTTGCTCAAGGGACGGTTGGTCCTGTACAACTCTTAGGAGGATGGATAGCTCCTCTGATATCCAGAACTCGAAGGGTATATAGCTCAGGGTGGCGTGGTATGAGATAACGAGAACCCATAAGGTTATACTTTCCAGAGTTGAGAGGTATGAGCGTGATATCCGGAACTCGCAAGGTATATAGCCCAGAGTAGAGTGGTATGTGATTACCAAGAACTCGTAAGGTTATACTACCCAGAGTTGAGTGGTATGAGTGTGATACCTAGAACTCATAAGGAATATAGCCCAGGGTGGAGCGTTATGTGATATCGATAACCCGTAAAGTTATATCTTCTAGAGTGGAGTGGTACGAGTTTGATACCGAGAGCTCATAAGGACTTAGTGGCCTGAGAGCGGAGTGGTATTGATACCTAGAACTCGTAGGACTCATTGTCTTAGAGTGTAGAGGTATGAGTTGAGTTGTGAGCAATGATCTATGACCAGAGTCTTAAGCTAGTGACTGAATGTAGACCTCAGAGGTCAATAGTGTTTGATCTCGTGACTGGTGGTGTGACCAGTTTGACCACTGTGTTATGGGATGTGTGGTTGAGTTCATTGGGGATGAACTGAGCCATTAGATTCGAGGACGAATCTATGTTAGTGGGGGAGAATTGTAACGCCCGTGTTCCGAAAAATGGAAATTTCGGAATTATATTCGGGATTTATGCGTAGAAATTCTGGAAAATATTTCCGGGAATTTTTTTTTGGAGTAATTGGAAGTTACACCGCATTTTTTTCCCGTAGGGGTGTTCGGGATCGATTTGGAAGTTTGGGGTCAGTTTGTGAACTTTTGGGAAGTTCAGGGACTAGACTCTAAATAAGATTTAATCTGATTAATCAGATTTTTACCAACCTTTTCCACCTTCCTCTCCACCGCAGCCTTGCCCATTTTTCTCCACTAGGGTCACCCACCTATGCACCTATTCCCCTAGCCTTGTAGAGTCCCCGACCTCTCCACCTTCTTATGCAGCCACTTTCTCCTTTCTTCTTGTCATTCCGACACTTCCACCTGCAGAGAGAAAGAGAGTTTGGCTGAGAAAAAGAGAGAGAAGAAGTGTGAGAAGTGTGGCTTTGATCAGAATTTTAGAGAAGGAGAATAGGAGAGAAGGAGAGAAGGAGAGTTTGTGAGCTGTGTGTGGTGTGGAGAACAAGTGGGGCTTAGGCTTGTGAGCTGTGTGTGTGGGCGTGGAGGGCCAAAGAAGGAGAGCTTGGTGGCTGTCTGTGTGTTGGCGTGAGAAACACAAGGTGAAGGAGACAGAGGTTGCTGTGGCGGTGAAGCTTCGAAGCTCTCTCGCACCATTTGTCATCACCGTTAGAAAGGGTAAGGTTATGCTCTTTCGTTATTTTTATCATGTGATTCTTGTTGGTTTAGTGTGAGGATCAGAGGGTGTGAGTCACGGTGGTGGCGTTGGTGAGGTTCGGTTTGAGCGTGGTGACAACGGAGCCGGTTGTTAAGGTTGTCGGTGATGGTTTCGTGTTGGTGTGGCGGTGTTTGTGGCCACGAGTTGTGAGCGGTGTTGGTTGCGGAGTGTTTTTGAGCGTGACTCCATGGTGGTGGTTTGTGGTTGAGGAGTTGGAGTTCGATCGCGTGGCCAAGTTGGTGTGAGTGGTGCAAGTCGGTGTTGGCGTTTGCACTTGGATCGATCGATCCAGGGCTAGATCGATCGATCTGAACCAGGATCGATCGATCTGGGGGTGGACAATCGATCTGGTAAGCTCACGGCCGGCCAGGATCGATCGATCCAGTCGAGATCGATCGATCTGGTTGGGATCGATCGATCCGGCCAGGATCGATCGTTCTCTGAAGTTCACGGCAAGGTGGGATCGATCGATCCTGACCAGGATCGATCGATCTGGTCGTTCTGGTCGGCCAAATTGTTTGTATTTTGGTTTCTTGTGTCTTAAGTTTCGTTATTTGATTTTTGTTATGCACGTGTTTGAGGAAGTGAAGTCTATTCATTCCGGGAAGTTTTAGGAATTTTCGTGCGTGGCTAAAGGTGAGTGTGATGCGGACATCAATCCGGCAACTGAACTATCTGACGAGGACACACATGAGGAGCATACTGAAGTGACAAATATTCAAGAGAAGACTCAAGAAGGTCCAATAACCCGAGCAAAAGCCAAGGAGTTGAATATAGGATCACACAACAAGCAAGTAGCGGACCAAGTGCATCAAGTGGAGGACGACCATGTCATCAAGATTCCAGAAGTAGCTGGACCTATCACAAGAGCTAGGAGGGATAAACTAAGAGAACAATTCAATGTATCCATACAAGCTCTACTCGACACAGCTGAAGATGTCCCGGACAACGGACCAACCATAGACCTAGCTGTGATGAGTTCTCGTCCAAGTCAGGTACGATTTGTGTTTAATTATTTCTGTTTCCTTGCAGGTGATATGGCCTCGGCCTAGTGGCTCTAGTAAGCCCACAATGAGTCTAGTTCGAGTCCCAGTAAAGTCTTTTATTTTATTTCTTTTTATTTTGTGTCTGTAGCTACACTTTCCATATAAGGAAACAGCATGTTGTTTCCATTGAGAGTGTGTGTCGTTTTCTTTTAATTTCGTACAAGTCCTGTTGTTTTTGTTTTGAGTCGCAACCCTAGAGGTTGTAGCCGTAAGGATCAGACTATAAGATCCCCGGCCGTGTATCTTTTTATTTACCCTACATCAATAAAGAACCGAATTTCTTCTAGCTTGAAAGTTGCTGAAACTTTTGCCCAGATCTTGTCTTTGTGTGTGATTCACAAAGCCACGATTCTCAAGCTGTATCAAGGAGCCTTTCACACTCCCTGTGGTGCTTATCGATCCACCATCACGTCCCCATCCATCAGGTTTCACAAGAGGAGCTTCGAGCTGCTTGTCTAGCCTTCCACACCGGTTTTGTGAGTTGTAGCGGAGGAGGAGCTTCGAGCTAACTTCGTTTCCACTTCAGACCCGGCTCAAAGACTCATTCACTTCGAGTCTTATATCATTGGTATCAGAGCCAAAGGTTCCTGCCTTTGGTTTTTTTTTTTTCCTATCCCAGGTTGTTTCTTTTCATATTAGTTCTGTTTCAATTCAGTTCGTCTGTCTTGTTGTTTGAATTTTATAAAATCAAAAAAAAATCATAAAAATTTTTCGTCTTTTGTTTTGGATTCTACTCTCGCATTATCATCCAGGAAAATTGTTTTCAGTAATTTAGAAATTCATTTGATATTTTAGTTCATCGTCAAAAAAAAAAAAAAAAAAAAAAATCTGCTTTACCTGTCTGTTTGTTTCAATTTTCATAAAATCATAAAACCTCATAAAAATATTTCGTCTTTTGTTGTTGCTTCTTTAAACTCATCAGAAAATATAAAAATTGTTACTTTGATTTCTGCACATCATTTAATATTTTTCCCATATCAAAACCTAAACTGCAGTTTCCTTTGCTGTTTATCTGTTTTGTTTGAGAAAATTTGATTCTTGTGTTGATTCTTTGCTAGGAAAATCTACAGAATCCTTAGCACTTTGTATTCAAGTCGGATTGGAATAAAGCATGGCTGACGGAGATCCTGAACGTCAACAAGATATGATGGACGTTTTACGTGCAATGCAAGCCGACATGAGAGCTATGACTCAACGCATTGTTGATAATCACCAAGAACTTGGCACTCGCCTCACCCGCTTGGAACAACCACAACAACCCCCACCTGATCCTGAAGAGGAAGTTCTCTCAGAATCCGATGGAGACTCACTCGACACGCTAGCTCGACAACCACGTCGAGTTGATCCTCTACGGAGACACCGACCGAGAGAGGTAGAACCTAGAGAAAATAATCACGATATCAAGCTAACTCCACCATCTTTTGCAGGCAAAACTGATCCTGAAGCTTACTTGGATTGGGAACGGAGACTTGAGTATATCTTTGAATGCTATGGGTACCGAGAGAACAAAAAGGTGGCTGTAGCTGCAGCTCAACTCACGGGAAACGCCCTAGCATGGTGGGACAGAACAGTAGCTGAACGGAGACGACTTCACTTTGGAGCTGTCACCAACTGGCCCGACATGAAGTACCTAATGAGGGTCAGGTATGTCCCTGAACATTTTCATCGAGACTTACAAAAACGTTTCCGTAAGTTGACACAGGGAACAAGGAGCGTGGAGGACTATTTTGAGGAGTTTGAAAAGCTAATGAACTCGCTGGAGTTGGAAGAATCCGAGGAGGCTATGATGGCTCAATTCATCGATGGATTACAAGATAGGATTCAAAGAAAGGTTGAGCGTGCCAAGTACAAGAGTTTACCTGAACTCCTACACCTATCGGTCCAGATAGAGCAGCAGATTAGGCACAAGAATAACAGCAACAATCGTGCCAGAAATGTTCCACAAACATGGAAGAATGATGTGTCCAAAGTACAAGACAAAGGAAAAGCTGTTGAGATAGATTCCAGGTTCAAATCAAGGGCATCCGAACCACAAAGGAGTTTCCGTGACGAACAAGGTAAGTCTTCTAACCAAAATAATCGAACTCGTGACATTACTTGTTTTAAGTGCCAGGGAAGAGGGCATATATCAAGAGACTGCCCAAACCGGAGAGTAATGATCGTCACCAACACGGGAGATTACGAGTCACAAGATGAGGCTGTAGACGAGTCCGAAGAACACGGGGAAGACATCGAGTATCCGGACACTGGGGAATCACTCATGATAAGACGGGTTCTCAATGTTCAAGTAGGGCCTGAGGAGACCGCACAAAGAGAAAATCTCTTTCATACACGATGCACCATCAATGGCAAGGTTTGCAATTTAATTATAGATGGTGGTTCTTGTACTAACGTGGCCAGCAAGCTTCTTGTTGAGAAATTAGGTCTCGTGAAAACCAAGCATCCACGCCCATACAAGCTTCGGTGGCTCAATGACAAGGCCGAGATGAAGGTCTCCGAACAGGTAACGGTTCCATTTAGCATTGGTAAGTATGTTGATCAAGTTACTTGTGATGTAGTGCCCATGCAAGCCGGACACCTCCTCTTAGGGAGACCCTGGCAATTTGACCGAGAAACTCAACATGATGGACGTACTAACCAATACTCGGTGACACACCAAAACCGTAAGTTCACTCTTGCACCCCTCAGTCCCTCACAAGTTCATGCACTTCACGCAAAAATGGCTAAGGACGGAGAGGTAAGTACATCGAACCTGTACGTAAGCTACGGATCAGTTGGTAAGTCCCTTGGTGCCAAGGGCGCCCTACTACTAATGTTCTACCAAGAATGTCTAAGTGCCGATACAGGTGATCTAGAAATTCCTGAGGAAGTCCAACCCTTACTCCAGAGTTACTTGGACGTATTTCCCGAAGAACTACCACCCGGACTACCACCAATTAGAGGCATAGAACATCAAATCGATTTGGTTCCAGGAACAGTTCTGCCGAACAAACCCGCTTATAGGATGAATCCGGAGGAAAGCAAGGAATTGGAGAAACAAATCAATGATTTATTAGGCCAAGGTTACATTCGAGAAAGTCTTAGTCCATGTGCTGTGCCCGTTCTGCTCGTACCAAAGAAAGGAGGCACTTGGAGAATGTGTGTAGACTGTCGTGCCATCAACAACATAACCATCAAGTACCGGCACCCTATCCCACGTCTCGACGACATGTTAGACGAGCTCTGCGGTTCCACACTCTTCTCAAAGGTGGATCTTAAAAGTGGATATCATCAAGTACGTATGCGCGAAGGCGACGAATGGAAAACTGCTTTCAAAACAAAACAGGGGCTATACGAGTGGCTTGTCATGCCCTTTGGTCTCACCAACGCCCCCAGCACCTTCATGCGCTTGATGAACCAGGTTCTTCGTTCTTATATTGGAAAATTTGTAGTAGTTTATTTTGATGACATATTAATCTACAGCAAAAATCTTAAAGATCATTTAGAACACCTAGAACTTGTATTTAAATCACTTCGGAAGGAAAGCTTATACGCTAACCTAAAGAAGTGTGTCTTTTGTACTAACAAACTTGTGTTCTTAGGTTTTGTTATTAGTGAACAAGGAATACAGGTGGATGAAGAGAAGATAAAAGCTATCCGAGATTGGCCCACTCCCACTACCATCGGACATGTTCGGAGTTTCCACGGACTAGCTAGCTTCTATAGACGATTCGTCAAGGATTTTAGCACGGTAGCTGCACCACTCACAGCCGTGATCAAGAAGAATCAGCCATTTAAGTGGGGAGTTGCTCAAGAACAAGCCTTCAATACCTTGAAGGAGAAGCTAACACAAGCACCGGTT
The DNA here is from genome assembly GCA_963667165.1 of Barbarea vulgaris. Classification (NCBI taxonomy): domain Eukaryota; kingdom Viridiplantae; phylum Streptophyta; class Magnoliopsida; order Brassicales; family Brassicaceae; genus Barbarea; species Barbarea vulgaris. The sequence goes on from OY763891.1 coordinate 7,665,411, forward strand.
CTTTCTTTACCTAACTTTGACCTTATCTTCGAGATTGAATGTGATGCTTCAGGTCTAGGAATTGGAGCCGTGCTACACCAGAACAAGAAGCCCGTGGCCTTCTTCAGTGAGAAACTCAACGGAGCTGCACTCAACTACCCGACATATGACAAAGAGTTGTACGCCCTAGTCCGAGCCTTACAAACCTGGCAGCACTACCTACTGTCCAAGGAGTTCATCATCCACACCGATCATGAGACTCTCAAGCATCTCCGAGGACAAACAACACTCAAGAGGCGACATGCAAGATGGCTGGAGTTCATAGAAACGTTTCCTTACGTCATTAAGTACAAGAAGGGGGCGGAAAATGTGGTAGCTGATGCCTTATCCCGACGATACATACTAATCACCACGCTAGAAGCCAAGATCATGGGGTTTGAGCATCTCAAGGATCACTATGCCACGGATCCTGATTTTTCCGAGGCTTATGAAGCCTGTGGTAAGGGTGAATTCCATTCCTACTATTTGCATGATGGATTTCTTTTCAGGGATAAAAGACTATGCATACCAAGAGGATCCATGCGAGACTTGTTGCTCAAGGAAGCTCACGGAGGTGGTCTTATGGGTCATTTTGGCGTTGACAAGACATTGGCTGTAGTGACGGATCATTTCTATTGGCCTCATATCAAGAAGGACGTCGAGAAGACTTGTGCCAAATGTGTGACTTGCCACAAAGCCAAATCCAGGTCCCATCCTCACGGATTATACTTACCTTTGCCTATCCCTAACGCCCCTTGGGAAGATATTTCCATGGATTTTGTCTTAGGGTTACCACAGGTTCAACACAAGGATTCAATTTTCGTGGTGGTTGATAGATTCTCGAAGATGGCACATTTCATACCGTGCAACAAGACCAATGATGCCTCCCAAATCGCCGATCTGTTCTTCAAAGAAGTGGTAAAATTACATGGTGTCCCTAGAACTATTGTCTCTGACCGTGATGTCAAATTTTTAGGACACTTTTGGAGAACCTTGTGGAGAAAGATGGGGACAAGGCTCTTGTTCTCAACTACTTGTCATCCACAAACGGATGGACAAACGGAAGTGGTAAACCGAACCCTTGCCACTTTACTTAGGGCCACACTCGGAAAGAACTTAAAAACATGGGTTCAATGTCTACCATTTGTTGAGTTCGCCTATAATCATGCCAGGCACTCTACTACTAATCTTTCTCCCTTTGAGATTGTCTATGGTTTCAGGCCCTTAACACCGATTGATTTAACTCCTATACCACACACCGAACAAATCAATGTCGATGGCAAGAACCGAGGCGAATACATCAAGAAACTACATGAACAAGTACGAGATAAGATTCTCAAGAAGAATGAGAAGATCAAAGCGCAAAGGGACAAAGGACGCAAGCGAGTCATCTTTGAGCCCGGAGAGTGGGTATGGATTCACATGCGACCGGAGAGGTTTCCTCGGAAGAGAAGTTCCAAACTAGCACCTCGAGGCGATGGACCGTTCAAAGTACTTGAGAAAATCAACGACAACGCCTACAAGCTGGAGCTTCCAGGTGAGTTCAACATTTCACATAGCTTTAATGTTGCTGACCTTTCACCTTATGTCTCAGATGAACAAGTTTTGAGGACAAAACCTTCTCAAGAGGGAGAGTATGATGCGGACATCAATCCGGCAACTGAACTATCTGACGAGGACACACATGAGGAGCATACTGAAGTGACAAATATTCAAGAGAAGACTCAAGAAGGTCCAATAACCCGAGCAAAAGCCAAGGAGTTGAATATAGGATCACACAACAAGCAAGTAGCGGACCAAGTGCATCAAGTGGAGGACGACCATGTCATCAAGATTCCAGAAGTAGCTGGACCTATCACAAGAGCTAGGAGGGATAAACTAAGAGAACAATTCAATGTATCCATACAAGCTCTACTCGACACAGCTGAAGATGTCCCGGACAACGGACCAACCATAGACCTAGCTGTGATGAGTTCTCGTCCAAGTCAGGTACGATTTGTGTTTAATTATTTCTGTTTCCTTGCAGGTGATATGGCCTCGGCCTAGTGGCTCTAGTAAGCCCACAATGAGTCTAGTTCGAGTCCCAGTAAAGTCTTTTATTTTATTTCTTTTTATTTTGTGTCTGTAGCTACACTTTCCATATAAGGAAACAGCATGTTGTTTCCATTGAGAGTGTGTGTCGTTTTCTTTTAATTTCGTACAAGTCCTGTTGTTTTTGTTTTGAGTCGCAACCCTAGAGGTTGTAGCCGTAAGGATCAGACTATAAGATCCCCGGCCGTGTATCTTTTTATTTACCCTACATCAATAAAGAACCTAATTTCTTCTAGCTTGAAAGTTGCTGAAACTTTTGCCCAGATCTTGTCTTTGTGTGTGATTCACAAAGCCACGATTCTCAAGCTGTATCAAGGAGCCTTTCACACTCCCTGTGGTGCTTATCGATCCACCATCACGTCCCCATCCATCAGGTTTCACAAGAGGAGCTTCGAGCTGCTTGTCTAGCCTTCCACACCGGTTTTGTGAGTTGTAGCGGAGGAGGAGCTTCGAGCTAACTTCGTTTCCACTTCAGACCCGGCTCAAAGACTCATTCACTTCGAGTCTTATATCATTGGTATCAGAGCCAAAGGTTCCTGCCTTTGGTTTTTTTTTTTCCTATCCCAGGTTGTTTCTTTTCATATTAGTTCTGTTTCAATTCAGTTCGTCTGTCTTGTTGTTTGAATTTTATAAAATAAAAAAAAAATCATAAAAATTTTTCGTCTTTTGTTTTGGATTCTAATCTCGCATTATCATCCAGGAAAATTGTTTTCAGTAATTTAGAAATTCATTTGATATTTTAGTTCATCGTCAAAAAAAAAAAAAAAAAAAAAAATCTGCTTTACCCGTCTGTTTGTTTCAATTTTCATAAAATCATAAAACCTCATAAAAATATTTCGTCTTTTGTTGTTGCTTCTTTAAACTCATCAGAAAATATAAAAATTGTTACTTTGATTTCTGCACATCATTTAATATTTTTCCCATATCAAAACCTAAACTGCAGTTTCCTTTGCTGTTTATCTGTTTTGTTTGAGAAAATTTGATTCTTGTGTTGATTCTTTGCTAGGAAAATCTACAGAATCCTTAGCACTTTGTATTCAAGTCGGATTGGAATAAAGCATGGCTGACGGAGATCCTGAACGTCAACAAGATATGATGGACGTTTTACGTGCAATGCAAGCCGACATGAGAGCTATGACTCAACGCATTGTTGATAATCACCAAGAACTTGGCACTCGCCTCACCCGCTTGGAACAACCACAACAACCCCCACCTGATCCTGAAGAGGAAGTTCTCTCAGAATCCGATGGAGACTCACTCGACACGCTAGCTCGACAACCACGTCGAGTTGATCCTCTACGGAGACACCGACCGAGAGAGGTAGAACCTAGAGAAAATAATCACGATATCAAGCTAACTCCACCATCTTTTGCAGGCAAAACTGATCCTGAAGCTTACTTGGATTGGGAACGGAGACTTGAGTATATCTTTGAATGCTATGGGTACCGAGAGAACAAAAAGGTGGCTGTAGCTGCAGCTCAACTCACGGGAAACGCCCTAGCATGGTGGGACAGAACAGTAGCTGAACGGAGACGACTTCACTTTGGAGCTGTCACCAACTGGCCCGACATGAAGTACCTAATGAGGGTCAGGTATGTCCCTGAACATTTTCATCGAGACTTACAAAAACGTTTCCGTAAGTTGACACAGGGAACAAGGAGCGTGGAGGACTATTTTGAGGAGTTTGAAAAGCTAATGAACTCGCTGGAGTTGGAAGAATCCGAGGAGGCTATGATGGCTCAATTCATCGATGGATTACAAGATAGGATTCAAAGAAAGGTTGAGCGTGCCAAGTACAAGAGTTTACCTGAACTCCTACACCTATCGGTCCAGATAGAGCAGCAGATTAGGCACAAGAATAACAGCAACAATCGTGCCAGAAATGTTCCACAAACATGGAAGAATGATGTGTCCAAAGTACAAGACAAAGGAAAAGCTGTTGAGATAGATTCCAGGTTCAAATCAAGGGCATCCGAACCACAAAGGAGTTTCCGTGACGAACAAGGTAAGTCTTCTAACCAAAATAATCGAACTCGTGACATTACTTGTTTTAAGTGCCAGGGAAGAGGGCATATATCAAGAGACTGCCCAAACCGGAGAGTAATGATCGTCACCAACACGGGAGATTACGAGTCACAAGATGAGGCTGTAGACGAGTCCGAAGAACACGGGGAAGACATCGAGTATCCGGACACTGGGGAATCACTCATGATAAGACGGGTTCTCAATGTTCAAGTAGGGCCTGAGGAGACCGCACAAAGAGAAAATCTCTTTCATACACGATGCACCATCAATGGCAAGGTTTGCAATTTAATTATAGATGGTGGTTCTTGTACTAACGTGGCCAGCAAGCTTCTTGTTGAGAAATTAGGTCTCGTGAAAACCAAGCATCCACGCCCATACAAGCTTCGGTGGCTCAATGACAAGGCCGAGATGAAGGTCTCCGAACAGGTAACGGTTCCATTTAGCATTGGTAAGTATGTTGATCAAGTTACTTGTGATGTAGTGCCCATGCAAGCCGGACACCTCCTCTTAGGGAGACCCTGGCAATTTGACCGAGAAACTCAACATGATGGACGTACTAACCAATACTCGGTGACACACCAAAACCGTAAGTTCACTCTTGCACCCCTCAGTCCCTCACAAGTTCATGCACTTCACGCAAAAATGGCTAAGGACGGAGAGGTAAGTACATCGAACCTGTACGTAAGCTACGGATCAGTTGGTAAGTCCCTTGGTGCCAAGGGCGCCCTACTACTAATGTTCTACCAAGAATGTCTAAGTGCCGATACAGGTGATCTAGAAATTCCTGAGGAAGTCCAACCCTTACTCCAGAGTTACTTGGACGTATTTCCCGAAGAACTACCACCCGGACTACCACCAATTAGAGGCATAGAACATCAAATCGATTTGGTTCCAGGAACAGTTCTGCCGAACAAACCCGCTTATAGGATGAATCCGGAGGAAAGCAAGGAATTGGAGAAACAAATCAATGATTTATTAGGCCAAGGTTACATTCGAGAAAGTCTTAGTCCATGTGCTGTGCCCGTTCTGCTCGTACCAAAGAAAGGAGGCACTTGGAGAATGTGTGTAGACTGTCGTGCCATCAACAACATAACCATCAAGTACCGGCACCCTATCCCACGTCTCGACGACATGTTAGACGAGCTCTGCGGTTCCACACTCTTCTCAAAGGTGGATCTTAAAAGTGGATATCATCAAGTACGTATGCGCGAAGGCGACGAATGGAAAACTGCTTTCAAAACAAAACAGGGGCTATACGAGTGGCTTGTCATGCCCTTTGGTCTCACCAACGCCCCCAGCACCTTCATGCGCTTGATGAACCAGGTTCTTCGTTCTTATATTGGAAAATTTGTAGTAGTTTATTTTGATGACATATTAATCTACAGCAAAAATCTTAAAGATCATTTAGAACACCTAGAACTTGTATTTAAATCACTTCGGAAGGAAAGCTTATACGCTAACCTAAAGAAGTGTGTCTTTTGTACTAACAAACTTGTGTTCTTAGGTTTTGTTATTAGTGAACAAGGAATACAGGTGGATGAAGAGAAGATAAAAGCTATCCGAGATTGGCCCACTCCCACTACCATCGGACATGTTCGGAGTTTCCACGGACTAGCTAGCTTCTATAGACGATTCGTCAAGGATTTTAGCACGGTAGCTGCACCACTCACAGCCGTGATCAAGAAGAATCAGCCATTTAAGTGGGGAGTTGCTCAAGAACAAGCCTTCAATACCTTGAAGGAGAAGCTAACACAAGCACCGGTTCTTTCTTTACCTAACTTTGACCTTATCTTCGAGATTGAATGTGATGCTTCAGGTCTAGGAATTGGAGCCGTGCTACACCAGAACAAGAAGCCCGTGGCCTTCTTCAGTGAGAAACTCAACGGAGCTGCACTCAACTACCCGACATATGACAAAGAGTTGTACGCCCTAGTCCGAGCCTTACAAACCTGGCAGCACTACCTACTGTCCAAGGAGTTCATCATCCACACCGATCATGAGACTCTCAAGCATCTCCGAGGACAAACAACACTCAAGAGGCGACATGCAAGATGGCTGGAGTTCATAGAAACGTTTCCTTACGTCATTAAGTACAAGAAGGGGGCGGAAAATGTGGTAGCTGATGCCTTATCCCGACGATACATACTAATCACCACGCTAGAAGCCAAGATCATGGGGTTTGAGCATCTCAAGGATCACTATGCCACGGATCCTGATTTTTCCGAGGCTTATGAAGCCTGTGGTAAGGGTGAATTCCATTCCTACTATTTGCATGATGGATTTCTTTTCAGGGATAAAAGACTATGCATACCAAGAGGATCCATGCGAGACTTGTTGCTCAAGGAAGCTCACGGAGGTGGTCTTATGGGTCATTTTGGCGTTGACAAGACATTGGCTGTAGTGACGGATCATTTCTATTGGCCTCATATCAAGAAGGACGTCGAGAAGACTTGTGCCAAATGTGTGACTTGCCACAAAGCCAAATCCAGGTCCCATCCTCACGGATTATACTTACCTTTGCCTATCCCTAACGCCCCTTGGGAAGATATTTCCATGGATTTTGTCTTAGGGTTACCACAGGTTCAACACAAGGATTCAATTTTCGTGGTGGTTGATAGATTCTCGAAGATGGCACATTTCATACCGTGCAACAAGACCAATGATGCCTCCCAAATCGCCGATCTGTTCTTCAAAGAAGTGGTAAAATTACATGGTGTCCCTAGAACTATTGTCTCTGACCGTGATGTCAAATTTTTAGGACACTTTTGGAGAACCTTGTGGAGAAAGATGGGGACAAGGCTCTTGTTCTCAACTACTTGTCATCCACAAACGGATGGACAAACGGAAGTGGTAAACCGAACCCTTGCCACTTTACTTAGGGCCACACTCGGAAAGAACTTAAAAACATGGGTTCAATGTCTACCATTTGTTGAGTTCGCCTATAATCATGCCAGGCACTCTACTACTAATCTTTCTCCCTTTGAGATTGTCTATGGTTTCAGGCCCTTAACACCGATTGATTTAACTCCTATACCACACACCGAACAAATCAATGTCGATGGCAAGAACCGAGGCGAATACATCAAGAAACTACATGAACAAGTACGAGATAAGATTCTCAAGAAGAATGAGAAGATCAAAGCGCAAAGGGACAAAGGACGCAAGCGAGTCATCTTTGAGCCCGGAGAGTGGGTATGGATTCACATGCGACCGGAGAGGTTTCCTCGGAAGAGAAGTTCCAAACTAGCACCTCGAGGCGATGGACCGTTCAAAGTACTTGAGAAAATCAACGACAACGCCTACAAGCTGGAGCTTCCAGGTGAGTTCAACATTTCACATAGCTTTAATGTTGCTGACCTTTCACCTTATGTCTCAGATGAACAAGTTTTGAGGACAAAACCTTCTCAAGAGGGAGAGTATGATGCGGACATCAATCCGGCAACTGAACTATCTGACGAGGACACACATGAGGAGCATACTGAAGTGACAAATATTCAAGAGAAGACTCAAGAAGGTCCAATAACCCGAGCAAAAGCCAAGGAGTTGAATATAGGATCACACAACAAGCAAGTAGCGGACCAAGTGCATCAAGTGGAGGACGACCATGTCATCAAGATTCCAGAAGTAGCTGGACCTATCACAAGAGCTAGGAGGGATAAACTAAGAGAACAATTCAATGTATCCATACAAGCTCTACTCGACACAGCTGAAGATGTCCCGGACAACGGACCAACCATAGACCTAGCTGTGATGAGTTCTCGTCCAAGTCAGGTACGATTTGTGTTTAATTATTTCTGTTTCCTTGCAGGTGATATGGCCTCGGCCTAGTGGCTCTAGTAAGCCCACAATGAGTCTAGTTCGAGTCCCAGTAAAGTCTTTTATTTTATTTCTTTTTATTTTGTGTCTGTAGCTACACTTTCCATATAAGGAAACAGCATGTTGTTTCCATTGAGAGTGTGTGTCGTTTTCTTTTAATTTCGTACAAGTCCTGTTGTTTTTGTTTTGAGTCGCAACCCTAGAGGTTGTAGCCGTAAGGATCAGACTATAAGATCCCCGGCCGTGTATCTTTTTATTTACCCTACATCAATAAAGAACCGAATTTCTTCTAGCTTGAAAGTTGCTGAAACTTTTGCCCAGATCTTGTCTTTGTGTGTGATTCACAAAGCCACGATTCTCAAGCTGTATCAAGGAGCCTTTCACACTCCCTGTGGTGCTTATCGATCCACCATCACGTCCCCATCCATCAGGTTTCACAAGAGGAGCTTCGAGCTGCTTGTCTAGCCTTCCACACCGGTTTTGTGAGTTGTAGCGGAGGAGGAGCTTCGAGCTAACTTCGTTTCCACTTCAGACCCGGCTCAAAGACTCATTCACTTCGAGTCTTATATCATTGGTATCAGAGCCAAAGGTTCCTGCCTTTGGTTTTTTTTTTTCCTATCCCAGGTTGTTTCTTTTCATATTAGTTCTGTTTCAATTCAGTTCGTCTGTCTTGTTGTTTGAATTTTATAAAATAAAAAAAAAATCATAAAAATTTTTCGTCTTTTGTTTTGGATTCTAATCTCGCATTATCATCCAGGAAAATTGTTTTCAGTAATTTAGAAATTCATTTGATATTTTAGTTCATCGTCAAAAAAAAAAAAAAAAAAAAAAATCTGCTTTACCCGTCTGTTTGTTTCAATTTTCATAAAATCATAAAACCTCATAAAAATATTTCGTCTTTTGTTGTTGCTTCTTTAAACTCATCAGAAAATATAAAAATTGTTACTTTGATTTCTGCACATCATTTAATATTTTTCCCATATCAAAACCTAAACTGCAGTTTCCTTTGCTGTTTATCTGTTTTGTTTGAGAAAATTTGATTCTTGTGTTGATTCTTTGCTAGGAAAATCTACAGAATCCTTAGCACTTTGTATTCAAGTCGGATTGGAATAAAGCATGGCTGACGGAGATCCTGAACGTCAACAAGATATGATGGACGTTTTACGTGCAATGCAAGCCGACATGAGAGCTATGACTCAACGCATTGTTGATAAGCCGACATCGATCAAATATCTTTTCGGTGTTTGTGTGTTTGTTTTTTTATTGTTGGGGTGTTTATTTATTATTCATGAGAAGTTGCATGGTTAATGGAGTAGGAGAAATTAATTATTATTTATGGGAATAATAATTAATTATTTATTGCAAAAAAAAAAAAAAAACGAGTGCGGTCGTTTCACAAAGAGAGTGGAGGAATTCGCCTGATAAAAAAGAAGAATAAACCTGATTTGGAACTGAAGAGAGTGCTGGATGCGAGAGCGGAGCGGAGAATCTATGTAACTGAAAGAAGAAGAGAAGCAAATAAAAAGGAAGCCTTTGCCGAACTGAAAATTCAAATTAAATCAAGAGGAAATTTGAATCAACAATCACAAATTAAATCAACAAAGAAGTGCAATAAGAACAGAGGCACGAACAAATGTGTGTCAACATAACCAAAAAAAAAAGAAAAACAGAACCCTAATCGATAGTCTCAAAACGTGCCATGAATAGGAAATAGCAAGAATGAAATCTTTCTTACTAAGGAGAGTCGGTCGCCGTCGAAAGAGAGCCATCAGTCGGAAAAGAAGAGTCGTCCGTCGCGGAAGAGGCAGAGGCTGAAAAATAAAGTTTTGGATTTGAGAGATGGGATTCGGGTTTTGGACTTCTAGAGTTTTGGTGTCTGTGAAACCAATAGCCGATCCCAAGGATAGGAAGAACAAAGCTCTAATCCTTACAAACACCTGCAACATCAACCATACAACCAAATTTCCAACAGATTAACAGAAGCACATATTTGTACTCGGAAACTTCAACTAATGAAGCTACTAAATCTGTCTCCAAAAATCTTGAGCCTTTTCCTGCACTTATTTGTTTCTATCAAAGAAACCTCTACGCCTAACATCCAAAGTTACTAGAACAAAAAAATGTACACACAGTTCTCCATATACAAACAATCGATCTAAGACAAGGAAAAAAAACCTTAACAATTTTGAAGAAAGAAAAAATATATACCGTTGTAAAGTCAAAACAAAGACGTTCTATCCCTGAAGTCCGCGATAGAGCATATGGAAGAACCATAACAGCAATCCGACCATTTTTAGAAAAACATAAAGAATAACCTTCTGTAACCTCGTTTCCACCGTAAACCTGTTGGTTTTCATCCCAAGAAGCAGCAGACCTCACACAACTGTGATCATCATCACTGTTATGCAAGAGCAGAAGAGCGTAATAGCGGCTCAGCCCCCAGCTAAATGCAGCAGTACCCATTTTTTAGAGAAAGTGAAAACCGAATGAGAAAGAAAGAAACTAGGGAGAGAGAAACGAAACTGGGGAGAAAGAAACTAAGGTTTATAAGTTGATTTTCTTATAAATTTATCATGTAATATTGTGTATTATGGGTGGTCATCATCATTCCACAACATCCATCACTTCTTATTTATTTTATTATCATACCATTGAAAAACTTTGTTCAAGGGATACTCAATGTCAGAAGCAGTCATATCAAAGATCTTTGAATTCAAAAAAAATATGAAAAAGATTTATTTTTTTTAAATACATATAAATATTATGTCATCACCTCATCATTTAGTTAACTTGGAGCGATGCAAAGGAAGCAGCCAGATCCAACGCCGCTTGTAAGTGAGAAGCATTCGTTCCCTGAACCAAAAAAAAAAAAAACAAAATTGTTGACAATTGTAAAAGATAAAACTAGGAGTTATGTTCCATTCATTTACATGGACGATAACATATTATACCACTAGCCAAGATAATTACCAAATCCAAATGATATAAGATGAAAGAACTGACATTATCCATCATAATTACCAAGCACATAATGTGTTTAAGAAAATGCTTTAGCATTAGCAATATGAACCAAAAAGAAGATCAGTTGTAGCAAAACCTTTTTACGATCCTTTCAACTAAGAGAGTGGAGGAATTCGCCTGATAAAGAAGAAGAATAAACCTGATTTGGAATTGAAGAGAGTGCTGGATGCGGGAGCGGAGCGGAGAATCTATGTAACTGAAAGAAGAAGAGAAGCAAATAAAAAGGAAGCCTTTGCCGAACTGAAAATTCAAATTAAATCAAGAGGAAATTTGAATCAACAATCACAAATTAAATCAACAAAGAAGTACAATAACAACAGAGGCACGAACAAATGTGTGTCAACATAACCAAAAAAAAAAGAAAAACGGAACCCTAATCGATAGTCTCAAAACGTGCCATGAATAGGACATAGCAAGAATGAAATCTTTCTTACTAAGGAGAGTCGGTCGTCGTCGAAAGAGAGCCATCGGTCGGAAAAGAAGAGTCGTCCGTCGCGGAAGAGGCAGAGGCTGAAAAAGAAAGTTTTGGATTTGAGAGATGGGATTCGGGTTTTGGACTTCTAGAGTTTTGGTGTCTGTGAAACCAATAGCCGATCCCAAGGATAGGAAGAACAAAGCTCTAATCCTTACAAACACCTGCAACGTCAACTATACAACCAAATTTCCAACAGATTAACAGAAGCACATATTTGTACTCGGAAACTTCAACTAATGAAGCTACTAAATCTGTCTCCAAAAATCTTGAGCCTTTTCCTGCACTTATTTGTTTCTATCAAAGAAACCTCTACGCCTAACATCCAAAGTTAATAGAACAAAAAAATGTACACACAGTTCTCCATATACAAACAATCGATCTAAGACAAGGAAAAAAAACCTTAACAATTTTGAAGAAAGAAAAAATATATACCGTTGTAAAGTCAAAACAAAGACGTTCTATCCCTGAAGTCCGCGATAGAGCATATGGAAGAACCATAACAGCAATCCGACCATTTTTAGAAAAACATAAAGAATAACCTTCTGTAACCTCGTTTCCACCGTAAACCTGTTGGTTTTCATCCCAAGAAGCAGCAGACCTCACACAACTGTGATCATTATCACTGTTATGCAAGAGCAGAAGAGCGTAATAGCGGCTCAGCCCCCAGCTAAATGCAGCAGTACCCATTTTTTAGAGAAAGTGAAAACCGAATGAGAAAGAAAGAAACTAGGGAGAGAGAAACGAAACTGGGGAGAAAGAAACTGAGGTTTATAAGTTGATTTTCTTATAAATTTATCATGTAATATTGTGTGTTATGGGTAGTCATCATCATTCCACAACATCCATCACTTCTTATTTATTTTATTATCATACCATTGAAAAACTTTGTTCAAGGGATACTCAATGTCAGAAGCAGTACTCATATCAAAGATCTTTGAATTCAAAGAAAATATGAAAAAGATTTATTTTTTTTAAATACATATAAATATTATGTCATCACCTCATCATTTAGTTAACTTGGAGCGATGCAAAGGAAGCAGCCAGATCCAACGCCGCTTGTAAGTGAGAAGCATTCGTTCCCTGAACCAAAAAAAAAAAAAAATTGTTGACAATTGTAAAAGATAAAACTACGAGTTATGTTCCATTCATTTACTTGGACGATAACATATTATACCACTAGCCAAGATAATTACCAAATCCAAATGATATAAGATGAAAGAACTGACATTATCCATCATAATTACCAAGCACATAATGTGTTTAAGAAAATGCTTTAGCATTAGCAATATGAACCAAAAAGAAGATCAGTTGTAGCAAAACCTTTTTACGATCCTTTCAACTAAGAGAGTGGAGGAATTCGCCTGATAAAGAAGAAGAATAAACCTGATTTGGAATTGAAGAGAGTGCTGGATGCGAGAGCGGAGCGGAGAATCTATGTAACTGAAAGAAGAAGAGAAGCAAATAAAAAGGAAGCCTTTGCCGAACTGAAAATTCAAATTAAATCAAGAGGAAATTTGAATCAACAATCACAAATTAAATCAACAAAGAAGTACAATAACAATAGAGGCACGAACAAATGTGTGTCAACATAACCAAAAAAAAAAAGAAAAACGGAACCCTAATCGATAGTCTCAAAACGTGCCATGAATAGGAAATAGCAAGAATGAAATCTTTCTTACTAAGGAGAGTCGGTCGTCGTCGAAAGAGAGCCATCGGTCGGAAAAGAAGAGTCGTCCGTCGCGGAAGAGGCAGAGGCTGAAAAAGAAAGTTTTGGATTTGAGAGATGGGATTCGGGTTTTGGACTTCTAGAGTTTTGGTGTCTGTGAAACCAATAGCCGATCCCAAGGATAGGAAGAACAAAGCTCTAATCCTTAGAAACACCTGCAACGTCAACTATACAAGCAAATTTCCAACAGATTAACAGAAGCACATATTTGTACTCGGAAACTTCAACTAATGAAGCTACTAAATCTGTCTCCAAAACTCTTGAGCCTTTTCCTGCACTTATTTGTTTCTATCAAAGAAACCTCTACGCCTAACATCCAAAGTTACTAGAACAAAAAAATGTACACACAGTTCTCCATATACAAACAATCGATCTAAGACAAGGAAAAAAAACCTTAACAATTTTGAAGAAAGAAAAAATATATACCGTTGTAAAGTCAAAACAAAGACGTTCTATCCCTGAAGTCCACGATAGAGCATATGGAAGAACCATAACAGCAATCCGACCATTTTTAGAAAAACATAAAGAATAACCTCCTGTAACCTCGTTTCCACCGTAAACCTGTTGGTTTTCATCCCAAGAAGCAGCAGACCTCACACAACTGTGATCATCATCACTGTTATGCAAGAGCAGAAGAGCGTAATAGCGGCTCAGCCCCCAGCTAAATGCAGCAGTACCCATTTTTTAGAGAAAGTGAAAACCGAATGAGAAAGAAAGTAACTAGGGAGAGAGAAACGAAACTGGGGAGAAAGAAACTGAGGTTTATAAGTTGATTTTCTTATGAATTTATCATGTAATATTGTGTGTTATGGGTAGTCATCATCATTCCACAACATCCATCACTTCTTATTTATTTTATTATCATACCATTGAAAAACTTTGTTCAAGGGATACTCAATGTCAGAAGCAGTACTCATATCAAAGATCTTTGAATTCAAAGAAAATATGAAAAAGATTTATTTTTTTTAAATACATATAAATATTATGTCATCACCTCATCATTTAGTTAACTTGGAGCGATGCAAAGGAAGCAGCCAGATCCAACGCCGCTTGTAAGTGAGAAGCATTCGTTCCCTGAACCAAAAAAAAAAAAAAAAATTGTTGACAATTGTAAAAGATAAAACTAGGAGTTATGTTCCATTCATTTACATGGACGATAACATATTATACCACTAGCCAAGATAATTACCAAATCCAAATGATATAAGATGAAAGAACTGACATTATCCATCATAATTACCAAGCACATAATGTGTTTAAGAAAATGCTTTAGCATTAGCAATATGAACCAAAAAGAAGATCAGTTGTAGCAAAACCTTTTTACGATCCTTTCAACTAAGAGAGTGGAGGAATTCGCCTGATAAAGAAGAAGAATAAACCTGATTTGGAATTGAAGAGAGTGCTGGATGCGAGAGCGGAGCGGAGAATCTATGTACCTGAAAGAAGAAGAGAAGCAAATAAAAAGGAAGCCTTTGCCGAACTGAAAATTCAAATTAAATCAAGAGGAAATTTGAATCAACAATCACAAATTAAATCAACAAAGAAGTACAATAACAACAGAGGCACGAACAAATGTGTGTCAACATAACCAAAAAAAAAAGAAAAATGGAACCCTAATCGATAGTCTCAAAACGTGCCATGAATAGGAAATAGCAAGAATGAAATCTTTCTTACTAAGGAGAGTCGGTCGTCGTCGAAAGAGAGCCATCGGTCGGAAAAGAAGAGTCGTCCGTCGCGGAAGAGGCAGAGGCTGAAAAAGAAAGTTTTGGATTTGAGAGATGGGATTCGGGTTTTGGACTTCTAGAGTTTTGGTGTCTGTGAAACCAATAGCCGATCCCAAGGATAGGAAGAACAAAGCTCTAATCCTTACAAACACCTGCAACGTCAACTATACAACCAAATTTCCAACAGATTAACAGAAGCACATATTTGTACTCGGAAACTTCAACTAATGAAGCTACTAAATCTGTCTCCAAAAATCTTGAGCCTTTTCCTGCACTTATTTGTTTCTATCAAAGAAACCTCTACGCCTAACATCCAAAGTTACTAGAACAAAAAAATGTACACACAGTTCTCCATATACAAACAATCGATCTAAGACAAGGAAAAAAAACCTTAACAATTTTGAAGAAAGAAAAAATATATACCGTTGTAAAGTCAAAACAAAGACGTTCTATCCCTGAAGTCCGCGATAGAGCATATGGAAGAACCATAACAGCAATCCGACCATTTTTAGAAAAACATAAAGAATAACCTTCTGTAACCTCGTTTCCACCGTAAACCTGTTGGTTTTCATCCCAAGAAGCAGCAGACCTCACACAACTGTGATCATCATCACTGTTATGCAAGAGCAGAAGAGCGTAATAGCGGCTCAGCCCCCAGCTAAATGCAGCAGTACCCATTTTTTAGAGAAAGTGAAAACCGAATGAGAAAGAAAGAAACTAGGGAGAGAGAAACGAAACTGGGGAGAAAGAAACTGAGGTTTATAAGTTGATTTTCTTATGAATTTATCATGTAATATTGTGTGTTATGGGTAGTCATCATCATTCCACAACATCCATCACTTCTTATTTATTTTATTATCATACCATTGAAAAACTTTGTTCAAGGGATACTCAATGTCAGAAGCAGTACTCATATCAAAGATCTTTGAATTCAAAGAAAATATGAAAAAGATTTATTTTTTTTAAATACATATAAATATTATGTCATCACCTCATCATTTAGTTAACTTGGAGCGATGCAAAGGAAGCAGCCAGATCCAACGCCGCTTGTAAGTGAGAAGCATTCGTTCCCTGAACCAAAAAAAAAAAAAAAAATTGTTGACAATTGTAAAAGATAAAACTAGGAGTTATGTTCCATTCATTTACATGGACGATAATATATTATACCACTAGCCAAGATAATTACCAAATCCAAATAATATAAGATGAAAGAACTGACATTATCCATCATAATTACCAAGCACATAATGTGTTTAAGAAAATGCTTTAGCATTAGCAATATGAACCAAAAAGAAGATCAGTTGTAGCAAAACCTTTTTACGATCCTTTCAACTAAGAGAGTGGAGGAATTCGCCTGATAAAGAAGAAGAATAAACCTGATTTGGAATTGAAGAGAGTGCTGGATGCGAGAGCGGAGCGGAGAATCTATGCACCTGAAAGAAGAAGAGAAGCAAATAAAAAGGAAGCCTTTGCCGAACTGAAAATTCAAATTAAATCAAGAGGAAATTTGAATCAACAATCACAAATTAAATCAACAAAGAAGTACAATAACAACAGAGGCACGAACAAATGTGTGTCAACATAACCAAAAAAAAAAGAAAAACGGAACCCTAATCGATAGTCTCAAAACGTGCCATGAATAGGAAATAGCAAGAATGAAATCTTTCTTACTAAGGAGAGTCGGTCGTCGTCGAAAGAGAGCCATCGGTCGGAAAAGAAGAGTCGTCCGTCGCGGAAGAGGCAGAGGCTGAAAAAGAAAGTTTTGGATTTGAGAGATGGGATTCGGGTTTTGGACTTCTAGAGTTTTGGTGTCTGTGAAACCAATAGCCGATCCCAAGGATAGGAAGAACAAAGCTCTAATCCTTACAAACACCTGCAACGTCAACTATACAACCAAATTTCCAACAGATTAACAGAAGCACATATTTGTACTCGGAAACTTCAACTAATGAAGCTACTAAATCTGTCTCCAAAAATCTTGAGCCTTTTCCTGCACTTCTTTGTTTCTATCAAAGAAACCTCTACGCCTAACATCCAAAGTTACTAGAACAAAAAAATGTACACACAGTTCTCCATATACAAACAATCGATCTAAGACAAGGAAAAAAAACCTTAACAATTTTGAAGAAAGAAAAAATATATACCGTTGTAAAGTCAAAACAAAGACGTTCTATCCCTGAAGTCCGCGATAGAGCATATGGAAGAACCATAACAGCAATCCGACCATTTTTAGAAAAACATAAAGAATAACCTTCTGTAACCTCGTTTCCACCGTAAACCTGTTGGTTTTCATCCCAAGAAGCAGCAGACCTCACACAACTGTGATCATCATCACTGTTATGCAAGAGCAGAAGAGCGTAATAGCGGCTCAGCCCCCAGCTAAATGCAGCAGTACCCATTTTTTAGAGAAAGTGAAAACCGAATGAGAAAGAAAGAAACTAGGGAGAGAGAAACGAAACTGGGGAGAAAGAAACTGAGGTTTATAAGTTGATTTTCTTATGAATTTATCATGTAATATTGTGTGTTATGGGTAGTCATCATCATTCCACAACATCCATCACTTCTTATTTATTTTATTATCATACCATTGAAAAACTTTGTTCAAGGGATACTCAATGTCAGAAGCAGTACTCATATCAAAGATCTTTGAATTCAAAGAAAATATGAAAAAGATTTATTTTTTTTAAATACATATAAATATTATGTCATCACCTCATCATTTAGTTAACTTGGAGCGATGCAAAGGAAGCAGCCAGATCCAACGCCGCTTGTAAGTGAGAAGCATTCGTTCCCTGAACCAAAAAAAAAAAAAAAAATTGTTGACAATTGTAAAAGATAAAACTACGAGTTATGTTCCATTCATTTACATGGACGATAACATATTATACCACTAGCCAAGATAATTACCAAATCCAAATGATATAAGATGAAAGAACTGACATTATCCATCATAATTACCAAGCACATAATGTGTTTAAGAAAATGCTTTAGCATTAGCAATATGAACCAAAAAGAAGATCAGTTGTAGCAAAACCTTTTTACGATCCTTTCAACTAAGAGAGTGGAGGAATTCGCCTGATAAAGAAGAAGAATAAACCTGATTTGGAATTGAAGAGAGTGCTGGATGCGAGAGCGGAGCGGAGAATCTATGCACCTGAAAGAAGAAGAGAAGCAAATAAAAAGGAAGCCTTTGCCGAACTGAAAATTCAAATTAAATCAAGAGGAAATTTGAATCAACAATCACAAATTAAATCAACAAAGAAGTACAATAACAACAGAGGCACGAACAAATGTGTGTCAACATAACCAAAAAAAAAAGAAAAACGGAACCCTAATCGATAGTCTCAAAACGTGCCATGAATAGGAAATAGCAAGAATGAAATCTTTCTTACTAAGGAGAGTCGGTCGTCGTCGAAAGAGAGCCATCGGTCGGAAAAGAAGAGTCGTCCGTCGCGGAAGAGGCAGAGGCTGAAAAAGAAAGTTTTGGATTTGAGAGATGGGATTCGGGTTTTGGACTTCTAGAATTTTGGTGTCTGTGAAACCAATAGCCGATCCCAAGGATAGGAAGAACAAAGCTCTAATCCTTACAAACACCTGCAACGTCAACTATACAACCAAATTTCCAACAGATTAACAGAAGCACATATTTGTACTCGGAAACTTCAACTAATGAAGCTACTAAATCTGTCTCCAAAAATCTTGAGCCTTTTCCTGCACTTATTTGTTTCTATCAAAGAAACCTCTACGCCTAACATCCAAAGTTACTAGAACAAAAAAATGTACACACAGTTCTCCATATACAAACAATCGATCTAAGACAAGGAAAAAAAACCTTAACAATTTTGAAGAAAGAAAAAATATATACCGTTGTAAAGTCAAAACAAAGACGTTCTATCCCTGAAGTCCGCGATAGAGCATATGGAAGAACCATAACAGCAATCCGACCATTTTTAGAAAAACATAAAGAATAACCTTCTGTAACCTCGTTTCCACCGTAAACCTGTTGGTTTTCATCCCAAGAAGCAGCAGACCTCACACAACTGTGATCATCATCACTGTTATGCAAGAGCAGAAGAGCGTAATAGCGGCTCAGCCCCCAGCTAAATGCAGCAGTACCCATTTTTTAGAGAAAGTGAAAACCGAATGAGAAAGAAAGAAACTAGGGAGAGAGAAACGAAACTGGGGAGAAAGAAACTGAGGTTTATAAGTTGATTTTCTTATAAATTTATCATGTAATATTGTGTGTTATGGGTAGTCATCATCATTCCACAACATCCATCACTTCTTATTTATTTTATTATCATACCATTGAAAAACTTTGTTCAAGGGATACTCAATGTCAGAAGCAGTACTCATATCAAAGATCTTTGAATTCAAAGAAAATATGAAAAAGATTTTTTTTTTTTTAAATACATATAAATATTATGTCATCACCTCATCATTTAGTTAACTTGGAGCGATGCAAAGGAAGCAGCCAGATCCAACGCCGCTTGTAAGTGAGAAGCATTCGTTCCCTGAACCAAAAAAAAATAAAAAATTGTTGACAATTGTAAAAGATAAAACTAGGAGTTATGTTCCATTCATTTACATGGACGATAACATATTATACCACTAGCCAAGATAATTACCAAATCCAAATGATATAAGATGAAAGAACTGACATTATCCATCATAATTACCAAGCACATAATGTGTTTAAGAAAATGTTTTAGCATTAGCAATATGAACCAAAAAGAAGATCAGTTGTAGCAAAACCTTTTTACGATCCTTTCAACTAAGAGAGTGGAGGAATTCGCCTGATAAAGAAGAAGAATAAACCTGATTTGGAATTGAAGAGATTGCTGGATGCGGGAGCGGAGCGGAGAATCTATGTAACTGAAAGAAGAAGAGAAGCAAATAAAAAGGAAGCCTTTGCCGAACTGAAAATTCAAATTAAATCAAGAGGAAATTTGAATCAACAATCACAAATTAAATCAACAAAGAAGTACAATAACAACAGAGGCACGAACAAATGTGTGTCAACATAACCAAAAAAAAAAGAAAAACGGAACCCTAATCGATAGTCTCAAAACGTGCCATGAATAGGAAATAGCAAGAATGAAATCTTTCTTACTAAGGAGAGTCGGTCGTCGTCGAAAGAGAGCCATTGGTCGGAAAAGAAGAGTCGTCCGTCGCGGAAGAGGCAGAGGCTGAAAAAGAAAGTTTTGGATTTGAGAGATGGGATTCGGGTTTTGGACTTCTAGAGTTTTGGTGTCTGTGAAACCAATAGCCGATCCCAAGGATAGGAAGAACAAAGCTCTAATCCTTACAAACACCTGCAACGTCAACTATACAACCAAATTTCCAACAGATTAACAGAAGCACATATTTGTACTCGGAAACTTCAACTAATGAAGCTACTAAATCTGTCTCCAAAAATCTTGAGCCTTTTCCTGCACTTATTTGTTTCTATCAAAGAAACCTCTACGCCTAACATCCAAAGTTACTAGAACAAGAAAATGTACACACAGTTCTCTACATACAAACAATCGATCTAAGACAAGGAAAAAAAACCTTAACAATTTTGAAGAAAGAAAAAATATATACCGTTGTAAAGTCAAAACAAAGACGTTCTATCCCTGAAGTCCGCGATAGAGCATATGGATGAACCATAACAGCAATCCGACCATTTTTAGAAAAACATAAAGAATAACCTCTTGTAACCTCGTTTCCACCGTAAACCTGTTGGTTTTCATCTCTAGAAGCAGCCGACCTCACACAACTGTGATCATCATCACTGTTATGCAAGAGCAGAAGAGCGTAATAGCGGCTCACCCCCCAGCTAAATGCAGTAGTACCCATTTTTTAGAGAAAGTGAAAACCGAATGAGAAATAAAGAAACTGGGGAGAGAGAAACGAAACTGGGGAAAAAGAAACTGAGGGTTATAAGTTGATTTTCTTATAAATTTATCATGTAATACTGTGTGTTACGGATAGTCATCATCATTCCACAACATCCATCACTTCTTATTTATTTTATTATCATACCAATGAAAAACTTTGTTCAAGGGATACTCAATGTCAGAAGTACTCATATCAAAGATCTTTGAATTCAAAGAAAATATAATAAAAAGATTTATTTTTTTTAAATACATATAAATATTATGTCATCACCTCATCATTTAGTTAACTTGGAGCGATGCAAAGGAAGCAGCCAGATCCAACGCCGCTTGTAAGTGAGAAGCATTCGTTCCCTGAACCAAAAAAAAAAAAAAAATTGTTGACAATTGTAAGAGATAAAACTAGGAGTTATGTTCCATTCATTTACATGGACGATAACATATTATACCACTAGCCAATATAATTACCAAATCCAAATGATGTAAGATGAAAGAAGTGACATTATCCATCATAATTACCAAGCACATAATGTGTTTAAGAAAATGCTTTAGCATTAGCAATATGAACCAAAAAGAAGATCAGTTGTAGCAAAACCATTTTACGATCCTTTCAACAAAGAGAGTGGAGGAATTCGCCTGATAAAGAAGAAGAATAAATCTGATTTGGAATTGAAGAGAGTGCTGGATGCGAGAGCGGAGCGGAGAATCTATGTAACTGAAAGAAGAAGAGAAGCAAATAAAATGGAAGCCTTTGCCGAACTGAAAATTCAAATTAAATAAAGAGGAAATTTGAATCAACAATCACAAATTAAATCAACAAAGAAGTACAATAAGAACAGAGGCACGAACAAATGTGTGTCAACATAACCAAAAAAAAAAAGAAAAACGGAACCCTAATCGATAGTCTCAAAACGTGCCATGAATAGGAAATAGCAAGAATGAAATCTTTCTTACTAAGGAGAGTCGGTCGTCGTCGAAAGAGAGCCATCGGTCGGAAAAGAAGAGTCGTCCGTCGCGGAAAAGGCAGAGGCTGAAAAAGAAAGTTTTGGATTTGAGAGATGGGATTCCGGTTTTGGACTTCTAGAGTTTTGGTGTCTGTGAAACCAATAGCTGATCCCAAGGATAGGAAGAACAAAGCTCTAATCCTTACAAACACCTGCAACGTCAACCATACAACCAAATTTCCAACAGATTAACAGAAGCACATATTTGTACTCGGAAACTTCAACTAATGAAGCTACTAAATCTGTCTCCAAAAATCTTGAGCCTTTTCCTGCACTTATTTGTTTCTATCAAAGAAACCTCTACGCCTAACATCCAAAGTTACTAGAACAAGAAAATGTACACACAGTTCTCTACATACAAACAATCGATCTAAGACAAGGATAAAAAACCTTAACAATTTTGAAGAAAGAAAAAATATATACCGTTGTAAAGTCAAAACAAAGACATTCTATCCCTGAAGTCCGCGATAGAGCATATGGATGAACCATAACAGCAATCCGACCATTTTTAGAAAAACATAAAGAATAACCTCCTGTAACCTCGTTTCTTCCACCGTAAACCTGTTGGTTTTCATCCCAAGAAGCAGCAGACCTCACACCTCTGCGATCATCATCACTGTTATGCAAGAGCAGAAGAGCGTAATAGCGGCTCACCCCCCAGCTAAATGCAGCAGTACCCATTTTTTAGAGAAAGTGAAAACCGAATGAGAAAGAAAGAAACTGGGGAGAGAGAAACGAAAATGGGGTGAAAGAAACTGAGGGTTATAAGTTGATTTTCTTATAAATTTATCATGTAATATTGTGTGTTACGGGTAGTCATCATCATTCCACAACATCCATCACTTCTTATTTATTTTATTATCATACCAATGAAAAACTTTGTTCAAGGGATACTCAATGTCAGAAGCAGTCATATCAAAGATCTTTGAATTCAAAGAAAATATGAAAAAGATTTATTTTTTTAAAATACATATAAATATTATGTCATCACCTCATCATTTAGTTAACTTGGAGCGATGCAAAGGAAGCAGCCAGATCCAACGCCGCTTGTAAGTGAGAAGCATTCGTTCCCTGAACCAAAAAAAAAAAAAAATTGTTGACAATTGTAAAAGATAAAACTAGGAGTTATGTTCCATTCATTTACATGGACGATAACATATTATACCACTAGCCAAGATAATTACCGAATCCAAATGATATAAGATGAAAGAACTGACATTATCCATCATAATTACCAAGCACATAATGTGTTTAAGAAAATGCTTTAGCATTAGCAATATGAACCAAAAAGAAGATCAGTTGTAGCAAAACCTTTTTACGATCCTTTCAACAAAGAGAGTGGAGGAATTCGCCTGATAAAGAAGAAGAATAAACCTGATTTGGAATTGAAGAGAGTGCTGGATGCGAGAGCGGAGCGGAGAATCTATGTAACTCAAAGAAGAAGAGAAGCAAATAAAAAGGAAGCCTTTGCCGAACTGAAAATTCAAATTAAATAAAGAGGAAATTTGAATCAACAATCACAAATTAAATCAACAAAGATGTACAATAAGAACAGAGGCACGAACAAATGTGTGTCAACATAACCAAAAAAAAAGAAAAACGGAACCCTAATCGATAGTCTCAAAACGTGCCATGAATTGGAAATAGCAAGAATGAAATCTTTCTTACTAAGGAGAGTCGGTCGTCGTCGAAAGAGAGCCATCGGTCGGAAAAGAAGAGTCGTCCGTCGCGGAAGAGGGAGAGGCTGAAAAAGAAAGTTTTGGATTTGAGAGATGGGATTCGGGTTTTGGACTTCTAGAGTTTTGGTGTCTGTGAAACCAATAGCCGATCCCAAGGATAGGAAGAACAAAGCTCTAATCCTTACAAACACCTGCAACGTCAACCATACAACCAAATTTCCAACAGATTAACAGAAGCACATATTTGTACTCGGAAAACATTAACTAATGAGGCTACTAAATCTGTCTCCAAAAATCTTGAGCCTTTTCCTGCACTTATTTGTTTCTATCAAAGAAACCTCTACGCCTAACATCCAAAGTTACTAGAACAAGAAAATGTACACACAGTTCTCTACATACAAACAATCGATCTAAGACAAGGAAAAAAAACCTTAACAATTTTGAAGAAAGAAAAAATATATACCGTTGTAAAGTCAAAACAAAGACGTTCTATCCCTGAAGTCCGCGATAGAGCATATGGATGAACCATAACAGCAATCCGACCATTTTTAGAAAAACATAAAGAATAACCTCATGTAACCACCGTAAACCTTTTGGTTTTCATCCCAAGAAGCAGCAGGCCTCACACAACTGTGATCATCATCACTAAAGGCGATGATAAAAACTCGAGTAAATTGGAGGAGGAAGTTGCCATGTTGGTATAAGCCAGAGATCGATTCTCCTCAAGCGTGAAAACATTAATCATTTCCATTTGGCCAGGGACATTCACATGGCTTTCCCTGGACTCTGGGGGGATTATGGGTCTCGGTCCGGAACCCTCCTAGTTAACAAAAGAAAAAAAAAAAAAAACTCGAGTAAATTGCATGACTTAAAAAATACGTGGAACTATCTTACAAGGTTCCAGAAAATTTTGCAAGCATGTGGCCTTGTGGGCAGTGGGCTCGTAAGATTTTGAATTGTTGTTACGCTGCGCTCTTTAGCCTCTTCTAAATAGAGATATTTTCATGGGCTGAAACCCACAAATCTATATATATTTAACAGTAAATTTGAATCCATTTAACAATTTATAAAATAAATCTATTCCAAATTACAGTAAAACTTTTATAAAATAATACTCATAAATTAATCAACACTATAAAATTATAAAACTATTTAGTTCCGAATAAAACTAATATAAAAATTAACAAAATTCGATAAAATTATAATTTTTGTAAAACTTGCTATATAAATATATAATTTCCTTTAGTATCATGAAATTAATGATTATACGGATCCCGATGGGTAGACGATCCTTAAGAGCTAACTAAGTAATAAAGAGCAATATGGTACCCTTTGGTGAAACTATAAAAAGCGACTCCACTCAACAGCATCACGAGAGCACCGAATTTGATCATGAGTCATTGACACAGAAAAAGAGACACGATGTTATCCTCCGGAACGCTTCCATTTGTACATGTCTCTACGTGCATCTGCATCTAGGACAAGAGTAGAGAGTATATCATCGATCATAGATGGAAAGTGGTGCCTATGACGGCTGTAAATCTTTCAAACCGAAGACGATGCATCATCAGCAACGAGGGCATGACAAGGATTATCCAGATTAAGCATGCCATATTCTTAAATAATGTTTAATAATTTCCCAAGTTGATGCCAATTGTCAAACCAAAAGTACGAAGATTTACTATCCCTTATCTCAACTGTGGGAAACTGAGCTCCTTGTTCTCTGAGCTTAACAAGGTTCCTCCAGACCCAAAACTCTTCCAAGCCACCCCAAGGGAACACGCAAATAATAATGTATCTTAATACTAATACTATGGAAGTACAAATAACAATAGTAACCTTTAGTTTAGTAAATATTACATGAACACCATTACTAAATAAAAATCAAACTTAAACTATAAATGGTTAGATTTGTCTTTTGAAAACATTGGTCTTGTAATAGAAATATGAAAGTAATAAAATTCTTTTGAAAGAAAACCCTTTTCCAACAAGCAGGTTGGAAAGATTAGCAAAAAGATATTAACGATCAATTTTCTACTCAAATTAGATATTCCAAACTGTAACCCTCAAAATTTAAATGAAAAAAATGGGTTAAATTAATCAATTTAAAAGTTTAGAATATGTCTTGTTAGAAAGGTTTTTTTTTTTGTAATTATTGATAAATTCAGAGACAATACAAGCTGGAGAAACCTTTGCAGATTTTTGATTCTTCGATCTAATGATTTCAAGATTGTTTAGGGTAAAAACCGTTCGATTCGTTCAAGGATCTATGGAAGACACGGCATCAAAGATCTCTTTTATTGATTAGAAATATGTAGAACAAGCAAGGTCAAAGAACGATAAATCTCTAAGCTAAGTTGGATGTCAAAGATTCGGTCGTTCTTGTCTCTTTCTCTTTTCGGGTTAATGTTCGATGATCTCTTCGCTCTCACTCTCCTGTATTTATAAGGTCTGAGGTTTTGTCGCCCTAACCTCCCTAGAGGGTAGGAAGTCAGTTTCCCTTAGGAAACGGAGGCCGGTTCCTGCTTCATACTTATCCAGGTAGATACGACTCTATCCTTATCCAAGTAGACACGACTTTATAAGTTGATTTTCTTATGAATTTATCATGTAATATTGTGTGTTATGGGTAGTCATCATCATTCCACAACATCCATCACTTCTTATTTATTTTATTATCATACCATTGAAAAACTTTGTTCAAGGGATACTCAATGTCAGAAGCAGTACTCATATCAAAGATCTTTGAATTCAAAGAAAATATGAAAAAGATTTATTTTTTTTAAATACATATAAATATTATGTCATCACCTCATCATTTAGTTAACTTGGAGCGATGCAAAGGAAGCAGCCAGATCCAACGCCGCTTGTAAGTGAGAAGCTTTCGTTCCCTGAACCAAAAAAAAAAAAAAAAATTGTTGACAATTGTAAAAGATAAAACTAGGAGTTATGTTCCATTCATTTACATGGACGATAACATATTATACCACTAGCCAAGATAATTACCAAATCCAAATGATATAAGATGAAAGAACTGACATTATCCATCATAATTACCAAGCACATAATGTGTTTAAGAAAATGCTTTAGCATTAGCAATATGAACCAAAAAGAAGATCAGTTGTAGCAAAACCTTTTTACGATCCTTTCAACTAAGAGAGTGGAGGAATTCGCCTGATAAAGAAGAAGAATAAACCTGATTTGGAATTGAAGAGAGTGCTGGATGCGAGAGCGGAGCGGAGAATCTATGTAACTGAAAGAAGAAGAGAAGCAAATAAAAAGGAAGCCTTTGCCGAACTGAAAATTCAAATTAAATCAAGAGGAAATTTGAATCAACAATCACAAATTAAATCAACAAAGAAGTACAATAACAACAGAGGCACGAACAAATGTGTGTCAACATAACCAAAAAAAAAAGAAAAACGGAACCCTAATCGATAGTCTCAAAACGTGCCATGAATAGGAAATAGCAAGAATGAAATCTTTCTTACTAAGGAGAGTCGGTCGTCGTCGAAAGAGAGCCATCGGTCGGAAAAGAAGAGTCGTCCGTCGCGGAAGAGGCAGAGGCTGAAAAAGAAAGTTTTGGATTTGAGAGATGGGATTCGGGTTTTGGACTTCTAGAGTTTTGGTGTCTGTGAAACCAATAGCCGATCCCAAGGATAGGAAGAACAAAGCTCTAATCCTTACAAACACCTGCAACGTCAACTATACAACCAAATTTCCAACAGATTAACAGAAGCACATATTTGTACTCGGAAACTTCAACTAATGAAGCTACTAAATCTGTCTCCAAAAATCTTGAGCCTTTTCCTGCACTTATTTGTTTCTATCAAAGAAACCTCTACGCCTAACATCCAAAGTTACTAGAACAAAAAAATGTACACACAGTTCTCCATATACAAACAATCGATCTAAGACAAGGAAAAAAAACCTTAACAATTTTGAAGAAAGAAAAAATATATACCGTTGTAAAGTCAAAACAAAGACGTTCTATCCCTGAAGTCCGCGATAGAGCATATGGAAGAACCATAACAGCAATCCGACCATTTTTAGAAAAACATAAAGAATAACCTTCTGTAACCTCGTTTCCACCGTAAACCTGTTGGTTTTCATCCCAAGAAGCAGCAGACCTCACACAACTGTGATCATCATCACTGTTATGCAAGAGCAGAAGAGCGTAATAGCGGCTCAGCCCCCAGCTAAATGCAGCAGTACCCATTTTTTAGAGAAAGTGAAAACCGAATGAGAAAGAAAGAAACTAGGGAGAGAGAAACGAAACTGGGGAGAAAGAAACTGAGGTTTATAAGTTGATTTTCTTATAAATTTATCATGTAATATTGTGTGTTATGGGTAGTCATCATCATTCCACAAAATCCATCACTTCTTATTTATTTTATTATCATACCATTGAAAAACTTTGTTCAAGGGATACTCAATGTCAGAAGCAGTACTCATATCAAAGATCTTTGAATTCAAAGAAAATATGAAAAAGATTTATTTTTTTTAAATACATATAAATATTATGTCATCACCTCATCATTTAGTTAACTTGGAGCGATGCAAAGGAAGCAGCCAGATCCAACGCCGCTTGTAAGTGAGAAGCATTCGTTCCCTGAACCAAAAAAAAAAAAAAAATTGTTGACAATTGTAAAAGATAAAACTAGGAGTTATGTTCCATTCATTTACATGGACGATAACATATTATACCACTAGCCAAGATAATTACCAAATCCAAATGATATAAGATGAAAGAACTGACATTATCCATCATAATTACCAAGCACATAATGTGTTTAAGAAAATGCTTTAGCATCAGCAATATGAACCAAAAAGAAGATCAGTTGTAGCAAAACCTTTTTACGATCCTTTCAACTAAGAGAGTGGAGGAATTCGCCTGATAAAGAAGAAGAATAAACCTGATTTGGAATTGAAGAGAGTGCTGGATGCGGGAGCGGAGCGGAGAATCTATGTAACTGAAAGAAGAAGAGAAGCAAATAAAAAGGAAGCCTTTGCCGAACTGAAAATTCAAATTAAATCAAGAGGAAATTTGGATCAACAATCACAAATTAAATCAACAAAGAAGTACAATAACAACAGAGGCACGAACAAATGTGTGTCAACATAACCAAAAAAAAAAGAAAAACGGAACTCTAATCGATAGTCTCAAAACGTGCCATGAATAGGAAATAGCAAGAATGAAATCTTTCTTACTAAGGAGAGTCGGTCGTCGTCGAAAGAGAGCCATCGGTCGGAAAAGAAGAGTCGTCCGTCGCGGAAGAGGCAGAGGCTGAAAAAGAAAGTTTTGGATTTGAGAGATGGGATTCGGGTTTTGGACTTCTAGAGTTTTGGTGTCTGTGAAACCAATAGCCGATCCCAAGGATAGGAAGAACAAAGCTCTAATCCTTACAAACACCTGCAACGTCAACTATACAACCAAATTTCCAACAGATTAACAGAAGCACATATTTGTACTCGGAAACTTCAACTAATGAAGCTACTAAATCTGTCTCCAAAAATCTTGAGCCTTTTCCTGCACTTATTTGTTTCTATCAAAGAAACCTCTACGCCTAACATCCAAAGTTACTAGAACAAGAAAATGTACACACAGTTCTCTACATACAAACAATCGATCTAAGACAAGGAAAAAAAACCTTAACAATTTTGTAGAAAGAAAAAATATATACCGTTGTAAAGTCAAAACAAAGACGTTCTATCCCTGAAGTCCGCGATAGAGCATATGGATGAACCATAACAGCAATCCGACCATTTTTAGAAAAACATAAAGAATAACCTCTTGTAACCTCGTTTCCACCGTAAACCTGTTGGTTTTCATCTCAAGAAGCAGCCGACCTCACACAACTGTGATCATCATCACTGTTATGCAAGAGCAGAAGAGCGTAATAGCGGCTCACCCCCAGCTAAATGCAGTAGTACCCATTTTTTAGAGAAAGTGAAAACCGAATGAGAAATAAAGAAACTGGGGAGAGAGAAACGAAACTGGGGAGAAAGAAACTGAGGGTTATAAGTTGATTTTCTTATAAATTTATCATGTAATACTGTGTGTTACGGGTAGTCATCATCATTCCACAACATCCATCACTTCTTATTTATTTTATTATCATACCAATGAAAAACTTTGTTCAAGGGATACTCAATGTCAGAAGCAGTCATATCAAAGATCTTTGAATTCAAAGAAAATATAATAAAAAGATTTATTTTTTTTAAATACATATAAATATTATGTCATCACCTCATCATTTAGTTAACTTGGAGCGATGCAAAGGAAGCAGCCAGATCCAACGCCGCTTGTAAGTGAGAAGCATTCGTTCCCTGAACCAAAAAAAAAAAAAAAAAATTGTTGACAATTGTAAGAGATAAAACTAGGAGTTATGTTCCATTCATTTACATGGACGATAACATATTATACCACTAGCCAATATAATTACCAAATCCAAATGATGTAAGATGAAAGAAGTGACATTATCCATCATAATTACCAAGCACATAATGTGTTTAAGAAAATGCTTTAGCATTAGCAATATGAACCAAAAAGAAGATCAGTTGTAGCAAAACCATTTTACGATCCTTTCAACAAAGAGAGTGGAGGAATTCGCCTGATAAAGAAGAAGAATAAATCTGATTTGGAATTGAAGAGAGTGCTGGATGCGAGAGCGGAGCGGAGAATCTATGTAACTGAAAGAAGAAGAGAAGCAAATAAAATGGAAGCCTTTGCCGAACTGAAAATTCAAATTAAATAAAGAGGAAATTTGAATCAACAATCACAAATTAAATCAACAAAGAAGTACAATAAGAACAGAGGCACGAACAAATGTGTGTCAA
Organism: Barbarea vulgaris; assembly: GCA_963667165.1. Lineage (NCBI taxonomy): Eukaryota > Viridiplantae > Streptophyta > Magnoliopsida > Brassicales > Brassicaceae > Barbarea > Barbarea vulgaris. Next base: position 7,695,709 of record OY763891.1, read on the forward strand.
CATAACCAAAAAAAAAAAGAAAAACGGAACCCTAATCGATAGTCTCAAAACATGCCATGAATAGGAAATAGCAAGAATGAAATCTTTCTTACTAAGGAGAGTCGGTCGTCGTCGAAAGAGAGCCATCGGTCGGAAAAGAAGAGTCGTCCGTCGCGGAAAAGGCAGAGGCTGAAAAAGAAAGTTTTGGATTTGAGAGATGGGATTCCGGTTTTGGACTTCTAGAGTTTTGGTGTCTGTGAAACCAATAGCTGATCCCAAGGATAGGAAGAACAAAGCTCTAATCCTTACAAACACCTGCAACGTCAACCATACAACCAAATTTCCAACAGATTAACAGAAGCACATATTTGTACTCGGAAACTTCAACTAATGAAGCTACTAAATCTGTCTCCAAAAATCTTGAGCCTTTTCCTGCACTTATTTGTTTCTATCAAAGAAACCTCTACGCCTAACATCCAAAGTTACTAGAACAAAAAAATGTACACACAGTTCTCTACATACAAACAATCGATCTAAGACAAGGATAAAAAACCTTAACAATTTTGAAGAAAGAAAAAATATATACCGTTGTAAAGTCAAAACAAAGACATTCTATCCCTGAAGTCCGCGATAGAGCATATGGATGAACCATAACAGCAATCCGACCATTTTTAGAAAAACATAAAGAATAACCTCCTGTAACCTCGTTTCTTCCACCGTAAACCTGTTGGTTTTCATCCCAAGAAGCAGCAGACCTCACACCTCTGCGATAATCATCACTGTTATGCAAGAGCAGAAGAGCGTAATAGCGGCTCACCCCCCAGCTAAATGCAGCAGTACCCATTTTTTGGAGAAAGTGAAAACCGAATGAGAAAGAAAGAAACTGGGGAGAGAGAAACGAAAATGGGGTGAAAGAAACTGAGGGTTATAAGTTGATTTTCTTATAAATTTATCATGTAATATTGTGTGTTACGGGTAGTCATCATCATTCCACAACATCCATCACTTCTTATTTATTTTATTATCATACCAATGAAAAACTTTGTTCAAGGGATACTCAATGTCAGAAGCAGTCATATCAAAGATCTTTGAATTCAAAGAAAATATGAAAAAGATTTATTTTTTTAAAATACATATAAATATTATGTCATCACCTCATCATTTAGTTAACTTGGAGCGATGCAAAGGAAGCAGCCAGATCCAACGCCGCTTGTAAGTGAGAAGCATTCGTTCCCTGAACCAAAAAAAAAAAAAAAATTGTTGACAATTGTAAAAGATAAAACTAGGAGTTATGTTCCATTCATTTACATGGACGATAACATATTATACCACTAGCCAAGATAATTACCGAATCCAAATGATATAAGATGAAAGAACTGACATTATCCATCATAATTACCAAGCACATAATGTGTTTAAGAAAATGCTTTAGCATTAGCAATATGAACCAAAAAGAAGATCAGTTGTAGCAAAACCTTTTTACGATCCTTTCAACAAAGAGAGTGGAGGAATTCGCCTGATAAAGAAGAAGAATAAACCTGATTTGGAATTGAAGAGAGTGCTGGATGCGAGAGCGGAGCGGAGAATCTATGTAACTCAAAGAAGAAGAGAAGCAAATAAAAAGGAAGCCTTTGCCGAACTGAAAATTCAAATTAAATCAAGAGGAAATTTGAATCAACAATCACAAATTAAATCAACAAAGATGTACAATAAGAACAGAGGCACGAACAAATGTGTGTCAACATAACCAAAAAAAAAGAAAAACGGAACCCTAATCGATAGTCTCAAAACGTGCCATGAATTGGAAATAGCAAGAATGAAATCTTTCTTACTAAGGAGAGTCGGTCGTCGTCGAAAGAGAGCCATCGGTCGGAAAAGAAGAGTCGTCCGTCGCGGAAGAGGGAGAGGCTGAAAAAGAAAGTTTTGGATTTGAGAGATGGGATTCGGGTTTTGGACTTCTAGAGTTTTGGTGTCTGTGAAACCAATAGCCGATCCCAAGGATAGGAAGAACAAAGCTCTAATCCTTACAAACACCTGCAACGTCAACCATACAACCAAATTTCCAACAGATTAACAGAAGCACATATTTGTACTCGGAAAACATCAACTAATGAGGCTACTAAATCTGTCTCCAAAAATCTTGAGCCTTTTCCTGCACTTATTTGTTTCTATCAAAGAAACCTCTACGCCTAACATCCAAAGTTACTAGAACAAGAAAATGTACACACAGTTCTCTACATACAAACAATCGATCTAAGACAAGGAAAAAAAACCTTAACAATTTTGAAGAAAGAAAAAATATATACCGTTGTAAAGTCAAAACAAAGACGTTCTATCCCTGAAGTCCGCGATAGAGCATATGGATGAACCATAACAGCAATCCGACCATTTTTAGAAAAACATAAAGAATAACCTCATGTAACCACCGTAAACCTGTTGGTTTTCATCCCAAGAAGCAGCAGGCCTCACACAACTGTGATCATCATCACTAAAGGCGATGATAAAAACTCGAGTAAATTGGAGGAGGAAGTTGCCATGTTGGTATAAGCCAGAGATCGCTTCCATTTGTACATGTCTCTACGTGCATCTGCATCTAGGACAAGAGTAGAGAGTATATCATCGATCATAGATGGAAAGTGGTGCCTATGACGGCTGTGAATCTTTCAAACCGAAGACGATGCATCATCAGCAACGAGGGCATGACAAGGATTATCCAGATTAAGCATGCCATATTCTTAAATAATGTTTAATAATTTCCCAAGTTGATGCCAATTGTTCAACCAAAAGTACGAAGATTTACTATCCCTTATCTCAACTGTGGGAAACTGAGCTCCTTGTTCTCTGAGCTTAACAAGGTTCCTCCAGACCCAAAACTCTTCCAAGCCACCCCAAGGGAACACGCAAATAATAATGTATCTTAATACTAATACTATGGAAGTACAAATAACAATAGTAACCTTTAGTTTAGTAAATATTACATGAACACCATTACTAAATAAAAATCAAACTTAAACTATAAATGGTTAGATTTGTCTTTTGAAAACATTGGTCTTGTAATAGTTTTGATACTTATGCGGAACATCATCTAGTTTTGTTTTAGTTGTTGTTAGCAACAATTCTGTCACTTTCGTGTGGCAAAATACTTTTTTTTTTTTTTTTTTTGGTAAAAGTGGTAAAATACTTTACCAACCATTTGGGCAACATAATATTTGGTAACAAATTGGCACTAATAAATGTTTTTATTTTCTATCTATTTTTTACATAATAAATTTTTGAATTTTATTTTTATTGAATAGTTACATAATAATTACACCAGTTACCAATATTTGTTGCGAAAGATACAAATTTGGTATCGGGTGAAAAATATGTCGTAAAAGAACTTTGTAGGTCATTTGTCGCAAAATCTGTCACAAATATTTCTTCAACATAATTTCGTCCCAAATTTCATAGCATATGAAAGAACTCTTGTACTCATAATTATATATATATATATATATATGTGGAGATTCGATGGATTACAAGAAATAATGATCAAATCTAAAGATTATATTTGGAAGACAATAAATGAATGATGGGAAGATCATAAGTTCATAACTCATAAGGTAGGGTACCACAAGGAGTGAAAGTAAGATTGTTTAGAAACTAAAATAAGTATAAGAATTAGCATAAGAGAAACTCCCCAAGGAAAGTTTCCTTCTCCAAAAAGGGACTTAGCCTGGGTTGCTCTAACGTGGTTAGAGGAATTGAAGAGAAGACGATTGAAAAAGCTAAGAGAGATGAGGAGGAAGACAAAGAGAATTGGGAGGAACAACATGAAGAGCTTGAGATTAATGGCTGTTTTCTCAACCTCGTACTTGTAACGTGGGTATGAAGAGAGAAAGATGAGCAGAGATATGATGGCTAATAGAGCTAGTAGTCCAAGAGGTGGTGGTGATGATGTAAGTAGTGTTTCCTCTAACCATCCTCTCTTCCATGAACCTCCTCTTCTTTCCTTAACAAACCAACCCATCTCTCTTTCAGTGCCTTCTTTGCTTTGCATTGAAGTACTAACAGTCTAACAGCATATATACACGATTAAAGTCGATCAATTGTTATGGCCTAACAGCATATGTTCTCTCGGAAAGAGTCCTTCTCCAACACGCTTTATACCAATCTTCTTTTGTATTCTTGATTCCATTGTGTTTTTTATTACTTACTCCACTTCTTCCTTGTGTATATATTCCTTGTGAATATATTTTATAAATTAGCAAATTATTACATAGTAGATTATGATTTTCAGCTAATTGCCATGATATTTTAGTTTATAAATGATGAAGTTTTTTTAAAAAAATTGAATCTAACCAATCGTTGAAGATAATGATTATATATTGTTGAAAACATTTACAGTTATTTGAGATATGAAAAGAAAATTGAAAGGAATATGTTCCTTTTGGAAAGAAAATTAAACCACCAAAAATTTTCCACCTTTCCATCCTGCTTTTGAAAAGACAAGCAAATGGGTTATCAAGGATCAAGCACTACTAGAAGAATGATGCGCCAGAATATATATTTCAAAGCATCTAATTTAATAAGAATGTTTCATTTAAAATCTTCTAGGAAATAAGAAAACCGGAGAGGAGGAATGTAGAAAGTATAAAACGAGAATGTTTGAATTTTATCTTATTATGTGTATTTTATTTTATAGATTATAAAATAATTGATATTAATTATGAAATTTATAATTTTATGTCTACTACTGTTTTTAATATTTTATTTACTAAAGAATAAAAAAAAGTTGAAATTTTGATTTTGATAAGATTTTGTTCTCATATAATTGCCAAGATATTTTGGTTAGTAAATGAAATTTTTTTTAATTGAATTTAAATAATCGTTGAAAATAATAATAATAATGATAGTATATACTTCCTCTGTTTTTTTTAGAGTGCCATTCTAGAGTTGGATTTTTGTTAAAAAAGAATGTCATTTTATATTTTTAATGTGACTTTTTAAACAAAATTTCTAATTTACCCTCTATCTAAAGCTAAATTTCAGTCAATATCATTTCATTAGTGGTATATTAAATAAAGAAAAATTTGTATAATTAAATATTTTCTTAATTTGTGTGAAAAATGTCAAAATGACATTTTTTTGTGAAACAGATGGAGCAGTTGAAAACATTGGTCTTGTAATAGAAATATGAAAGTACTAAATTTCTTTTGAAAGAAAACCCTTTTCCAACAAGCAGGTTGGAAAGATTAGCAAAAAGATATTAACGATCAATTTTCTACTCAAATTAGATATTCCAAACTGTAACCCTCAAAATTTAAATGAAAAAAATGGGTTAAATTAATCAATTTAAAAGTTTAGAATATGTCTTGTTAGAAAGTTTTTTTTTTTTTTTTTTGTAATTATTGATAAATTCAGAGACAATACAAGCTGGAGAAACCTTTGCAGATTTTTGATTCTTCGATCTAATGATTTCAAGATTGTTTAGGGTAAAAACCGTTCGATTTGTTCAAGGATCTACGGAAGACACGGAATCAAAGATCTCTTTTATTGATTAGAAATATGTAGAACAAGCAAGGTCAAAGAACGATAAATCTCTAAGCTAAGTTGGATGTCAAAGATTCGGTCGTTCTTGTCTCTTTCTCTTTTCGGGTTAATGTTCGATGATCTCTTTGCTCTCACTCTCCTGTATTTATAAGGTCTGAGGTTTTGTCGCCCTAACCTCCCTAGAGGGTAGGAAGTCAGTTTCCCTTAGGAAACGGAGGCCGGTTCCTGCTTCATACTTATCCAGGTAGATACGACTCTATCCTTATCCAAGTAGACACGACTTTATCGCATCCTCAAAATTATGATTATAAAATATCGTGGTAAATACGCTGTCTCTCGTGTAAGGGCAGATACGTCATTTCTAGTATCAGAGCAGATATGACTTTGTTTGTACCTAACTCAATAACACGAACTTCGTACCCTCCTGTTTTGTCTTGGATCCTGGATTACTTACCGGGTTTGTCCCGAGTGATTAAAATATATCCAACAACTTGCCCCCACTCTCCATTTTCATAATAAGGATTTGGAGAGTAGTTGAATGATAATATTTTATTATACCATTGTTTTGGAATCAACTATAAACACGAACCAGAAATAAAAAATAATTCACAACAACTTACCAAATTGTTCATGAAGCAGATAAAAGGTTTTGGTTATTTCACCAGCTGAATTACGTGGTCTTCTCCATATATTATGTAATCAAAATATGTAGTCCCAAAGAACCAAGAGTCGATTTACAAAACATCATTTTTTTTTTATTTTTTTTATGTGTGTGTTCGTGACACCAATCTTTTGAAGTTTCAGAATTTACCTCTAGATGGCAAACAACTCGATTTTGTGGCAGTTGCCCTCTTAGTGGGTTCACACAAGATTCTTGGTACTTGCTTCTTGGTAAGTAAGCAAGTACAAGGTTTATGGTGTTTGTTTCCTTGATAGGTAAAGTACACACTGTGTTTTTGGCCTCTGCTCCCTTAGTAGGTAAGCAGGTACGAGAATTGTTTATTGTCTCTGCTTCCTTGGTAGATAAGCAGATATTGTGTTTTTGGTATCTGCTTCCTTAATAGGTAAGCAGATACGAGAGTTGTTTTTGGTGCCTGCTTGGTAAGCAGATATTAGTTTCTTGTATATGCTTCCTTTATAGGTAGACGAATACCAGATTCGGTTTTTGGTATCTGCTTCCTTGATAGGTAAGCATATACTATTTTCTTGTATATGTTTCCTTGATAGGTAAGCAGACACAAGAATTATTTTTGGTATCTGCTTCCTTGATGGGTAAGCAGATACGGGAATTGTTTTTGGTATCTGCTTCCTTGATTGGTAAGCAGATACTGGTTTCTGGTATCTACTTCCTTGATACGTAAGCAGATACGAGAATTGTTTTTGCTATCTGCCTCCTTAATAGGTGAGCAGATACTTGTTTCTAGTATCTGCTTCCGTGATAGGTAAGCAGATACGAGAATTGTTTTTGGTATCTGATTCCTTGATGGGTAAGCAGATACGGGTTTCTGGTATCTGCTTCCTTGATAGGTAAGCAGATACGAGAATTGTTTTTGGTATCCTGCTTCCTTGATAGGTAAGCAGATACGAAAACTGTTTTTGCTATCTGCCTCCTTAATAGGTGAGCAGATACTTGTTTCTGGTATCTGCTTCCTTCATAGGTAAGCAGATACGAGATTTATTTTTGGTATCTGCTTCCTTGATGGGTAAGCAGATACTGGTTTCTGGTATCTGCTTCCTTGATAGGTAAGCAGATACGAGAATTGTTTTTGGTATCTGTTTCCTTGATGGGTAAGCAGATACTAGTTTCTGGTATCTGCTTCCTTGATAGGTAAGCAGATACGAGAATTTTTTTTTGGTATATGCTTCCTTGATGGGTAAGCAGATACTGGTTTCTGGTTTCTGCTTCCTTGATAGGTAAGCAGATACGAGAATTGTTTTTTGGTATTTGCTTCCTTAATGGATAAGAAGATACTGGTTTCTGGTATCTGCTTCCTTGATAGGTAAGCAGATACGAGAATTGTTCTTGCTATCTGCTTACAGATACTGGGTTTTGGTATCTGCTTCCTTGATAGGTAAGCAGATACGAGAAATATTTTTGGTATATGCTTCCCTGATGGGTAAGCAGATACTGGTTTCTGGTATCTGCTTCCTTGATAGGTAAGCAGATACGGAAATTGTTTTTGGTATCTGCTTCCTTGATGGGTAAGCAGATACTGGTTTCTTGTATCTGTTTCCTTATGGGAGATTTCTGATGGTTTGTCTCTGTGAAGGGTGGACATCTCCCTAACTTACATGCTTATTTCCTTTATAAATTGGGACACACTAGATTTTGGAACTTGAATCTTAGTCGAGTCATTTTATTTAAACTTTATCCATGTCTGGACAAACACATAGCTGAAAGCCATTGAAGAGCGAGATCGCACATGGTGAAATCTTAAAGCACCAAAGCCAAAAACACACCATAATAATGAGAATGCTCGAGGCAAGTTCTAAGGTAATAAAACCGAAAGCCATATAAGTTAAAGAAACTAGAAATGATAAGTCTTCAGATGCAAGGCGTTCCCGCTGTAAGGTTGGTTTCTTCCTTCCCTATCTTGCAGCTTATAAGCTCCTGATCCTCGCACTTCTACGATTTTGTAGGGACCTTCCCAGTTAGGTCAAAGTTTTCCTGCATTTTTTTCCATGGTGTTTGGAAAAGTACGTCTTAGTACCCATTCTCCCACCTGGAAGGTCCTTGTCCATACCCTTTTGTTGTAACTCTTGGCAACTTCTTGTTGATAGCACCAGTTTTTGACTCTTGCGGTCTCTCTTTTCTATTCTAGCATGTCGAGTTCAAGGTTCATCAGTTCCTCGTTATCTTCTGGTTGAAGGTGCTCTGTGCGCATTGTTTTGACACTAACCTCTGAAGGCACCACAGCTTCCATTCCGTAAACAAGGGAGAACGGTGTTTCCCATGTTGCTGATTTGGGCGTGGTGCGATAAGCCCACAGCACACCTGGAAGCTCTTCTACCCACAAACCTTTTGCACTCTCGAGGCGTTTCTTCAACATGTTTATAATCATTTTGTTTGAGGACTCTGCCTGTCCATTGGACTGTGGGTGCCTGGGTGTTGCGAAGCTGAGTTTTATGCCCCAGTCTTTGCAATATTTCGTGAAATCATTGCTTGTGAACTGCGGGCCATTGTAAGTGACAATTTCGTGGGGAATTCCAAACTTGCAAATGATATTTCTCCATATGAAGCTCATTATCTCAACGTCTCTTACTTGACTAAGTGCCTCAGCTTTAACCCATTTTGAGAAATAATAGGTTACGACCAAAAGGAATACTTTCTGGGCAGGTGCATGTGCACTGATTGATTTTAAATTCTCAGGAGGTAGCTTGGAAACTTGAGCGTGCCTTTGACATTTGTCACACCGATAGACGAAGCGCGTGGCATCGTTAAGCATGGTCTCCAGTAGTATCCAGCTCTCATAGCTCTCAACACGAGACTACGTACTCCTGAGTGATTACCACATTCTCCCAGATGCAGCTCCATCAAGATTTTCTGAGCTTTTGTGGAGGATACACACCTTAAGTATGGGTTAGTGAGGGATCTCCGGTACAGCTGCCCCCGAACGAGGCAGTAGCGAGCTGCCTGCCGCTTGATTTTTCTGCACTCGCTACGGCTAGTTGGTAGTATGTCGTCTTTGAGATATTTGACGATTTGCGTCTTCCAATCTTGTTCCTCGTCAATTACCCCAATTTTTAGTACATATGTGTTTTTTCAGTCGCTGGCCATTGCAGGACTAACAGAGGTACGTTTACCTGCTCTATAGTATTGAGAGTAGATCCGAGGTTGGCAAGTGCGTCCGCATGGCTATTCTCCTCCCTTGGGATTTGATTGACCTTGCAATTACTGAATTTGTCTAGCAATCACTTTGAGTCGCTTAAGTATTTCGCCATACTTGAATCCTTAGCTTGATAATCCCCTTGTGTTTGGTTAACAATGAGTTGTGAATCGCTGAAAACTTCCAGGTTCTGAACTCCCAAATCGTGCGCCAATGTTAGTCCGGCTATAAGTGCCTCGTATTCAGCTTAGTTATTAGTTGCTCGAAAATTGCACCTGACCGCTCTTGACGATGTTTTCTCGGTTGGGGAAGTAAGCACTATCCCAAGGCCAGATCCTCGAGAGTTACTTGACCCATCAACATACAGCTTCCATTCACCATTGCATATGCATGCATGAAGAGTGTTAACCTCTTCATCGAGTCCAGGGATCATGCTTGGAGCGAACTCTGCGACGAAATTGGCAAGTACTTGAGACTTGATGGCCGTAGTTTGTCTGTAGATTACATCATACTCCCCAAGTTCAATCGCCCACTTTGCTAACCTGCCAGATATCTCGGGCTTATGGAGTACCGACTTTATAGGTAATGAAGACAACAACACTATCAGATGAGCCTGGAAGTACGGGCGAAGTTTTCTTGCTGCAGTAATCAGTGCCAAAGCAAGCTTTTCTAAGTTACTGTATATTCTTTCTGCTTCAAGAAAAGACTTACTTACATAATATACTGGGTATTGCCTTGTACCTTCCTCTCGCACTAATACCCCGCTAACAGCGTGTTCAGATACTGCTAGGTATAGTAACAGTGGTTCTCCATCCTTATGTTTTGACAAAAGCGGAGGTGAGGTCAGATTGTCTTTTAGCTCCTTGAGTGCTTGCTCACATTTTTCATCCCATAAAAATTATGTTGGCTTCTTCAAGATTGCAAAGAAAGGATGGAATTTATCCGAAAGTCTAGAGATGAATCTACTCAGTGCCGCCATTCTCCCTGTTAGCTTTTGTACCTCCTTTACGCTCTTTGGCGAGGAGATTACTTGGACCGCCCTGATTTGATGGGGATTAGCTTCTATGCCTCGGTAAGTGACAATATATCCTAGGAACTTGCCCGAGTTTACTCCAAACGAGCATTTTGTCGGGTTCAACTTCATTTTGTACTTTCGTAGGGTAGAAAACGCTTGTTCGAGGTGCATGATGTGATCCTCTGCTACTAACGACTTTACAAGCATGTCATCAATATAGACTTCCATGGTGTGACCAATTTGATCCGGAAACATCATGTTAACGAGTCGTTGGTAAGTTTAACCTGCATTCTTCAAGCCAAAATGCATTACCTTGTAGCAATATATACCTCGTGAGGTCATGAATGATGTTTTCTCCTGGTCGCTAGGATGCATCAATATCTGATTGTAACCGCTGAATGCGTCTGCCAACTTGTTAATATGGGGAAGCGGAAATGGGTCCTTGGGGCATGCTTTGTTCAGGTCAGTGAAATCGATGCATACTCTCCACTTTCAGTTCTTTTTGCAAACTACTACTACGTTGGCTAGCCATTCTGGGTAATGTACCTCACGAATGAACCCTGCTTCCATGAAATTGTGAACCTCGTTATTCACGATCAAATCACGTTCAGGAGCAAACTTCCTTCGTTTTTGCCTTACTGGTTGATGATCCGGATCTACTTGCAGCTGATGCACAATGACGTCAGGATCAATTCCTGGCATGTCAGCATGTGAGCATGCAAAACAATCAGCGTTTGACATGAGAAAATCAATCAATCTTCTTCGAATGTCGGTTGGCAGCTTTGAACCAACATTCACTTTCTTCTCAAGGTCCCCTTCTGTCAGGGAGACTTCATCTAATTGTTCGACCTCGGGTTCCTCGACATGGACACCCGAGGATGGGCTCTGTAATTGCTATAACTGCTGGTTTTTCCCTTTTAAGGTAGTCTGATAGCACGAGAATTTTCCTGCTCTCCTTTGATTTTCTTACTCCCCATGGAGTAGAAAATTTGATGGTTTGGTGGAGAGTCGACGGTACCGCTCCCATATCATGAATCCAAGGACGTCCCATGATCGCATTCTACGCCGAGGGACAGTCTACTACCGAAAACGTGGTGTATTTGTTAACCCCTTCTGCATAAACTGGTAGCTTGACTTCTCCAAAGGTTTGCTTTACCTCGCCACTGAAACCTACTAGCGGTGTTGACTTTTTCATCAGCTCGGTTTCGTCTAAGCCTAACTCCTTGTAAGCTTGTATGTAGAGGAAATTTGTTGAACTTCCATTGTCAATTAATATCCTCTTCATTAAACAATTAGCGATTGTCAACGATATAACTAGCTTATCGTGATGCGGGGCTGATACACTGGTACATTCCTCTATAGTGAAACTAATGGTGCATGCTGGTGTATCGTCTAGGGTGGTGTTGTTATCTTTGGAGCTACCTCGAGGGTGTCTTATGGCTCAGGTGTTCCTCTTAGCAGCAGCATGAGATATCCTAGACCTCCTGAGATAACATGGATGACTCTGTCCTACTTCGGGGGTAAAGCAGGAGCGATTTTGGGTTGTGTCTGCTAGTTGCTTCTATTATCAACGCGGTTACGAGCTCTGTCAGATAGGAACTCCCTCAGATGACCCTTCTTTAACAATTCGTTCACCTCCATCCTCAGCGTGATGCAGTCTTCCGTTCTATGACCGTGGTCATTATGAAAATCGCACCACTTTGAAGTGTCTCTCTTCTCATATCTTACGGTTTCCCCCATATTCTTTAGCACACCAACCAGATCCCCATGAGAGATTGAGAGGTTATTAATGTCTGGCCACGTTGATGATATACGCTTCTTGCCGTCAGCTCTACTTAAAGGTCGGTGAGTACCTCTATTGTCGCTCTTAACGCTTGTGTTCTCACTTCGAGGCCTCTGGTAAGGTTTATCATCCCTTGTCGACCTCTCACTCCTTACCACGCGAGAATCGGATCGTGGAGAATGTCGACGACGATATGCTGGGTCTTCCTCCCTCTTTATTTGCGCCCATGCTCTAGAAAGTCCTCCATTGTTCTGCACCGATATTTTGTTAATTCCTTATATAAGTCGCCATCCGGGAGTAAGCCTCTCTTGAATGCTGATATGGCCGTAGACATATTGCAACTAGGTATAGAGACTTTTTCTTTCTTGAAGAGTCCCACGTAGGCACGCAATGATTCTTCTCTTTTCTGTTGTATCTCGTAGAGGTCATCAGCTGTTTTCTCGAGGTTCCTGCTACTGGCAAATTGCTCGACAAAAAGATCGGTCAGTGACGCAAACGAATCTACTAAACCGTTTGGTAGATTTTTGAACCATTGTAGGGCAGCTCCCATAAGACTTGACCTGAACCCCTTGCACATGGTGGCTTCTCGAAACTCCCTTTGGATAGCCATTGTAAACATTCGTTGCTTGTATTGTGCCACGTGGTTATCTGGATCTGATGTCCCGTCATACATCTTCATAGCTGGGAACGTAAACTTTCTCGGCATCTCCGTGAGTGCAATCTCATCGGAGAAAGGCGTATCTGCATAAGAATGTAGAGTACTTCTTCTGATTGGTTGAGGTACCCCAGGTAGTCGTTCAATCATCGCTTATACTTCTCTAAAACGTTTTGAAAACAAGGCTTCAAGGTAGGCAGCATCTGCGGACCTCGTTTCTGACCCTCGCTTAGGAGCTATCCCGCCGGTTCTGGCCCCAATTTGGGTTAATCTCTCACCCCCAGCTAAGTTCCCATGGGTCTCTCATGTATTGTTGGAAACTCCATCGTGTTGTGGAGTATGAAACTGTGTTCCTGGAGTTTGTCGATTTCCTCCGGATCCCGGTGTCGACTCAAGGGCTTGCATCTGGCTTATTGGCACTTGATATCTGGAGCCAGCCTCGGTTAAAACTCTTCCCGCTGTCACCAAGGAAGCGTTTTCCTCCCTGAGTGCCTTGTTGCCTGCCTCCAGTTGCATTAGCTTCTGCGCTGTTTCATTCAACTTAGCAGTCAAGGCTTCCAATTGAGCAGAAACATCTGTCGGCGTTGTATCGTCGTGCCCGGTCATCGTCGTATTTTCCTTACCCCCTCCTTCTAGCGCCAAACTGTTAAAGTAAAAACCGTTTGATTCGTTCAAGGAACTACGGAAGACACGGAATCAAAGATCTCTTTTATTGATTAGAAATATGTAGAACAAGCAAGGTCAAAGAACGATAAATCTCTAAGCTAAGTTGGATGTCAAAGATTTGGTCGTTCTTGTCTCTTGCTCTTTTCGGGTTAATGTTCGATGATCTCTTCGCTCGCACCTCTCCTCTATTTATAAGGTCCGAGGTTTTGTCGCCCTAACCTCCCTAGAGGGTAGGAAGTCGGTTTCCCTTAGGAAACGGAGGTCGGTTCCTGCTTCATACTTATCCAGGTAGATACGACTTTATCCAGGTAGATACGACTTTATCCATGTAGATACGACTCTATCCTTATCCAAGTAGACACAACTTTATCGCATCCGGGAAATCATGATTATACAATATCGTGGTAGATACGTTGTCTCTCGTGTAAGGGCAGATACGTCATTTCTAGTATCAGAGCAGATATGACCTTGTTTGTACCTAACTCAATAACACGAACTTCGTACCCGCCTGTTTTGTCTTGGATCCTGAAATACTTACAGGATTTGACCCGAGTGATTAAAATATATCCAACAAAGATCATAATTAGCAAGATCTATTTGGGATTTTAAGCCTATAGTGACCACTTTCTCTTTCAAATTCATGAGTTTTAAGTGAGATTTTAATGAAGATGCAGATTCCAGATACAACGTGCTGCTTGGATCAGGAAGATGCATCAGATCACATATGAACGATGCATACTAACATAGACGTGGGAGCTGGCGTGGCGTAGCTGGAGCTATGTTGTAAATGATGTAAACAAAAATTTAACATGATTTCAAATGGGATATTAAATCTCAAAATACTAACCTTGTTTGGTTATATATATATTAGATAGATTTTTATATTTATATGGTTATAAGATAGTAATTTTAATTGTTAGATGTTTCACCCTTTATGGAAATTTTTTTTTGTTCTTGATACCAAAAGAAAATGATGTAGTCATATTTTACATTTAAGTTATCATTTTCTTAAATTTACTTCCATAATAATATTAGTAGGATGCTATATGAAAAAATTAATAGAAGAAAAATAAAAATGTGCTTTAAAAAAAACTATGAATGCATAAATTATTATAAAATGTTTATACATATTTAATCAGATGAATACTTTCAATATCTGAGGAAATATTTAAAAAAAAAAAAATTAACGATAAATTCATATCTTTTTAAAAAATTATGAAAAATATTTTTAACATCCATATATTGAGTCATTTTAAAAATTTAATATATCTATCAAATACAAAATAGGGCCTAAAATATTTATAAAATAAAATACTTTCTTAAAATGGCATTGGAAATTTTTTTCATAAAAATTAAGTGTTAGTATTTTCCATATATTTTGGTTTAGTATTTTTTTTACATATCTTCTCAAAAGATTTTATGAAAAAAAAAAATTAATAAAATTTAATATTTTTAATTATTTCAAAAGACAAATCTAACCATTTATAGTTTAAGTTTGATTTTTATTTAGTAATGGTATTCATGTAATATTTACTAAACTAAAGGTTACTATTGTTATTTGTACTTCCATAGTATTAGTATTAAGATACACTATTATTTGCGTGTTCCCTTGGGGTGGCTTGGAAGAGTTTTGGGTCTCGAGGAGCTCAGTTTCCCACAGTTGAGATAAGGGATAGTAAATCTTCGTACTTTTGGTTTGACAATTGGCATCAACTTGGGAAATTATTAAACATTATTTAAGAATATGGCATGCTTAATCTGGATAATCCTTGTCATGCCCTCGTTGCTGATTGTAACGCCCGTGTTCCAAAAATGGAGTTTTTGGAAATTAAAACCGGGATTTATGCGTAGATTTTTCTGGGAAAATAATTCCGGGAATTTCGGGAGTAATTGGAAGTTACACGCATTTTTCCCGTAAGGGGTGTTCGGAGTTAATTTAGGAGTTTGGAAGTCAGTTTGTGAATTTTTCGGGAATTCAGAGACCCAAATCCTAAATTAACGCCCGTGTTCCGAAAAAGGGAAATTTCGGAATTTCACCCGGAATTATGCGGAGAATCTCTGGGAAATATTTCCGGGAATTTTTGGAGTAATTGGGAAATTACGCCGCATTTTTCCCTTAGGGGTGTGCGGGATCGTTTTGGAAGTTTGGGGTCTTTTTGTGAACTTTTGAGAGTTCAGGGACCAAATCCTAATTAATTCTAATCTGATTAAATCAGATTTCCACCGACCCCTTTCCCACCTTCCTCTCCACCGCAGCCTCCCCATTTTTTCTCCACTAGGGTCACCCACCTATGCACCTATTCCCCTAGCCTTGTAGAGTCCCCCACCTCTCCACCTTCTTAGGCAGCCACTTTCTCCTTTCTTCTTGACATTTCCGACACTTTCACCTGCAGAGAGAAAGAGAGTTTGGTTGAGAAAAAGAGAGAGTTTTGGGCTGAGGAAAAGTGTGAGAATTGGGTGGTTTTGGTGTGGGAAGAAGGGTGAAGTGAGGGAGAGGCTTTGTTAGTGGCTTTGGAGCAAGTGAGACTTGTGAGTCTTGTTGGCTGAGTGTGTGGTGTGGAGAGCAAGAGCCAAAGAAGGTGAGTTTGTTGGCTAAGTGGGTGGTGGTGTGCAAGAGAGGAGTAAGTTGGAGAGCTGTTTCGTGGGTGAGAAGGAAACAGGAGTTTGACCTAGCAAATCGTTTGCAAAGGTAGCGAATTTTTGTGGAGTTGTACCAATTTGCGGAATTGAATTTGAGTTAGTATTCTAAAAGTTATTCACGTTTCCGTGAGGCGCTCTGTTTCAGACGCGAACCGGACCAACGTGGATTCAAAGGGCAATCGCGAGTTCGTCTGTCGTCGGATCATCTTGAAACTTCGAAGTTAGCTTCAGGACATTTGGGGGTTGCGTTTCAACGGTGGGATTAAGATTTCAACGGTTAGTTGTTGATTTATTCATGTTTTGTTTCGAGGCGCGTAAGTGATGAAGGTGATCGTGTTGTTTGGTCGATCTGAGAAGCTCACGCAAGTTGGGATCGATCGATCTAAGCCAAGATCGATCGATCTAGTGTTTCCCGTGTTCGTTTCTTGTGTTTTAAGGTTCTTATTGGTTTTATTGTTAGGCACGCGGTTGGGGGATTGAGGTCTATTCAATCCGGGGAGTTTTGGTAATTTCCGTGCGTGGCTAAAGGTGAGTGCATGACCATAAGCTTATCTAAGCGGTTAATTGTTTGATGTGGTTTTCATGGAATAGGCCGTGTGTGATCTCGGGTGGATCTAGATCGAGTGTTTCTTGAGATGGTTGATTGTTTTGGTATTTTCGTGTTTAATTACATTAAATAATTGTATCGTTTGTGTGTATAGCTTGTAGATGGGAGGATTGCCTCACTAAGTATTTGTTGAAATACTTATGCATCTCTTTTGTTTGATGCAAGAAAAGAGTTTGTGTGTCCGTGGAATCAAGGCGAGGAAGAGGGGATGATCTAAACTCGTTGTGTGTTTAAATGTTTTCGGTTTAGCATTTAAAAGTGTTTTTACTGTTGGATGATGATCTAATGATCTCGAGTCCGGTTTCTCGTTTATCGAGAACCGTTATAGACAACAGAAATGTCTATGAAAGCCAAGGTGGCTATACAGACCAACTTCGACTCTCAACTCAAGTCGTCGTATTCTGGAAAGATCGGTCGGTTTATTATCTTTTCGGTGTTTGTGTTATATTTTACTTGTGGAGTTAAATATTTTAAGGCAAGGACAGTTGCATTGTTATTTGTTTTTGGAAGTTAATTATTATTTATGGGAATAATAATTAATTGTTTAAAAGTGTATTTTATTATTGGAGTGAGTAAATATTATTCATGATTAGTTGAATAATATTTGTTTGGGGTGGTAATTAATATTTATGGGAATATTAATTATTGGTTTGCAAAAAAAAAAAAAAAAAAAACGAGTGTGGTCGTTTCAATTTGGTATCAGAGCAATTACGGCTATAGGACGGGTTAGAAAAATTAAATTGGTTTTGAATTTAATTTTTGGTGCTTTGAGAAGCATGAGTATTTGAGTTGAATTGATTATGTGAGTTAGTCAATTGTGTGGGTATGGAGTTCTAGATCATCCTCTTCGAGCCTTTAATGAGATTCCACGGTAAGTTGTTTCGTTTCTGTTGGTTGTTTGTGTTACTCATTTGTTTGTTGAGTTAGTTAAAAGACTCGTGGAATAGTCTTTTGGTGCCAAAGTTTTAATCACATTATCTTTATGTGGTTTAAGCTGTGGTCTCCGGTTTGGGCTGGATTTAATCTTCGATCGGTTAATCTAAGCCGTGGAAGTTCGAGTCTGTTGTTGAGCCAGCTTCGGTGGTTGCAAGGTTTGATCGAGGTTTCCTCTGTTTGGCAAGATGGCTAAAAGAGGTAGAGGTCGCGGTCTGAGGAACGCGAGGGCTCCGGTGGTTGAGGAGAGTGTGACACAGAGTGTTACGTTCGAGCAGGTCGGGAACTCGCATACGGATCAGGTTGGGACGGAGGGTGTGGCCAGTGTTGGTGCCGGTGTTGCTGGAGGTCCAGCGGGTGCTGCGGGTGTGGCAGCAGGTGTAGCTCCGGCCCAAGAGGATCGTATCGCGAATTTCTTGGCCTTGCTGTTGGAGCGGTTACCGGAAAAGGTACCAGTGCAGGCTCCAGTTGTACCACCGGTAGTTGTGGTGCAACCAAGGGTTATGGTTGCGGAAGAGCGCCCATCATACCTCAAAATGATGGAGCTGCTGCAGAGGATTGGCACGAGGTTCTTTCAGGGTGGTGCCAAGCCTGAAGAGGCAGATGAGTGGAAAATGCGGATGGAGCGGAATTTCCGTTCGATCAGATGTTCAGAAGGATATCAGGTGGATCTCGCAGTCCACTATCTGGAGGGTGACGCACATCTTTGGTGGAGAGGTGTCGCGGCACGAAGGGTCCAAGCAGAAATGTCTTGGGAGGATTTTGTGGTGGAGTTTAACTACAAGTATTTTCCCCCAAGAGGCATTGGACCGGATGGAGAGTCGGTTTCTTGGGTTAACCCAAGGGAACCGGTCGGTTTGTGAGTATGAGACGGAGTTTAACCGTCTCAAGGTGTATGGCGGTCATATCCTGGACGATGAGTAGGCCCAGGTGAGGCGGTTTCTGATGGGTTTTCGGGCCGAGTTGAGGAACCAGTGTCTAATAAGATCGTTTGACACGGTTGTAGAGCTGGTAGAGAAGGCTGCGTTGTTTGAGGAGGGTCCGAGAGATCCTAAGTGAGGCTCATGCGAGTATGTTTTCAATTCATCCAGGAGAAACCAAGATGTACCGGGACGTAAAAAGGTATCATCATTGGGTCGGGATGAAGAAAGTTGTGGCTAACTGGGTTGCGGCCTGTGTTGTATGCCAGTTAGTGAAGGCTGAGCATCAGGTTCCGAGCGGGTTGTTGCGGAGTTTACCCATTCCGGAGTGGAAGTGGGATATGATCGCGATGGGTTTCGTGGTCGGCTTGCCAGCCTCGCGGACCAAGGATGCTTTTTGGGTCATGGTTGATCGTTTGACCAAGTCAGCACATTTCCTGACCATTATGAAAACCGATGGAGCTGCGGTGTTGGCTAGGAAGTGTGTCAATGAGATTGTGAGGCTTCATGGGGTACCTGTGAGTATAGTCTCAGACCGTGATTCCAAGTTCACTTCGGTGTTCTGGAAGGCTTTTCAGGCTGAGATAGGTACTAAGGTACACATGAGTACGGCCTATCACCCTCAGACAGATGGACAGTCCGAGAGGACCATCCAGACTCTCGAGGTTTTGCTGAGGTTGTGTGTGCTTGACTGAGGTGGTCATTGGGAGGACTACCTGAGCTTGGTAGAGTTGACTTATAATAATAGCTATCAAGCGAGTATCGGGATGGCTCCATATGAGGCGCTGTATGGGAGGCCATGTCGTACACCATTATGCTGGACCCAAGTGGGGGAGAGGAGCATGTTTGGTGTAAATTTTGTTCAGGAAACTACGGAGAAGATCCGGGTTCTGAAGCTGAACATGAAAGAAGCTCAGGATCGGCAAAAGAGTTATGCCGATAAGAGGAGGAAAGACCTCGAGTTTGAGGAAGGAGATAAAGTGTATCTTAAGATGGCTATGTTGCGGGGTCCTAATAGGTCCATTACAGAGACTAAGTTGAGTCCGAGGTATATGGGACCGTTCAGGATTGTTGAGCGGGTTGGACCGGTTGCGTATCGGTTGGAATTACTCGAGGTTATGCAAGCATTTCACAAGGTTTTCCATGTGTCAATGCTGAAGAAGTGCTTGCATAAGGATGATGAGGTTGTAGCTGGGATTCCGTCAGATCTTCAGCTTAATATGACCTTAGAGGCAAGACCGGTAAGGATCCTCGATAAGAGAATCAAGCAGGATCGTAGGAAGAAAGTTCCAATGATCAAGGTCTTCTGGGATTGTGACGGGGTTGAGGAGGAGACGTGGGAACCAGAAGCGAGGATGAAAGCAAGGTTCAGGAAGTGGTTTGAGAAACAATCAAAGGCTTGAGCTTTCATCGATGGTTTTCAGTTTCGAGATGTTATTGTTGATCATTATGTATTCGTTTTGGTGTTGTAAACGTTAATGCATGATGAGTTTAATAAGATGAGTAGTTCTTATTGTTAATGGCCAGTGTTGCCATGAGTTTCTAAGTGAACATGAAGTTCTGAAAAGAGTTTTTATATGGATTTAAGAACTTGAGTTATAATCGGAAAAGATTATGTGGGTACCCTGGAGGACGGGGTATGTTGTGATATAACCTAAGTAGTGGTTATGGAAAAGATGTTATTCCGGGTTTGGAATGTGTGTGATGCCGGTAGTACCTTGTGAGGTCGTATGCGGATCACGAGAGGTAGTTTCAGTCGGGAGTGCTTATAGACGTATGGTGGGTCATGGTTGCTCAAGGGACGGTTTGGTCTTGTACAACTCTTTGGAGGATGGGTAGTTCCTCTGATATCCAGAACTCGAAAGGTATATAGTTTAGGGTGGCGTGGTATGAGATATCGAGAACCCGTAAGGTTATACTTCCCAGAGTTGAGAGGTATGAGCGTGATATCCGGAACTCGTAAGGTATATAGCCCAGAGTGGAGTGGTATGTGATTACCAAGGACTCAGAAGGTTATACTATCCAGAGTTGAGTGGTATGAGTGTGATACCTAGAACTCGTAAGGAATATAGCCCAGGGTGGAGTGTTGTGTGATACCGAGAACCCGTAAAGTTATACCTTCTAGAGTGGAGTGGTATAAGTTGGATACCGAGAGCTCATAAGGACTTGTGGCCTGAGAGCGGAGTGGTATTGATACCAGAACTCGTAGACTTGGTGTCTTAGAGTGTAGAGGTTTGAGTTTGAGTTGTGAGCAATGACCTATGACCAGAGTCTTAAGCAGGTGACTGAATGTAAACCTCAGAGGTCAATAGTGTTTTATCTCGTTATTGGTTGAGTTCATTGCGGATGGACTGAGGCGTAGATTCGAGGACGAATCTATGTTAGTGGGGGAGAATTGTAACGCCCGTGTTCCAAAAATGGAGTTTTTGGAAATTAAAACCGGGATTTATGCGTAGATTTTTCTGGAAAAATAATTCCGAGAATTTTGGGAGTAATTGGAAGTTACACGAATTTTTCCCGTAAGGGGTGTTAGGAGTTAATTTAGGAGTTTGGAAGTCAGTTTGTCAATTTTTCGGAAATTCAAAGACCCAAATCCTAAATTAACGCCCGTGTTCCGAAAAAGGGAAATTTCGGAATTTCACCCGGAATTATGCGGAGAATCTCTGGGAAATATTTCCGGGAATTTTTGGAGTAATTGGGAAATTACGCCGCATTTTTCCCTTAGGGGTGTGCGGGATCGTTTTGGAAGTTTGGGGTCTTTTTGTGAACTTTTGAGAGTTCAGGGACCAAATCCTAATTAAGTCTAATCTGATTAAATCAGATTTCCACCAACCCCTTTCCCACCTTCCTCTCCACCGCAGCCTCCCCATTTTTTCTCCACTAGGGTCACCCACCTATGCACCTATTCCCCTAGCCTTGTAGAGTCCCCCACCTCTCCACCTTCTTAGGCAGCCACTTTCTCCTTTCTTCTTGACATTTCCGACACTTTCACCTGCAGAGAGAAAGAGAATTTGGTTGAGAAAAAGAGAGAGTTTTGGGCTGAGGAAAAGTGTGAGAATTGGGTGGTTTTGGTGTGGGAAGAAGGGTGAAGTGAGGGAGAGGCTTTGTTAGTGGCTTTGGAGAAAGTGAGACTTGTGAGTCTTGTTGGCTGAGTGTGTGGTGTGGAGAGCAAGAGCCAAAGAAGTTGAGTTTGTTGGCTAAGTGGGTGGTGGTGTGCAAGAGAGGAGTAAGTTAGAGAGCTGTTTCGTGGGTGAGAAGGAAACAGGAGTTTGACCTAGCAAATCGTTTGAAAAGGTAGCAAATTTTTGTGGAGTTGTAGTTAAGTCTTATATATAGATGTACCAATTTGCGGAATTGAATTTGAGTTAGTATTCTAAATGTTATTCACGTTTCCGTGAGGCGCTCTGTTTCAGACGCGAACCGGACCAACGTGGATTCAAAGGGCAATCGCGAGTTCGTCTGTCGTCGGATCATCTTGAAACTTCGAAGTTAGCTTCAGGACATTTGGGGGTTGCGTTTCAACAGTGGGATTAAGATTTCAACGGTTAGTTGTTGATTTATTCATGTTTTGTTTCGAGGCGCGTAAGTGATGAAGGTGATCGTGTTGGTCGATCTGGTGTAGATCGATCGATCTGGTCAGGATCGATCGATCTGGCCAGGATCGATCGATCTAGCCTTGTTTGGTCGATCTGAGAAGCTCACGCAAGTTGGGATCGATCGATCTAAGACAAGATCGATCGATCTAGTGTTTCCCGTGTTCGTTTCTTGTGTTTTAAGGTTCTTATTGGTTTTATTGTTAGGCACGCGGTTGGGGGATTGAGGTCTATTCAATCCGGGGAGTTTTGGTAATTTCCGTGCGTGGCTAAAGGTGAGTGCATGACCATAAGCTTATCTAAGCGGTTAATTGTTTGATGTGGTTTTCATGGAATAGGCCGTGTGTGATCTCGGGTGGATCTAGATCGAGTGTTTCTTGAGATGGTTGATTGTTTCGGTATTTTCGTGTTTAATTACATTAAATAATTGTATCGTTTGTGTGTATAGCTTGTAGATGGGAGGATTGCCTCACTAAGTATTTGTTGAAATACTTATGCATCTCTTTTGTTTGATGCAGGAAAAGAGTTTGTGTGTCCGTGGAATCAAGGCGAGGAAGAGGGGATGATCTAAACTCGTTGTGTGTTTAAATGTTTTCGGTTTAGCATTTAAAAGTGTTTTTACTGTTGAATGATGATCTAACGATCTCGAGTCCGGTTTCTCGTTTATCGAGAACCGTTTTAGACAACAGAAATGTCTATGAAAGCCAAGGTGGCTATACAGACCAACTTCGACTCTCAACTCAAGTCGTCGTATTCTGGAAAGATCGGTCGGTTTATTATCTTTTCGGTGTTTGTGTTATATTTTACTTGTGGAGTTAAATATTTTAAGGCAAGGACAGTTGCATTGTTATTTGTTTTGGGAAGTTAATTATTATTTTCATAAATAATAATTAATTGTTTAAAAGTGTATTTTATTATTGGAGTGAGTAAATATTATTCTTAGTTGAATAATATTTGTTTGGGGTGGTAATTAATATTTATGGGAATATTAATTATTGGTTTGCAAAAAAAAAAAAAAATGAGTGCGGTCGTTTCACTGATGATGCATCGTCGTCGGTTTGAAAGATTCACAGCCGTCATAGGCACCACTTTCCATCTATGATCGATGGTATACTCTCTACTCTTGTCCTAGATGCAGATGCACGTAGAGACATGTACAAATGGAAGCGTTCCAGAGGATAACATCGTGTCTCTTTTTCTGTGTCAATGACTCATGATCAAATTCGGTGCTCTCGTGATGCTGTTGAGTGGAGTCGCTTTTTATAGTTTCACCAAAGGGTACCATATTGCTCTTTATTACTTAGTTAGCTCTTAAGGATCGTCTACCCATCGGGATCCGTATAATCATTAATTTCACGATACTAAAGGAAATTATATATTTATATAGCAAGTTTTACAAAAATTATAATTTTATCGAATTTTGTTAATTTTTATATTAGTTTTATTCGGAACTAAATAGTTTTATTATTTTATAGTGTTGATTAATTTATGAGTATTATTTTATAAAAGTTTTACTGTAATTTGGAATAGATTTATTTTATAATTGTTAAATGGATTCAAATTTACTGTTAAATATATATAGATTTGTGGGTTTCAGCCCATGAAAATATCTCTATTTAGAAGAGGCTAGAGAGCGCAGCGTAACAACAATTCAAAATCTTACGAGCCCACTGCCCACATGGCCACATGCTTGCAAAATTTTCTGGAACCTTGTAAGATAGTTCCACGTATTTTTTTAGTCTTGCAATTTACTCGAGTTTTTTTTTTTTTTTTTTTTTTTGTTAACTAGGAGGTTCCGGACCGAAACCCATAATCCCGCCAGAGTCCAGGGAAAGCCATGTGAATATCCCTGCCCAAATATAAATGATTAATATTTTCACGCTTGAAGAGAATCGATCTCTGGCTTATACCATTATGGCAACTTCCTCCTCTAATTTACTCGAGTTTTTATCATCGCCTTTAGTGTTTCCTTACCAAAAAAAATATTCTTTAGCTTTGACCCAAAAAATAATAAAAAATTTCTTAGCAACGCCAAACTATATTGTAAACTAACAAAGGTTCTTATATAAAAGTGAGAAAGAGAGGAGATCTTAGCACGAATGAACAAGAAACAGATCATTCTATTTCTGTTTAAACTTTAAACTTTTAAGATAAACAAATGAGGAGACTTTGTACTTCATTTCCAAGCTCTCATCGTGACTTCCATTTTATAGTTCTTTAATCATTTCTTCTAAAGTCACGTTTCGTGACTTCCTCTAATTTTGTGTGATTGGTAGCTTTCAACCGTTGAAGTTGGAACTTGTTGGAAAGCATAACTTCCTGGAACCTCGTTTCTTCCACCGTAAACCTGTTGGTTTTCATCCCAAGAAGCAGCAGATCTCACACAACTGTGATCATCATCACTGTTATGCAAGAGCAGAAGAGCGTAATAGTGGCTCACCCCCCAGCTAAATGCAGCAGTACCCATTTTTTAGAGAAAGTGAAAACCGAATGAGAAAGAAAGAAACTGGGGAGAGAGAAACGAAACTGGGGAGAAAGAAACTGAGGGTTATAAGTTGATTTTCTTATAAATTTATCATGTAATATTGTGTGTTACGGGTAGTCATCATCATTCCACAACATCCATCACTTCTTATTTATTTTATTATCATACCAATGAAAAACTTTGTTCAAGGGATACTCAATGTCAGAAGCAGTCATATGAAAGATCTTTGAATTCAAAGAAAATATGAAAAAAGATTTATTTTTTTTAAATACATATAAATATTATGTCATCACCTCATCATTTAGTTAACTTGGAGCGATGCAAAGGAAGCAGCCAAGATAATTACCAAATCCAAATGATATAAGATGAAAGAACTGACATTATCCATCATAATTACCAAGCACATAATGTGTTTAAGAAAATGCTTTAGCATTAGCAATATGAACCAAAAAGAAGATCAGTTGTAGCAAAACCTTTTTACGATCCTTTCAACAAAGAGAGTGGAGGAATTCGCCTGATAAAGAAGAAGAATAAACCTGATTTGGAATTGAAGAGAGTGCTGGATGCGAGAGCGGAGCGGAGAATCTATGTAACTGAAAGAAGAAGAGAAGCAAATAAAAAGGAAGCCTTTGCCGAACTGAAAATTCAAATTAAATCAAGAGAAAATTTGAATCAACAATCACAAATTAAATCAACAAAGAAGTACAATAAGAACAGAGGCACGAACAAATGTGTGTCAACATAACCAAAAAAAAAGAAAAATGGAACCCTAATCGATAGTCTCAAAACGTGCCATGAATAGGAAATAGCAAGAATGAAATCTTTCTTACTAAGGAGAGTCGGTCGTCGACGAAAGAGAGCCATCGGTCGGAAAAGAAGAGTCGTCCGTCGCGGAAGAGGCAGAGGCTGAAAAAGAAAGTTTTGGATTTGAGAGATGGGATTAGGGTTTTGGACTTCTAGAGTTTTGGTGTCTGTGAAACCAATAGCCGATCCCAAGGATAGGAAGAACAAAGCTCTAATCCTTACAAACACCTGCAACGTCAACCATACAACCAAATTTCCAACAGATTAACAGAAGCACATATTTGTACTCGGAAACTTCAACTAATGAAGCTACTAAATCTGTCTCCAAAAATCTTGAGCCTTTTCCTGCACTTATTTGGTTCTATCAAAGAAACCTCTACGCCTAACATCCAAAGTTACTAGAACAAGAAAATGTACACACAGTTCTCTACATACAAACAATCGATCTAAGACAAGGAAAAAAAACCTTAACAATTTTGAAGAAAGAAAAATATATACCGTTGTAAAGTCAAAACAAAGACGTTCTATCCCTGAAGTCCGCGATAGAGCATATGGATGAACCATAACAGCAATCCGACCATTTTTAGAAAAACATAAAGAATAACCTCCTGTAACCTCGTTTCTTCCACTGTAAACCTGTTGGTTTTCATCCCAAGAAGAAGCAGACCTCACACAACTGTGATCATCATCACTGTTATGCAAGAGCAGAAGAGCGTAATAGCGGCTCACCCCCCACCTAAATGCAGCAGTACCCATTTTTTAGAGAAAGTGAAAACCGAATAAGATAGAAAGAAACTGGGGAGAGAGAAACGAAACTAGGGAGAAAGAAACTAAGGGTTATAAGTTGCTTTTCTTATAAATTTATCATGTAATATTGTGTGTTACGGGTAGTCATCATCATTCCACAACATCCATCACTTCTTATTTATTTTATTATCATACCAATGAAAACTTTGTTCAAGGGATACTCAACGTCAGAAGCAGTCATATCAAAGATCTTTGAATTCAAAGAAAATATTAAAAAAGATTTATTTTTTTTAAATACATATAAATATTATGTCATCACCTCATCATTTAGTTAACTTGGGAGCGATGCAAAGGAAGCAGCCAGATCCAACGCCGCTTGTAAGTGAGAAGCATTCGTTCTCTGAACCAAAAAAAAAAAAAAAAATTGTTGACAATTGTAAAAGATAAAACTAGGAGTTATGTTCCATTCATTTACATGGACTATAACATATTATACCACTAGCCAAGATAATTACCAAATCCAAATGATATAAGATGAAAGAACTGACATTATCCATCATAATTACCAAGCACATAATGTGTTTAAGAAAATGCTTTAGCATTAGCAATATGAACCAAAAAGAAGATCAGTTGTAGCAAAACCTTTTTACGATCCTTTCAACAAAGAGAGTAGAGGAATTCGCCTGATAAAGAAGAAGAATAAACCTGATTTGGAATTGAAGAGAGTGCTGGATGCAAGAGCGGAGCGGAGAATCTATGTAACTGAAAGAAGAAGAGAAGCAAATAAAAAGGAATTCTTTGCCGAACTGAAAATTCAAATTAAATCAAGAGGAAATTTGAATCAACAATCACAAATTAAATCAACAAAGAAGTACAATAAGAACAGAGGCACGAACAAATGTGTGTCAACATAACCAAAAAAAAAAAGAAAAACAGAACCCTAATCGATAGTCTCAAAACGTGCCATGAATAGGAAATAGCAAGAATGAAATCTTTCTTACTAAGGAGAGTCGGTCATCGTCGAAAGAGAGCCATCGGTCGGAAAAGAAGAGTCGTCCGTCGCGGAAGAGGCAGAGGCTGAAAAAGAAAGTTTTGGATTTGAGAGATGGAATTCGGGTTTTGGACTTCTAGAGTTTTGGTGTCTGTGTAACCAATAGCCGATCCCAAGGATAGGAAGAACAAAGCTCTAATCCTTACAAACACCTGCAACGTCAACCATACAACCAAATTTCCAACAGATTAACAGAAGCACATATTTGTACTCGGAAACTTCAACTAATGAAGCTACTAAATCTGTCTCCAAAAATCTTGAGCCTTTTCCTACACTTATTTGTTTCTATCAAAGAAACCTCTACGCCTAACATCCAAAGTTACTAGAACAAGAAAATGTACACACAGTTCTCTACATACAAACAATCGATCTAAGACAAGGAAAAAAAACCTTAACAATTTTGAAGAAAGAAAAAATATATATTGTTGTAAAGTCCAAACAAAGACGTTCTATCCCTGAAGTCCGCGATAGAGCATATGGATGAACCATAACAGCAATAAGACCATTTTTAGAAAAACATAAAGAATAACCTCCTGTAACCTCGTTTCTTCCACCGTAAACCTGTTGGTTTTCATTCCAAGAAGCAGCAGACCTCACACAACTGTGATCATCATCACTGTTATGCAAGAGCTGAAGAGCGTAATAGCGGCTCACCCCCCAGCTAAATGCAGCAGTACCCATTTTTTAGAGAAAGTGAAAATCGAATAAGAAAGAAAGAAACTGGGGAGAGAGAAACGAAACTGGGGAGAAATAAACTGAGGGTTATAAGTTGATTTTCTTATAAATTTATCATGTAATATTGTGTGTTACGGGTAGTCATCATCATTCCACAACATCCATCACTTCTTATTTATTTTATTATCATACCAATGAAAAACTTTGTTCAAGGGATACTCAATGTCAGAAGCAGTCATATCAAAGATCTTTGAATTCAAAGAAAATATGAAAAAAAGATTTATTTTTTTTAAATACATATAAATATTATGTCATCACCTCATCATTTAGTTAACTTGGAACGATGCCAAGGAAGCAGCCAGATCCAACATACAAACAATCGATCTAAGACAATCAGTTCTCTACATACAAACAATCGATCTAAGACAAAAACCTTAACAATTTTGAAGAAAGAAAAAATTTATACCGTTGTAAAGTCAAAAGAAAGACGTTCTATCCCTGAAGTCCGCGATAGAGCATATGGATGAACCATAACAGCAATCCGACCATTTTTAGAAAAAAATAAAAAATAACCTCCTGTAACCTTGTTTCTTCCACCGTAAACCTATTGGTTTTCATCCCAAGAAGCAGCAGACCTCACACAACTGTGATCATCATCATTGTTATGCAAGAGCAGAATAGCGTAATAGCGGCTCACCCCCCAGCTAAATGCAGCAGTACCCATTTTTTAGAGAAAGTGAAAACCGAATGAGAAAGAAAGAAACTGGGAAGAAAGAAACTGAGGGTTATAAGTTGATTTTCTTATAAATTTATCATATAATATTGTGTGTTACGGGTAGTCATCATTATTCCACAACATCCATCACTTCTTATTTATTTTATTATCATACCAATGAAAAACTTTGTTAAAGGGATACTAAATGTCAGAAGCAGTCATATCAAAGAACTTTGAATTCAAAGAAAATATGAAAAAAAAAAGATTTTTTTTTTTAAATACATATAAATATTTTGTCATCACCTCATCATTTAGTTAACTTGGAGCGATGCAAAGGAAGCAGCCAGATCCAACGCCGCTTGTAAGTGAGAAGCATTCGTTCCCTGAACCAAAAAAAAAAAAAAAAAAAAATTGTTGACATTTGTAAAAGATAAAACTAGGAGTTATGTTCCATTCATTTACATGGACGATAACATATTATAACACTAGCCAAGATAATTACCAAATCCAAATGATATAAGTTGAAAGAACTGACATTATCCATCATAATTACCAAGCACATAATGTGTTTAAGAAAATGCTTTAGCATTAGCAATATGAACCAAAAAGAAGATCAGTTGTAGCAAAATCTTTTTACGATCCTTTCAACAAAGAGAGTGGAGGAATTCGCCTGATAAAGAAGAAGAATAAACCTGATTTGGAATTGAAGAGAGTGCTGGATGCGAGAGCGGAGCGGAGAATCTATGTAACTGAAAGAAGAAGAGAAGCAAATAAAAAGGAAGCCTTTGCCGAACTGAAAATTCAAATTAAATCAAGAGAAAATTTGAATCAACAATCACAAATTAAATCAACAAAGAAGTACAATAAGAACAGAGGCACGAACAAATGTGTGTCAACATAACCAAAAAAAAAGAAAAATGGAACCCTAATCGATAGTCTCAAAACGTGCCATGAATAGGAAATAGCAAGAATGAAATCTTTCTTACTAAGGAGAGTCGGTCGTCGACGAAAGAGAGCCATCGGTCGGAAAAGAAGAGTCGTCCGTCGCGGAAGAGGCAGAGGCTGAAAAAGAAAGTTTTGGATTTGAGAGATGGGATTCGGGTTTTGGACTTCTAGAGTTTTGGTGTCTGTGAAACCAATAGCCGATCCCAAGGATAGGAAGAACAAAGCTCTAATCCTTACAAACACCTGCAACGTCAACCATACAACCAAATTTCCAACAGATTAACAGAAGCACATATTTGTACTCGGAAACTTCAACTAATGAAGCTACTAAATCTGTCTCCAAAAATCTTGAGCCTTTTCCTGCACTTATTTGGTTCTATCAAAGAAACCTCTACGCCTAACATCCAAAGTTACTAGAACAAGAAAATGTACACACAGTTCTCTACATACAAACAATCGATCTAAGACAAGGAAAAAAAACCTTAACAATTTTGAAGAAAGAAAAATATATACCGTTGTAAAGTCAAAACAAAGACGTTCTATCCCTGAAGTCCGCGATAGAGCATATGGATGAACCATAACAGCAATCCGACCATTTTTAGAAAAACATAAAGAATAACCTCCTGTAACCTCGTTTCTTCCACTGTAAACCTGTTGGTTTTCATCCCAAGAAGAAGCAGACCTCACACAACTGTGATCATCATCACTGTTATGCAAGAGCAGAAGAGCGTAATAGCGGCTCACCCCCCCCCCCACCTAAATGCAGCAGTACCCATTTTTTAGAGAAAGTGAAAACCGAATAAGATAGAAAGAAACTGGGGAGAGAGAAACGAAACTGGGGAGAAAGAAACTATGGGTTATAAGTTGATTTTCTTATAAATTTATCATGTAATATTGTGTGTTACGGGTAGTCATCATCATTCCACAACATCCATCACTTCTTATTTATTTTATTATCATACCAATGAAAAACTTTGTTCAAGGGATACTCAACGTCAGAAGCAGTCATATCAAAGATCTTTGAATTCAAAGAAAATATTAAAAAAGATTTATTTTTTTAAAATACATATAAATATTATGTCATCACCTCATCATTTAGTTAACTTGGGAGCGATGCGAAGGAAGCAGCCAGATCCAACGCCGCTTGTAAGTGAGAAGCATTCGTTCTCTGAACCAAAAAAAAAAAAAAAAAATTGTTGACAATTGTAAAAGATAAAACTAGGAGTTATGTTCCATTCATTTACATGGACGATAACATATTATACCACTAGCCAAGATAATTACCAAATCCAAATGATATAAGATGAAAGAACTGACATTATCCATCATAATTACCAAGCACATAATGTGTTTAAGAAAATGCTTTAGCATTAGCAATATGAACCAAAAAGAAGATCAGTTGTAGCAAAATCTTTTTACTATCCTTTCAACAAAGAGAGTGGAGGAATTCGCCTGATAAAGAAGAAGAATAAACCTGATTTGGAATTGAAGAGAGTGCTGGATGCGAGAGCGGAGCGGAGAATCTATGTAACTGAAAGAAGAAGAGAAGCAAATAAAAAGGAAGCCTTTGCCGAACTGAAAATTCAAATTAAATCAAGAGAAAATTTGAATCAACAATCACAAATTAAATCAACAAAGAAGTACAATAAGAACAGAGGCACGAACAAATGTGTGTCAACATAACCAAAAAAAAAGAAAAATGGAACCCTAATCGATAGTCTCAAAACGTGCCATGAATAGGAAATAGCAAGAATGAAATCTTTCTTACTAAGGAGAGTCGGTCGTCGACGAAAGAGAGCCATCGGTCGGAAAAGAAGAGTCGTCCGTCGCGGAAGAGGCAGAGGCTGAAAAAGAAAGTTTTGGATTTGAGAGATGGGATTCGGGTTTTGGACTTCTAGAGTTTTGGTGTCTGTGAAACCAATAGCCGATCCCAAGGATAGGAAGAACAAAGCTCTAATCCTTACAAACACCTGCAACGTCAACCATACAACCAAATTTCCAACAGATTAACAGAAGCACATATTTGTACTCGGAAACTTCAACTAATGAAGCTACTAAATCTGTCTCCAAAAATCTTGAGCCTTTTCCTGCACTTATTTGGTTCTATCAAAGAAACCTCTACGCCTAACATCCAAAGTTACTAGAACAAGAAAATGTACACACAGTTCTCTACATACAAACAATCGATCTAAGACAAGGAAAAAAAACCTTAACAATTTTGAAGAAAGAAAAATATATACCGTTGTAAAGTCAAAACAAAGACGTTCTATCCCTGAAGTCCGCGATAGAGCATATGGATGAACCATAACAGCAATCCGACCATTTTTAGAAAAACATAAAGAATAACCTCCTGTAACCTCGTTTCTTCCACTGTAAACATGTTGGTTTTCATCCCAAGAAGAAGCAGACCTCACACAACTGTGATCATCATCACTGTTATGCAAGAGCAGAAGAGCGTAATAGCGGCTCACCCCCCACCTAAATGCAGCAGTACCCATTTTTGAGAGAAAGTGAAAACCGAATAAGATAGAAAGAAACTGGGGAGAGAGAAACGAAACTGGGGAGAAAGAAACTAAGGGTTATAAGTTGATTTTCTTATAAATTTATCATGTAATATTGTGTGTTACGGGTAGTCATCATCATTCCACAACATCCATCACTTCTTATTTATTTTATTATCATACCAATGAAAAACTTTGTTCAAGGGATACTCAACGTCAGAAGCAGTCATATCAAAGATCTTTTGAATTCAAAGAAAATATTAAAAAAGATTTATTTTTTTAAAATACATATAAATATTATGTCATCACCTCATCATTTAGTTAACTTGGGAGCGATGCAAAGGAAGCAGCCTGATCCAACGCCGCTTGTAAGTGAGAAGCATTCGTTCTCTGAACCAAAAAAAAAAAAAAAAATTGTTGACAATTGTAAAAGATAAAACTAGGAGTTATGTTCCATTCATTTACATGGACGATAACATATTATACCACTAGCCAAGATAATTACCAAATCCAAATGATATAAGATGAAAGAACTGACATTATCCATCATAATTACCAAGCACATAATGTGTTTAAGAAAATGCTTTAGCATTAGCAATATGAACCAAAAAGAAGATCAGTTGTAGCAAAATCTTTTTACGATCCTTTCAACAAAGAGAGTGGAGGAATTCGCCTGATAAAGAAGAAGAATAAACCTGATTTGGAATTGAAGAGAGTGCTGGATGCGAGAGCGGAGCGGAGAATCTATGTAACTGAAAGAAGAAGAGAAGCAAATAAAAAGGAAGCCTTTGCCGAACTGAAAATTCAAATTAAATCAAGATGAAATTTGAATCAACAATCACAAATTAAATCAACAAAGAAGTACAATAAGAACAGAGGCACGAACAAATGTGTGTCAACATAACCAAAAAAAAAGAAAAACGGAACCCTAATCGATAGTCTCAAAACGTGCCATGAATAGGAAATAGCAAGAATGAAATCTTTCTTACTAAGGAGAGTCGGTCGTCGACGAAAGAGAGCCATCGGTCGGAAAAGAAGAGTCGTCCGTCGCGGAAGAGGCAGAGGCTGAAAAAGAAAGTTTTGGATTTGAGAGATGGGATTCGGGTTTTGGACTTCTAGAGTTTTGGTGTCTGTGAAACCAATAGCCGATCCCAAGGATAGGAAGAACAAAGCTCTAATCCTTACAAACACCTGCAACGTCAACCATACAACCAAATTTCCAACAGATTAACAGAAGCACATATTTGTACTCGGAAACTTCAACTAATGAAGCTACTAAATCTGTCTCCAAAAATCTTGAGCCTTTTCCTGCACTTATTTGGTTCTATCAAAGAAACCTCTACGCCTAACATCCAAAGTTACTAGAACAAGAAAATGTACACACAGTTCTCTACATACAAACAATCGATCTAAGACAAGGAAAAGAAACCTTAACAATTTTGAAGAAAGAAAAATATATACCGTTGTAAAGTCAAAACAAAGATGTTCTATCCCTGAAGTCCGCGATAGAGCATATGGATGAACCATAACAGCAATCCGACCATTTTTAGAAAAACATAAAGAATAACCTCCTGTAACCTCGTTTCTTCTACCGTAAACCTGTTGGTTTTCATCCCAAGAAGCAGCAGACCTCACACAACTGTGATCATCATCACTGTTATGCAAGAGCAGAAGAGCGTAATAGCGGCTCACCCCCCACCTAAATGCAGCAGTACCCATTTTTTAGAGAAAGTGAAAACCGAATAAGATAGAAAGAAACTGGGGAGAGAGAAACGAAACTGGGGAGAAAGAAACTGAGGGTTATAAGTTGATTTTCTTATAAATTTATCATGTAATATTGTGTGTTACGGGTAGTCATCATCATTCCACAACATCCATCACTTCTTATTTACTTTATTATCATACCAATGAAAAACTTTGTTTGTAACATCCGTGTTCCCAAAAATAAGAAGTTGAATTTATTTTTCGGATTAAAGAGCTGGGTTTTGCAGATTTTATTTAAAACAAATTAAAAATATGTGGTGTTAAATAGGAGAGTCGAAAAGTTTGGTTGTTGTTGCTCTATCATGAAGTTGTGAGGGTTATTGTGATAAGATCAGAAGTTATGTCATGATTTTTGCAAAAACAACAATCAGGAAGTTGGGGGACTTAATTGCAATTTTGAAAAGAAAATGAAAAAGAAAAGAAAAAGACCCCTATTTCTTTCTCCTCTTTTCGTAGCTGCAGCTCTAACACCTTTTTCACATTATTGCTTCCTAAGAGAAAAGAGAATTGGGTTGAGGTGGGGCTGGCGAGAGAGAGAGGGTGAGAAAGAGGCTAAGTTTTGGGCTGAGAGTTGGCTTGGGCAAGGAGAAAAGTTTGACGCGAAGGGAAGGAGTAGATGAGTCGCTCAGCTGTCTTCCTTGACCGGATCCTTCAGTTCTCTTCGCCATCAGTGGGTAAGGATCTCCTCTTTAATTGATCTGGTTGGTTGTTTGGTGTTAGGACTCTCTTCGTTATGGCTGGATTGGTGGTGTTTCGTTGTTGGGTTTTCGGTGGTGTCGTTGTGATCATAGCTGACGTGTCGTTGGGATTTTAATATTTATGAGAATATTATTATCTGTTTAAAAAAAAAAAAAATGGGTCGGGGTGTTTCATTGTTCAAGGGATACTCAACGTCAGAAGCAGTCATATCAAAGATCTTTGAATTCAAAGAAAATATTAAAAAAGAATTATTTTTTTAAATACATATAAATATTATGTCATCACCTCATCATTTAGTTAACTTGGAGCGATGCAAAGGAAGCAGCCAGATCCAACGCCGCTTGTAAGTGAGAAGCATTCGTTCTCTGAACCAAAAAAAAAAAAAAAAAATTGTTGACAATTGTAAAAGATAAAACTAGGAGTTATGTTCCATTCATTTACATGGACGATAACATATTATACCACTAGCCAAGATAATTACCAAATCCAAATGATATAAGATGAAAGAACTGACATTATCCATCATAATTACCAAGCACATAATGTGTTTAAGAATATGCTTTAGCATTAGCAATATGAACCAAAAAGAAGATCAGTTGTAGCAAAACCTTTTTACGATCCTTTCAACAAAGAGAGTGGAGGAATTCGCCTGATAAAGAAGAAGAATAAACCAGATTTGGAATTGAAGAGAGTGCTGGATGCAAGAGCGGAGCGGAGAATCTATGTAACTGAAAGAAGAAGAGAAGCAAATAAAAAGGAAGCCTTTGCCGAACTGAAAATTCAAATTAAATCAAGAGGAAATTTGAATCAACAATCACAAATTAAATCAACAAAGAAGTACAATAAGAACAGAGGCACGAACAAATGTGTGTCAACATAACCAAAAAAAAAAAAGAAAAACGGAACCCTAATCGATAGTCTCAAAACGTGCCATGAATAGAAAATAGCAAGAATGAAATCTTTCTTAGTAAGGAGAGTCGGTCGTCGTCGAAAGAGAGCCATCGGTCGGAAAAGAAGAGTCGTCCGTCGCGGAAGAGGCTGAGGCTGAAAAAGAAAGTTTTTGATTTGAGAGATGGGATTCGGGTTTTGGACTTCTAGAGTTTTGGTGTCTGTGAAACCAATAGCCGATCCCAAGGATAAGAAGAACAAAACTCTAATCCTTACAAACACCTGCAAAGTCAACCATACAACCAAATTTCCAGCAGATTAACAGAAGCACATATTTGTACTCGGAAACTTCAACTAATGAAGCTACTAAATCTGTCTCCAAAAATCTTGAGCCTTTTCCTGCACTTATTTGTTTCTATCAAAGAAACCTCTACGCCTAACATCCAAAGTTACTAGAACAAGAAAATGTACACACAGTTCTCTACATACAAACAATCGATCTAAGACAAGGAAAAAAAACCTTAACAATTTTGAAGAAAGAAAAAATATATACCGTTGTAAAGTCAAAACAAAGACGTTCTATCCCTGAAGTCCGCGATAGAGCATATGGATGAACCATAACAGCAATCCGACCATTTTTAGAAAAACATAAAGAATAACCTCCTGTAATCTCGTTTCTTCCACCGTAAACATGTTGGTTTTCATCCCAAGAAGCAGCAGACCTCACACAACTGTGATCATCATCACTGTTATGCAAGAGCAGAAGAGCGTAATAGCGGCTCACCCCCCAGCTAAATGCAGCAGTACCCATTTTTTAGAGAAAGTGAAAACCGAATGAGAAAGAAAGAAACTGGGGAGAGAGTAACGAAACTGGGGAGAAAGAAACTGAGGGTTATAAGATGATTTTCTTATAAATTTATCATGTAATATTGTGTGTTACGGGTAGTCATCATCATTCCACAACATCCATCACTTCTTATTTATTTTATTATCATACCAATGAAAAACTTTGTTCAAGGGATACTCAATGTCAGAAGCAGTCATATCAAAGATCTTTGAATTCAAAGAAATTATGAAAAAGATTTATTTTTTTTAAATACATATAAATATTATGTCATCACCTCATCATTTAGTTAACTTGGAGCGATGTAAAGGAAGCAGCCAGATCCAACGCCGTTTGTAAGTGAGAAGCATTCGTTCCCTGAACCAAAAAAAAAAAAAAAATTGTTGACAATTGTAAAAGATAAAACTAGGAGTTATGTTCCATTCATTTACATGGACGATAACATATTATACCACTAGCCAAGATAATTACCAAATCCAAATGATATAAGATGAAAGAACTGACATTATCCATCATAATTACCAAGCACATAATGTGTTTAAGAAAATGCTTTAGCATTAGCAATATGAACCAAAAAGAAGATCAGTTGTAGCAAAACCTTTTTACGATCTTTTCAACAAAGAGAGTGGAGGAAATCGCCTGATAAAGAAGAAGAATAAACCTGATTTGGAATTGAAGAGAGTGCTGGATGCGAGAGCGGAGCGGAGAATCTATGTAATTGAAAGAAGAAGAGAAGCAAATAAAAAGGAAGCCTTTGCCGAACTGAAAATTCAAATTAAATCAAGAGGAAATTTGAATCAACAATCACAAATTAAATCAACAAAGAAGTACAATAAGAACAGAGGCACGAACAAATGTGTGTCAACATAACCAAAAAAAAAAAGAAAAACGGAACCCTAATCGATAGTCTCAAAACGTGCCATGAATAGAAAATAGCAAGAATGAAATCTTTCTTAGTAAAAAGAGTCGGTCGTCGTCGAAAGAGAGCCATCGGTCGGAAAAGAAGAGTCGTCCGTCGCGGAAGAGGCTGAGGCTGAAAAAGAAAGTTTTGGATTTGAGAGATGGGATTCGGGTTTTGGACTTCTAGAGTTTTGGTGTCTGTGAAAAAAATAGCCGATCCCAAGGATAGGAAGAACAAAGCTCTAATCCTTACAAACACCTGCAACGTCAACCATACAACCAAATTTCCAACAGATTAACAGAAGCACATATTTGTACTCGGAAACTTCAACTAATGAAGCTACTAAATCTGTCTCCAAAAATCTTGAGCCTTTTCCTGCACTTATTTGGTTCTATCAAAGAAACCTCTACGCCTAACATCCAAAGTTACTAGAACAAGAAAATGTACACACAGTTCTCTACATACAAACAATCGATCTAAGACAAGGAAAAGAAACCTTAACAATTTTGAAGAAAGAAAAATATATACCGTTGTAAAGTCAAAACAAAGATGTTCTATCCCTGAAGTCCGCGATAGAGCATATGGATGAACCATAACAGCAATCCGACCATTTTTAGAAAAACATAAAGAATAACCTCCTGTAACCTCGTTTCTTCTACCGTAAACCTGTTGGTTTTCATCCCAAGAAGCAGCAGACCTCACACAACTGTGATCATCATCACTGTTATGCAAGAGCAGAAGAGCGTAATAGCGGCTCACCCCCCACCTAAATGCAGCAGTACCCATTTTTTAGAGAAAGTGAAAACCGAATAAGATAGAAAGAAACTGGGGAGAGAGAAACGAAACTGGGGAGAAAGAAACTGAGGGTTATAAGTTGATTTTCTTATAAATTTATCATGTAATATTGTGTGTTACGGGTAGTCATCATCATTCCACAACATCCATCACTTCTTATTTACTTTATTATCATACCAATGAAAAACTTTGTTTGTAACATCCGTGTTCCCAAAAATAAGAAGTTGAATTTATTTTTCGGATTAAAGAGCTGGGTTTTGCAGATTTTATTTAAAACAAATTAAAAATATGTGGTGTTAAATAGGAGAGTCGAAAAGTTTGGTTGTTGTTGCTCTATCATGAAGTTGTGAGGGTTATTGTGATAAGATCAGAAGTTATGTGATGATTTTTGCAAAAACAAAAATCAGGAAGTTGGGGGACTTAATTGCAATTTTGAAAAGAAAATGAAAAAGAAAAGAAAAAGACCCCTATTTCTTTCTCCTCTTTTCGTAGCTGCAGCTCTAACGCCTTTT
Organism: Barbarea vulgaris; assembly: GCA_963667165.1. Classification (NCBI taxonomy): domain Eukaryota; kingdom Viridiplantae; phylum Streptophyta; class Magnoliopsida; order Brassicales; family Brassicaceae; genus Barbarea; species Barbarea vulgaris. The sequence goes on from OY763891.1 coordinate 7,734,185, forward strand.
TCACATTATTGCTTCCTAAGAGAAAAGAGAATTGGGTTGAGGTGGGGCTGGCGAGAGAGAGAGGGTGAGAAAGAGGCTAAGTTTTGGGCTGAGAGTTGGCTTGGGCAAGGAGAAAAGTTTGACGCGAAGGGAAGGAGTAGATGAGTCGCTCAGCTGTCTTCCTTGACCGGATCCTTCAGTTCTCTTCGCCATCAGTGGGTAAGGATCTCCTCTTTAATTGATCTGGTTGGTTGTTTGGTGTTAGGACTCTCTTCGTTATGGCTGGATTGGTGGTGTTTCGTTGTTGGGTTTTCGGTGGTGTCGTTGTGATCATAGCTGACGTGTCGTTGGGATTTTAATATTTATGAGAATATTATTATCTGTTTAAAAAAAAAAAAAATGGGTCGGGGTGTTTCATTGTTCAAGGGATACTCAACGTCAGAAGCAGTCATATCAAAGATCTTTGAATTCAAAGAAAATATTAAAAAAGAATTATTTTTTTAAATACATATAAATATTATGTCATCACCTCATCATTTAGTTAACTTGGAGCGATGCAAAGGAAGCAGCCAGATCCAACGCCGCTTGTAAGTGAGAAGCATTCGTTCTCTGAACCAAAAAAAAAAAAAAAAATTGTTGACAATTGTAAAAGATAAAACTAGGAGTTATGTTCCATTCATTTACATGGACGATAACATATTATACCACTAGCCAAGATAATTACCAAATCCAAATGATATAAGATGAAAGAACTGACATTATCCATCATAATTACCAAGCACATAATGTGTTTAAGAATATGCTTTAGCATTAGCAATATGAACCAAAAAGAAGATCAGTTGTAGCAAAACCTTTTTACGATCCTTTCAACAAAGAGAGTGGAGGAATTCGCCTGACAAAGAAGAAGAATAAACCAGATTTGGAATTGAAGAGAGTGCTGGATGCAAGAGCGGAGCGGAGAATCTATGTAACTGAAAGAAGAAGAGAAGCAAATAAAAAGGAAGCCTTTGCCGAACTGAAAATTCAAATTAAATCAAGAGGAAATTTGAATCAACAATCACAAATTAAATCAACAAAGAAGTACAATAAGAACAGAGGCACGAACAAATGTGTGTCAACATAACCAAAAAAAAAAAAGAAAAACGGAACCCTAATCGATAGTCTCAAAACGTGCCATGAATAGAAAATAGCAAGAATGAAATCTTTCTTAGTAAGGAGAGTCGGTCGTCGTCGAAAGAGAGCCATCGGTCGGAAAAGAAGAGTCGTCCGTCGCGGAAGAGGCTGAGGCTGAAAAAGAAAGTTTTTGATTTGAGAGATGGGATTCGGGTTTTGGACTTCTAGAGTTTTGGTGTCTGTGAAACCAATAGCCGATCCCAAGGATAAGAAGAACAAAACTCTAATCCTTACAAACACCTGCAAAGTCAACCATACAACCAAATTTCCAGCAGATTAACAGAAGCACATATTTGTACTCGGAAACTTCAACTAATGAAGCTACTAAATCTGTCTCCAAAAATCTTGAGCCTTTTCCTGCACTTATTTGTTTCTATCAAAGAAACCTCTACGCCTAACATCCAAAGTTACTAGAACAAGAAAATGTACACACAGTTCTCTACATACAAACAATCGATCTAAGACAAGGAAAAAAAACCTTAACAATTTTGAAGAAAGAAAAAATATATACCGTTGTAAAGTCAAAACAAAGACGTTCTATCCCTGAAGTCCGCGATAGAGCATATGGATGAACCATAACAGCAATCCGACCATTTTTAGAAAAACATAAAGAATAACCTCCTGTAATCTCGTTTCTTCCACCGTAAACATGTTGGTTTTCATCCCAAGAAGCAGCAGACCTCACACAACTGTGATCATCATCACTGTTATGCAAGAGCAGAAGAGCGTAATAGCGGCTCACCCCCCAGCTAAATGCAGCAGTACCCATTTTTTAGAGAAAGTGAAAACCGAATGAGAAAGAAAGAAACTGGGGAGAGAGTAACGAAACTGGGGAGAAAGAAACTGAGGGTTATAAGATGATTTTCTTATAAATTTATCATGTAATATTGTGTGTTACGGGTAGTCATCATCATTCCACAACATCCATCACTTCTTATTTATTTTATTATCATACCAATGAAAAACTTTGTTCAAGGGATACTCAATGTCAGAAGCAGTCATATCAAAGATCTTTGAATTCAAAGAAAATATGAAAAAGATTTATTTTTTTTAAATACATATAAATATTATGTCATCACCTCATCATTTAGTTAACTTGGAGCGATGTAAAGGAAGCAGCCAGATCCAACGCCGTTTGTAAGTGAGAAGCATTCGTTCCCTGAACCAAAAAAAAAAAAAAATTGTTGACAATTGTAAAAGATAAAACTAGGAGTTATGTTCCATTCATTTACATGGACGATAACATATTATACCACTAGCCAAGATAATTACCAAATCCAAATGATATAAGATGAAAGAACTGACATTATCCATCATAATTACCAAGCACATAATGTGTTTAAGAAAATGCTTTAGCATTAGCAATATGAACCAAAAAGAAGATCAGTTGTAGCAAAACCTTTTTACGATCTTTTCAACAAAGAGAGTGGAGGAAATCGCCTGATAAAGAAGAAGAATAAACCTGATTTGGAATTGAAGAGAGTGCTGGATGCGAGAGCGGAGCGGAGAATCTATGTAATTGAAAGAAGAAGAGAAGCAAATAAAAAGGAAGCCTTTGCCGAACTGAAAATTCAAATTAAATCAAGCGGAAATTTGAATCAACAATCACAAATTAAATCAACAAAGAAGTACAATAAGAACAGAGGCACGAACAAATGTGTGTCAACATAACCAAAAAAAAAAAGAAAAACGGAACCCTAATCGATAGTCTCAAAACGTGCCATGAATAGAAAATAGCAAGAATGAAATCTTTCTTAGTAAGGAGAGTCGGTCGTCGTCGAAAGAGAGCCATCGGTCGGAAAAGAAGAGTCGTCCGTCGCGGAAGAGGCTGAGGCTGAAAAAGAAAGTTTTTGATTTGAGAGATGGGATTCGGGTTTTGGACTTCTAGAGTTTTGGTGTCTGTGAAACCAATAGCCGATCCCAAGGATAAGAAGAACAAAACTCTAATCCTTACAAACACCTGCAACGTCAACCATACAACCAAATTTCCAGCAGATTAACAGAAGCACATATTTGTACTCGGAAACTTCAACTAATGAAGCTACTAAATCTGTCTCCAAAAATCTTGAGCCTTTTCCTGCACTTATTTGTTTCTATCAAAGAAACCTCTACGCCTAACATCCAAAGTTACTAGAACAAGAAAATGTACACACAGTTCTCTACATACAAACAATCGATCTAAGACAAGGAAAAAAAACCTTAACAATTTTGAAGAAAGAAAAAATATATACCGTTGTAAAGTCAAAACAAAGACGTTCTATCCCTGAAGTCCGCGATAGAGCATATGGATGAACCATAACAGCAATCCGACCATTTTTAGAAAAACATAAAGAATAACCTCCTGTAATCTCGTTTCTTCCACCGTAAACATGTTGGTTTTCATCCCAAGAAGCAGCAGACCTCACACAACTGTGATCATCATCACTGTTATGCAAGAGCAGAAGAGCGTAATAGCGGCTCACCCCCCAGCTAAATGCAGCAGTACCCATTTTTTAGAGAAAGTGAAAACCGAATGAGAAAGAAAGAAACTGGGGAGAGAGTAACGAAACTGGGGAGAAAGAAACTGAGGGTTATAAGATGATTTTCTTATAAATTTATCATGTAATATTGTGTGTTACGGGTAGTCATCATCATTCCACAACATCCATCACTTCTTATTTATTTTATTATCATACCAATGAAAAACTTTGTTCAAGGGATACTCAATGTCAGAAGCAGTCATATCAAAGATCTTTGAATTCAAAGAAAATATGAAAAAGATTTATTTTTTTTAAATACATATAAATATTATGTCATCACCTCATCATTTAGTTAACTTGGAGCGATGTAAAGGAAGCAGCCAGATCCAACGCCGTTTGTAAGTGAGAAGCATTCGTTCCCTGAACCAAAAAAAAAAAAAATTGTTGACAATTGTAAAAGATAAAACTAGGAGTTATGTTCCATTCATTTACATGGACGATAACATATTATACCACTAGCCAAGATAATTACCAAATCCAAATGATATAAGATGAAAGAACTGACATTATCCATCATAATTACCAAGCACATAATGTGTTTAAGAAAATGCTTTAGCATTAGCAATATGAACCAAAAAGAAGATCAGTTGTAGCAAAACCTTTTTACGATCTTTTCAACAAAGAGAGTGGAGGAAATCGCCTGATAAAGAAGAAGAATAAACCTGATTTGGAATTGAAGAGAGTGCTGGATGCGAGAGCGGAGCGGAGAATCTATGTAATTGAAAGAAGAAGAGAAGCAAATAAAAAGGAAGCCTTTGCCGAACTGAAAATTCAAATTAAATCAAGAGGAAATTTGAATCAACAATCACAAATTAAATCAACAAAGAAGTACAATAAGAACAGAGGCACGAACAAATGTGTGTCAACATAACCAAAAAAAAAAGAAAAACGGAACCCTAATCGATAGTCTCAAAACGTGCCATGAATAGAAAATAGCAAGAATGAAATCTTTCTAAGTAAGGAGAGTCGGTCGTCGTCGAAAGAGAGCCATCGGTCGGAAAAGAAGAGTCGTCCGTCGCGGAAGAGGCTGAGGCTGAAAAAGAAAGTTTTTGATTTGAGAGATGGGATTCGGGTTTTGGACTTCTAGAGTTTTGGTGTCTGTGAAACCAATAGCCGATCCCAAGGATAAGAAGAACAAAACTCTAATCCTTACAAACACCTGCAACGTCAACCATACAACCAAATTTCCAGCAGATTAACAGAAGCACATATTTGTACTCGGAAACTTCAACTAATGAAGCTACTAAATCTGTCTCCAAAAATCTTGAGCCTTTTCCTGCACTTATTTGTTTCTATCAAAGAAACCTCTACGCCTAACATCCAAAGTTACTAGAACAAGAAAATGTACACACAGTTCTCTACATACAAACAATCGATCTAAGACAAGGAAAAAAAACCTTAACAATTTTGAAGAAAGAAAAAATATATACCGTTGTAAAGTCAAAACAAAGACGTTCTATCCCTGAAGTCCGCGATAGAGCATATGGATGAACCATAACAGCAATCCGACCATTTTTAGAAAAACATAAAGAATAACCTCCTGTAATCTCGTTTCTTCCACCGTAAACATGTTGGTTTTCATCCCAAGAAGCAGCAGACCTCACACAACTGTGATCATCATCACTGTTATGCAAGAGCAGAAGAGCGTAATAGCGGCTCACCCCCCAGCTAAATGCAGCAGTACCCATTTTTTAGAGAAAGTGAAAACCGAATGAGAAAGAAAGAAACTGGGGAGAGAGAAACGAAGCTGGGGAGAAAGAAACTGAGGGTTATAAGATGATTTTCTTATAAATATATCATGTAATATTGTGTGTTACGGGTAGTCATCATAATTCCACAACATCCATCACTTCTTATTTATTTTATTATCATACCAATGAAAAACTTTGTTCAAGGGATACTCAATGTCAGAAGCAGTCATATCAAAGATCTTTGAATTCAAAGAAAATATGAAAAAAATTTATTTTTTTTAAATACATATAAATATTATGTCATCACCTCATCATTTAGTTAACTTGGAGCGATGTAAAGGAAGCAGCCAGATCCAACGCCGTTTGTAAGTGAGAAGCATTCGTTCCCTGAACCAAAAAAAAAAAAAAAATTGTTGACAATTGTAAAAGATAAAACTAGGAGTTATATTCCATTCATTTACATGGACGATAACATATTATACCACTAGCCAAGATAATTACCAAATCCAAATGATATAAGATGAAAGAACTGACATTATCCATCATAATTACCAAGCACATAATGTGTTTAAGAAAATGCTTTAGCATTAGCAATATGAACCAAAAAGAAGATCAGTTGTAGCAAAACCTTTTTACGATCCTTTCAACAAAGAGAGTGGAGGAATTCGCCTGATAAAGAAGAAGAATAAACCTGATTTGGAATTGAAGAGAGTGCTGGATGCGAGAGCGGAGCGGAGAATCTATGTAATTGAAAGAAGAAGAGAAGCAAATAAAAAGGAAGCCTTTGCCGAACTGAAAATTCAAATTAAATCAAGAGGAAATTTGAATCAACAATCACAAATTAAATCAACAAAGAAGTACAATAAGAACAGAGGCACGAACAAATGTGTGTCAACATAACCAAAAAAAAAAAGAAAAACGGAACCCTAATCGATAGTCTCAAAACGTGCCATGAATAGAAAATAGCAAGAATGAAATCTTTCTTAGTAAGGAGAGTCGGTCGTCGTCGAAAGAGAGCCATCGGTCGGAAAAGAATAGTCGTCCGTCGCGGAAGAGGCTGAGGCTGAAAAAGAAAGTTTTTGATTTGAGAGATGGGATTCGGGTTTTGGACTTCTAGAGTTTTGGTGTCTGTGAAACCAATAGCCGATCCCAAGGATAAGAAGAACAAAACTCTAATCCTTACAAACACCTGCAACGTCAACCATACAACCAAATTTCCAGCAGATTAACAGAAGCACATATTTGTACTCGGAAACTTCAACTAATGAAGCTACTAAATCTGTCTCCAAAAATCTTGAGCCTTTTCCTGCACTTATTTGTTTCTATCAAAGAAACCTCTACGCCTAACATCCAAAGTTACTAGAACAAGAAAATGTACACACAGTTCTCTACATACAAACAATCGATCTAAGACAAGGAAAAAAAACCTTAACAATTTTGAAGAAAGAAAAAATATATACCGTTGTAAAGTCAAAACAAAGATGTTCTATCCCTGAAGTCCGCGATAGAGCATATGGATGAACCATAAAAGCAATCCGACCATTTTTAGAAAAACATAAAGAATAATCTCCTGTAACCTCGTTTCTTCCACCGTAAACCTGTTGGTTTTCATCCCAAGAAGCAGGAGACCTCACACAACTGTGATCATCATCACTGTTATGCAAGAGCAGAAGAGCGTAATAGCGGCTCACCCCCCAGCTAAATGCAGCAGTACCCATTTTTTAGAGAAAGTGAAAACCGAATGAGAAAGAAAGAAACTGGGGAGAGAGAAACGAAACTGGGGAGAAAGAAACAGAGGGTTATAAGTTGATTTTCTTATAAATTTATCATGTAATATTGTGTGTTACGGGTAGTCATCATCATTCCACAACATCCATCACTTCTTATTTATTTTATTATCATACCAATGAAAAACTTTGTTCAAGGGATACTCAATGTCAGAAGCAGTCATATCAAAGATCTTTGAATTCAAAGAAAATATGAAAAAAAGATTTATTTTTTTTAAATACATATAAATATTATGTCATCACCTCATCATTAAGTTAACTTGGAGCGATGCAAAGGAAGCAGCCAGATCCAACGCCGCTTGTAAGTGAGAAGCATTCGTTCCCTGAACCAAAAAAAAAAAAAAAATTGTTGACAATTGTAAAAGATAAAACTAGGAGTTATGTTCCATTCATTTACATGGACGATAACATATTATACCACTAGCCAAGATAATTACCAAATCCAAATGAGATAAGATGAAAGAACTGACATTATCCATCATAATCACCAAGCACATAATGTGTTTAAGAAAATGCTTTAGCATTAGCAATATGAACCAAAAAGAAGATCAGCTGTAGCAAAACCTTTTTACGATCCTTTCAACAAAGAGAGTGGAGGAATTCGCCTGATAAAGAAGAAGAATAAACCTGATTTGGAATTGAAGAGAGTGCTGGATGCGAGAGCGGAGCGGAGAATCTATGTAACTGAAAGAAGAAGAGAAGCAAATAAAAAGGAAGCCTTTGCCGAACTGAAAATTCAAATTAAATCAAGAGGAAATTTGAATCAACAATCACAAATTAAATCAAGAAAGAAGTACAATAAGAACAGAGGCACGAACAAATGTGTGTCAACATAACCAAAAAAAAAAAAACGGAACCCTAATCGATAGTCTCAAAACGTGCCATGAATAGGAAATAGCAAGAATGAAATCTTTCTTACTAAGGAGAGTCGGTCGTCGTCGAAAGAGAGCCATCGGTCGGAAAAGAAGAGTCGTCCGTCGCGGAAGAGGCAGAGGCTGAAAAAGAAAGTTTTGGATTTGAGAGATGGGATTCGGGTTTTGGACTTCTAGAGTTTTGGTGTCTGTGAAACCAATAGCCGATCCCAAGGATATGAAGAATAAGCTCTAATCCTTACAAACACCTGCAACGTCAACCATACAACAAAATTTCCAACAGATTAACAGAAGCACATATTTGTACTCGGAAACTTCAACTAATGAAGCTACTAAATCTGTCTCCAAAAATCTTGAGCCTTTTCCTGCACTTATTTGTTTCTATCAAAGAAACCTCTACGCCTAACATCCAAAGTTACTAGAACAAGAAAATGTACACACAGTTCTCTACATACAAACAATCTATCTAAGACAAGGAAAAAAACCTTAACAATTTTGAAGAAAGAAAAAATATATACCGTTGTAAAGTCAAAACAAAGATGTTCTATCCCTGAAGTCCGCGATAGAGCATATGGATGAACCATAAAAGCAATCCGACCATTTTTAGAAAAACATAAAGAATAACCTCCTGTAACCTCGTTTCTTCCACCGTAAACCTGTTGGTTTTCATCCCAAGAAGCAGCAGACCTCACACAACTGTGATCATCATCACTGTTATGCAAGAGCAGAAGAGCGTAATAGCGGCTCACCCCCCAGCTAAATGCAGCAGTACCCATTTTTTAGAGAAAGTGAAAACCGAATGAGAAAGAAAGAAACTGGGGAGAGAGAAACGAAACTTGGGAGAAAGAAACAGAGGGTTATAAGTTGATTTTCTTATAAATTTATCATGTAATATTGTGTGTTACGGGTAGTCATCATCATTCCACAACATTCATCACTTCTTATTTATTTTATTATCATACCAATGAAAAACTTTGTTCAAGGGATACTCAATGTCAGAAGCAGTCATATCAAAGATCTTTGAATTCAAAGAAAATATGAAAAAAAGATTTTTTTTTTTTAAATACATATAAATATTATTACATCACCTCATCATTTAGTTAACTTGGAGCGATGCAAAGGAAGCAGCCAGATCCAACGCCGCTTGTAAGTGAGAAGCATTCGTTCCCTGAACCAAAAAAAAAAAAAAATTGTTGACAATTGTAAAAGATAAAACTAGGAGTTATGTTCCATTCATTTACATGGACGATAACATATTATACCACTAGCCAAGATAATTACCAAATCCAAATGAGATAAGATGAAAGAACTGACATTATCCATCATAATTACCAAGCACATAATGTGTTTAAGAAAATGCTTTAGCATTAGCAATATGAACCAAAAAGAAGATCAGCTGTAGCAAAACCTTTTTACGATCCTTTCAACAAAGAGAGTGGAGGAATTCGCCTGATAAAGAAGAAGAATAAACCTTATTTGGAATTGAAGAGAGTGCTGGATGCGAGAGCGGAGCAGAGAATCTATGTAACTGAAAGAAGAAGAGAAGCAAATAAAAAGGAAGCCTTTGCCGAACTGAAAATTCAAATTAAATCAAGAGGAAATTTGAATCAACAATCACAAATTAAATCAACAAAGAAGTACAATAAGAACAGAGGCACGAACAAATGTGTGTCAACATAACCAAAAAAAAAAAACGGAACCCTAATCGATAGTCTCAAAACGTGCCATGAATAGGAAATAGCAAGAATGAAATCTTTCTTACTAAGGAGAGTCGGTCGTCGTCGAAAGAGAGCCATCGGTCGGAAAAGAAGAGTCGTCCGTCGCGGAAGAGGCAGAGGCTGAAAAAGAAAGTTTTGGATTTGAGAGATGGGATTCGGGTTTTGGACTTCTAGAGTTTTGGTGTCTGTGAAACCAATAGCCGATCCCAAGGATATGAAGAAGAAAGCTCTAATCCTTACAAACACCTGCAACGTCAACCATACAATAAAATTTCCAACAGATTAACAGAAGCACATATTTGTACTCGGAAACTTCAACTAATGAAGTTACTAAATCTGTCTCCAAAAATCTTGAGCCTTTTCCTGCACTTATTTGTGTCTATCAAAGAAACCTCTACGCCTAACATCCAAAGTTACTAGAACAAGAAAATGTACACACAGTTCTCTACATACAAACAATCGATCTAAGACAAGGAAAACGAACCTTAAAAATTTTGAAGAAAGAAAAAATATATACCGTTGTAAAGTCAAAACAAAGATGTTCTATCCCTGAAGTCCGCGATAGAGCATATGGATGAACCATAAAAGCAATCCGACCATTTTTAGAAAAACATAAAGAATAACCTCCTGTAACCTCGTTTCTTCCACCGTAAACATGTTGGTTTTCATCCCAAGAAGCAGGAGACCTCACACAACTGTGATCATCATCACTGTTATGCAAGAGCAGAAGAGCGTAATAGCGGCTCACCCCCCAGCTAAATGCAGCAGTACCCATTTTTTAGAGAAAGTGAAAACCGAATGAGAAAGAAAGAAACTGGGGAGAGAGAAACGAAACTGGGGAGAAAGAAACAGAGGGTTATAAGTTGATTTTCTTATAAATTTATCATGTAATATTGTGTGTTACGGGTAGTCATCATCATTCCACAACATCCATCACTTCTTATTTATTTTATTATCATACCAATGAAAAACTTTGTTCAAGGGATACTCAATGTCAGAAGTAGTCAGATCAAAGATCTTTGAATTCAAAGAAAATATGAAAAAAAGATTTATTTTTTTTAAATACATATAAATATTATTACATCACCTCATCATTTAGTTAACTTGGAGCGATGCAAAGGAAGCAGCCAGATCCAACGCCGCTTGTAAGTGAGAAGCATTCGTTCCCTGAACCAAAAAAAAAAAAAAAATTGTTGACAATTGTAAAAGATAAAACTAGGAGTTATGTTCCATTCATTTACATGGACGATAACATATTATACCACTAGCCAAGATAATTACCAAATCCAAATGAGATAAGATGAAAGAACTGACATTATCCATCATAATTACCAAGCACATAATGTGTTTAAGAAAATGCTTTAGCATTAGCAATATGAACCAAAAAGAAGATCAGCTGTAGCAAAACCTTTTTACGATCCTTTCAACAAAGAGAGTGGAGGAATTCGCCTGATAAAGAAGAAGAATAAACCTTATTTGGAATTGAAGAGAGTGCTGGATGCGAGAGCGGAGCAGAGAATCTATGTAACTGAAAGAAGAAGAGAAGCAAATAAAAAGGAAGCCTTTGCCGAACTGAAAATTCAAATTAAATCAAGAGGAAATTTGAATCAACAATCACAAATTAAATCAACAAAGAAGTACAATAAGAACAGAGGCACGAACAAATGTGTGTCAACATAACCAAAAAAAAAAAAAACGGAACCCTAAACGATAGTCTCAAAACGTGCCATGAATAGGAAATAGCAAGAATGAAATCTTTCTTACTAAGGAGAGTCGGTCGTCGTCGAAAGAGAGCCATCGGTCGGAAAAGAAGAGTCGTCCGTCGCGGAAGAGGCAGAGGCTGAAAAAGAAAGTTTTGGATTTGAGAGATGGGATTCGGGTTTTGGACTTCTAGAGTTTTGGTGTCTGTGAAACCAATAGCCGATCCCAAGGATATGAAGAACAAAGCTCTAATCCTTACAAACACCTGCAACGTCAACCATACAACAAAATTTCCAACAGATTAACAGAAGCACATATTTGTACTCGGAAACTTCAACTAATGAAGCTACTAAATCTGTCTCCAAAAATCTTGAGCCTTTTCCTGCACTTATTTGTTTCTATCAAAGAAACCTCTACGCCTAACATCCAAAGTTACTAGAACATGAAAATGTACACACAGTTCTCTACATACAAACAATCGATCTAAGACAAGGAAAAAAAACCTTAACAATTTTGAAGAAAGAAAAAATATATACCGTTGTAAAGTCAAAACAAAGATGTTCTATCCCTGAAGTCCGCGATAGAGCATATGGATGAACCATAAAAGCAATCCGACCATTTTTAGAAAAACATAAAGAATAACCTCCTGTAACCTCGTTTCTTCCACCGTAAACCTGTTGGTTTTCATCCCAAGAAGCAGCAGACCTCACATAACTGTGATCATCATCACTGTTATGCAAGAGCAGAAGAGCGTAATAGCGGCTCACCCCCCAGCTAAATGCAGCAGTACCCATTTGTTAGAGAAAGTGAAAACCGAATGAGAAAGAAAGAAACTGGGGAGAGAGAAACGAAACTGGGGAGAAAGAAACAGAGGGTTATAAGTTGATTTTCTTATAAATTTATCATGTAATATTGTGTGTTACGGGTAGTCATCATCATTCCACAACATCCATAACTTCTTATTTATTTTATTATCATACCAATGAAAAACTTTGTTCAAGGGATACTCAATGTCAGAAGCAGTCATATCAAAGATCTTTGAATTCAAAGAAAATATGAAAAAAAGATTTATTTTTTTTAAATACATATAAATATTATGACATCACCTCATCATTTAGTTAACTTGGAGCGATGCAAAGGAAGCAGCCAGATCCAACGCCGCTTGTAAGTGAGAAACATTCGTTCCCTGAACCAAAAAAAAAAAAAAAAATTGTTGACAATTGTAAAAGATAAAACTAGGAGTTATGTTCCATTCATTTACATGGACGATAACATATTATACCACTAGCCAAGATAATTACCAAATCCAAATGATATATGATGAAAGAACTGACATTATCCATCATAATTACCAAGCACATAATGTGTTTAAGAAAATGCTTTAGCATTAGCAATATGAACAAAAAAGAAGATCAGTTGTAGCAAAACCTTTTTACGATCCTCTCAACAAAGAGAGTGGAGGAATTGTCCTGATAAAGAAGAAGAATAAACCTGATTTGGAATTGAAGAGAGTGCTAGATGCGAGAGCGGAGCGGAGAATCTATGTAACTGAAAGAAGAAGAGAAGCAAATAAAAAGGAAGCCTTTGCCGAACTGAAAATTCAGATTAAATCAAGAGGAAATTTGAATCAACAATCACAAATTAAATCAACAAAGAAGTACAATAAGAACAGAGGCACGAACAAATGTGCGTCAACATAACCAAAAAAAAAAAACGGAACCCTAATCGATAGTCTCAAAACCTGCCATGAATAGGAAATAGGAAGAATGAAATCTTTCTTACTAAGGAGAGTCGGTCGTCGTCGAAAGAGAGCCATCGGTCAGAAAAGAAGAGTCGTCCGTCGCGGAAGAGGCAGAGGCTGAAAAAGAAAGTTTTGGATTTGAGAGATGGGATTCGGGTTTTGGACTTCTAGAGTTTTGGTGTCTGTGAAACCAATTGCCGATCCCAAGGATATGAAGAACAAAGCTCTAATCCTTACAAACACCTGCAACGTCAACCATACAACAAAATTTCCAACAGATTAACAGAGGCACATATTTGTACTCGGAAACTTCAACTAATGAAGCTACTAAATCTGTCTCCAAAAATCTTGAGCCTTTTCCTGCACTTATTTGTTTCTATCAAAGAAACCTCTACGCCTAACATCCAAAGTTACTAGAACAAGAAAATGTACACACAGTTCTCTACATACAAACAATCGATCTAAGACAAGGAAAACAAACCTTAACAATTTTGAAGAAAGAAAAAATATATACCGTTGTAAAGTCAAAACAAAGATGTTCTATCCCTTTAGTCCGCGATAGAGCATATGGATGAACCATAAAAGCAATCCGACCATTTTTAGAAAAACATAAAGAATAACCTCCTGTAACCTCGTTTCTTCCACCGTAAACCTGTTGGTTTTCATCCCAAGAAGCAGCAGACCTCACACAACTGTGATCATCATCACTGTTATGCAAGAGCAGAAGAGCGTAATAGCGGCTCACCCCCCAGCTAAATGCAGCAGTACCCATTTTTTAGAGAAAGTGAAAACCGAATGAGAAAGAAAGAAACTGGGGAGAGAGAAACGAAACTGGGGAGAAAGAAACAGAGGGTTATAAGTTGATTTTCTTATAAATTTATCATGTAATATTGTGTGTTACGGGTAGTCATCATCATTCCACAACATCCATCACTTCTTATTTATTTTATTATCATACCAATGAAAAACTTTGTTCAAGGGATACTCAATGTCAGAAGCAGTCATATCAAAGATCTTTGAATTCAAAGAAAATATGAAAAAAAGATTTATTTTTTTAAATACATATAAATATTATGACATCACCTCATCATTTAGTTAACTTGGAGCGATGGAAAGGAAGCAGCCAGATCCAACGCCGCTTGTAAGTGAGAAGCATTCGTTCCCTGAACCAAAAAAAAAAAAAAAATTGTTGACAATTGTAAAAGATAAAACTAGGAGTTATGTTCCATTCATTTACATGGACGATAACATATTATACCACTAGCCAAGATAATTACTAAATCCAAATGATATAAGATGAAAGAACTGACATTATCCATCATAATTACCAAGCACATAATGTGTTTAAGAAAATGCTTTAGCATTAGCAATATGAACCAAAAAGAAGATCAGTTGTAGCAAAACCTTTTTACGATCCTTTCAACAAAGAGAGTGGAGGAATTCGCCTGATAAAGAAGAAGAATAAACCTGATTTGGAATTGAAGAGAGTGCTGGATGCGAGAGCGGAGCGGAGAATCTATGTAACTGAAAGAAGAAGAGAAGCAAATAAAAAGGAAGCCTTTGCCGAACTGAAAATTCAAATTAAATCAAGAGGAAATTTGAATCAACAATCACAAATTAAATCAACAAAGAAGTACAATAAGAACAGAGGCACGAACAAATGTGTGTCAACATAACCAAAAAAAAAAAATGGAACCCTAATCGATAGTCTCAAAACCTGCCATGAATAGGAAATAGGAAGAATGAAATCTTTCTTACTAAGGAGAGTCGGTCGTCGTCGAAAGAGACCCATCGGTCGGAAAAGAAGAGTCGTCCGTCGCGGAAGAGGCGGAGGCTGAAAAAGAAAGTTTTGGATTTGAGAGATGGGATTCGGGTTTTGGACTTCTAGAGTTTTGGTGTCTGTGAAACCAATAGCCGATCCCAAGGATATGAAGAACAAAGCTCTAATCCTTACAAACACCTGCAACGTCAACCATACAACAAAATTTCCAACAGATTAACAGAAGCACATATTTGTACTCGGAAACTTCAACTAATGAAGCTACTAAATCTGTCTCCAAAAATCTTGAGCCTTTTCCTGCACTTATTTGTTTCTATCAAAGAAACCTCTACGCCTAACATCCAAAGTTACTAGAACAAGAAAATGTACACACAGTTCTCTACATACAAACAATCGATCTAAGACAAGGAAAACAAACCTTAAAAATTTTGAAGAAAGAAAAAATATATACCGTTGTAAAGTCAAAACAAAGATGTTCTATCCCTGTAGTCCGCGATAGAGCATATGGATGAACCATAAAAGCAATCCGAGCATTTTTAGAAAAACATAAAGAATAACCTCCTGTAACCTCGTTTCTTCCACCGTAAACCTTTTGGTTTTCATCCCAAGAAGCAGCAGACCTCACACAACTGTGATCATCATCACTGTTATGCAAGAGCAGAAGAGCGTAATAGCGGCTCACCCCCCAGCTAAATGCAGCAGTACCCATTTTTTAGAGAAAGTGAAAACCGAATGAGAAAGAAAGAAACTGTGGAGAGAGAAACGAAACTGGGGAGAAAGAAACAGAGGGTTATAAGTTGATTTTCTTATAAATTTATCATGTAATATTGTGTGTTACGGGTAGTCATCATCATTCCACAACATCCATCACTTCTTATTTATTTTATTATCATACCAATGAAAAACTTTGTTCAAGGGATACTCAATGTCAGAAGCAGTCATATCAAAGATCTTTGAATTCAAAGAAAATATGAAAAAAAGATTTATTTTTTTAAATACATATAAATATTATGACATCACCTCATCATTTAGTTAACTTGGAGCGATGGAAAGGAAGCAGCCAGATCCAACGCCGCTTGTAAGTGAGAAGCATTCGTTCCCTGAACCAAAAAAAAAAAAAAAATTGTTGACAATTGTAAAAGATAAAACTAGGAGTTATGTTCCATTCATTTACATGGACGATAACATATTATACCACTAGCCAAGATAATTACCAAATCCAAATGATATAAGATGAAAGAACTGACATTATCCATCATAATTACCAAGCACATAATGTGTTTAAGAAAATGCTTTAGCATTAGCAATATGAACCAAAAAGAAGATCAGTTGTAGCAATACCTTTTTACGATCCTTTCAACAAAGAGAGTGGAGGAATTCGCCTGATAAAGAAGAAGAATAAACCTGATTTGGAATTGAAGAGAGTGATGGATGCAAGAGCGGAGCGGAGAATCTATGTAACTGAAAGAAGAAGAGAAGCAAATAAAAAGGAAGCCTTTGCCGAACTGAAAATTCAAATTAAATCAAGAGGAAATTTGAATCAACAATCACAAATTAAATCAACAAAAAAGTACAATAAGAATAGAGGCACGAACAAATGTGTGTCAACATAACCAAAAAAAAAGAAAAACGGAACCCTAATCGATAGTCTCAAAACGTGCCATGAATAGGAAATAGCAAGAATGAAATCTTTCTTACTAAGGAGAGTCGGTCGTCGTCGTCGAAAGAGAGCCATCGGTCGGAAAAGAAGAGTCGTCCGTCGCGGAAGAGGCAGAGGCTGAAAAAGAAAGTTTTGGATTTGAGAGATGGGATTCGGGTTTTGGACTTCTAGAGTTTTGGTGTATGTGAAACCAATAGCCGATCCCAAGGATATGAAGAACAAAGCTCTAATCCTTACAAAGACCTGCAACGTCAACCATACAACAAAATTTCCAACAGATTAACAGAAGCACATA
The DNA here is from genome assembly GCA_963667165.1 of Barbarea vulgaris. Lineage (NCBI taxonomy): Eukaryota > Viridiplantae > Streptophyta > Magnoliopsida > Brassicales > Brassicaceae > Barbarea > Barbarea vulgaris. The sequence continues at coordinate 7,751,101 of OY763891.1, forward strand.
TTTGTACTCGGAAACTTCAACTAATGAAGCTACTAAATCTGTCTCCAAAAATCTTGAGCCTTTTCCTGCACTTATTTGTTTCTATCAAAGAAACCTCTACGCCTAACATCCAAAGTTACTAGAACAAGAAAATGTACACACAGTTCTCTACATACAAACAATCGATCTAAGACAAGGAAAACAAACCTTAACAATTTTGAAGAAAGAAAAAATATATACCGTTGTAAAGTCAAAACAAAGATGTTCTATCCCTGTAGTCCGCGATAGAGCATATGGATGAACCATAAAAGCAATCCGACCATTTTTAGAAAAACATAAAGAATAACCTCCTGTAACCTCGTTTCTTCCACCGTAAACCTGTTGGTTTTCATCCCAAGAAGCAGCAGACCTCACACAACTGTGATCATCATCACTGTTATGCAAGAGCAGAAGAGCGTAATTGAAACGACCGCCCTCGTTTTGTTTTTTTTTTTTAAATAAACAATTAATTATTATTCCCATAAATAATAATTAACTTCCCAAAACATTTAACAATGCAACTTCTCATGCATTAAAATTATTTAACTCCATAAGTAAAATATAACACATAAATATTTTACTTAAATAACCGAAAGGATATTAATCCATTGATCTTTCCAGAATACGACGACTTGAGTTGAGAGTCGAAGTTGGTCTGTATAGCCACCTTGGTTTTCATAGACAATTTCTGTTGTCTATAACGGTTTTCGATAACGAGAAACCGGACTCGAGATCGCTAGATTAACTATCCAAAAATACTAAACAACACAAAACTCTTTTTATAGCGGAAGACTCTTAAACACACAACGAGTTCCTAGATTATCCCCTCTTCCTCGCCTTGATTCCACGATCAAACAAACTCTTTTCCTGCATCAAATAAAGGAGATGCATAAGTATTTCAACAAATACTTAGTGAGGCAATCCTCCCGTCTACAAGCTATACACACAAACGATTAAAATTATTCAATGCATTAAACACAAAAATACCGCAAACAAATCAACCATCTCAAGAAACACTCGATCTAGATTCACCAGAGATCATACGGCCTACAATCATGCAAACACATCAAATAACTCAGTCGCTTAGATAAGCTTACGGTCCTGCACTCACCTTTAGCCACGCACGGAAATTCCCAAAAACTTCCCGGAATGAATAAACTTCAATCCCCCAACCGCGTGCCTAACAATAAACCAATAAGAACCTTAAAACACAAGAAACGAACACGGGAAACACCAGATCGATCGATCTTGGCTTAGATCGATCGATCCCAACTTGCGTGAACTCCTCAGATCGACCAAACATGGCTAGATCGATCGATCCTGGTCAGATCGATCGATCCTGACCAGATCGATCGATCTACACCAGATCGACCAACACGATCACCTTCACCACTTACACGCCTCGAAACAAAACATGAATAAATCAATAACTAACCGTTGAAATCTTAATCCCACCGTTGAAACTCAACCTCCAAGTGTCCTGAAGGTACTTCAAAGTTTCAAGATGATCCGTCAACAGACGAACTCGCGATTGCCCTTTGAATCCACGTTGGTCCGGTTCGCGTCTGAAACAGAGCGCCTCACGGAAACGTGAATAACTTTTGGAATACTAACTCAAATTCAATTCCGCAAATTGGTAAATATAGATATAAGACTTAACTACAACTCCACAAAACTTCACTACCTTTGCAAACTATTTGCTAGGTCAAACTCCTTTTTCCTTCTCACCCACGAAACAGCTCTCCAACTTACTCCTCTCGAGACTCACACGCCCACTCAGCCACCAAGACTCACCTCCTCCCTTGCTCTCCACGCCCTCACACACAACCACAAGACTCACCTCCTCTTGCTCTCCACGCTCACACAGCACCAGCCCCCAACTCCCTTCTTTGCTCTCCACACCACACAAACAAGCTTCAACCTCACTCTTTTCTCTCTTTTCTCCTCCTTCTCTCCTTGTCCTCCTCTCACTCTTTTTCTCTCTGCAGATGGAAGTGTCGGCAGCTGAAGGAGGAAGGAAAGGTGCAGCTGACTTTGGAGTAGAAAAAGGAGTCACTAGGCTGCTTTGTAGGGTGGGGAAAAAGTGATGGAGACATCAAGGGTGGAGAAGAAAAGTGGAGGCTGCAGGTGGAGAATGGTGGAAATCTGATTTACATCAGATTAAAACTTATTTAGGATCTAGACCTTGAACTTCCACAAGTGCACAAACTGACCCCAAACTTTCAAATTGATCCCGCACACCCCTACAGGAAAAATGCGGCGTAATTTCCCAATTACTCCAAAAATTCTCGGAAATATTTTTCCAGAGAAAAAAGTCTACGCATAAATCCCGGAATTAATTTCCAAAAAAACTCCATTTTGGAACACGGGCGCTACAATTCTCCCCCACCAAACTGGATTCGTCCTCGAATCCTTAGACACAGTTCAATCTGCTATGAACTCAACACACCATCGTCGCAACAATCCCTACCCTCTCATGGTCAACCCGACCATACAATTCTACCTATCCAACAACTCCGTGAACCCTCTAGCGTCAACTCGCTTCAGAGAACTTTTGACAAGAGTTAGATAAGATAGCTTTTAATACTTAGCCATTCTTTTTAGCGATTCCTCATGACGAACGTAATAAAACAAACAAGTACCATACGTTCGAGAATCGGATCTACCGCATAGAACTGCTCATGAGCCATCCGATCAAACCACTTATCTCATTTTCCCTTAACAAGTTTAACTAGAAACACGACTCTATTCCCAAGTCACAACCCAACCACTCTCGAGACCTCTATTCAGCCGTTATGCTTATACTCACGTTATGGACATACACTGCTCCCAACTCATACTCGTACCATTCCCAACCTCTGTGCAATGCACTCTGGGCTCTGGGTATCTCATGCCACTCTCTCTTACAGGCCACAAAGTCCTGCAAGCCATCGGCATCCAACCTATACCACTCCCACTCTCAGGACTCGTCAGCCCTTCGAGCTCTGGGTATAGCAACCATACCACTCGCACTCTCAGGTCACAAAGACCTTCAAACTATGGGTATCACACTCATACCACTCCCACTCTCAGGACTCACAAGTCCTTCGAGCTCTGGTATCCGGGGAAATCCTCATCCCCGCCTCTGGAGAAATCAATCTCCCATGAGTCGTACAGGACCCACCAGTCCTTGGAGCAAGCAAGTCTAACGTCTATAAGCATGTCCGACCGAATCTATCTCACAGAGTCCACTCTCCACATCACATGGTGACACTCACCAACCATATTCCCATCCCGGAATATCAACCTATCCTATAACCACTACACAGGTTATCTTAAGATATATCCACTCACTCAGGGTATTCCATTTATCCTTGTTCGAAGGATATTTCCAGTTTATACTCTAATAAACTTTTCTTTACTCACATGACATCACAAGTCATAAACTCATAAGAATACTCCTCTTATTCAATTTCACATAATATTCATCGTATACAACATGACATACAACTCAAAATGTGAAATTAGAAACCATCGATGGAAACTCAAGCCTCAGCTTGCTTCTCGAACCACTTTTTAAATCTCGTTTCCATCCTTGCCTCTGGTTCCCAAGTCTCTTCCTGCACACCATCACAATCCCATAACACCCTCAACATTGGAATCTTCTTCCGACGAAGCTCTTTGACCCTCCTCTCGAGAATCCTCAAAGGTCTCGCCTCAACGGTCATATTAGGCTGAAGATCTGTCGGAATCTCTTCCACTACCTCATCATTCTTATGTAAGCATTCCTTCAGCATCGACACATGGAAGACCTTGTGAAGTGCTCGCATAACCTCCGGTAACTCCAACCGATATGCAACCGGGCCAACTCTCATAACAATCTTGAACGGACCCAAATACCTCGGACTCAACTTAGTCTCAGTAATGGATCTGTTCGGACCCCGCAACAATGCCATCTTGAGATATACCCTATCTCCCACCTCAAACTCGAGGTCTTTTCTCCTCTTATCGGCATAACTCTTTTGCCGATCTTGGGCTTCCTTCATGTTCAGTTTCAAAACTCGGATCTTCTCCGTAGTTTCCTGGACAAAATTTGCACCCAACATACTCCTCTCCCCTACCTGGGTCCAACACAAGGGTGTACGACATGGCCTCCCATAGAGTGCTTCGTATGGGGCCATCCCAATGCTTGCCTGGTAACTATTATTGTAAGCAAACTCTGCCAAGCTTCAGTGGTCCACCCAATGATCACCCCAGTCAAGCACACACATCCTCAGCAAATCCTCGAGAGTCTGGGTGGTCCTCTCGGACTGCCCATCCGTCTGAGGGTGATATGCCGTACTTAAGTGCACCCTAGTGCCCATCTCTTCCTGGAATGCCTTCCAGAACTTCGAAGTGAACTTAGGGTCCCGGTCTGACACTATACTCACCGGCACTCCATGAAGTCTCACTATCTCCTGCACATACTTCCTAGCCAGAACCGTAGCTCCATCGGTTTTCTTAATGGCTAGAAAATGCGCCGACTTGGTCAGTCGATCAACAATGACCCAAATAGCATCCTTGGTCCGAGAAACAGGTAACCCAACAACAAAATCCATCGTAATCATATCCCACTTCCACTCGGGAATGGGTAAACTCCGCAACAGCCCGCTTGGCACCTGATGCTCTGCCTTCACTAACTGGCACACATCGTACGCTGCGACCCATTTAGCAACATCCTCTTTTTTTTTTTTAACATTAAAATATTCATAAATATTTATTATCACACAAACACGACAATTCCAAATTATTATAATTCAACATTCATTAAGACTCGCTCACTAAACTTAACAACATAAAACAACAACACGAGTCATAATCATCCTCTGCCAAAAGCTACACTTACTCAACTTAGCAAACAACTTATGCTCTTGTAGCTTTTCCAGAACAACTCTCAGGTGTACCTCATGCTCCTCGGGATTCTGTGATCGGCCTGGAGCTCGGCTCTCCCGTCTCCGCGATGGAATACACCCGAGGCGCAGGTGCTATCTGCCTGATCGGTGGCGCTGCGGTTGGCATCATCTGCAGTCCAGCACTCCGCTCATCTGCCTCCTCGACGGTGTAAACCCGAGGTGCCACCGCACTCTGCCTACTCGACGGTGCTACTGCTATCCCTCCCTGCTGCAACTTAGGGCATTTGGGCTTGATATGCCCCACTTCCTTTCAATGGAAACACACCCGAAAATCTGGAAGGACCTCTCCCTTCTGCGGACAGTTGGCCACCCTGTGATCCATACTTCCGCACCCAAAACATCCCTGGCCACTCTGGCTACTCCTCACAGGGCCTCCACGTCCTGCACTCCTCGAGGGACAACTCGCAAACTTGTGATCCTTGCTTCCACACCCGAAGCATCCTGGACCACTCTGAGTACCTTCAGAAGTGCCTCCCCACTTCCTCTTCTGCCCTGCCACCTGCCTACTCCCCTTACTCGACCCTGATTGCTGCTGCATCTTCTTGGCCTGGAAACTCAAAGTAGACGATGCTACCTCCTCCCTCAGACCATCCTCTATAGATGCGGCCAACTCTACCAACTCTCCCAATGTGCCAAACAACCTACCAAGGCAACGGGTCCTCAACTCAGGCCGTAAGCCTATCATAAACCGTCGCACTCGGGCCTGCTCACCTTCCATGACTCGACCAGCATAAATGGAAAGCCGGTTGAACTCTGTCTCAAACTCCCGGACAGTCTGGTCCCCCTGAGTCAGACTCAAAAACCTCGCCTCCAACCGGTCTACTGCCTCCTGTGGGAAGTATTTGGAGTTAAACTCCTCCACAAAATCTCTCCAAGTCAACTCCACCTGACCACTCCTGGCGACTACACTCGTCCACCACAGATGTGCATCACCATCCAAGTAATGAACTGCTAAGTCAACTCGGTATCCCTCTGGACACCTACATGACTGGAAGTTCCGCTCCAACCGGGACCTCCACATATTAGCCTCCTCAGGACCGACACCACCCAGGAAGAATGTAGTGCTCATCCTCTGCATCTGCTCCATCATCCTATGGTAGGATGGGAGCTCCTCCTCAACCACAACTCTCGGCTGTGCCTCAACTACTGGTGGCACAACTGGAGCTTGTACCGCTACCCTCTCTGGTAACCGCTCCAACACCAAGGTTAACAGATTCGCAATACGGTCATCCCGGGCCTGAGCATCACCTGCTGCCACACCCGCAGCACCCGCTGGAACTCCAGCCTCACCGGCACTCTCACCGGCCGCACCCTCAGACCCCAACGGACCCGTATGCAAATCTCCGCCTTGCTCAACCGTGGCACTCTGTGCCTCCTCCAAACCCACCACTGGAACACGACCTCGGCCTCTACCACGGCCACGGCCACGTCCATGACCTCTAGCTCCTCTAGCCATCTACACTTTCAAGAGCAGATACTAAAACCCAAAACAACTCAAACAAAAAATCAATAGAACACAACTCACCGTGGAATCTCTTTAAAGGCTCGAAGAGGATGATCTAAAACTCCATACCCAAACAATTGACTAACTCACATAATCAATTCAACTCAAATACACATGCTACTCAAAGCACCAAAAAAATTAAATTCAATCCAATTTAACTTTTCTAAACCCGTCCTAGAGCCGTAATTGCTCTGATACCAAATTGAAACGACCGCCCTCGTTTTGTTTTTTTTTTTTTTAAATAAACAATTAATTATTATTCCCATAAATAATAATTAACTTCCCAAAACATTTAACAATGCAACTTCTCATGCATTAAAATTATTTAACTCCATAAGTAAAATATAACACATAAATATTTTACTTAAATAACCGAAAGGATATTAATCCATTGATCTTTCCAGAATACGACGACATGAGTTGAGAGTCGAAGTTGGTCTGTATAGCCACCTTGGCTTTCATAGACAATTTCTGTTGTCTATAACGGTTCTCGATAACGAGAAACCGGACTCGAGATCGCTAGATTAACTATCCAAAAATACTAAACAACACAAAACTCTTTTTATAGCGGAAGACTCTTAAACACACAACGAGTTCCTAGATCATCCCCTCTTCCTCGCCTTGATTCCACGATCAAAAAAACTCTTTTCCTGCATCAAATAAAGGAGATGCATAAGTATTTCAACAAATACTTAGTGAGGCAATCCTCCCGTCTACAAGCTATACACACAAACGATTAAAATTATTCAATGCATTAAACACAAAAATACCGCAAACAAATCAACCATCTCAAGAAACACTCGATCTAGATCCACCAGAGATCATACGGCCTACAATCATGCAAACACATCAAATAACTCAATCGCTTAGATAAGCTTACGGTCCTGCACTCACCTTTAGCCACGCACGGAAATTCCCAAAAACTTCCCGGAATGAATAAACTTCAATCCCCCAACCGCGTGCCTAACAATAAACCAATAAGAACCTTAAAACACAAGAAACGAACACGGGAAACACCAGATCGATCGATCTTGGCTTAGATCGATCGATCCCAACTTGCGTGAACTCCTCAGATCAACCAAACATGGCTAGATCGATCGATCCTGGTCAGATCGATCGATCCTGACCAGATCGATCGATCTACACCAGATCGACCAACACGATCACCTTCACCACTTACACGCCTCGAAACAAAACATGAATAAATCAATAACTAACCGTTGAAATCTTAATCCCACCGTTGAAACTCAACCTCCAAGTGTCCTGAAGGTAACTTCAAAGTTTCAAGATGATCCGTCAACAGACGAACTCGCGATTGCCCTTTGAATCCACGTTGGTCCGGTTCGTGTCTGAAACAGAGCTCCTCACGGAAACGTGAATAACTTTTGGAATACTAACTCAAATTCAATTCCGCAAATTGGTAAATATAGATATAAGACTTAACTACAACTCCACAAAACTTCGCTACCTTTGCAAACTATTTGCTAGGTCAAACTCCTTTTTCCTTCTCACCCACGAAACAGCTCTCCAACTTACTCCTCTCGAGACTCACACGCCCACTCAGCCACCAAGACTCACCTCCTCCCTTGCTCTCCACGCCCTCACACACAACCACAAGACTCACCTCCTCTTGCTCTACACGCTCACACAGCACCAGCCCCCAACTCCCTTCTTTGCTCTCCACACCACACAAACAAGCTTCAACCTCACTCTTTTCTCTCTTTTCTCCTCCTTCTCTCCTTGTCCTCCTCTCACTCTTTTTCTCTCTGCAGATGGAAGTGTCGGCAGCTGAAGGAGGAAGGAAAGGTGCAGCTGACTTTGGAGGAGAAAAAAGGAGTCACTAGGCTGCTTTGTAGGGTGGGGAAAAAGTGATGGAGACATCAAGGGTGGAGAAGAAAAGTGGAGGCTGCAGGTGGAGAATGGTGGAAATCTGATTTACATCAGATTAAAACTTATTTAGGGTCTAGACCTTGAACTTCCACAAGTGCACAAACTGACCCCAAACTTTTAAATTGATCCCGCACACCCCTACGGGAAAAATGCGGCGTAATTTCCCAATTACTCCAAAAATTCTCGGAAATATTTTTCCAGAGAAAAAAGTCTACGCATAAATCCCGGAATTAATTTCCAAAAAAACTCCATTTTGGAACACGGGAGCTACAGTAATAGCGGCTCACCCCCCAGATAAATGCAGCAGTACCCATTTTTTAGAGAAAGTGAAAACCGAATGAGAAAGAAAGAAACTGGGGAGAGAGAAACGAAATTGGGGAGAAAGAAACAGAGGGTTATAAGTTGATTTTCTTATAAATTTATCATGTAATATTGTGTGTTACGGGTAGTCATCATCATTCCACAACATCCATCACTTCTTATTTATTTTATTATCATACCAATGAAAAACTTTGTTCAAGGGATACTCAATGTCAGAAGCAGTCATATCAAAGATCTTTGAATTTAAAGAAAATATGAAAAAAAGATATATTTTTTTAAATACATATAAATATTATGACATCACCTCATCATTTAGTTAACTTGGAGCGATGCAAAGGAAGCAGCCAGATCCAACGCTGCTTGTAAGTGAGAAGCATTCGTTCCCTGAACCAAAAAAAAAAAAAAAAAATTGTTGACAATTGTAAAAGATAAAACTAGGAGTTATGTTCCATTCATTTACATGGACGATAACATATTATACCACTAGCCAAGATAATTACCAAATCCAAATGATATATGATGAAAGAACTGACATTATCCATCATAATTACCAAGCACATAATGTGTTTAAGAAAATGCTTTAGCATTAGCAATATGAACCAAAAAGAAGATCAGTTGTAGCAAAACCTTTTTACGATCCTTTCAACAAAGAGAGTGGAGGAATTGGCCTGATAAAGAAGAAGAATAAACCTGATTTGGAATTGAAGAGAGTGCTGGATGCGAGAGCGGAGCGGAGAATCTATGTAACTGAAAGAAGAAGAGAAGCAAATAAAAAGGAAGCCTTTGCCGAACTGAAAATTCAGATTAAATCAAGAGGAAATTTGAATCAACAATCACAAATTAAATCAACAAAGAAGTACAATAAGAACAGAGGAACGAAAAAATGTGTGTTAACATAACCAAATAAAAAAGAAAAACGGAACCCTAATCGATAGTCTCAAAACGTGCCATGAATAGGACATAGCAAGAATGAAATCTTTCTTACTAAGGAGAGTCGGTCGTCGTCGAAAGAGAGCCATCGGTCGGAAAAGAAGAGTCGTCCGTCGCGGAAGAGGCAGAGGCTGAAAAAGAAAGTTTTGGATTTCAGAGATGGGATTTGGGTTTTGGACTTCTAGAGTTTTGGTGTCTGTGAAACCAATAGCCGATCCCAAGGATAGGAAGAACAAAGCTCTAATCCTTACAAACACCTGCAACGTCAACCAAACAACCAAATTTCCAACAGATTAACAGAAGCACATATTTGTACTCGGAAACTTCAACTAATGAAGCTACTAAATATGTCTCCAAAAATCTTGAGCCTTTTCTTGCACTTATTTGTTTCTATCAAAGAAACCTCTACGCCTAACATCCAAAGTTACTAGAACAAGAAAATGTACACACAGTTCTCTACATACAAACAATCGATCTAAGACAAAGAAAAAAAACCTTAACAATTTTGAAGAAAGAAAAAATATATACCGTTGTAAAGTCAAAACAAAGACGTTCTATCCCTGAAGTCCGCGATAGAGCATATGGATGAACCATAACAGCAATCCGACAATTTTTAGAAAAACATAAAGAATAACCTCCTGTAACCTCGTTTCTTCCACCGTAAACATGTTGGTTTTCATCCCAAGAAGCAGCAGACCTCACACAACTGTGATCATCATCACTGTTATGCAAGAGCAGAAGAGCGTAATAGCGGCTCACCCCCCAGCTAAATGCAGCAGTACCCATTTTTTAGAGAAAGTGAAAACCGAATGAGAAAGAAAGAAACTGGGGAGAGAGAAACGAAACTGGGGAGAAAGAAACTGAGGGTTATAAGTTGATTTTCTTATAAATTTATCATGTAATATTGTGTGTTACGGGTAGTCATCATCATTCCACAACATCCATTTATTTTATTATCATACCAATGAAAAACTTTGTTCAAGGGATACTCAATGTCATAAGCAGTCATATCAAAGATCTTTGAATTCAAAGAAAATATGAAAAAGATTTATTTTTTTTAAATACATATAAATATTATGTCATCACCTCATCATTAAGTTAACTTGGAGCGATGCAAAGGAAGCAGCCAGATCCAACGCCGCTTGTAAGTGAGAAGCATTCGTTCCCTGAACCAAAAAAAAAAAAAAAAATTGTTGACAATTGTAAAAGATAAAACTAGGAGTTATGTTCCATTCATTTACATGGACGATAACATATTATACCACTAGCCAAGATAATTTCCAAATCCAAATGATATAAGATGAAAGAACTGACATTATCCATCATAATTACCAAGCACATAATGTGTTTAAGAAAATGCTTTAGCATTAGCAATATGAACCAAAAAGAAGATCAGTTGTAGCAAAACCTTTTTACGATCCTTTCAACAAAGAGAATGGAGGAATTCGCCTGATAAAGAAGAAGAATAAACCTGATTTGGAATTGAAGAGAGTGCTGGATGCGAGAGCGGAGCGGAGAATCTATGTAACTGAAAGAAGAAGAGAAGCAAATAAAAAGGAAGCCTTTGCCGAACTGAAAATTCAAATTAAATCAAGAGGAAATTTGAATCAACAATCACAAATTAAATCAACAAAGAAGTACAATAAGAAAAGAGGCACGAACAAATGTGTGTCAACATAACCAAAAAAAAAAAAACGGAACCCTAATTGATAGTCTCAAAAAGTGCCATGAATAGGAAATAGCAAGAATGAAATCTTTCTTACTAAGGAGAGTCGGTCGTCGTCGAAAGAGAGCCATCGGTCGGAAAAGAAGAGTCGTCCGTCGCGGAAGAGGCAGAGGCTGAAAAAGAAAGTTTTGGATTTGAGAGATGGGATTTGGGTTTTGGACTTCTAGAGTTTTGGTGTCTGTGAAACCAATAGCCGATCCCAAGGATAGGAAGAACAAAGCTCTAATCCTTACAAACACCTGCAACGTCAACCAAACAACCAAATTTCCAACAGATTAACAGAAGCACATATTTGTACTCGGAAACTTCAACTAATGAAGCTACTAAATATGTCTCCAAAAATCTTGAGCCTTTTCTTGCACTTATTTGTTTCTATCAAAGAAACCTCTACGCCTAACATCCAAAGTTACTAGAACAAGAAAATGTACACACAGTTCTCTACATACAAACAATCGATCTAAGACAAAGAAAAAAAACCTTAACAATTTTGAAGAAAGAAAAAATATATACCGTTGTAAAGTCAAAACAAAGACGTTCTATCCCTGAAGTCCGCGATAGAGCATATGGATGAACCATAACAGCAATCCGACAATTTTTAGAAAAACATAAAGAATAACCTCCTGTAACCTCGTTTCTTCCACCGTAAACATGTTGGTTTTCATCCCAAGAAGCAGCAGACCTCACACAACTGTGATCATCATCACTGTTATGCAAGAGCAGAAGAGCGTAATAGCGGCTCACCCCCCAGCTAAATGCAGCAGTACCCATTTTTTAGAGAAAGTGAAAACCGAATGAGAAAGAAAGAAACTGGGGAGAGAGAAACGAAACTGGGGAGAAAGAAACTGAGGGTTATAAGTTGATTTTCTTATAAATTTATCATGTAATATTGTGTGTTACGGGTAGTCATCATCATTCCACAACATCCATTTATTTTATTATCATACCAATGAAAAACTTTGTTCAAGGGATACTCAATGTCATAAGCAGTCATATCAAAGATCTTTGAATTCAAAGAAAATATGAAAAAGATTTACTTTTTTTAAATACATATAAATATTATGTCATCACCTCATCATTAAGTTAACTTGGAGCGATGCAAAGGAAGCAGCCAGATCCAACGCCGCTTGTAAGTGAGAAGCATTCGTTCCCTGAACCAAAAAAAAAAAAAAAAATTGTTGACAATTGTAAAAGATAAAACTAGGAGTTATGTTCCATTCATTTACATGGACGATAACATATTATACCACTAGCCAAGATAATTTCCAAATCCAAATGATATAAGATGAAAGAACTGACATTATCCATCATAATTACCAAGCACATAATGTGTTTAAGAAAATGCTTTAGCATTAGCAATATGAACCAAAAAGAAGATCAGTTGTAGCAAAACCTTTTTACGATCCTTTCAACAAAGAGAATGGAGGAATTCGCCTGATAAAGAAAAAGAATAAACCTGATTTGGAATTGAAGAGAGTGCTGGATGCGAGAGCGGAGCGGAGAATCTATGTAACTGAAAGAAGAAGAGAAGCAAATAAAAAGGAAGCCTTTGCCGAACTGAAAATTCAAATTAAATCAAGAGGAAATTTGAATCAACAATCACAAATTAAATCAACAAAGAAGTACAATAAGAAAAGAGGCACGAACAAATGTGTGTCAACATAACCAAAAAAAAAAAAACGGAACCCTAATCGATAGTCTCAAAACGTGCCATGAATAGGAAATAGCAAGAATGAAATCTTTCTTACTAAGGAGAGTCGGTCGTCGTCGAAAGAGAGCCATCGGTCGGAAAAGAAGAGTCGTCCGTCGCGGAAGAGGCAGAGGCTGAAAAAGAAAGTTTTGGATTTGAGAGATGGGATTCGGGTTTTGGACTTCTAGAGTTTTGGTGTCTGTGAAACCAATAGCCGATCCCAAGGATAGGAAGAACAAAGCTCTAATCCTTACAAACACCTGCAACGTCAACCATACAACCAAATTTCCAACAGATTAACAGAAGCACATATTTGTACTCGGAAATTTCAACTAATGAAGATACTAAATCTGTCTCCAAAAATTTTGAGCCTTTTCCTGCACTTATTTGTTTCTATCAAAGAAACCTCTACACCTAACATCCAAAGTTACTAGAACAAGAAAATGTACACACATTTCTCTACATATAAACAATCGATCTAAGACAAGGAAAAAAACCTTAACAATTTTGAAGAAAGAAAAAATATATACCGTTGTAAAGTCAAAACAAAGACGTTCTATCCCTGAAGTCCGCGATAGAGCATATGGATGAACCATAACAGCAATCCGACAATTTTTAGAAAAACATAAAAAATAACCTCCTGTAACCTCGTTTCTTCCACCGTAAACCTGTTGGTTTTCATCCCAAGAAGCAGCAGACCTCACACAATTGTGATCATCATCACTGTTATGCAAGAGCAGAAGAGCGTAATAGCGGCTCACCCCCCAGCTAAATGCAGCAGTACCCATTTTATAGAGAAAGTGAAAACCGAATGAGAAAGAAAGAAACTGGGGAGAAAGAAATTGAGGGTTATAAGTTGATTTTCTTATAAATTTATCATGTAATATTGTGTGTTACGGGTAGTCATCATCATTCCACAACATCCATCACTTCTTATTTATTTTATTATCATACCAATAAAAAACTTTGTTCAAGGGATACTCAATGTGATATGATCCTAGATGAGGATCAATGCCCCTGAACGTTCTCCACTGGTTGTTATGAACAGAGTGAGCGGATATGAGTGCGGAAGTGATGAAATGGAGTGAAAGTGATGAAGGGGTGTGAATGAGTGATACTCCAAAGGTGATGAATAACCTTTGAACACTCAGGGCTTGATCCACGAGTGGGTGAAAACCAAACTCGGCAAGAACAAGAGATGGATCGAAGTGAAACTTCTAAGGGGGGTGACGAGACCCTTAGACTTCGGCTCTTGAGTGAAATGGGATAATGATCCAAATTTCGGGTTCAAGAGGATGATCAAACGAGATTAAGAAAGACTTATGATATTAAAATGTTTGATAGATTGAAATGAAGTTCAGATGTAGAATATAAAGAGAAGAGAAGCTAAAGAAAACAATAAAAGAGTGTGGAGTTACGAGACATGCCTCGGAACTCACACAAAAACCATACAAAAATTAAACAACACTCAAAGTTCAAAATGAGATAGTGAAGAGACATAGGCCACGCCTAAGGAGAAGTAAAGGGGCCTGGATTTATCAAGAGGCCTTGTGAAAGAGTGATAAGGCCTACCTCATTAAAAACCTTGTTTGGAAAACCCAATGGGACAAAACCAAACAAGGGAAAAAGAGTATAAGTCTTATCACCTCTCTTGATAAATGTTTAGGTGGCTTGTATCACAACCAGGGTAGTTGGATTAGCACACGCTAAACTGCCCTGAATGGTGTTGAGAAGAGATTGCAAAGTTGTGTTGAGCTCGGCTTGCTTGGACCTAGTAATAGGACCCGGAGAAATGTGTAAATCTTCATGTCCTTGATGCTCCAGTTCAAGCTGTTTCCCTTGATCCTCATTGTCATCCTTATGTTGCATTGGTTTATCCTCCTTGCTGGCCATGCTCTCATCACAATGTCAGAAGCAGTCATATCAAAGATCTTTGAATTCAAAGAAAATATGAAAACATTTAATTTTTTAAAATACATATAAATATTATGTCATCACCTCATCATTAAGTTAAATTGGAGCGATGCAAAGGAAGCAGCCAGATCCAACGCCGCTTGTAAGTGAGAAGCATTCGTTCCCTGAACCAAAAAATAAAAATAAAAAATTGTTGACAATTGTAAAAGATAAAACTAGAAGTTATGTTCCATTCATTTACATGGACGATAACATATTATACCACTAGCCAAGATAATTACAAAATCCAAATGAGATAAGATGAAAGAACTGACATTATCCATCATAATTACCAAGCACATAATGTGTTTAAGAAAATGCTTTAGCATTAGCAATATGAACCAAAAAGAAGATCAGTTGTAGCAAAACCTTTTTACGATCCTTTCAACAAAGAGAGTGGAGGAATTCACCTGATAAAGAAGAAGAATAAACCTGATTTGGAATTGAAGAGAGTGCTGGATGCGAGAGCGGAGCGGAGAATCTATGTAACTGAAAGAAGAAGAGAAGCAAATAAAAAGGAAGCCTTTGCCGAACTGAAAATTCAAATTAAATCAAGAGGAAATTTGAATCAACAATCACAAATTAAATCAACAAAGAAGTACAATAAGAACAGAGGCACGAACAAATGTGTGTCAACATAACCAAAAAAAAAAAAAACGGAACCCTAATCGATAGTCTCAAAACGTGCCATGAATAGGAAATAGCAAGAATGAAATCTTTCTTACTAAGGAGAGTCGGTCGTCGTCGAAAGAGAGCCATCGGTCGGAAAAGAAGAGTCGTCCGTCGCGGAAGAGGCAGAGGCTGAAAAAGAAAGTTTTGGATTTGAGAGATGGGATTCGGGTTTTGGACTTCTAGAGTTTTGGTGTCTGTGAAACCAATAGCCGATCCCAAGGATATGAAGAACAAAGCTCTAATCCTTACAAACACCTGCAACGTCAACCATACAACCAAATTTCCAACAGATTAACAGAAGCACATATTTGTACTCGGAAACTTCAACTAATGAAGCTACTAAATCTGTCTCCAAAAATCTTGAGCCTTTTCCTGCACTTATTTGTTTCTATAAAAAAAACCTCTACGCCTAACATCCAAAGTTACTAGAACAAGAAAATGTACACACAGTTCTCTAAATACAAACAATCGATCTAAGACAAGGAAAAAAAACCTTAACAATTTTGAAGAAAGAAAAAATATATACCGTTGTAAAGTCAAAACAAAGACGTTCTATCCCTGAAGTCCGCGATAGAGCATATGGATGAACCATAAATGCAATCCGACCATTTTTAGAAAAACATAAAGAATAACCTCCTGTAACCTCTTTTCTTCCACCGTAAACCTGTTGGTTTTCATCCCAAGAAGCAGCAGACCTGACACAATTGTGATCATCATCACTGTTATGCAAGAGCAGAAGAGCGTAATAGCGGCTCACCCCCTAGCTAAATGCAGCAGTACCCATTTTTTAGAGAAAGTGAAAACCGAATGAGAAAGAAAGAAACTGGGGAGAGAGAAACGAAACTGGGGAGAAAGAAACTGAGGGTTATAAGTTGATTTTCTTTTAAATTTATCATGTAATATTGTGTGTTACGGGTAGTCATCATCATTCCACAACATCCATCACTTCTTATTTATTTTATTATCATACCAATGAAAAACTTTGTTCAAGGGATACTCAATGTCAGAAGCAGTCATATCAAAGATATTTGAATTCAAAGAAAATATGAAAAAAAAAGATTTTTTTTTTTTAAATACATGTAAATATTATGTCATCACCTCATCATTTAGTTAACTTGGAGCGATGCAAAGGAAGCAGCCAGATCCAACGCCGCTTGTAAGTGAGAAGCATTCGTTCCCTGAACCAAAAAAAAAAAAAATTGTTGACAATTGTAAAAGATAAAACTAGGAGTTATGTTCCATTCATTTACATGGACGATAACATATTATACCACTAGCCAAGATAATTACCAAATCCAAATGATATATGATGAAAGAACTGACATTATCCATCGTAATTACCAAGGACATAATGTGTTTAAGAAAAGGCTTTAGAATTAGCAATATGAACCAAAAAGAAGATCAATTGTAGCAAAACCTTTTTACGATCCTTTCAACAAAGAGAGTGGAGGAATTCGCCTGATAAAGAAGAAGAATAAACCTGATTTGGACTTGAAGAGAGTGCTGGATGCGAGAGCGGAGCGGAGAATCTATGTAACTGAAAGAAGAAGAGAAGCAAATAAAAAGGAAGCCTTTGCAGAACTGAAAATTCAAATTAAATCAAGAGGAAATTTGAATCAACAATCACAAATTAAATCAACAAAGAAGTACAATAAGAACAGAGGCACGAACAAATGTGTGTCAACATAACCAAAAAAAAAGAAAAACGGAACCCTAATCGATAGTCTCAAAACTTGCCATGAATAGGAAATAGCAAGAATGAAATCTTTCTTACTAAGGAGAGTTGGTCGTCGTCGAAAGAGAGCCATCGGTCGGAAAAGAAGAGTCGTCCGTCGCGGAAGAGGCAGAGGCTGAAAAAGAAAGTTTCGGATTTGAGAGATGGGATTCGGGTTTTGGACTTCTAGAGTTTTGGTGTCTGTGAAACCAATAGCCGATCCCAAGGATAGGAAGAACAAAGCTCTAATCCTTACAAACACCTGCAACGTCAACCATACAACCAAATTTCCAACAGATTAACAGAAGCACATATTTGTACTCGGAAATTTCAACTAATGAAGCTACTAAATCTGTCTCCAAAAATCTTGAGCCTTTTCATGCACTTATTTGTTTCTATCAAAGAAACCTCTACGCCTAACATCCAAAGTTACTAGAACAAGAAAATGTACACACATTTCTCTACATACAAACAATCGATCTAAGACAAGGAAAAAAACCTTAACAATTTTGAAGAAAGAAAAAATATATACCGTTTTAAAGTCAAAACAAAGACATTCTATCCCTGAAGTCCGCGATAGAGCATATGGATGAACCATAACAGCAATCCGACAATTTTTAGAAAAACATAAAGAATAACCTCCTGTAACCTCGTTTCTTCCACCGTAAACCTGTTGGTTTTCATCCCAAGAAGCAGCAGACCTCACACAATTGTGATCATCATCACTGTTATGCAAGAGCAGAAGAGCGTAATAGCGGCTCACCCCCCAGCTAAATGCAGCAGTACCCATTTTTTAGAGAAAGTGAAAACCGAATGAGAAAGAAAGAAACTGGGGAGAGAGAAACGAAACTTGGGAGAAAGAAACTGAGGGTTATAAGTTGATTTTCTTATAAATTTATCATGTAATATTGTGTGTTACGGGTAGTCATCATCATTCCACAACATCCATCACTTCTTATTTATTTTATTATCATACCAATGAAAAACTTTGTTCAAGGGATACTCAATGTCAGAAGCAGTCATATCAAAGATCTTTGAATTCAAAGAAAATATGAAAAAGATTTATTTTTTTTAAATACATATAAATATTATGTCATCACCTCATCATTAATGTAATGCCCGTCTCCCAAAAAGGGATTATTGACGAAATTTATATATATGGATATATATATATATATATCAAAATAGTCTTTGATCCGAATAAATCTGTGTAAGAGACATTATCTCCTTAAAGTTATTTCCGTTGGCCTCGGGAATGGAGTTCTCGAAGAGAGATGTCGGGGTGAAAAAGAGGGGTCAAGAAGCAATTTTCGAGCGATCGATCGATCGTGTTTTTTTGGCTGGGTTGCGGTTAGGGTCTGGATCGATCGATCCCGGCTAGGAACGATCGATCCCGTCTAGGAAAGATCGATCCCGGCTAGGATCGATCGATCCCAGTGTCGGCAGAGTTGGTTGGTCGACTTTTTCATCCTTTTAAACGCGTTCTTCTTCCTCCTTCTTCATTTTTTTCGTTTGGGGTTGCTTCTGGAGGTTCAAGGAGTGTTAGTGAGAGCCTAAGGAAGTGAAGAAGTGAGAAAGGAAGAAAGGAATTGTGAGTTTAAAAGGAAGAAGGAAGAGTTTGTGAAGTGGGAGCTTTTGGGAAGTTTCAAAGGAGTTTCAGAGATCTTGGCTTGAGCGTGGAGGTTCTTGCTGGCCTGGAGAAGCTTCGTGTGGCTTCAATCAATCCGAATTCGAGGTGAGTGCGTGACCGTGGGCTGGACTAAGCTTGTAGAGCATTGATTTCGGTTTTGATGCTTGTTTGATAGATTTGGTTAGATCCATAGAGTTTAATGGATTGTTTCTTGTGTCCTTGAGTAGGGTAATGTTGTATTATCATTAGGATTCAAGTTTGTGGTGTTTTGGAGGTTGTTTACCTCAATTCGACTTGCTAGAAGTCGAATCCGTGTGTTGCAGGAAGTTTGGATCGATCGATCCAGTGTTGGGATCGATCGATCCCAAGCTGTTGGTTGGTCGATCCGGGTGAGGGTGGATCAATTGATCCAGTTGTGTTTGGTGTGATTTTTTTTGTTTGGTTCGTAGCATCGTGTGTCGTGTCCGGGTTGGTTCGGGCATTGCGTGGTTCTACTTGCTTGTGCGTATAGCTCGTAGATGGGAGGATCGCCTCACTAAGTATTTATGATAATACTTACGCATCTCTGTGTGTGTTTGATGCAGGTAAAGATAAAGTGTGATCGTGGAATCAAGGTTATGAGGAGGAGGATGATTAGGACTCGTGTTGTTGTTTTGTGTTGTTGAGTTTAATAAGCGAGTCTTAATGAATGTTGAATTGTAATAATTTGGAATTGGCGTGTTTGTGTGGTAGTTAATATTTATGAATATTTTAATGTTAAAAA
This sequence comes from Barbarea vulgaris, assembly GCA_963667165.1. NCBI lineage: Eukaryota > Viridiplantae > Streptophyta > Magnoliopsida > Brassicales > Brassicaceae > Barbarea > Barbarea vulgaris. The sequence goes on from OY763891.1 coordinate 7,770,840, forward strand.
AAAAAAAAAAAAAAAAAAAAATCGGGTGAGGTCGTTTCAATTTGGTATCAGAGCATATACGGTTCTAGGACGAATTAGAAATTGTTTGAGTGAAGAGTCTTAGAATCATCCTCTCCGAGCCTTCAAGTGATTCCACGGTGAGTTGTGTTTTATTGATTTTTGTTTGAGTTGTTTTGGGTTTTTAGTATCTGCTCTTGGAAGTGCAGATGGTTAGAGGAGCTAGAGGTCGTGGCCGTGGCCGTGGTAGAGGCCGAGGTCATGTTCCAGTGGTGGGTTTGGGAGAGGCACAGAGTGCCACGGTTGAGCAAAGCGGAGATTTGCATACGGGACCGTTGGGGTCTGAGGGTGCGGCCGGTGAGAGTGCCGGTGAGGCTGGAGTTCCAGCGGGTGCTGCGGGTGGGGCAGCAGGTGATGCTCATGCCCGGGATGACCGTATTGCGAATCTGTTGACCTTGGTGTTGGAGCGGTTACCAGAGAGGGTAGCGGTACAAGCTCCAGTAGTGCCACCAGTAGTTGAGGCACAGCCGAGAGTTGTGGTTGAGGAGGAGCTCCCATCCTACCATAGGATGATGGAGCAAATGCAGAGGATGGGCACTACGTTCTTCCTGGGTGGTGTCGGTCCTGAGGAGGCTAATATGTGGAGGTCCCGGTTGGAGCGGAACTTCCAGTCATGTAGGTGTCCAGAGGGATACCGAGTTGACTTGGCAGTTCACTACTTGGATGGTGATGCACATCTGTGGTGGACGAGTGTAGTCGCCAGGAGAGGTCAGGTGGAGTTGATTTGGAGAGATTTTGTGGAGGAGTTTAACTCCAAATACTTTCCACAGGAAGCAGTAGACCGGTTGGAGGCGAGGTTTTTGAGTCTGACTCAGGGGGACCGGACTGTCCGGGAGTTTGAGTCAGAGTTCAACCGGCTTTCCATTTATGCTGGTCGAGTCATGGAGGGTGAGCAGGCCCGAGTGCGATGGTTTATGTTAGGCTTGCGGCCTGAGTTGAGGACCCATTGCCTTGGTAGGTTGTTTGGCACATTGGGAGAGTTGGTTGAGTTGGCCGCATCAACAGAGGATGGTCTGAGGGAGGAGGTAGTATCGTCTACTTTGAGTTTCCAGGCCAAGAAGATGCAGCAGCAATCAGGGTCGAGTAAGGGGAGTAGGCCGGTGGCAGGGCAGAAGAGGAAGTGGGGAGGCACTTCTGGAGGTACTTAGAGTGGTCCAGGATGCTTCGGGTGTGGAAGCAAGGATCACAAGATTGCGAGTTGTCCCTTGAGGAGTGCAGGACGTGGAGGCCCTGTGAGGAGTAGCCAGAGTGGCCAGGGATGTTTTGGGTGCGGAAGTATGGATCACAGGGTGGCCAACTGTCCGCAGAAGGGAGAGGTCCTTCCAGATACTCGGGTGTGCTTCCATTGCAAGGAAGTGGGGCAAATCAAGCCCAAATGCCCTAAGTTGCAGCAGGGAGGGGTAGCAGTAGCACCGTCGAGTAGGCAGAGTGCGGTGGCACCTAGGATTTACACCGTCGAGGAGGCAGATGAGCGGAGTGCTGGACTGCAGATGATGACAACCGCAGCGCCACCGATCAGGCAGATAGCACCGGCGCCTCGGGTGTATTCCATCGCGGAGACGGGAGAGCCGAGCTCCAGGCCGATCACAGGTACTTTTTCGACTTATCTGTGTTAAATTTCTTTCGGTTATAAAACTATCTGTCTCCGTGAGGGGTTGTTAAGGTTCTCGGCACATGGGTATGTGCAGGGACCTTAGTTGTGGGAGGTGTTGAATCCCATGTGTTATTCGATTCTGGGGCATCGCATTGCTTTGTCACTCCGGAATTGGCCGAGAAGGCCAAATTGCGAGGCGAACCCAATGAGCAGTTGGGTTTTGTAAAGGTTGCGGGAGGGAAGTTTCTATCTATTCTTGGTCGAGTTAGAGGTGTGGATGTTCAGGTAGCCGGAGAGTCTATGCCAGCGGATTTGATCATATGCTCAGTGGAGTTGTATGACGCCATTTTGAGCATGGATTGGCTCAGTAAGTACATCGCGCATCTAGACTGTCGACGCGGGCGTGTATTATTCGAGAGGGAGAGGCAGAGGTTGGTTTATCAGGGCATGAGACCAACTCCCAGGAGTCTCGTAATATCGGTCATTCAGGCAGAGAGAAGGATCGAGAGGGGTTACGAGGCTTATCTAGTGACCATCGTTACCCCTGAGACTGTTTGAGATCTGGAGGTTAGAGATATTCGGGTTGTTCAGGATTTCCAGGATGTGTTTCAGTCGCTGCAGGGATTGCCGCCGTCACGGTCAGATCCTTTCACGATTGAGTTGGAACCCGGAACAACGCCAATATCTAAGGCACCGTATAGGATGGCTCCAGCAGAGATGGCAGAGCTGAAGAAGCAGCTGGAGGAGTTGTTGAGTAAGGGATTTATCAGGCCGAGTACTTCACCGTGGGGAGCACCGGTGTTGTTTGTGAAGAAGAAGGATGGTAGTTTCCGGTTGTGTATCGATTACCGGGGACTTAACCGAGTCACTGTGAAGAACAAGTATCTTCTTCCGCGGATTGATGAGTTGTTGGATCAGTTGAGAGGGGCTACTTGGTTTTCCAAGATAGACTTGGCTTCTGGATACCATCAGATTCGGATTGATGAGGAGGATATCCGGAAGACAGCTTTCAGGTCGAGGTATGGGCATTATGAGTTTGTGGTGATGCCTTTTGGGTTGACGAATGCACCAGCCGCGTTCATGAGATTGATGAACAGCGTGTTCCAAGAGTATTTGGATGAATTCGTGATCATTTTTATTGATGATATCTTGGTGTATTCGAAGAATCCCGAGGAGCATGAGGAACACCTGAGAGTTGTTCTGGAAAAGCTACGAAAGCATAAGTTGTTGGCTAAGTTGAGTAAGTGTAGCTTTTGGCAGAGGGAGATTGGATTCTTGGGTCATATTGTTTCTGAGGAGGGAGTTTCAGTAGACCCAGAGAAGATTCAGGCCATCAGAGATTGGCCGAGGCCAAGGAATGCCACGGAGATCAGGAGTTTCCTTGGTTTGGCAGGTTATTATCGGAGGTTCGTCAAGGGTTTTGCGAGTATGGCTAAGTCTTTGACAAAGCTGACAGGAAAGGATGTTCCTTTCGTTTGGTCTCCAGAGTGTGAGGAGAGTTTCGCAAACCTGAAGACGATGCTGACTAGTACACCAGTGTTGGCGTTGCCCGAGCCGGGTGAGCCTTATGTGGTGTATACGGATGCCTCAAGAGTTGGCCTTGGTTGTGTGTTGATGCAGCGGGGAAAGGTGATTGCCTATGCTTCGAGGCAGTTAAGGAAGCATGAGGGCAACTACCCTACCCATGATCTTGAGATGGCTGCGGTGGTGTTTGCCTTAAAGATTTGGAGGTCTTATCTTTATGGCGGGAAGGTTCAGGTATTCACAGATCATAAGAGCCTGAAGTATTTGTTCACTCAGCCCGAGTTGAATTTGAGGCAGAGACGTTGGATGGAGTTAGTGGCAGATTATGATCTGGAGATAGCTTACCATCCTGGTAAAGCAAATTTGGTTGCAGATGCCCCGAGTCGCAAGCGAGTATCTTCGGCTAGTGAGCGGGACATGGAGTCCTTGGTGTGCGAGATTAGCACGTTGAGGTTGTGTGCTATATCTCAGGAACCGTTGGGCTTGGAGGCGACTAATCAGGCAGATCTTTTGAGTAGGGTTCGGTTGGCTCAGGAAAAAGACGAAGGGTTGATTAAGGCCTCCAGAGCTGAGGGTTCAGAGTATCATGTCTCAGCTAATGGGACTATTCTTGTGCATGGGCGGGTATGTGTACCCAAGGATGAGGAGTTGAAGCGAGAGATTCTGAGTGAGGCTCATGCGAGCAAGTTTTTGATTCACCCAGGAGCGACTAAGATGTACCGTGATCTGAAACGGTATTATCATTTGGTCGGGATGAAAAAGGATGTTGCTAACTGGGTCGCAGAGTGCGATGTGTGCCAGTTAGTGAAGGCAGAGCATTAGGTTCCGAGCGGGCTGTTGCGGAGTTTACCCATTCCCGAGTGGAAGTGGGATATGATTACGATGGATTTCGTGGTTGGGTTACCTGTTTCTCGGACCAAGGATGCTATTTGGGTCATTGTTGATCGATTGACCAAGTCGGCGCATTTTCTAGCCATTAAGAAAACCGATGGAGCTACGGTTCTGGCTAGGAAGTATGTGCAGGAGATAGTGAGACTTCATGGAGTACCAGTGAGTATAGTGTCAGACCGGGACCCTAAGTTCACTTCGAAGTTCTGGAAGGCATTCCAGGAAGAGATGGGCACTAGGGTGCACTTAAGTACGACATATCACCCTCAGACGGATGGGCAGTCCGAGAGGACCATCCAGACTCTTGAGGATTTGCTGAGGATGTGTGTGCTTGACTGGGGTGGTCATTGGGTGGACCACTTGAGCTTGGCAGAGTTTGCTTACAATAATAGCTACCAGGCAAGCATTGGGATGGCCCCATACGAGGCACTCTATGGGAGGCCATATCGTACACCCTTGTGTTGGACCGAGGTGGGGGAGAGGAGTATGTTGGGTGCAGATTTTGTTCAGGAAACTACGGAGAAGATCCGAGTTTTGAAACTGAACATGAAGGAAGCCCAAGATCGGCAAAAGAAGTTTTGCCGATAAGAGGAGAAAAGACCTCGAGTTTGAGGTGGGAGATAGGGTATATCTCAAGATGGCATTGTTGCGGGGTCCGAACAGATCCATTACTGAGACTAAGTTGAGTCCGAGGTATTTGGGTCCGTTCAAGATTGTTGAGAGAGTTGGCCCGGTTGCATATCGATTGGAGTTACCGGAGGTTATGCGAGCACTTCACAAGGTCTTCCATGTGTCGATGCTGAAGAAATGCTTGCATAAGAATGATGAGGTATTGGAAGAGATTCCGACAGATCTTCAGCCTAATATGACCGTTGAAGCGAGACCTTTGAGGATTCTCGAGAGGAGGGTCAAAGAGCTTCGTCGGAAGAAGATTCCAATGATGAGGGTGTTATGGGATTGTGATGGTGTGCAGGAAGAGACTTGGGAACCAGAGGCAAGGATGGAAACGAGATTTAAAAAGTGGTTCGAGAAGCAAGCTGAGGCTTGAGTTTCCATCGATGGTTTCTAATTTCACATTTTGAGTTGTATGTCATGTTGTATACGATGAATATTATGTGAAATTGAATAAGAGGAGTATTCTTATGAGTTTATGACTTGTGATGTCATGTGAGTAAAGAAAAGTTTATTAGAGTATAAACTGGAAATATCCTTCGAACAAGGATCAATGGAATACCCTGAGTGAGTGGATATACCTTAAGATAACCTGTGTAGTGGTTATAGGATAGGTTGATATTCCGGGATGGGAATATGGTTGGTGAGTGTCACCATGTGATGTGGAGAGTGGACTCTGTGAGATAGATTCGGTCGGACATGCTTATAGACGTTAGACTTGCTTGCTCCAAGGACTGGTGGGTCCTGTACGACTCATGGGAGATGGATTTCTCCAGAGACGGGGATGAGGATTTCCCCGGATACCAGAGCTCGAAGGACTTGTGAGTCCTGAGAGTGGGAGTGGTATGAGTGTGATACCCATAGCTTGAAGGTCTTTGTGACCTGAGAGTGCGAGTGGTATGGTTGCTATACCCAGAGCTCGAAGGGCTGACGAGTCCTGAGAGTGGGAGTGGTATAGGTTGGATGCCGATAGCTTGCAGGACTTTGTGGCCTGTAAGAGAGAGTGGCATGAGGTACCCAGAGCCCAGAGTGCATTGCACAGAGGGTTGGAGTGGTACGAGTATGAGTTGGGAGCAGTGTATGTCTATAACGTGCGTATAAGCATAACGGCTTAATAGAGATCTCGAGAGTGGTTGGGTTGTGACTTGGGAATGGATTCGTGTTTCTAGTTAAACTTGTTAAGGAAAAATGAGAAAAGTGGTTTGATCGGATGGCTCATGAGCAGTTCTATGCGGTAGATCCGATTCTCGAACGTGAAACGACCGCCCTCGTTTTTTTTTTTTTTTTAAATAAACAATTAATTATTATTCCCATAAATAATAATTAACTTCCCAAAACATTTAACAATGCAACTTCTCATGCATTAAAATTATTTAACTCCATAAGTAAAATATAACACATAAATATTTTACTTAAATAACCGAAAGGATATAATCCATTGATCTTTCCAGAATACGACGACTTGAGTTGAGAGTCGAAGTTGGTCTGTATAGCCACCTTGGCTTTCATAGACAATTTCTGTTGTCTATAACGGTTCTCGATAACGAGAAACCGGACTCGAGATCGCTAGATTAACTATCCAAAAATACTAAACAACACAAAACTCTTTTTATAGCGGAAGACTCTTAAACACACAACGAGTTCCTAGATCATCCCCTCTTCCTCGCCTTGATTCCACGATCAAACAAACTCTTTTCCTGCATCAAACAAAGGAGATGCATAAGTATTTCAACAAATACTTAGTGAGGCAATCCTCCCGTCTACAAGCTATACACACAAACGATTAAAATTATTCAATGCATTAAACACAAAAATACCGCAAACAAATCAACCATCTCAAAAAACACTCGATCTAGATCCACCAGAGATCATACGGCCTACAATCATGCAAACACATCAAATAACTCAATCGCTTAGATAAGCTTACGGTCCTGCACTCACCTTTAGCCACGCACGGAAAATTCCCAAAAACTTCCCGGAATGAATAGACTTCACTTCCTCAAACGCGTGCCTAACAACAATCAAATAAGGAAAACTTAAGACTCAAGAAACCAAAAAGCAAATAATGGACGACCCGATCGGTTGCCACGATCGGTTGTAAACCGATCGCGACTCCCCGATCGTGACTCCACTTTTGCTCTTTTCTCGCCCTTCTAAAACCAACACCAATAAGAACCTTAAAACACAAGAAACGAACACGGGAAACACCAGATCGATCGATCTTGGCTTAGATCGATCGATCCCAACTTGCGTGAACTCCTCAGATCGACCAAACATGGCTAGATCGATCGATCCTGGTCAGATCGATCGATCCTGACCAGATCGATCGATCTACACCAGATCGACCAACACGATCACCTTCACCACTTACACGCCTCGAAACAAAACATGAATAAATCAATAACTAACCGTTGAAATTTTAATCTCACCGTTGAAACTCAACCTCCAAGTGTGCTGAAGCTAACTTCAAAGTTTCAAGATGATCCGTCAACAGAAGAACTCGCGATTGCCCTTTGAATCCACGTTGGTCCGGTTCGCGTCTGAAACAGAGCGCCTCACGGAAACGTGAATAACTTTTGGAATACTAACTCAAATTCAATTCTGCAAATTGGTAAATCTAGATATAAGACTTAACTACAAATCCACAAAAATTCGCTACCTTTGCAAACGATTTTCTAGGTCAAACTCCTTTTTCCTTCTCACCCACGAAACAGCTCTCCAACTTACTCCTCTCGAGACTCACACGCCCACTCAGCCACCAAGACTCACCTCCTCCCTTGCTCTCCACGCCCTCACACACAGCCACAAGACTCACCTCCTCTTTCTCTCCACGCTCACACAGCACCAGCCCCCAACTCCCTTCTTTGCTCTCCACACCACACAAACAAGCTTCAACCTCACTCTTTTCTCTCTTTTCTCCTCCTTCTCTCCTTGTCCTCCTCTCACTCTTTTTCTCTCTGCAGATGGAAGTGTCGGCAGCTGAAGGAGGAAGGAAAGGTGCAGCTGACTTTGGAGGAGAAAAAAGGAGTCACTAGGCTGCTTTGTAGGGTGGGGAAAAAGTGATGGAGACATCAAGGGTGGAGAAGAAAAGTGGAGGCTGCAGGTGGAGAATGGTGGAAATCTGATTTACATCAGATTAAAACTTATTTAGGGTCTAGACCTTGAACTTCCACAAGTGCACAAACTGACCCCAAACTTTTAAATTGATCCCGCACACCCCTACGGGAAAAATGCGGCGTAATTTCCCAATTACTCCAAAAATTCCCGGAAATATTTTTCCAGAGAAAAAAATCTACGCATAAATCCCGAAATTAATTTCCAAAAAAACTCCATTTTGGAACACGGGCGCTACAATTCTCCCCCACCAAACCGGATTCGTCCTCGAATCCTTAGACACAGTTCAATCTGCTATGAACTCAACACACCATCGTCGCAACGATCCCTACCCTCTCATGGTCAACCCGACCATACAATTCTACCTATCCAACAACTCCGTAAACCCTCTAGCGTCAACTCGCTTCAGAGAACTTTTGACAAGAGTTAGATAAGATAGCTTTTAATACATAGCCATTCTTTTTAGCGATTCCTCATGACGAACGTAATAAAACAAACAAGTACCATACGTTCGAGAATCGGATCTACCGCATAGAACTGCTCATGAGCCATCCGATCAAACCACTTATCTCATTTTCCCTTAACAAGTTTAACTAGAAACACGACTCTATTCCCAAGTCACAACCCAACCACTCTCGAGACCTCTATTCAGCCGTTATGCTTATACTCACGTTATGGACATACACTGCTCCCAACTCATACTCGTACCATTCCCAACCTCTGTGCAATGCACTCTGGGCTCTGGGTATCTCATGCCACTCTCTCTTACAGGCCACAAAGTCCTGCAAGCCATCGGCATCCAACCTATACCACTCCCACTCTCAGGACTCGTCAGCCCTTCGAGCTCTGGGTATAGCAACCATACCACTCGCACTCTCAGGTCACAAAGACCTTCAAGCTATGGGTATCACACTCATACCACTCCCACTCTCAGGACTCACAAGTCCTTCGAGCTCTGGTATCCGGGGAAATCCTCATCCCCGCCTCTGGAGAAATCAATCTCCCATGAGTCATACAGGACCCACCAGTCCTTGGAGCAAGCAAGTCTAACGTCTATAAGCATGTCCGACCGAATCTATCTCACAGAGTCCACTCTCCACATCACATGGTGACACTCACCAACCATATTCCCATCCCGGAATATCAACCTATCCTATAACCACTACACAGGTTATCTTAAGGTATATCCACTCACTCAGGGTATTCCATTTATCCTTGTTCGAAGGATATTTCCAGTTTATACTCTAATAAACTTTTCTTTACTCACATGACATCACAAGTCATAAACTCATAAGAATACTCCTCTTATTCAATTTCACATAATATTCATCGTATACAACATGACATACAACTCAAAATGTGAAATTAGAAACCATCGATGGAAACTCAAGCCTCAGCTTGCTTCTCGAACCACTTTTTAAATCTCGTTTCCATCCTTGCCTCTGGTTCCCAAGTTTCTTCCTGCACACCATCACAATCCCATAACACCCTCAACATTGGAATCTTCTTCCGACGAAGCTCTTTGACCCTCCTCTCGAGAATCCTCAAAGGTCTCGCCTCAACGGTCATATTAGGCTGAAGATCTGTCGGAATCTCTTCCACTACCTCATCATTCTTATGTAAGCATTCCTTCAGCATCGACACATGGAAGACCTTGTGAAGTGCTCGCATAACCTCCGGTAACTCCAACCGATATGCAACCGGGCCAACTCTCATAACAATCTTGAACGGACCCAAATACCTCGGACTCAACTTAGTCTCAGTAATGGATCTGTTCAGACCCCGCAACAATGCCATCTTGAGATATACCCTATCTCCCACCTCAAACTCGAGGTCTTTTCTCCTCTTATCGGCATAACTCTTTTAGCCGATCTTGGGCTTCCTTCATGTTCAGTTTCAAAACTCGGATCTTCTCCGTAGTTTCCTGGACAAAATTTGCGCCCAACATACTCCTCTCCCCTACCTGGGTCCAACACAAGGGTGTACGACATGGCCTCCCATAGAGTGCTTCGTATGGGGCCATCCCAATGCTTGCCTGGTAACTATTATTGTAAGCAAACTCTGCCAAGCTTCAGTGGTCCACCCAATGATCACCCCAGTCAAGCACACACATCCTCAGCAAATCCTCGAGAGTCTGGATGGTCCTCTCGGACTGCCCATCTGTCTGAGGGTGATATGCCGTACTTAAGTGCACCCTAGTGCCCATCTCTTCCTGGAATGCCTTCCAGAACTTCGAAGTGAACTTAGGGTCTCGGTCTGACACTATACTCACCGGCACTCCATGAAGTCTCACTATCTCCTGCACATACTTCCTAGCCAGAACGGTAGCTCCATCGGTTTTCTTAATGGCTAGAAAATGCGCCGACTTGGTCAGTCGATCAACAATGACCCAAATAGCATCCTTGGTCCGAGAAACAGGTAACCCAACTACGAAATCCATCGTAATCATATCCCACTTCCACTCGGGAATGGGTAAACTCCGCAACAGCCCGCTTGGAACCTGATGCTCTGCCTTCACTAACTGGCACACATCGTACGCTGCGACCCATTTAGCAACATCCTTTTTCATCCCGACCCAAAGATAATACCGTTTCAGATCACAGGTACTTTTTAGACTTATCTGAGTTAAATTCTTTCGGTTATAAAACTATCTGTCTCCGTGAGGGGTCGACCTCACCCTATTTTTTTTTTAGCATTAAAATATTCAGAAATATTAATTATCACACATACACGACAATTCCAAATTACCAATTCAACATTCATTAAGACTCGCTTAATAAACTTAACTACATAAAACAACAACACGAGTCCTAATCATCCTCTGCCAAAAGCTACACTTACTCAACTTAGCAAACAACTTATGCTCTTGTAGCTTTTCCAGAACAACTCTCAGGTGTTCCTCATGCTCCTCGGGATTCTGTGATCGGCCTGGAGCTCGGCTCCCCCGTCTTCGCGATGGAATACACCCGAGGCGCAGGTGCTATCTGCCTGATCGGTGGCGCTGCGGTTGGCATCATCTGCAGTCCAGCACTCCGCTCATCTGCCTCCTCGACGGTGTAAACCCGAGGTGCCACCGCACTCTGCCTACTCGACGGTGCTACTGCTATCCCTCCCTGCTGCAACTTAGGGCATTTGGGCTTGATATGCCCCACTTCCTTGCAATGGAAACACACCCGAAAATCTGGAAGGACCTCTCCCTTCTGCGGACAGTTGGCCACCCTGTGATCCATACTTCCGCACCCAAAACATCCCTGGCCACTCTGGCTACTCCTCACAGGGCCTCCACGTCCTGCACTCCTCGACGGACAACTCGCAAACTTGTGATCCTTGCTTCCACACCCGAAGCATCCTGGACCACTCTGAGTACCTTCAGAAGTGCCTCCCCACTTCCTCTTCTGCCCTGCCACCTGCCTACTCCCCTTACTCGACCCTGATTGCTGCTGCATCTTCTTGGCCTGGAAACTCAAAGTAGACGATGCCAAGAAGATGCCAAGAAGATTGCTGCTGCATTTTCTCTCTGCAGATGGAAGTGTCGGCAGCTGAAGGAGGAAGGAAAGGTGCAGCTGACTTTGGAGGAGAAAAAGGAGTCACTAGGCTGCTTTGTAGGGTGGGGAAAAAGTGATGGAGAAGAAAAGTGGAGGCTGCAGGTGGAGAATGGTGGAAATCTGATTTACATCAGATTAAAACTTATTTAGGGTCTAGACCTTGAACTTCCACAAGTGCACAAACTGACCCAAAACTTTCAAATTGATCCCGCACACCCCTACGGGAAAAATGCGGCGTAATTTCCCAATTACTCCAAAAATTCCCGGAAATATTTTTCCAGAGAAAAAAATCTACGCATAAATCCCAGAATTAATTTCCAAAAAAACTCCATTTTGGAACACGGGCGCTACAGAACGTATGGTACTTGTTTGTTTTATTACGTTCGTCATGAGGAATCGCTAAAAAGAATGGCTAAGTACTAAAAGCTATCTTATCTAATTCTTGTCGAAAGTTCTCTGAAGCAAGTTGACACTAGAGGGTTCGCGGGGTTGTTGGATAGGTAGAGTTGTATGGTCGGGTTGACCATGAGAGGGTAGGAATCGTTGTGACGATGGTGTGTTGAGTTCATAGCGGATTGAACTGTGTCTAAGGATTCGAGGACGAATCCAGTTTGGTGGGGGAGAATTGTAACGCCCGTCTCCCAAAAAGGGATTATTGACGAAATTTATATATATGGATATATATATATATATATATATCAAAAACTTCTTTGATCCGAATAAATCTGTGTAAGAGAGATTATCTCCTTAAAGTTATTTCCGTTGGCCTCGGGAATGGAGTTCTCGAAGAGAGATGTCGGGGTGAAAAAGAGGGGTCAAGAAGCAATTTTCGAGCGATCGATCGATCGTGTTTTTTTGGCTGGGTTGCGGTTAGGGTCTGGATCGATCGATCCCGGCTAGGAACGATCGATCCCGTCTAGGAAAGATCGATCCCGGCTAGGATCGATCGATCCCAGTGTCGGCAGAGTTGGTTGGTCGACTTTTTCATCCTTTTAAACGCGTTCTTCTTCCTCCTTCTTCATTTTTTTCGTTTGGGGTTGCTTCTGGAGGTTCAAGGAGTGTTAGTGAGAGCCTAAGGAAGTGAAGAAGTAAGAAAGGAAGAAAGGAATTGTGAGTTTAAAAGGAAGAAGGAAGAGTTTGTGAAGTGGGAGCTTTTGGGAAGTTTCAAAGGAGTTTCAGAGATCTTGGCTTGAGCGTGGAGGTTCTTGCTGGCCTGGAGAAGCTTCGTGTGGCTTCAATCAATCCGAATTCGAGGTGAGTGCGTGACCGTGGGCTGGACTAAGCTTGTAGAGCATTGATTTCGGTTTTGATGCTTGTTTGATAGATTTGGTTAGATCCATAGAGTTTAATGGATTGTTTCTTGTGTCCTTGAGTAGGGTAATGTTGTATTATCATTAGGATTCAAGTTTGTGGTGTTTTGGAGGTTGTTTACCTCAATTCGACTTGCTAGAAGTCGAATCCGTGTGTTGCAGGAAGTTTGGATCGATCGATCCAGTGTTGGGATCGATCGATCCCAAGCTGTTGGTTGGTCGATCCGGGTGAGGGTGGATCAATTGATCCAGTTGTGTTTGGTGTGATTTTTTTTTTTTGGTTCGTAGCATCGTGTGTCGTGTCCGGGTTGGTTCGGGCATTGCGTGGTTCTACTTGCTTGTGCGTATAGCTCGTAGATGGGAGGATCGCCTCACTAAGTATTTATGATAATACTTACGCATCTCTGTGTGTGTTTGATGCAGGTAAAGATAAAGTGTGATCGTGGAATCAAGGTTATGAGGAGGAGGATGATTAGGACTCGTGTTGTTGTTTTGTGTTGTTGAGTTTAATAAGCGAGTCTTAATGAATGTTGAATTGTAATAATTTGGAATTGGCGTGTTTGTGTGGTAGTTAATATTTATGAATATTTTAATGTTAAAAAAAAAAAAAAAAAAAAAAAAAAATCGGGTGAGGTCGTTTCAATTTGGTATCAGAGCATATACGGTTCTAGGACGAATTAGAAATTGTTTGAGTGAAGAGTCTTAGAATCATCCTCTCCGAGCCTTCAAGTGATTCCACGGTGAGTTGTGTTTTATTGATTTTTGTTTGAGTTGTTTTGGGTTTTTAGTATCTGCTCTTGGAAGTGCAGATGGTTAGAGGAGCTAGAGGTCGTGGCCGTGGCCGTGGTAGAGGCCGAGGTCATGTTCCAGTGGTGGGTTTGGGAGAGGCACAGAGTGCCACGGTTGAGCAAAGCGGAGATTTGCATACGGGACCGTTGGGGTCTGAGGGTGCGGCCGGTGAGAGTGCCGGTGAGGCTGGAGTTCCAGCGGGTGCTGCGGGTGGGGCAGCAGGTGATGCTCATGCCCGGGATGACCGTATTGCGAATCTGTTGACCTTGGTGTTGGAGCGGTTACCAGAGAGGGTAGCGGTACAAGCTCCAGTAGTGCCACCAGTAGTTGAGGCACAGCCGAGAGTTGTGGTTGAGGAGGAGCTCCCATCCTACCATAGGATGATGGAGCAAATGCAGAGGATGGGCACTACGTTCTTCCTGGGTGGTGTCGGTCCTGAGGAGGCTAATATGTGGAGGTCCCGGTTGGAGCGGAACTTCCAGTCATGTAGGTGTCCAGAGGGATACCGAGTTGACTTGGCAGTTCACTACTTGGATGGTGATGCACATCTGTGGTGGACGAGTGTAGTCGCCAGGAGAGGTCAGGTGGAGTTGATTTGGAGAGATTTTGTGGAGGAGTTTAACTCCAAATACTTTCCACAGGAAGCAGTAGACCGGTTGGAGGCGAGGTTTTTGAGTCTGACTCAGGGGGACCGGACTGTCCGGGAGTTTGAGTCAGAGTTCAACCGGCTTTCCATTTATGCTGGTCGAGTCATGGAGGGTGAGCAGGCCCGAGTGCGACGGTTTATGTTAGGCTTGCGGCCTGAGTTGAGGACCCGTTGCCTTGGTAGGTTGTTTGGCACATTGGGAGAGTTGGTTGAGTTGGCCGCATCTACAGAGGATGGTCTGAGGGAGGAGGTAGTATCGTCTACTTTGAGTTTCCAGGCCAAGAAGATGCAGCAGCAATCAGGGTCGAGTAAGGGGAGTAGGCCGGTGGCAGGGCAGAAGAGGAAGTGGGGAGGCACTTCTGGAGGTACTCAGAGTGGTCCAGGATGCTTCGGGTGTGGAAGCAAGGATCACAAGATTGCGAGTTGTCCCTCGAGGAGTGCAGGACGTGGAGGCCCTGTGAGGAGTAGCCAGAGTGGCCAGGGATGTTTTGGGTGAGGAAGTATGGATCACAGGGTGGCCAACTGTCCGCAGAAGGGAGAGGTCCTTCCAGATACTCGGGTGTGCTTCCATTGCAAGGAAGTGGGGCAAATCAAGCCCAAATGCCCTAAGTTGCAGCAGGGAGGGGTAGCAGTAGCACCGTCGAGTAGGCAGAGTGCGGTGGCACCTAGGATTTACACCGTCGAGGAGGCAGATGAGCGGAGTGCTGGACTGCAGATGATGCCAACCGCAGCGCCACCGATCAGGCAGATAGTACCGGCGCCTCGGGTGTATTCCATCGCGGAGACGGGAGAGCCGAGCTCCAGGCCGATCATAGGTACTTTTTCGACTTATCTGTGTTAAATTTCTTTCGGTTATAAAACTATCTGTCTCCGTGAGGGGTTGTTAAGGTTCTCGGCACATGGGTATGTGCAGGGACCTTAGTTGTGGGAGGTGTTGAATCCCATGTGTTATTCGATTCTGGGGCATCGCATTGCTTTGTCACTCCGGAATTGGCCGAGAAGGCCAAATTGCGAGGCGAACCCAATGAGCAGTTGGGTTTTGTAAAGGTTGCGGGAGGGAAGTTTCTATCTATTCTTGGTCGAGTTAGAGGTGTGGATGTTCAGGTAGCCGGAGAGTCTATGCCAGCGGATTTGATCATATGCTCAGTGGAGTTGTATGACTCCATTTTGGGCATGGATTGGCTCAGTAAGTACATCGCGCATCTAGACTGTCGACGCGGGCGTGTATTATTCGAGAGGGAGAGGCAGAGGTTGGTTTATCAGGGCATGAGACCAACTCCCAGGAGTCTCGTAATATCGGTCATTCAGGCAGAGAGAAGGATCGAGAGGGGTTACGAGGCTTATCTAGTGACCATCGTTACCCCTGAGACTGTTTGAGATCTGGAGGTTAGAGATATTCGGGTTGTTCAGGATTTCCAGGATGTGTTTCAGTCGCTGCAGGGATTGCCGCCGTCACGGTCAGATCCTTTCACGATTGAGTTGGAACCCGGAACAACGCCAATATCTAAGGCACCGTATAGGATGGCTCCAGCAGAGATGGCAGAGCTGAAGAAGCAGCTGGAGGAGTTGTTGAGTAAGGGATTTATCAGGCCGAGTACTTCACCGTGGGGAGCACCGGTGTTGTTTGTGAAGAAGAAGGATGGTAGTTTCCGGTTGTGTATCGATTACCGGGGACTTAACCGAGTCACTGTGAAGAACAAGTATCTTCTTCCGCGGATTGATGAGTTGTTGGATCAGTTGAGAGGGGCTACTTGGTTTTCCAAGATAGACTTGGCTTCTGGATACCATCAGATTCGGATTGATGAGGAGGATATCCGGAAGACAGCTTTCAGGTCGAGGTATGGGCATTATGAGTTTGTGGTGATGCCTTTTGGGTTGACGAATGCACCAGCCGCGTTCATGAGATTGATGAACAGCGTGTTCCAAGAGTATTTGGATGAATTCGTGATCATTTTTATTGATGATATCTTGGTGTATTCGAAGAATCCCGAGGAGCATGAGGAACACCTGAGAGTTGTTCTGGAAAAGCTACGAAAGCATAAGTTGTTGGCTAAGTTGAGTAAGTGTAGCTTTTGGCAGAGGGAGATTGGATTCTTGGGTCATATTGTTTCTGAGGAGGGAGTTTCAGTAGACCCAGAGAAGATTCAGGCCATCAGAGATTGGCCGAGGCCAAGGAATGCCACGGAGATCAGGAGTTTCCTTGGTTTGGCAGGTTATTATCGGAGGTTCGTCAAGGGTTTTGCGAGTATGGCTAAGTCTTTGACAAAGCTGACAGGAAAGGATGTTCCTTTCGTTTGGTCTCCAGAGTGTGAGGAGAGTTTCGCAAACCTGAAGACGATGCTGACTAGTACACCAGTGTTGGCGTTGCCCGAGCCGGGTGAGCCTTATGTGGTGTATACGGATGCCACAAGAGTTGGCCTTGGTTGTGTGTTGATGCAGCGGGGAAAGGTGATTGCCTATGCTTCGAGGCAGTTAAGGAAGCATGAGGGCAACTACCCTACCCATGATCTTGAGATGGCTGCGGTGGTGTTTGCCTTAAAGATTTGGAGGTCTTATCTTTATGGCGGGAAGGTTCAGGTATTCACAGATCATAAGAGCCTGAAGTATTTGTTCACTCAGCCCGAGTTGAATTTGAGGCAGAGACGTTGGCTGGAGTTAGTGGCAGATTATGATCTGGAGATAGCTTACCATCCTGGTAAAGCAAATTTGGTTGCAGATGCCCCGAGTCGCAAGCGAGTATCTTCGGCTAGTGAGCGGGACATGGAGTCCTTGGTGTGCGAGATTAGCACGTTGAGGTTGTGTGCTATATCTCAGGAACCGTTGGGCTTGGAGGCGACTAATCAGGCAGATCTTTTGAGTAGGGTTCGGTTGGCTCAGGAAAAAGACGAAGGGTTGATTAAGGCCTCCAGAGCTGAGGGTTCAGATTATCATGTCTCAGCTAATGGGACTATTCTTGTGCATGGGCGGGTATGTGTACCCAAGGATGAGGAGTTGAAGCGAGAGATTCTGAGTGAGGCTCATGCGAGCAAGTTTTTGATTCACCCAGGAGCGACTAAGATGTACCGTGATCTGAAACGGTATTATCATTGGGTCGGGATGAAAAAGGATGTTGCTAACTGGGTCGCAGAGTGCGATGTGTGCCAGTTAGTGAAGGCAGAGCATTAGGTTCCGAGCGGGCTGTTGCGGAGTTTACCCATTCCCGAGTGGAAGTGGGATATGATTACGATGGATTTCGTGGTTGGGTTACCTGTTTCTCGGACCAAGGATGCTATTTGGGTCATTGTTGATCGATTGACCAAGTCGGCGCATTTTCTAGCCATTAAGAAAACCGATGGAGCTACGGTTCTGGCTAGGAAGTATGTGCAGGAGATAGTGAGACTTCATGGAGTACCAGTGAGTATAGTGTCAGACCGGGACCCTAAGTTCACTTCGAAGTTCTGGAAGGCATTCCAGGAAGAGATGGGCACTAGGGTGCACTTAAGTACGACATATCACCCTCAGACGGATGGGCAGTCCGAGAGGACCATCCAGACTCTTGAGGATTTGCTGAGGATGTGTGTGCTTGACTGGGGTGGTCATTGGGTGGACCACTTGAGCTTGGCAGAGTTTGCTTACAATAATAGCTACCAGGCAAGCATTGGGATGGCCCCATACGAGGCACTCTATGGGAGGCCATATCGTACACCCTTGTGTTGGACCGAGGTGGGGGAGAGGAGTATGTTGGGTGCAGATTTTGTTCAGGAAACTACGGAGAAGATCCGAGTTTTGAAACTGAACATGAAGGAAGCCCAAGATCGGCAAAAGAAGTTATGCCGATAAGAGGAGAAAAGACCTCGAGTTTGAGGTGGGAGATAGGGTATATCTCAAGATGGCATTGTTGCGGGGTCCGAACAGATCCATTACTGAGACTAAGTTGAGTCCGAGGTATTTGGGTCCGTTCAAGATTGTTGAGAGAGTTGGCCCGGTTGCATATCGATTGGAGTTACCGGAGGTTATGCGAGCACTTCACAAGGTCTTCCATGTGTCGATGCTGAAGAAATGCTTGCATAAGAATGATGAGGTATTGGAAGAGATTCCGACAGATCTTCAGCCTAATATGACCGTTGAAGCGAGACCTTTGAGGATTCTCGAGAGGAGGGTCAAAGAGCTTCGTCGGAAGAAGATTCCAATGATGAGGGTGTTATGGGATTGTGATGGTGTGCAGGAAGAGACTTGGGAACCAGAGGCAAGGATGGAAACGAGATTTAAAAAGTGGTTCGAGAAGCAAGCTGAGGCTTGAGTTTCCATCGATGGTTTCTAATTTCACATTTTGAGTTGTATGTCATGTTGTATACGATGAATATTATGTGAAATTGAATAAGAGGAGTATTCTTATGAGTTTATGACTTGTGATGTCATGTGAGTAAAGAAAAGTTTATTAGAGTATAAACTGGAAATATCCTTCGAACAAGGATCAATGGAATACCCTGAGTGAGTGGATATACCTTAAGATAACCTGTGTAGTGGTTATAGGATAGGTTGATATTCCGGGATGGGAATATGGTTGGTGAGTGTCACCATGTGATGTGGAGAGTGGACTCTGTGAGATAGATTCGGTCGGACATGCTTATAGACGTTAGACTTGCTTGCTCCAAGGACTGGTGGGTCCTGTACGACTCATGGGAGATGGATTTCTCCAGAGACGGGGATGAGGATTTCCCCGGATACCAGAGCTCGAAGGACTTGTGAGTCCTGAGAGTGGGAGTGGTATGAGTGTGATACCCATAGCTTGAAGGTCTTTGTGACCTGAGAGTGCGAGTGGTATGGTTGCTATACCCAGAGCTCGAAGGGCTGACGAGTCCTGAGAGTGGGAGTGGTATAGGTTGGATGCCGATAGCTTGCAGGACTTTGTGGCCTGTAAGAGAGAGTGGCATGAGGTACCCAGAGCCCAGAGTGCATTGCACAGAGGGTTGGAGTGGTACGAGTATGAGTTGGGAGCAGTGTATGTCTATAACGTGCGTATAAGCATAACGGCTTAATAGAGATCTCGAGAGTGGTTGGGTTGTGACTTGGGAATGGATTCGTGTTTCTAGTTAAACTTGTTAAGGGAAAATGAGAAAAGTGGTTTGATCGGATGGCTCATGAGCAGTTCTATGCGGTAGATCCGATTCTCGAACGTGAAACGACCGCCCTCGTTTTTTTTTTTTTTTAAATAAACAATTAATTATTATTCCCATAAATAATAATTAACTTCCCAAAACATTTAACAATGCAACTTCTCATGCATTAAAATTATTTAACTCCATAAGTAAAATATAACACATAAATATTTTACTTAAATAACCGAAAGGATATTAATCCATTGATCTTTCCAGAATACGACGACTTGAGTTGAGAGTCGAAGTTGGTCTGTATAGCCACCTTGGCTTTCATAGACAATTTCTGTTGTCTATAACGGTTCTCGATAACGAGAAACCGGACTCGAGATCGCTAGATTAACTATCCAAAAATACTAAACAACACAAAACTCTTTTTATAGCGGAAGACTCTTAAACACACAACGAGTTCCTAGATCATCCCCTCTTCCTCGCCTTGATTCCACGATCAAACAAACTCTTTTCCTGCATCAAACAAAGGAGATGCATAAGTATTTCAACAAATACTTAGTGAGGCAATCCTCCCGTCTACAAGCTATACACACAAACGATTAAAATTATTCAATGCATTAAACACAAAAATACCGCAAACAAATCAACCATCTCAAAAAACATTCGATCTAGATCCACCAGAGATCATACGGCCTACAATCATGCAAACACATCAAATAACTCAATCGCTTAGATAAGCTTACGGTCCTGCACTCACCTTTAGCCACGCACGGAAAATTCCCAAAAACTTCCCGGAATGAATAGACTTCACTTCCTCAAACGCGTGCCTAACAACAATCAAATAAGGAAAACTTAAGACTCAAGAAACCAAAAAGCAAATAATGGACGACCCGATCGGTTGCCACGATCGGTTGTAAACCGATCGCGACTCCCCGATCGTGACTCCACTTTTGCTCTTTTCTCGCCCTTCTAAAACCAACACCAATAAGAACCTTAAAACACAAGAAACGAACACGGGAAACACCAGATCGATCGATCTTGGCTTAGATCGATCGATCCCAACTTGCGTGAACTCCTCAGATCGACCAAACATGGCTAGATCGATCGATCCTGGTCAGATCGATCGATCCTGACCAGATCGATCGATCTACACCAGATCGACCAACACGATCACCTTCACCACTTACACGCCTCGAAACAAAACATGAATAAATCAATAACTAACCGTTGAAATTTTAATCCCACCGTTGAAACTCAACCTCCAAGTGTGCTGAAGCTAACTTCAAAGTTTCAAGATGATCCGTCAACAGACGAACTCGCGATTGCCCTTTGAATCCACGTTGGTCCGGTTCGCGTCTGAAACAGAGCGCCTCACGGAAACGTGAATAACTTTTGGAATACTAACTCAAATTCAATTCTGCAAATTGGTAAATCTAGATATAAGACTTAACTACAACTCCAAAAAAATTCGCTACCTTTGCAAACGATTTTCTAGGTCAAACTCCTTTTTCCTTCTCACCCACGAAACAGCTCTCCAACTTACTCCTCTCGAGACTCACACGCCCACTCAGCCACCAAGACTCACCTCCTCCCTTGCTCTCCACGCCCTCACACACAGCCACAAGACTCACCTCCTCTTGCTCTCCACGCTCACACAGCACCAGCCCCCAACTCCCTTCTTTGCTCTCCACACCACACAAACAAGCTTCAACCTCACTCTTTTCTCTCTTTTCTCCTCCTTCTCTCCTTGTCCTCCTCTCACTCTTTTTCTCTCTGCAGATGGAAGTGTCGGCAGCTGAAGGAGGAAGGAAAGGTGCAGCTGACTTTGGAGGGGAAAAAAGGAGTCACTAGGCTGCTTTGTAGGGTGGGGAAAAAGTGATGGAGACATAAAGGGTGGAGAAGAAAAGTGGAGGCTGCAGGTGGAGAATGGTGGAAATCTGATTTACATCAGATTAAAACTTATTTAGGGTCTAGACCTTGAACTTCCACAAGTGCACAAACTGACCCCAAACTTTTAAATTGATCCCGCACACCCCTACGGGAAAAATGCGGCGTAATTTCCCAATTACTCCAAAAATTCCCGGAAATATTTTTCCAGAGAAAAAAATCTACGCATAAATCCCGAAATTAATTTCCAAAAAAACTCCATTTTGGAACACGGGCGCTACAATTCTCCCCCACCAAACCGGATTCGTCCTCGAATCCTTAGACACAGTTCAATCTTCTATGAACTCAACACACCATCGTCGCAACGATCCCTACCCTCTCATGGTCAACCCGACCATACAATTCTACCTATCCAACAACTCCGTGAACCCTCTAGCGTCAACTCGCTTCAGAGAACTTTTGACAAGAGTTAGATAAGATAGCTTTTAATACTTAGCCATTCTTTTTAGCGATTCCTCATGACGAACGTAATAAAACAAACAAGTACCATACGTTCGAGAATCGGATCTACCGCATAGAACTGCTCATGAGCCATCCGATCAAACCACTTATCTCATTTTCCCTTAACAAGTTTAACTAGAAACACGACTCTATTCCCAAGTCACAACCCAACCACTCTCGAGACCTCTATTCAGCCGTTATGCTTATACTCACGTTATGGACATACACTGCTCCCAACTCATACTCGTACCATTCCCAACCTCTGTGCAATGCACTCTGGGCTCTGGGTATCTCATGCCACTCTCTCTTACAGGCCACAAAGTCCTGCAAGCCATCGGCATCCAACCTATACCACTCCCACTCTCAGGACTCGTCAGCCCTTCGAGCTCTGGGTATAGCAACCATACCACTCGCACTCTCAGGTCACAAAGACCTTCAAGCTATGGGTATCACACTCATACCACTCCCACTCTCAGGACTCACAAGTCCTTCGAGCTCTGGTATCCGGGGAAATCCTCATCCCCGCCTCTGGAGAAATCAATCTCCCATGAGTCGTACAGGACCCACCAGTCCTTGGAGCAAGCAAGTCTAACGTCTATAAGCATGTCCGACCGAATCTATCTCACAGAGTCCACTCTCCACATCACATGGTGACACTCACCAACCATATTCCCATCCCGGAATATCAACCTATCCTATAACCACTACACAGGTTATCTTAAGGTATATCCACTCACTCAGGGTATTCCATTTATCCTTGTTCGAAGGATATTTCCAGTTTATACTCTAATAAACTTTTCTTTACTCACATGACATCACAAGTCATAAACTCATAAGAATACTCCTCTTATTCAATTTCACATAATATTCATCGTATACAACATGACATACAACTCAAAATGTGAAATTAGAAACCATCGATGGAAACTCAAGCCTCAGCTTGCTTCTCGAACCACTTTTTAAATCTCGTTTCCATCCTTGCCTCTGGTTCCCAAGTCTCTTCCTGCACACCATCACAATCCCATAACACCCTCAACATTGGAATCTTCTTCCGACGAAGCTCTTTGACCCTCCTCTCGAGAATCCTCAAAGGTCTCGCCTCAACGGTCATATTAGGCTGAAGATCTGTCGGAATCTCTTCCACTACCTCATCATTCTTATGTAAGCATTCCTTCAGCATCGACACATGGAAGACCTTGTGAAGTGCTCGCATAACCTCCGGTAACTCCAACCGATATGCAACCGGGCCAACTCTCATAACAATCTTGAACGGACCCAAATACCTCGGACTCAACTTAGTCTCAGTAATGGATCTGTTCGGACCCCGCAACAATGCCATCTTGAGATATACCCTATCTCCCACCTCAAACTCGAGGTCTTTTCTCCTCTTATCGGCATAACTCTTTTGCCGATCTTGGGCTTCCTTCATGTTCAGTTTCAAAACTCGGATCTTCTCCGTAGTTTCCTGGACAAAATTTGCACCCAACATACTCCTCTCCCCTACCTGGGTCCAACACAAGGGTGTACGACATGGCCTCCCATAGAGTGCTTCGTATGGGGCCATCCCAATGCTTGCCTGGTAACTATTATTGTAAGCAAACTCTGCCAAACTTCAGTGGTCCACCCAATGATCACCCCAGTCAAGCACACACATCCTCAGCAAATCCTCGAGAGTCTGGATGGTCCTCTCGGACTGCCCATCTGTCTGAGGATGATATGCCGTACTTAAGTGCACCCTAGTGCCCATCTCTTCCTGGAATGCCTTCCAGAACTTCGAAGTGAACTTAGGGTCCCGGTCTGACACTATACTCACCGGCACTCCATGAAGTCTCACTATCTCCTGCACATACTTCCTAGCCAGAACGGTAGCTCCATCGGTTTTCTTAATGGCTAGAAAATGCGCCGACTTGGTCAGTCGATCAACAATGACCCAAATAGCATCCTTGGTCCGAGAAACAGGTAACCCAACTACGAAATCCATCGTAATCATATCCCACTTCCACTCGGGAATGGGTAAACTCCGCAACAGCCCGCTTGGAACCTGATGCTCTGCCTTCACTAACTGGCACACATCGTACGCTGCGACCCATTTAGCAACATCCTTTTTCATCCCGACCCAAAGATAATACCGTTTCAGATCACAGGTACTTTTTAGACTTATCTGAGTTAAATTCTTTCGGTTATAAAACTATCTGTCTCCGTGAGGGGTCGACCTCACCCTATTTTTTTTTTTAGCATTAAAATATTCAGAAATATTAATTATCACACATACACGACAATTCCAAATTACCAATTCAACATTCATTAAGACTCGCTTAATAAACTTAACGACATAAAACAACAACACGAGTCCTAATCATCCTCTGCCAAAAGCTACACTTACTCAACTTAGCAAACAACTTATGCTCTTGTAGCTTTTCCAGAACAACTCTCAGGTGTTCCTCATGCTCCTCGGGATTCTGTGATCGGCCTCGGCTCCCCCGTCTTCGCGATGGAATACACCCGAGGCGCAGGTGCTATCTGCCTGATCGGTGGCGCTGCGGTTGGCATCATCTGCAGTCCAGCACTCCGCTCATCTGCCTCCTCGACGGTGTAAACCCGAGGTGCCACCGCACTCTGCCTACTCGACGGTGCTACTGCTATCCCTCCCTGCTGCAACTTAGGGCATTTGGGCTTGATATGCCCCACTTCCTTGCAATGGAAACACACCCGAAAATCTGGAAGGACCTCTCCCTTCTGCGGACAGTTGGCCACCCTGTGATCCATACTTCCGCACCCAAAACATCCCTGCCACTCTGGCTACTCCTCACAGGGCCTCCACGTCCTGCACTCCTCGAGGGACAACTCGCAAACTTGTGATCCTTGCTTCCACACCCGAAGCATCCTGGACCACTCTGAGTACCTTCAGAAGTGCCTCCCCACTTCCTCTTCTGCCCTGCCACCTGCCTACTCCCCTTACTCGACCCTGATTGCTGCTGCATCTTCTTGGCCTGGAAACTCAAAGTAGACGATGCCAAGAAGATGCCAAGAAGATTGCTGCTGCATTTTCTCTCTGCAGATGGAAGTGTCGGCAGCTGAAGGAGGAAGGAAAGGTGCAGCTGACTTTGGAGGAGAAAAAGGAGTCACTAGGCTGCTTTGTAGGGTGGGGAAAAAGTGATGGAGACATCAAGGGTGGAGAAGAAAAGTGGAGGCTGCAGGTGGAGAATGGTGGAAATCTGATTTACATCAGATTAAAACTTATTTAGGGTCTAGACCTTGAACTTCCACAAGTGCACAAACTGACCCAAAACTTTCAAATTGATCCCGCACACCCCTACGGGAAAAATGCGGCGTAATTTCCCAATTACTCCAAAAATTCCCGAAAATATTTTTCCAGAGAAAAAAATCTACGCATAAATCCCAGAATTAATTTCCAAAAAAACTCCATTTTGGAACACGGGCGCTACAGAACGTATGGTACTTGTTTGTTTTATTACGTTCGTCATGAGGAATCGCTAAAAAGCTATCTTATCTAATTCTTGTCGAAAGTTCTCTGAAGCAAGTTTACACTAGAGGGTTCGCGGGGTTGTTGGATAGGTAGAGTTGTATGGTCGGGTTGACCATGAGAGGGTCGATCGATCCCAGTGTCGGCAGAGTTGGTTGGTCGACTTTTTCATCCTTTTAAACGCGTTCTTCTTCCTCCTTCTTCATTTTTTTCGTTTGGGGTTGCTTCTGGAGGTTCAAGGAGTGTTAGTGAGAGCCTAAGGAAGTGAAGAAGTGAGAAAGGAAGAAAGGAATTGTGAGTTTAAAAGGAAGAAGGAAGAGTTTGTGAAGTGGGAGCTTTTGGGAAGTTTCAAAGGAGTTTCAGAGATCTTGGCTTGAGCGTGGAGGTTCTTGCTGGCCTGGAGAAGCTTCGTGTGGCTTCAATCAATCCGAATTCGAGGTGAGTGCGTGACCGTGGGCTGGACTAAGCTTGTAGAGCATTGATTTCGGTTTTGATGCTTGTTTGATAGATTTGGTTAGATCCATAGAGTTTAATGGATTGTTTCTTGTGTCCTTGAGTAGGGTAATGTTGTATTATCATTAGGAAAAAAATCGATCTCTACACATTTCTCTACATACAAACAATCGATCTAAGACAAGGAAAAAAACTTTAACAATTTTGGAGAAAGAAAAAATATATACCGTTGTAAAGTCAAAACAAAGACGTTCTATCCCTGAAGTCCGTGATAGAGCATATGGATGAACCATAACAGCAATCCGACCATTTTTAGAAAACATAAAGAATAACCTCCTGTAACCTCGTTTCTTCCAACGTAAACCTGTTGGTTTTAATCCCAAGAAGCAGCACACCTCACACAACTGTGATCATCATCACTGTTATGCAAGAGCAGAAGAGCGTAATAGCGGCTCACCCCCAGCTAAATGCAGCAGTACCCATTTTTTAGAGAAAGTGAAAACCGAATGAGAAAGAAAGAAACTAGGGAGAGAGAAACGAAACTGGGGAGAAAAAAACTGAGGGTTATAAGTTGATTTTCTTATAAATTTATAATGTAATATTGTGTGTTACGGGTAGTCATCATCATTCCACAACATCCATCACTTCTTATTTATTTTATTATCATACCAATGAAAAACTTTGTTCAAGGGATACTCAATGTCAGAAGCAGTCATATCAAAGATCTTTGAATTCAAAGAAAATATGAAAAAAGATTTATTTTTTTAAATACATATAAATATTATGTCATCACCTCATCATTAATGTAACGCCCGTCTCCCAAAAAGGGATTATTGACGAAATTTATATATATGGATATATATATATATATATCAAAAACGTCTTTGATCCGAATAAATCTGTGTAAGAGAGATTATCTCCTTAAAGTTATTTTCGTTGGCCTCGGGAATGGAGTTCTCGAAGAGAGATATCGGGGTGAAAAAGAGGGGTCAAGAAGCAATTTTCGAGCGATCGATCGATCGTGTTTTTTTGGCTGGGTTGCGGTTAGGGTCTGCATCGATCGATCCCGGCTAGGAACGATCGATCCCATCTAGGAACGATCGATCCCGGCTAGGATCGATCGATCCCAGTGTCGGCAGAGTTGGTTGGTCGATTTTTTCATCCTTTTAAACGCGTTCTTCTTCCTCGTTCTTCATTTTTTTCGTTTGGGGTTGCTTCTGGAGGTTCAAGGAGTGTTAGTGAGAGCCTAAGGAAGTGAAGAAGTGAGAAAGGAAGAAAGGAATTGTGAGTTTAAAAGGAAGAAGGAAGAGTTTGTGAAGTGGGAGCTTTTGGGAAGTTTCAAAGGAGTTTCAGAGATCTTGGCTTGAGCGTGGAGGTTCTTGCTGGCCTGGAGAAGCTTCGTGTGGCTTTAATCAATCCGAATTCGAGGTGAGTGCGTGACCGTGGGCTGGACTAAGCTTGTAGAGCATTGATTTCGGTTTTGATGCTTGTTTGATAGATTTGGTTAGATCCATAGAGTTTAATGGATTGTTTCTTGTGTCCTTGAGTAGGGTAATGTTGTATTATCATTAGGAAAAAAATCGATCTCTACACATTTCTCTACATACAAACAATCGATCTAAGACAAGGAAAAAAACCTTAACAATTTTGAAGAAAGAAAAAATATATACCGTTGTAAAGTCAAAACAAAGACGTTCTATCCCTGAAGTCCGCGATAGAGCATATGGATGAACCATAACAGCAATCCGACCATTTTTAGAAAAACATAAAGAATAACCTCCTGTAACCTCGTTTCTTCCACCGTAAACCTGTTGGTTTTAATCCCAAGAAGCAGCACACCTCACACAACTGTGATCATCATCACTGTTATGCAAGAGCAGAAGAGCATAATAGCGGCTCACCCCCCAGCTAAATGCAGCAGTACCCATTTTTTTGAGAAAGCGAAAACCAAATGAGAAAGAAAGAAACTGGGGAGAGAGAAACGAAACTGGGGAGAAAGAAACTGAGGGTTATAAGTTGATTTTCTTATAAATTTATCATGTAATATTGTCACTACAAGAAAACTGGCCGAAAACTGACGGCCAAATCCGTCGGAAATCCGTCGGAATTCGCCATTTCCGACGGATTTGTCCGTCGGGCCTATCTCGTCTGAATTTGGAAATCCGTCGGAAAGCCGTCGGATGTTCCGACGGATTTCCGACGGAAAGTTGACAACATAATTCCGACGGATTTCCGACGGAATTTGCCGTTAACGGCAAATTCGTCAGAAATCTGTCGGAATCATATAACCGACGGTTTTCCGATGGAATTCTGATGAACACGGAACCGACGGACATCCGACGGAGGTCCGACGGATTCAATTCCGACGGATTTCCGACAGATACAATTCCGACGGATTTCCGACAGATATAATTCCGACGGATTTCCGACGGTTATTAGTAATTTTGAAAATTAAAAAATTTAATGAATTAAAAAATTTAATTAATTTGAAAATATATTAAAATTTATTAAATAATTAAAAAAAATATATTGAAAATTAAAAATGAAATTAAAATTAATAATATCCAAAAAAAAAAAATTAATTTTGTTGTTTTAAAAAAAAAAACATTAAAACGAAAAATTAAAAAAAATCTATGGTTGCGGTGGCGGGGGCGGTGACGATGACGATGGCGGTGGCGTCTGGGTCATCCGAGCAAAATACGCGGCCATCTGAGACGCGATCTGGGCTTGGACTTCTTCTTGCACCTTCGTTGCCATCCGCGTTTCCATCTCGCGGTTGCTTTCTTCCAGTGTAAGAATCTTGGTGCGCATTTCGTCCATCTCGGAAGTCCTCTGTGCGAGTTCGGCCCGTAGATCTTCATCTACTGAATAGCGGGAAGAAGCCGAAGATCGGAACTCGTCGGAAAGACCGAAAACGCGACCTCTGCTCTGCGGAGTTGCCTGCGAAAGAAATTAAACGTTAAAATTTAAAAATAGAAATTAAAATTAGATAGTAAGTAAATATAAAAACAAAATACTACTTACCTTCAACACGAAGTTGTTGACGACCTCGACAGGAGCTTCAGTGCACGGAGGAGTTCCGTCAACCAACGGCTGAGATTGGAGATAGGCTCACGTCCGAGTTCATGACACTGAAAAATGATCATCATCATCATCATCATCATCATCATCATCATCATCATCATCATCATCATCATCATCATCATCATCATCATCATCATCATGATCATGATCATCATCATCATCATCATCATGATCATGATCATCATCATCATCATGATCATGATCATCATCATCATCATCATCATCATCATCATCATCATCATCATCATCATCATCATCATCATCATCATCATCATCATCATGATCATCATCATCATCATCATCATCATCATCATCATCATCATCATCATCATCATCATCATCATCATCATCATCATCATCATCATCATCATCATCATCATCATCATCATCATCATCATCATCATCATCATCATCATCATCATCATCATCATCATCATCATCATCATCATCATCATCATCATCATCATCATCATCATCATCATCATCATCATCATCATCATCATCATCATCATCATCATCATCATCATCATCATCATCATCATCATCATCATCATCATCATCATCATCATCATCATCATCATCATCATCATCATCATCATCATCATCATCATCATCATCATCATCATCATCATCATCATCATCATCATCATCATCATCATCATCATCATCATCATCATCATCATCATCATCATCATCATCATCATCATCATCATCATCATCATCATCATCATCATCATCATCATCATCATCATCATCATCATCATCATCATCATCATCATCATCATCATCATGATCATCATCATCATCATCATGATCATGATCATCATCATCATCATGATCATCATCATCATGATCATGATCATCATGATCATGATCATCATCATGATCATGATCATCATGATCATGATCATCATCATCATCATCATCATCATCATCATCATCATCATCATCATCATCATCATCATCATCATCATCATCATCATCATCATCATGATCATCATCATCATCATCATCATCATCATCATCATCATCATCATCATCATCATCATCATCATCATCATCATCATCATCATCATCATCATCATCATCATCATCATCATCATCATCATCATCATCATCATCATCATCATCATCATCATCATCATCATCATCATCATCATCATCATCATCATCATCATCATCATCATCATCATCATCATCATCATCATCATCATCATCATCATCATCATCATCATCATCATCATCATCATCATCATCATCATCATCATCATCATCATCATCATCATCATCATCATCATCATCATCATCATCATCATCATCATCATCATCATCATCATCATCATCATCATCATCATCATCATCATCATCATCATCATCATCATCATCATCATCATCATCATCATCATCATCATCATCATCATCATCATCATCATCATCATCATCATCATCATCATCATCATCATCATCATCATCATCATCATCATCATCATCATCATCATCATCATCATCATCATCATCATCATCATCATCATCATCATCATCATCATCATCATCATCATCATCATCATCATCATCATCATCATCATCATCATCATCATCATCATCATCATCATCATCATCATCATCATCATCATCATCATCATCATCATCATCATCATCATCATCATCATCATCATCATCATCATCATCATCATCATCATCATCATCATCATCATCATCATCATCATCATCATCATCATCATCATCAT
The DNA here is from genome assembly GCA_963667165.1 of Barbarea vulgaris. Taxonomy (NCBI): domain Eukaryota; kingdom Viridiplantae; phylum Streptophyta; class Magnoliopsida; order Brassicales; family Brassicaceae; genus Barbarea; species Barbarea vulgaris. The sequence continues at coordinate 7,801,223 of OY763891.1, forward strand.
CATCATCATCATCATCATCATCATCATCATCATCATCATCATCATCATCATCATCATCATCATCATCATCATCATCATCATCATCATCATCATCATCATCATCATCATCATCATCATCATCATCATCATCATCATCATCATCATCATCATCATCATCATCATCATCATCATCATCATCATCATCATCATCATCATCATCATCATCATCATCATCATCATCATCATCATCATCATCATCATCATCATCATCATCATCATCATCATCATCATCATCATCATCATCATCATCATCATCATCATCATCATCATCATCATCATCATCATCATCATCATCATCATCATCATCATCATCATCATCATCATCATCATCATCATCATCATCATCATCATCATCATCATCATCATCATCATCATCATCATCATCATCATCATCATCATCATCATCATCATCATCATCATCATCATCATCATCATCATCATCATCATCATCATCATCATCATCATCATCATCATCATCATCATCATCATCATCATCATCATCATCATCATCATCATCATCATCATCATCATCATCATCATCATCATCATTAATTTGTATAAATACGATTAAAATGTTAGAAACTGCGTTATTTTATTAATAATTGCTAAAATATAAAGAGCTGCAAAGGAGCTTATCGCCGTAAATTTAAATAAAATTACAAAACACAATTACGTAATGTCTTAAAATTAAAAACATGAAAAAACAAAATTACATATTGTCGCTCTCTGGTTCTGATGATGAAGATCCTTCAGATGGAATATTTGCGTCTGAATCCTCAAAAAATTCTCCTTCTTCTTCCTCTGACTCTGAATGAACTACACCGAATTGTGTGAAATCAACGACAAGTGCGAGATCACAAGTAGGCTCAACTGGATCCATTGGAATATTTATGGTGGGTTGTAACGGATCGTGTGCAGCAACTCCATAAATTCTTCCTCTAGGGGTAATAGCAGTAACTGTGACCCAAGGATCTGACCGCCGGGTTACTCGAGGGTAACGAATATAACACACCTATAAAAAAAAAAACCACACATTCAATTAGTTAATCGATTTTAAGATACTAATTAGTAATAAAACAATTGGTATTTGGATATATCATACCTGCTCTGCTTGTGACGCTAGAATGAATGGGTCATAATATTGAAGCCTCCGACTTTTATTAACTGACGTAACACCGAATTTGTTAACCATAACACCACGCCCAAGTACTGGATCATACCAATCGCACTTAAAAACAATGCACCTCAAGTCTAACATTCCTGGGTATCGCACTTCCAAAATCTCCTTAAGAATGCCGTAGTAAACATCATCACCAGACTTCACAGATATTCCATAATCTGCAGTTGGTCTTGTACTTCGTTCGTCATGAATCCTAAAGGCATATCCACGACTACAATACCTAGGATAAGACATTGCAATGTAGGTTGGACCATTAACAAATTCTGTTAACCATGTTGGAAATGTTTGTCCGCTTCTTATTCCTTTAGCAACCTATAAAAATGATTCACACAAAATTAATTAATATAATTAAAATATAAGTTTTAAATATAACAAAGTAGTAAACTATTAACACACTTACGTAAATTTTCAACCAAGGCATAAAATCCTCCTCCTTAATCGCTTGAAGCTCTTCTTCTGACTTGTCTCGATAGAACGCGCGCATAGATGACATGTGAATGCTGTAAAATAACAAAAAATCATGATTAGTTAAATTTACATATCTAAGAAAAATTAAAATATATTTTTGTATTCACATAAGTAAAGTTTTTTACCTTTCATATTCCACAATATCTTCACAATTTGTTAGGATATATGTATGTAAGTGTGACAACTCCTGCTGCGATAATTTGCGTTTCTTTCCTTTACCACTAACTCGACCAACTTGGGAAAATAACTCAGGAACAACGACGGGGTAAATCGCTCTCTCATTACGATCATCATGGCGACCAGGACGTCTACTCTTCGTACGAACTTCCGATGGGAAGTAATATTCAGCAAATTGTGACGCTTCTTCGTTGAGGCTCTGTGCGACAATAGATCCCTCGACTTTGCTTAAATTTTTAACTTTTTTCTTCAGATGGAACATGTACCGTTCAAAAGGATACATCCAACGGTATTGAACAGGGCCTCCTAGTTCAGCTTCTCGTGGCAGGTGGATTGGAAGATGTTCCATCACATCAAAGAAAGACGGCGGAAATATCTTCTCCAGATCACAAAGGATCACCGGGATAATGGCCTTTAAATTGTCGATTCCCTCAACAGTCAATGTTCTTGTGCATAAATCTCGAAAGAAAGAACCAACTCCTGCAATTGCTTTGTGGACATCTCCTTCAAGAAGATATTCAAAAGCAAAAGGAAGAAGCCGCTGCATCACAACATGACAATCATGACTCTTTATTCCAGTAAACTTTCCTTCTCAATAATCGATGCAGTTACGCAGATTTGATGCGTATCCATCCGTGAATTTGACATCCTCGCGAATCCAACCAAAAAATTCTTCTTTCTTAGCTGCATCCAACCTCCATGGAGGAAAAGGACATCTACCATCCTCTGAAACTTCCATGTTCTCACGACCACTGCAAATATCAGCCAAGTCCAATCTAGATTTCATATTGTCTTTCGTCTTCCCTTGGACGTTTAAGACAGTGTTCATGATGTTCTCAAAGAAGTTATTCTCAACCTGCATCACATCTAAATTGTGCCGCAATAAATGGTCCTTCCAGTAAGGCAAATCCCAAAAAATACTCTTCTTGTGCCAGTTATGAACTTCGCCGGCACCGTAAACAGGTTCATGTCCATTACCCCCACAATAAGCAGTTATTTCAGCACCAAAATCTCTTAATTGCTCCAATATAGCACTTCCGTCAATTTCAGGAGGTGGAGCATCAAACACTTTCTTGTTTTTCGTAAACAATGTTCTAGACCGACGATACGGATGACGACTCGGTAGAAACCTTCGATGGCAATCAAACCAACAACTCTTTCTTCCGTTCCTAAGTTGGAATGCATCAGTCACGTCTTGGCAATACGGGCACGCTAATCTCCCATGAGTTGACCATCAGATAACATACCATATGATGGAAAATCGCTTATGGTCCACATAAGAACTGCCCGCATCATAAAATTCTGGTGACATGAAACATCGTACGCTTCGACACCATGCTCCCATAACATTTGTAACTCATATATCAATGGCTGGAGGAATATATCGAGTGACCTCTTCGGATGCTCTGGGCCGGGAACGAGAATAGAGAGAAACAAAAACTCTCTACGCATGCACAGTGATGGAGGTAAATTGTAAGGAGTTACAATTACGGGCCACAACGAATACTTCCTTCCATGCATCCCAAATGGGTTGAAACCATCCGTACATAACCCGAGGTAAACATTCCTTCTCTCATACGTAAAATCTGGATACAATGATTGAAAATGTTTCCACGCTTTTGCGTCTGATAAATGTGTAATATCACCGTCTTGGCGATGCTCTGCATGCCATCTCATTGGCTCTGCCGTGCGCTGAGATGAATATAACCTCTTCAACCTCTCTGTTATTGGTAAATACCACATACGATTATACGGAATTGGAACTCTTCCACTACTTTCCTGATAACGCGGTTTACCACAAAATTGACAACTTTTGCGGTTTTCATTTTCTCTCCAATATAACATACAGTTGTCGATGCACACATCTATCACCTTACACGGCAAACCAAGAACAGATACAAGTTTTTGTATCTCGTAGTATGATGCGGGTAAAGGATTGTCTTCAGGCAACATATCTTTCGCCCAATCTGTTATTGCATCAACACACTCCTCCGCCAAATTGAAGTCCGTCTTAATCGTCATCAATCTACTTGCAGATGATAAAGGCGATTGACCTTCTTTACACCCTTTATATAGTGGTTGCTTTGCTGCGTCTAGCATATCAAAAAATCTTCGTGCTTCTAAATTAGGTTCAACACTCTCTTCACCCCCATAGTACTGCACATTCTCTCTAAACGCATCATTCACCATCTCAACTGTGCCTACACCTACATCTACTTCCGTTCTATCTCCTAAACTATCCGAGACAGTTGGTTCACTAGTACTACCATAATCGTAATTTCTTTCTCCATGTAGATACCAAATCTTATATCCAGGCGTAAATCCATTCCTATACAAGTGATGCCAAACCATCTCTGCCCTAACATTACGAGAATTCTGGCAAATTGAACATGGACATATCAACTTACCTGATTTTTGCACACGCGGTTGATTTCCGGCCACTTGCATAAACTCTACTATGCCTCGTGCATAATCCTCGTTCAAGGTGTTCGACTCCGGATTCATCATTGGTTCGTCCATCCATGATCGAAAATATCTAGACATATTTTTCACTTTTTTTGTTATAGAAATCGTATATTAACAAGAAATGATAGAGAGAATGTAATGGAATTGGATTGTGGTGTAATGAGGTAGAGGGGTGTGAAAACATATTTATAACCTCGTATCCGTCGGAATTCCGTCGGTTTATAACGGCTCTATTCAACGGCTATATAACGGTCATAAATTCCGACGGATTTCCGACGGAATTATTTTTTTCCGTCGGAAATACGTCGGAATTTAAACAGTACACTAACGGTCATAAAACGGCTATATTAACGTTAACATTTACTCGGAAAGACGTCGGAAATCCATCGGAAATTTCCGACGGCTTTGAATCCGTCGGAAATGTCCGACGGCATTCCGACGGATTGTAATTATTAAATTCTCTCGGATTTTCGTCGGAACTCCGTCGGGAATTTCCGACGGATTTTATGGCCGTCGGAAATACCGTCGGATTTCGGCGTGTTTTTTTGTAGTGTGTGTGTTACGGGTAATCATCATCATTCCACAATATCCATCACTTCTTATTTATTTTATTATCATACCAATGAAAAACTTTGTTCAAGGGATACTCAATGTCAGAAGCAGTCATATCAAAGATCTTTGAATTCAAAGAAAATATGAAAAAAAGATTTATTTTTTTTAAATACAGATAAATATTATGTCATCACCTCATCATTAAGTTAACTTGGAGCGATGCAAAAGAAGCAGCCAGATCCAACGCCGTTTGTAAGTGAGAAGCATTCGTTCCCTGAACCAAAAAAAAAAAAAAAAAATTGTTGACAATTGTAAAAGATAAAACTAGGAGTTATGTTCCATTCATTTACATGGACGATAACATATTATACCACTAGCCAAGATAATTACCAAATCCAAATGATATAAGATGAAAGAACTGACATTATCCATCATAATTACCAAGCACATAATGTGTTTAAAAAAATACTTTAGCATTAGCAATATGAACCAAAAAGAAGATCAGTTGTAGCAAAACCTTTTTACGATCCTTTCAACAAAGAGAGTGGAGGAATTCGCCTGATAAAGAAGAAGAATAAACCTGATTTGGAATTGAAGAGAGTGCTGGATGCGAGAGCGGAGCGGAGAATCTATGTAACTGAAAGAAGAAGAGAAGCAAATAAAAAGGAAGCCTTTGCTGAACTGAAAATTCAAATTAAATCAAGAGGAAATTTGAATCAACAATCACAAATTAAATCAACAAAAAAGTACAATAAGAACAGAGGCACGAACAAATGTGTGTCAACATAACCACAAAAAAAAAACGGAATCCTAATCGATAGTCTCAAAACGTGCCATGAATAGAAAATAGCAAGAATGAAATCTTTCTTACTAAGGAGAGTCGGTCGTCGTCGAAAGAGAGCCATCGGTCGGAAAAGAAGAGTCGTCCGTCGCGGAAGAGGCTGAGGCTGAAAAAGAAAGTTTTGGATTTGAGAGATGGGATTCGGGTTTTGGACTTCTAGAGTTTTGGTGTCTGTGAAACCAATAGCCGATCCCAAGGATAGGAAGAACAAAGCTCTAATCCTTACAAACACCTGCAACGTCAACCATACAACCAAATTTCCAACAGATTAACAGAAGCACATATTTTTACTCGGAAATTCCAACTAATGAAGCTACTAAATCTGTCTCCAAAAATCTTGAGCCTTTTCCTGCACTTATTTGTTTCTATCAAAGAAACCTCTACGCCTAACATCCAAAGTTACTAGAACAAGAAAATGTACACACATTTCTCTACATACAAACAATCGATCTAAGACAAGGAAAAAAACCTTTACAATTTTGAAGAAAGAAAAAATATATACCGTTGTAAAGTTAAAACAAAGACGTTCTATCCCTGAAGTCCGCGATAGAGCATATGGATGAACCATAACAGCAATCCGACAATTTTTAGAAAAACATAAAGAATAACCTCCTGTAACCTCGTTTCTTCCACCGTAAACCTGTTGGTTGTCATCCCAAGAAGCAGCAGACCTCACACAATTGTGATCATCATCACTGTTATGCAAGAGCAGAAGAGCGTAATAGCGGCTCACCCCCCAGCTAAATGCAGCAGTACCCATTTTTTAGAGAAAGTGAAAACCGAATGAGAAAGAAAGAAACTGGGGAGAGAGAAACGAAACTGGGGAGAAAGAAACTGAGGGTTATAAGTTGATTTTCTTATAAATTTATCATGTAATATTGTGTGTTACGGGTAGTCATCATCATTCCACAACATCCATCACTTCTTATTTATTTTATTATCATACCAATGAAAAACTTTGTTCAAGGGATACTCAATGTCAGAAGCAGTCATATCAAAGATCTTTGAATTCAAAGAAAATATGAAAAAGATTTATTTTTTTTAAATACATATAAATATTATGTCATCACCTCATCATTAATGTAACGCCCGTCTCCCAAAAAGGGATTATTGACAAAATTTATATATATGGATATATATATATATATATATATATATATCAAAAACGTCTTTGATCCGAATAAATCTGTGTAAGAGAGATTATCTCCTTAAAGTTATTTCCGTTGGCCTCGGGAATGGAGTTCTCGAAGAGAGATGTCGGGGTGAAAAAAAGGGGTCAAGAAGCAATTTTCGAGCGATCGATCGATCGTGTTTTTTTGGCTGGGTTGCGGTTAGGGTCTGGATCGATCGATCCCGGCTAGGAACGATCGATCCCGTCTAGGAACGATCAATCCCGGCTAGGATCGATCGATCCCAGTGTCGGCAGAGTTGGTTGGTCGACTTTTTCATCCTTTTAAACGCGTTCTTCTTCCTCCTTCTTCATTTTTTTCTTTTGGGGTTGCTTCTGGAGGTTCAAGGAGTGTTAGTGAGAGCCTAATGAAGTGAAGAAGTGAGAAAGGAAGAAAGGAATTATGAGTTTAAAAGGAAGAAGGAAGAGTTTGTGAAGTGGGAGCTTTTGGGAAGTTTCAAAGGAGTTTCAGAGATCTTGGCTTGAGCGTGGAGGTTCTTGCTGGCCTGGAGAAGCTTCGTGTGGCTTCAATCAATCCGAATTCGAGGTGAGTGCGTGACCGTGGGCTGGACTAAGCTTGTAGAGCATTGATTTCGGTTTTGATGCTTGTTTGATAGATTTGGTTAGATCCATAGAGTTTAATGGATTGTTTCTTGTGTCCTTGAGTAGGGTAATGTTGTATTATCATTAGGATTCAAGTTTGTGGTGTTTTGGAGGTTGTTTACCTCAATTCGACTTGCTAGAAGTCGAATCCGTGTGTTGCAGGAAGTTTGGATCGATCGATCCAGTGTTGGGATCGATCGATCCCAAGCTGTTGGTTGGTCGATCCGGGTGAGGGTGGATCGATCGATCCATACTTGGATCGATCGATCCAGTTGTGTTTGGTGTGATTTTTTTTTTTTGGTTCGTAGCATCGTGTGTCGTGTACGGGTTGGTTCGGGCATTGCGTGGTTTTACTTGCTTGTGCGTATAGCTCGTAGATGGGAGGATCGCCTCACTAAGTATTTATGATAATACTTACGCATCTCTGTGTGTGTTTGATGCAGGTAAAGATAAAGTGTGATCGTGGAATCAAGGCTATGAGGAGGAGGATGATTAGGACTCGTGTTGTTGTTTTGTGTTGTTGAGTTTAATAAGCGAGTCTTAATGAATGTTGAATTGTAATAATTTGGAATTGGCGTGTTTGTGTGGTAGTTAATATTTATGAATATTTTAATGTTAAAAAAAAAAAAAAAAATCGGGTGAGGTCGTTTCAATTAAGTTAACTTGAGCGATGCAAAGGAAGCAGCCAGATCCAACGCCGCTTGTAAGTGAGAAGCATTCGTTCCCTGAACCAAAAAAAAAAAAAAAAATTGTTGACAATTGTAAAAGATAAAACTAGGAGTTATGTTCCATTCATTTACATGGACGATAACATATTATACCACTAGCCAAGATAATTACCAAAGCCAAATGATATAAGATGGACGAACTGACATTATCCATCATAATTACCAAGCACATAATGTGTTTTAAAAAATGCTTTAGCATTAGCAATATGAACCAAAAAGAAGATCAGTTGTAGCAAAACCTTTTTACGATCCTTTCAACAAAGAGAGTGGAGGAATTCGCCTGATAAAGAAGAAGAATAAACCTGATTTGGAATTGAAGAGAGTTCTGGATGCGAGAGCGGAGCGGAGAATCTATGTAACTGAAAGAAGAAGAGAAGCAAATAAAAAGAAAGCCTTTGCCGAACTGAAAATTCAAATTAAATCAAGAGGAAATTTGAATCAACAATCACAAATTAAATCAACAAAGAAGTACAATAAGAACAGAGGCGAAAACAAATGTGTGTCAACATAATAAAAAAAAAAAGAAAAACGGAACCCTAATCGATAGTCTCAAAATGTGCCACGAATAGGAAATAGCAAGAATGAAATCTTTCTTACTAAGGAGAGTCGGTCGTCGTCGAAAGAGAGCCATCGGTCGGAAAAGAAGAGTCGTCCGTCGCGGAAGAGGCAGAGGCTGAAAAAGAAAGTTTTGGATTTGAGAGATGGGATTCGGGTTTTGAACTTCTAGAGTTTTGGTGTCTGTGAAACCAATAGCCGATCCCAAGGATAGGAAGAACAAAGCTCTAATCCTTACAAACACCTGCAACGTCAACCATACAACCAAATTTCCAACAGATTAACAGAAGCACATATTTGTACTCGGAAATTTCAACTAATGAAGCTACTAAATCTGTCTCCAAAAATCTTGAGCCTTTTCCTGCACTTATTTGTTTCTATCAAAGAAACCTCTACGCCTAACATCCAAAGTTACTAGAACAAGAAAATGTACACACATTTTTCTACATACAAACAATCGATCTAAGACAAGGAAAAAACCTTTACAATTTTGAAGAAAGAAAATATATATACCGTTGTAAAGTCAAAACAAAGACGTTCTATCCCTGAAGTCCGCGATAGAGCATATGAATGAACCATAACAGCAATCCGACTATTTTTAGAAAAACATAAAGATTAACCTCCTGTAACCTCGTTTCTTCCACCGTAAACCTGTTGGTTTTCATCCCAAGAAGCAGCAGACCTCACACAATTGTGATCATCATCACTGTTATGCAAGAGCAGAAGAGCGTAATAGCGGCTCACCCCCCAGCTAAATGCATCAGTACCCATTTTTTAGAGAAAGTGAAAACCGAATGAGAAAGAAAGAAACTGGGGAGAGAGAAACGAAACTGGGGAGAAAGAAACTGAGGGTTATAAATTGATTTTCTTATAAATTTATCATGTAATATTGTGTGTTACGGGTAGTCATCATCATTCCACAACATCCATCACTTCTTATTTATTTTATTATCATACCAATGAAAAACTTTGTTCAAGGGATACTCAATGTCAGAAGCAGTCATATCAAAGATCTTTGAATTCAAAGAAAATATGAAAAAGATTTATTTTTTTAAATACATATAAATATTATGTTATCACCTCATCATTTAGTTAACTTGGAGTGATGCAAAGGAAGCAGCCAGATCCAACGCCGCTTGTAAGTGAGAAGCATTCGTTCCCTGAACCAAAAAAAAAAAAAAAAATTGTTGACAATTGTAAAAGATAAAACTAGGAGTTATGTTACATTCATTTACATAGACGATAACATATTATACCACTAGCCAAGATAATTACCAAATCCAAATGATATAAGATGAAAGAACTGACATTATCCATCATAATTACCAAGCACATAATGTATTTAAGAAAATGCTTTAGCATTAGCAATATGAACCAAAAAGAAGATCAGTTGTAGCAAAACCTTTTTAAGATCCTTTCAACAAAGAGACTGGAGGAATTCGCCTGATAAAGAAGAAGAATAAACCTGATTTGGAATTGAAGAGAGTGCTGGATGCGAGAGCGGAGCGGAGAATCTATGTAACTGGAAGAAGAAGAGAATCAAATAAAAAGGAAGCCTTTGCCGAACTGAAAATACAAATTAAATCAAGAGGAAATTTGAATCAACAATCACAAATTAAATCAACTAAGAAGTACTGATTGCTCGAGTATTTACTCGATACACTTAACCGCAAGGTAGTATATAACGAGATCGATCCACAAGAACCAATGGTACACTAATGATTTACGAGACTTGTAATTAGCTATAGCAGGATGGGTTCGATTGTTTTCTTTCAAACTTGTAAACAAAATGCAATAAACATAAAACGATTGATTTATACGATTTAAAAGGCGTTAGGCCTTAGGGAAATTCAGGTTATCAATGGCTTAACGAATAATCTTGAGCATGGGATTTAACATTCTCAGCACCGTTCTAGAACATGAACGCAAGGTGGATTAACCCACTCTCGTGGCCTTAATCCCTAAACTTGGCTACTCGAAAACTAAACTCTCGTTTGATTTCTCCTAACCAAATTAGCATTAACACACAAGTTCACTAAGTTCACAATGATGATCTAGCATCAACTCTCGCAGGCTAGAGATACAAAGCTCAATTCATAAGGTTCAAGTTCTCTATAACATGATTAGTGCTTATAGAACAACCTAGAATCAAGACTAAGGTAGCTACTCTTAATCTAGCATTAAGAACACATGAATCAAAGAACCTATGGATTAGAAACCCCAAATCTCTATCAATTCATCAAGCCATCAATTCCCTTCAAGAACCCTAAAACCTAACTATGAAATTACTCACACATAATCAGAAAAACAACAAAATAAACCATACAAAGCATAATAGGATTGAAATAAACAACAATTGATACAACAAAACTTCTCCAAATGTTTGATAGAAAGGAGGAGCTTAGAAATCCAAGAAAATGTGTCTAGAATAGTGTTTTTGGCGTAGAAAGAAAATCTGATATGTTTTTGTAGGTTTAGGTGGGATATTTATAGACATAGGTGTAAAAGTGTGTGTGCGGGTGGGAGGATCGATCGATCCACAAGTCGGATCGATCGATCCGCGATTCCCGGACATAATATCTTCAAGGCGGCTGGGCATGGGATCGATCGATCTGCCTTAGGGATCGATCGATCCGTTGTGTCCGGACAAAATATCTTCAAGATGGCTGGGCATGGGATCGATCGATCTGCCTTAGGGATCGATCGATCCGTTGTGTCCGGACAAATGTCCGTGGATCATGGATCGGTCGATTGGTCGGCCGGATCGACCGATCCGTGGCCGTGTTCTTGGAGTCGTCTGGATCGATCGATCCAAGGGTAGGATCGATCGATCCATGTCCTTTCCGTAGCTTCTAGGCTTCATCTTAGCCCGAACAATCCCGAAACCGTCTTATTCCGGCTTAACTCCATAGAACCTGTAAAAGACTCAAAACAAAATAGAAAAGACTCGAAAACTAACAAAAGACACGAAACAAATACTAAAAACAAATCAAAAAGCAATCAAAAGTACAATACATCAACTCCCCCCAACTTAGACTTTTGCTTGTCCTCAAGGAAAACAAAACAAAATCTAAACCAAGAGAAAAGGTTTTGAAAAACATGAGAATTCGTAAAATCTATAGGATCATGCCTTCAACCAAATGCTCGCAACCACTTTCACCAAGTTCATATCAAACCGTACTACATTGTACTTCGCCATAACCGTAGCAAATGTATGAAATCCCAAGATCATGTAGAACTTAACATTTAACATTTATTAAGAAATGCGTGTACTCTCACAAAGGGAATATCTAACACGTTATGGTCTAGGTATGAAGGTTGATATTTGGTGGCTCAAGTGTTTTGGGTTCTCCAGCAAAGCAAACGGATGCAAATCATTATGCAAAATCACAGTGAGACAAAGACCAACTAGGAAGTACATAGCTCTCCTTTCGCTCGGATCCTCCTAACCAACTCAAAACCCCAAGTATGAATATAAAGATTTTTTTTAGATGCTAATGAGACACAGTAATGATCTCAGACTCACTCCTTTCTCTTTTCACTCCTTTCCCATCTTGTTTATTTTCATTTTTCTCTTTTTTTTTAATTTTTTTATTTTTTTTTGGCTTAATTTTTTTTTAGATGGGGGAGCGGGAATGAGGAGTCCTACAAAAGCTGCATCAAAGTAAATCTTGACAATGAATGCTCGTCATACTCATAAATACATCTACTAAAGCACAATAGCTCAATCTCGTCCAATGACGGTATGCAAACGAACTACTACCACAATCCTAGCGAAAGGAAAGCTATGTCGGTCCGTATACTCCATAGTTTTTGCACATGAATGCACATGACAATGGCTATAAACAGATGCATGTGGTTTGAAAGATGGAAATGGTAAGGGGTGTGGTACTAGACTAAAAATAAGCCTAGCCATTTGGAGTTAACAAAGGTTGATATAAACAATGTAAAGAAAACTCCAAATGTAGTTCCATTACATGATTATCAATCCCCTAAGTGAGATATATTAAGTCCATATTAAGTTCATATATATATGATTAAGCTCAAATGATAGGGATTTTCATAAAATGATCAAGTTATGGATTTTTCTGCGCTTCCAAGTTATCCTCAAACAAGGCTAAGCAGTTTTAAGACAAAATGATCTTAAACATGTTGCAATTCCAAAAGATAAAAAATTCTCATAACTATTTTGACTCAATAAAACATTTAAAATTCCAACAAAGTTTTAATAAAAATAAAACACACCAAAATAAAAGAAACAAACACAAACGTCATTAGTAAATAATGACATTCTCCCCCGAACTTGCTTTTCACCGTCTCGGTGTAATAACAAAATTAACAGAAGAATGCCATACATATAGAAATAAAACCAAATGTCTTAAAAGCTAAATGATATAGAACAAGGGATAGAAATAACCACAAGCTCAGTGGTCGCGGGTAGAGCTATCGCTGGAGCTCTCTCTCCTGCCTATGTTCCTCCTGCTTCTTGGTAAGCGGATATCGCTATACTGCGCTGAGGAATGCTCCACTGTATCAGTAGGTTCAGCTCGGTCTTGAGCTGCCTTGGTCCTCTTCTCATGTGCTTTGGTGATAGAGTCGGACTATGTGCCCTCAGAGTCATCAGCATCCTCGGCTTGCTCATTATCCTCACTTTCCTCAACTTCCTCATCTTCCTCATTATCCTCACTATCAGCCTCTGCGCTTTCCTCATCTTGTGTCGGTGAACCTGAAGCACAGGAACAAGGTTTGATCTTCTGGATCGCCCTCCACATTTTCCTCATCATGGAGTTGTTCTTTTTCTGCGATTTGATGATCCATTGAAGTTGCTGTGCTGTGTCATCTGCAGGAGGGCTTGGCGGTAGGCGGTACCGGTTTGGGCCGTGAGGCAGGAGCTGCTACGGCTGGGGCTCGTCTGTTTCTTCTTCGATGTCAACCTCAGCCTCTTGCATTTCGTCATCGCTATCGCTTGGCTGTGGTGCTGCTTGTGTTGATGTACGATGGCGACGAGAGAGTGTCCGCGTGGTGCCAGAAGGGTCTGGTATCAAGTGCTCCGGACCTAGTAAAAACTCCAAATTTTCCTTAGATAGGAGTGAAGTGATACCTTCGTTGGGTAGACTGCAGAAACAGGTTGTCCCGTTGCGATCCCAATACATATAGACATCGCTCTTGTTGAGTACATGGCAGTTGACTAGATGTCTATTGTCGACTCTCCCGTATCTTTCTTCAACTTCTTCCCTCCTGAGATCAATTTTCGTGTGTTGGAAGATTGGGGTGAGGATGTTGCCCACACAACATTCCTTTGGAGGGTTTCCCTTGATCCTCTGAAGCATATCGCACAACACAGCGGCATAGTTGACGGTAGGTCCAGGACTCTCCGCGTATTCTGGTAGGAGATGCTTTACCCCAATGAACAGCATCCATAATTCATCATCTCTAACTGCCCCTGATTCCTTCTTAAAGAAGAAGGTGTTGCTGATGATCTTCACAGCAATTCTCAAAACAGGATTCCTTATCGCTGCAATTTTGGCTTTGCGCGAGACATAACCACCGTGAGCAATCAGACCCCAGAACTCATTTGCAAGTTGTTTATCGATCTTTGGGAACGAGACATCTTCTCCTTTCTCGAATCCGTAGATATCACAAAATTTCTGAAGACTGTATTTGTAGTGCTTCTTGTTGAGGAAGAAACTGAAAGTACCCTCGCTCGCTATCGGTGAGTCCGGGTTTTTGTAGGTAAGACGACAAGTTGCAAGAAGCTCCCTCACCAATTTTGGATATAACGGCTCGTTGAGCTTCCAAAGCATTCCAAACCCCATATTCTCAAAGAGTGACGCCGCATCCTCTTGTAAACCAAGGTCCGCCAAAGTAATGTCACATCCCATTCGAGTGGGCATAAGCTTGACTGATCTCATATCGGCCAAGAATTTGGTATCGTGAGCATCCCATTTTCCCGTGACCGGTCTGAGTAGAGGGTTCTGGTTACGGGTCGTCCTGCGCCTTTTTCCTGCATTGCGGGAGCTCCCGGCTTGATCCATATCCTGTATGAATCCAAAAACAATTCTCTAAGCCATTTTTTTCAAGTTATCGTACAACAATATGGCTTTTTCATGATGTAATCAACCAATATCGAAACTATTTCATTTTGAATAATGAACCAAGTAACAACATAATCAAATTATTAAAGCTAATGAAAGCAAAATAATAGGACTTTTATGCATTAACATTCATTTTGGTTCATTTTCGGATTTGATGAATAGTGAAATATACAATCAAAAATTTCACTCCAATCTAGCCATTTCTAATGCAAATTGAGTTTCCCATATCATCCTAGACAAGAATCTAGCATTTTTCCATCATTGAGCAACCTAAAACTCAAACAATAATGAATTGGAGCAAAATCACATTTAGAACCCTAAAATTTTCGAATTGGGAATTTGGAATTTCGAAGCCATACCTTTGCAGAGAGTTAAAATGGTTTCCAGAATCAGAAAGAGGAGGAAAATTGAGTGGATTAGCACTAAAAATCACTAAAAACCGTTAAGATTTGACAAAGTTATGATTGAAAGAATTTTGTGTTCTTTGTGTTCTTCAAAATCGCCAAAGGAGAAGGTTTTGGTCGATTTGTGCTGCAAATCGATCGATCCTTTGGGTTTTATGATTGATTTTTGAAGTTTTTCGGTTTAATTCAAGTGATTTTTGGTTTGGGCGTACCTGGGATCGATCGATCCATCATCAGGATCGATCGATCCGCGTTGTTCCGGGTTTGTGCCGAGCTTGAGGGATCGATCCGCGTGTTCGTGGATCGGTCGATCGTTTGGCCGGATCGACCGATCCCACACCTACGGACACTTGGTGAATTTTTGCCGTCTTGCTCGGATCGATCGATCCCATCTATGGATCGATCGATCCATGTATGTAATACCAAAATTCAAACGTTTAATCACTGGATCGATCGAAACCGTATGGGATCGATCGATCCCTTCACTCACAGAGAGTGGATTGAAGCAATATGTATAAAACTTAAGATCAAAATAGGAAATGAAAAACTTAGAAATATTTACAAGATACCTGGTGGGTTGCCTCCCACAAAGCGCTTATTTAAGGTCATTAGCTTGACCGTCATGGAGTTCTAAACTTGGTTTGGAGGATCCTCGAGAAGGATCTTTGTTTGCTCGTTCATTGTGGAATCTGCAAGGTACGGCTTGACTCTCTGACCATTTACAGTAAATGGTTCTCCCTTTTTGTCCCAGAGAACCACTGCACCATGCGGTTTTACTTCCTTGATGGTGTATGGCCCGGTCCATCTCGACTTTAGTTTTCCTGGAAAAAGTTTAAGGCGAGAGTTGTAGAGAAGTACCTTATCGTTCTCTGAAAGCTTCTTGAGGATTATCCTTTTGTCATGTAGAGCTTTAGTTCGCTCTTTATAGATCCTTGAGCTTTCGTAAGCATTTAACCTGAGTTCGTCTAACTCGTTTAACTGAATTAGACGTTTCTCTGAAGCGGTCTTTATGTCGAAGTTCATCAGCTTCGTTGCCCACAACGCCTTGTACTCTAGTTCGACAGGTAGGTGACACGACTTACCGTAGACGAGGTTAAATGGTGTGGTTCCAATGGGAGTTTTCAAGGCGGTTCTGTATGCCCAAAGAGCATCATCAAGCTTTGCCGCCCAATCCTTTCTCGATTTTCCAACTGTTTTCTCCAAGATCCCTTTGATCTCCCTGTTTGAGATTTCGACTTGGCCACTGGTCTGAGGGTGATATGGTGCTGCCACTTTGTGTTTGACTCCATGCTTTGCCAACAGACTCGCAAAGATCTTATTGATGAAATGCTTTCCACCGTCACTGATCACTACCCGTGGGACTCCAAAGCGAGGAAAGATAATGGATTTAAACATCTTCAAAACAACTTTTCCGTCATTTGTTGGGCTGGCAAGTGCTTCCACCCATTTAGAGACATAGTCGACTGCGACTAAAATGTACTCATTTCCATAGGATGCTGGGAAAGGTCCCATGAAGTTGATGCCCCATACATCGAACACCTCAACCTCGAGAATGAAAATTTGCGGCATTTCATTCCGCTTGCTTATGTTATCTTTCCTTTGGCAAGCGTCACACTTCGCTACAAACTCGTGTGCATCATGGAATATCGTAGGCCACCAAAAGCCAGCTTGTAAGATCTTCGTAGCTGTTTTAAAGGAAGCGAAGTGTCCTGCATAATCAGAAGCATGACAATGATAGAGAATACCATGTACCTCACCTTCGGGAATGCATCTTCTGAAAATCCCGTCTTTACATCTCTTGTACAGAAATGGTTCATCCCAATAGTAGTGTTGGACATCTTTGAGAAACTTTTTCTTGGCATATCCTACAGGTGGTGAAACATCACAGGATAAGTAGTTAGCAAAGTCAGCATACCATGGCAAATTTCCCTCGATGGTGTGCATGGTCATGAGCTCAACCGCATTTCTGTTGTTAGATTGTTCAACCTCATAGACATAGTTGTCTTCTATTAGCGCAAGCTCTTCTCCGGGAGAAGCATCTCTCATTGGGATATCCTCTTCTACTCTTAGTCGAGATAAGTTATATGCGACTCCGTTTTCGATTCCCTTCTTATCTTTGATTTCCAAATCGAACTCCTGGAGTAGAAGTATCCATCTTAATAGCCTCGGCTTGGCGTCTTTCTTTGTGAAAAGGTATCTTAACGCTGCATGATCAGTGTGGACTACAACCTTGGACCCAACGAGATAGGATCTAAACTTCTCAAAAGCGAAGACAATCGCTAGGAGTTCTTTCTCGGTTGTTGCATAGTTGCATTGTGCGGCATCAAGAGTGCGGCTGGCATAGTAGATGGTGTGCATCTTCTTGTCTTTCCTTTGCCCTAAAACTGCACCTACAGCATAGTCACTTGCATCACACATTACCTCGAAAGGTAGCTCCCAATCAGGTGGTTGCACAATGGGAGCGCTCACAAGAGATCCCTTGATCTTTATAAATGCCTTGAGGCAGTCTTCATCAAACTCAAACTTTTGCACAATAGCTGAGTTAATGGCCTTGCGATCTTTGAAAAATCCTTTATGAACCTCCTGTAGAACCCAGCATGTCCTAGAAAGCTCCTTATTCCCTTTACAGAATTTGGAGGTGGCATGTTCAGCATCACATCGATTTTGGCTCTATCCACTTCAATGCCCTTTTCTGAGATCCTATGACCGAGAACGATTCCATCTCGCACCATGTAGTGACACTTCTCCCAATTCAGGACCAAATGTTTGTCCTCGCAGCGTTGGAGTACCCTGCACAGATTAGACAAACAAACAGCAAAAGATGTGCCATGCACAGAAAAGTCATCCATAAAGACTTCCATATAATCCTCAATCATTTCAGAAAAAATTGACATCATACAACGCTGAAATGTTGCTGGTGCATTACACAATCCAAATGGCATTCTTCGATATGCGAAGGTACCATAAGGACATGTAAAAGTGGTTTTCTCTTGATCATCGGGATGTATCGGAATCTGAAAGAATCCCGAGTACCCGTCAAGAAAACAGTAATATTGGTGGTTTGCTAATCTCTCTAACATTTGATCAATAAATGGAAGTGGAAAATGATTTTTACGTGTTGCAGAGTTAAGCTTTCTATAATCAATGCACATGCGGTGCCCTGTCACAGTTCTTGTAGGAATCAATTCATTCCTATCATTTCTAATCACAGTGACACCACCCTTTTTAGGTACCACATGGACAGGACTTACCCAAGTACTATCCGAGATTGGATAGATTACTCCTGCATCTAGGAGTTTGATGATCTCAGTCTTAACAACATCTCTGAGGTTCGGGTTTAACCGTCTCTGATGTTCTATAGACATCATTGATTCATCTTCGAGGTAAATCCTATGCATGCAAAGGTTAGGAGATATACCTTTCATGTCATCAAGGGAATAGCCTATAGCTTTTCTGTACTTCCTCAGCTCACACAGCAGTAAGGCACTCTCTACATTGTTTAGTTCAGCATTGATTATAACGGGGTAAGTAGAATGGGGACCAAGAAACGCATACCTGAGTCCTGAGGGAAGCGGCTTGAGTTCCACCTTTGGAGCTTTTAGTTCACTCCAATCTCCACAGTCTTATGAGGTAGGTTCATTCTCCTCCTTTTCTACTTCATCTTTGTCTAGCAAGGCGAATGCAACAACTTTACTCAGTTCAACCGGCTCGTCTAGAATTCTAGCGAAATCCGTTGTTGCTTCCTCAATGTATCCATGTTGATCCTCTTCCTTTGTCAAGGCGATTTGAAGTGGATCTTCAGTATTCATTTCCTCTAAGAGCTCATCAGCTAGCTCATCCATGATGTCAACCCAAAATGCTTGACCTTAAATAGTTGGTTTAGACATCACTCTCTCCATGTCGAATTCTTGGACAAGATCTCCTACTTGCAGCTTGATCAAGCTTCTCTTGACATCTATTAATGCACCAGAGGTGTGCAAGAAAGGTCTACCAAGAATAAGTGGGTCTTTTGGTTCCTCATCCAGGCTAAGAACAATGAAGTCAGTGGGGATATGAAATGTCCCAACTCTCACGTAAACATTCTCAGCAATTCCAATAGGCAACCGCACAGAACGGTCTGCGAGCACTAGAGAGATACTTGTTGGCTTGAAGTTTGTGATCCCCAACCGCTTTGCAACTGAAAGCGGCATCAAGCTCACACTTGCACCTAAATCACACAAACATCTAGCAAACAATGAGTCACCAATTTTACAAGGTAAAACAAAACTACCTGGATCTTCTTTCTTCTTTGGTATTGTGTTTTGCAAAATGGCGCTGCACTCGTGTGTGATCAAGACAGCTCCTTCTTCAAGAGTTTTCCTGTTAGTCAAAATATCCTTGAGATATTTTCTATAGATAGGAATATTTTGGACTAACTCAAGAAAAGGGAGCTTGATTTGAAGTTGTTTCATCACCTCATCGAATTTAGCATACTCCTTCTCTCTTTGAATCTTCCTTAAGCGACCTGGAAATGGCAACTTGGGTATGTACGGTGGAGGCACGAGATCTTCAATTTCCTCCTCAAGATCAGCGATTTTCTTATCTGCAACTTCCTCACCTTGTGGTGCATTGAGAATCTCTAAATCATTCTCATTCTCAATGACTTTCTCTGAGTCATCTAGAACCTCAACTTCTTTTCCTTTCTTCAAGATTGGTTCTACCTGTTTCCCACTCCTCAATGTAATGGCATTAACAAATTCTTTACCATTGTTATAGTCTTTCGGGTTCGGTTGTGGTTTTCCAGGAAGAACTCCCATAGGCCTTGTAGAAGTAGAAGCGGCTTGTGCTACCTGATTCTCAAGTGTTTTAACATGTGTTGAAAGATTTTCAAACTTACCTTGGAGTTCGCTATACATGTTTTCCACTCTTGAGTTGATGTCAAAGGCGTTCTTGTTCTGGCCATCGAGCAGTTGCTTAAGTATTGTTTTCATATCGCTGTCATCGGACGGTCCAGCTGGGGCATAGCTCACAGGAGCTTGAGCTGGTGCTTGATGACCTCTTTGAAAGTTGTTGAACTGAGGTCTTTGCTGAAATCCCCCTTGTTGAAAACCTCCTTGGTTCTGAACTCTGTTTTCAAAAGGCTTGTTGTAGCCTCCTTGATTCTGAACCCTGTTCTCAAAAGGCTTGTTGTAGCCTCCTTGGTTTGGCACAAAAGGTTTTGCTTGATATTGTTGCCCTTGTGGTCTCACTTGTGCTGGATATTTTTGGTCTTGGGGGTTCTCAACATTGGTGCTTCGGTATGAGAGATTAGGATGATTCCTATAGTTTTGGTTGAACCCTTGGTTTTGATAACCATTCACATAATTCAGCTCAGCTTGTACATCCTCAAAACAGTCCCCAGATTGCTCTTGGTAACCTTGCTCTTCTCCAGAATCATCACAATAGTTGACTGCTCTTTGTTCACGTCTTAGAAGTTGTTCCACCTTCGCAGTCAGCTCAGAAATCTGTTTTGATTCTCCTCCTCCAATGCTCCTCAAGGTCCTATCATAATCAACACAATGGTTGCTGTTGCTACCAGCAAGATTTTCAATCAAGATTAGAGCTTCCGGTTCTGTTTTTGTCATGAAGTCTCCATTGCTTGCTATGTCCAAAGCCATCTTGTAATTCTGGTCAATTCCCCGATAGAAGGTGTTGATGAGTGATTCAGGAGTGAACCCGTGATGAGGACACTCTCTTTTGTAGTCCTTGAATCTCTCCCAAGCTTCTTGGAATGACTCGGTACCAGCCTGTTGAAAGCTCGAGATCTTGTTCCTTAGAAGCGTGGTCCTTGCTTGAGTAAAATATTGTCCCAAGAATGCAGCTTTGTAATCATCCCATGAACTGATGGAGTCTCTTTCTAAGGATTTGAACCAACGTTTCGCTTTGTCAGCTAGCGAAAACAAGAACAAACGACACTTAAAAGCATCGTCTGGTACTCCATTCATCCTGGTTGTTCCACACACATCCTCGAAGTTATCAAGATGAGTAACTGGATTTTCAGAAGGAAGTCCATGAAACTGGTTTTGTTTCACGAGATTCAGCAATCCCGACTTGATCTCAAAATCATTTCTGTTGATTGGAGGATGTTGGACACCTCCTCGATACATTTGAGCATTGGGAGCATCATGTTCCCTTAAGGTCCTACGAGCAGGAGCAGGCCTTTGATAGTTTGGTGGTTGATGTGCAGCAACTCCAACTGGAGGGTCTTGTAACTCTCCACCATTGTCTCCATCGTGTGGTAAATCTCCAGGTGGTGGCACATTACCTTCTTGTTCATGAGCCATTTGAGCTTCTCTTTGCTTAGCTAGCCTCTTCTTTCTTCTAATTGTTTTTTCGAACTTTCCAACTTCTTCGTGATATTCAACTAGGTGTGATGAACCTTCGCTTCGGGTCATATACCTTTAAAACATCAAAGAGAAAAAGGAAATCAGTAACTGTAAATAAAATGCAATAGACTAATAACTGATCCTAAATCTTTAGGTAACGCTATTGGTCCCCGGCAACGGCGCCAACTTGATTGCTCGAGTATTTACTCGATACACTTAACCGCAAGGTAGTATATAACGAGATCGATCCACAAGAACCAATGGTACACTAATGATTTACGAGACTTGTAATTAGCTATAGCAGGATGGGTTCGATTGTTTTCTTTCAAACTTGTAAACAAAATGCAATAAACATAAAACGATTGATTTATACGATTTAAAAGGCGTTAGGCCTTAGGGAAATTCAGGTTATCAATGGCTTAACGAATAATCTTGAGCATGGGATTTAACATTCTCAGCACCGTTCTAGAACATGAACGCAAGGTGGATTAACCCACTCTCGTGGCCTTAATCCCTAAACTTGGCTACTCGAAAACTAAACTCTCGTTTGATTTCTCCTAACCAAATTAGCATTAACACACAAGTTCACTAAGTTCACAATGATGATCTAGCATCAACTCTCGCAGGCTAGAGATACAAAGCTCAATTCATAAGGTTCAAGTTCTCTATAACATGATTAGTGCTTATAGAACAACCTAGAATCAAGACTAAGGTAGCTACTCTTAATCTAGCATTAAGAACACATGAATCAAAGAACCTATGGATTAGAAACCCCAAATCTCTATCAATTCATCAAGCCATCAATTCCCTTCAAGAACCCTAAAACCTAACTATGAAATTACTCACACATAATCAGAAAAACAACAAAATAAACCATACAAAGCATAATAGGACTGAAATAAACAACAATTGATACAACAAAACTTCTCCAAATGTTTGATAGAAAGGAGGAGCTTAGAAATCCAAGAAAATGTGTCTAGAATAGTGTTTTTGGCGTAGAAAGAAAATCTGATATGTTTTTGTAGGTTTAGGTGGGATATTTATAGACATAGGTGTAAAAGTGTGTGTGCGGGTGGGAGGATCGATCGATCCACAAGTCGGATCGATCGATCCGTGATTCCCGGACATAATATCTTCAAGGCGGCTGGGCATGGGATCGATCGATCTGCCTTAGGGATCGATCGATCCGTTGTGTCCGGACAAAATATCTTCAAGATGGCTGGGCATGGGATCGATCGATCTGCCTTAGGGATCGATCGATCCGTTGTGTCCGGACAAATGTCCGTGGATCATGGATCGGTCGATTGGTCGGCCGGATCGACCGATCCGTGGCCGTGTTCTTGGAGTCGTCTGGATCGATCGATCCAAGGGTAGGATCGATCGATCCATGTCCTTTCCGTAGCTTCTAGGCTTCATCTTAGCCCGAACAATCTCGAAACCGTCTTATTCCGGCTTAACTCCATAGAACCTGTAAAAGACTCAAAACAAAATAGAAAAGACTCGAAAACTAACAAAAGACACGAAACAAATACTAAAAACAAATCAAAAAGCAATCAAAAGTACAATACATCAAGTACAATAAGAACAGAGGCACGAACAAATGTGTGTCAACATAACCAAAAAAAAAAGAAAAACGGAACCCTAATCGATAGTCTCAAAACGTGCCATGAATAGGAAATAGCAAGAATGAAATCTTTCTTACTAAGGAGAGTCGGTCGTCGTCGAAAGAGAGCCATCGGTCGGAAAAGAAGAGTCGTCCGTCGCGGAAGAGGCAGAGGCTGAAAAAAAAGTTTTGGATTTGAGAGATGGGATTCGGGTTTTGGACTTCTAGAGTTTTGGTGTCTGTGAAACCAATAGCCGATCCCAAGGATAGGAAGAACAAAGCTCTAATCCTTACAAACACCTGCAACGTCAACCATACAACCAAATTTCCAACAGATTAACAGAAGCACATATTTGTACTCGGAAATTTCAACTAATGAAGCTACTAAATCTGTCTCCAAAAATCTTGAGCCTTTTCGTGCACTTATTTGTTTCTATCAAAGAAACCTCTACGCCTAACATCCAAAGTTAGTAGAACAAGAAAATGTACACACAGTTCTCTACATACAAACAATCGATCTAAGACAAGGAAAAAAACCTTTACAATTTTGAAGAAAGAAAAAATATATACCGTTGTAAAGTTAAAACAAAGACGTTCTATCCCTGAAGTCCGCGATAGAGCATATGGATGAACCATAACAGCAATCCGACTATTTTTAGAAAAACATAAAGAATAACCTCCTGTAACCTCGTTTCTTCCACCGTAAACCTGTTGGTTTTCATCCCAAGAAGCAGCAGACCTCACACAATTGTGATCATCATCACTGTTATGCAAGAGCAGAAGAGCGTAATAGCGGCTCACCCCCCAGCTAAATGCAGCAGTACCCATTTTTTAGAGAAAGTGAAAACCGAATGAGAAAGAAAGAAACTGGGGAGAGAGAAACGAAACAGGGGAGAAAGAAACTGAGGGTTATAAGTTGATTTTCTTATAAATTTATCATGTAATATTGTGTGTTACGGGTAGTCATCATCATTCTACAACATCCATCACTTCTTATTTATTTTATTATCATACCAATGAAAAACATTGTTCAAGGGATACTCAATGTCAGAAGCAGTCATATCAAAGATCTTTGAATTCAAAGAAAATATGAAAAAAAGATTTTTTTTTTTAAATACATATAAATATTATGTCATCACCTCATCATTAAGTTAACTTGGAGCGATGCAAAGGAAGCAGCCAGATCCAACGCCGCTTGTAAGTGAGAAGCATTCGTTCCCTGAACCAAAAAAAAAAAAAAAATTGTTGACAATTGTAAAAGATAAAACTAGGAGTTATGTTCCATTCATTTACACGGACGATAACATATTATACCACTAGCCAAGATAATTAGCAAATCCAAATGATATAAGATGAAAGAACTGACATTATCCATCATAATTACCAAGCACATAATGTGTTTAAAAAAATGCTTTAGCATTAGCAATATGAACCAAAAAGAAGATCAGTTGTAGCAAAACCTTTTTACGATCCTTTCAACAAAGAGAGTGGAGGAATTCGCCTGATAAAGAAGAAGAATAAACCTGATTTGGAATTGAAGAGAGTGCTGGATGCGAGAGCGGAGCGGAGAATCTATGTAACTGAAAGAAGAAGAGAAGCAAATAAAAAGGAAGCCTTTGCCGAACTGAAAATTCAAATTAAATCAAGAGGAAATTTGAATCAACAATCACAAATTAAATCAACAAAGAAGTACAATAAGAACAGAGGCACGAACAAATGTGTGTCAACATAACCACAAAAAAAAAAACGGAACCCTAATCGATAGTCTCAAAACATGCCATGAATCGATCGATCCCGGCTAGGAACGATCGATCCCGTCTAGGAACGATCGATCCCGGCTAGGATCGATCGATCCCAGTGTCGGCAGAGTTGGTTGGTCGACTTTTTCATCCTTTTAAACGCGTTCTTCTTCCTCCTTCTTCATTTTTTTCGTTTGGGGTTGCTTCTGGAGGTTCAAGGAGTGTTAGTGAGAGCCTAAGGAAGTGAAGAAGTGAGAAAGGAAGAAAGGAATTGTGAGTTTAAAAGGAAGAAGGAAGAGTTTGTGAAGTGGGAGCTTTTGGGAAGTTTCAAAGGAGTTTCAGAGATCTTGGCTTGAGCGTGGAGGTTCTTGCTGGCCTGGAGAAGCTTCGTGTGGCTTCAATCAATCCGAATTCGAGGTGAGTGCGTGACCGTGGGCTGGACTAAGCTTGTAGAGCATTGATTTCGGTTTTGATGCTTGTTTGATAGATTTGGTTAGATCCATAGAGTTTAATGGATTGTTTCTTGTGTCCTTGAGTAGGGTAATGTTGTATTATCATTAGGATTCAAGTTTGTGGTGTTTTGGAGGTTGTTTACCTCAATTCGACTTGCTAGAAGTCGAATCCGTGTGTTGCAGGAAGTTTGGATCGATCGATCCAGTGTTGGGATCGATCGATCCCAAGCTGTTGGTTAGTCGATCCGGGTGAGGGTGGATCGATCGATCCAGTTGTGTTTGGTGTGATTTTTTTTTTTTGGTTCGTAGCATCGTGTGTCGTGTCCGGGTTGGTTCGGGCATTGCGTGGTTTTACTTGCTTGTGCGTATAGCTCGTAGATGGGAGGATCGCCTCACTAAGTATTTATGATAATACTTACGCATCTCTGTGTGTGTTTGATGCAGGTAAAGATAAAGTGTGATCGTGGAATCAAGGCTATGAGGAGGAGGATGATTAGGACTCGTGTTGTTGTTTTGTGTTGTTGAGTTTAATAAGCGAGTCATAATGAATGTTGAATTGTAATAATTTGGAATTGGCGTGTTTGTGTGGTAGTTAATATTTATGAATATTTTAATGTTAAAAAAAAAAAAAAAAAAATCGGGTGAGGTCGTTTCAATTTGGTATCAGAGCATATACGGTTCTAGGACGAATTAGAAATTGTTTGAGTGAAGAGTCTTAGAATCATCCTCTCCGAGCCTTCAAGTGATTCCACGGTGAGTTGTGTTTTATAGATTTTTGTTTGAGTTGTTTTGGGTTTTTAGTATCTGCTCTTGGAAGTGCAGATGGTTAGAGGAGCTAGAGGTCGTGGCCGTGGCCGTGGTAGAGGCCGAGGTCGTGTTCCAGTGGTGGGTTTGGGAGAGGCACAGAGTGCCACGGTTGAGCAAGGCGGAGATTTGCATACGGGACCGTTGGGGTCTGAGGGTGCGGCCGGTGAGAGTGCCGGTGAGGCTGGAGTTCCAGCGGGTGCTGCGGGTGGGGCAGCAGGTGATGCTCAGGCCCGGGATGACCGTATTGCGAATCTGTTGACCTTGGTGTTGGAGCGGTTACCAGAGAGGGTAGCGGTACAAGCTCCAGTAGTGCCACCAGTAGTTGAGGCACAGCCGAGAGTTGTGGTTGAGGAGGAGCTCCCATCCTACCATAGGATGATGGAGCAAATGCAGAGGATGGGCACTACGTTCTTCATGGGTGGTGTCGGTCCTGAGGAGGCTAATATGTGGAGGTCCCGGTTGGAGCGGAACTTCCAGTCATGTAGGTGTCCAGAGGGATACCGAGTTGACTTGGCAGTTCACTACTTGGATGGTGATGCACATCTGTGGTGGACGAGTGTAGTCGCCAGGAGAGGTCAGGTGGAGTTGATTTGGAGAGATTTTGTGGAGGAGTTTAACTCCAAATACTTTCCACAGGAAGCAGTAGACCGGTTGGAGGCGAGGTTTTTGAGTCTGACTCAGGGAGACCGGACTGTCCGGGAGTTTGAGTCAGAGTTCAACCGGCTTTCCATTTATGCTGGTCGAGTCATGGAGGGTGAGCAGGCCCGAGTGCGACGGTTTATGTTAGGCTTGCGGCCTGAGTTGAGGACCCGTTGCCTTGGTAGGTTGTTTGGCACATTGGGAGAGTTGGTTGAGTTGGCCGCATGTATAGAGGATGGTCTGAGGGAGGAGGTAGTATCGTCTACTTTGAGTTTCCAGGCCAAGAAGATGCAGCAGCAATCAGGGTCGAGTAAGGGGAGTAGGCCGGTGGCAGGGCAGAAGAGGAAGTGGGGAGGCACTTCTGGAGGTACTCAGAGTGGTCCAGGATGCTTCGGGTGTGGAAGCAAGGATCACAAGATTGCGAGTTGTCCCTCGAGGAGTGCAGGACGTGGAGGCCCTGTGAGGAGTAGCCAGAGTGGCCAGGGATGTTTTGGGTGCGGAAGTATGGATCACAGGGTGGCCAACTGTCCGCAGAAGGGAGAGGTCCTTCCAGATACTCGGGTGTGCTTCCATTGCAAGGAAGTGGGGCATATCAAGCCCAAATGCCCTAAGTTGCAGCAGGGAGGGGTAGCAGTAGCACCGTCGAGTAGGCAGAGTGCGGTGGCACCTCGGATTTACACCGTCGAGGAGGCAGATGAGCGGAGTGCTGGACTGCAGATGATGCCAACCGCAGCGCCACCGATCAGGCAGATAGCACCGGCGCCTTGGGTGTATTCCATCGCGGAGACGGGAGAGCCGAGCTCCAGGCCGATCACAGGTACTTTTTCAACTTATCTGTGTTAAATTTCTTTCAGTTATAAAACTATCTGTCTCCGTGAGGGGTTGTTAAGGTTCTCGGCACATGGGTATGTGCAGGGACCTTAGTTGTGGGAGGTGTTGAATCCCATGTGTTATTCGATTCTGGCGCATCACATTGCTTTGTCACTCCGGAATTGGCCGAGAAGGCCAAATTGCGAGGCGAACCCAATGAGCAGTTGGGTTTTGTAAAGGTTGCGAGAGGGAAGTTTCTATCTATTCTTGGTCGAGTTAGAGGTGTGGATGTTCAGGTAGCCGGAGAGTCTATGCCAGCGGATTTGATCATATGCTCAGTGGAGTTGTATGACGCCATTTTGGGCATGGATTGGCTCAGTAAGTACATCGCGCATCTAGACTGTCGACGCGGGCGTGTATTATTCGAGAGATGATATAGGCACGAAACCTGAAAGGATCTGAGGATAGTGATGGGGCCAAGAAGTTGGTGGTAACACGCTCTCTTCTTGATGAGTGATGGAGTGAAGTGGATCGAGATGGAGCTAGTTCAAATGGTGGTAACACGCTCTTTGAATCAGCAACGAAATGGAATGGTGATTGAGAACAAGAGATGGATCGAAGTTCGCCACACAAAGTTGCGGAATTACTTTGTGATAAGAACACAAATCAATGCCTATGTGAATCTCACACAAAGACAGAGATCCCACTTGCTTTCTAAGGGCATCACACACAATAGAAAAGACAAGCAAACAAAGCCGAAGCTTTAAAGGTGAGAAAACTCACGGTTTTTCTTATTTCTTTCAAATTCAGGGGGTGATTTTTACAATTACATGAGCTGAGCTTTTATAGGCTCGTGCATAGCTAAATATAAGACAATAAATAAGAGAATAAATCAACAGAAATATAAATAAATCAAGCTTAATGATAAATCAATCAAATGCTTGATTGATATGGCCTTTAATGCTCGACTTTGGCCAAATGAGGAAACATGAAGGTGCTTTGTATCTGGACAACTTAGGGAGGAATCCTTTACTGATTAAAAGTCTCTTGTAGGTGTAGAAGGACTCCAAGTCGTGCTCAATCAGCTTGAGAAAGAGTTGTTGACATTTTAATACGATTGGGTCCAAATAAGGAAACTCGGGTCTTGGATGAATTTGCTTGATCCTTCGTGGTTCTGTGTGGTTAAGGACGCGTGTAAGAGTCTCTTGATGAAGTAGAGGATCTCCATATTTAATGTTCACATCATACTCTCCCTCTTGAAAGAGTTTCGTCCTCGAAACTAAACACAGATTTTGCATTGTGTTTTGTTTTTTTTTCTCGAACTTTCTTTTTTTTTTAAATAAAAGAAGAAAACAAAAAAAAAAAAGTAATAAAAAAAATTTCTGGAGTTTTATTTTATTTTTTTATGATGGAATAAAATAGAAGTATTTGTTTTTTTTGCTTTTTAAATAAAGATGAAACCAAAATAAACGAGGAATAAAGAAAAAAAACTATAAAAGATAGAACCTTTCGGCTCTGATACCAAGATGATATAGGCACGAAACCTGAAAGGATCTGAGGATAGTGATGGGGCCAAGAAGTTGGTGGTAACACGCTCTCTTCTTGATGAGTGATGGAGTGAAGTGGATCGAGATGGAGCTAGTTCAAATGGTGGTAACACGCTCTTTGAATCAGCAACGAAATGGAATGATGATTGAGAACAAGAGATGGATCGAAGTTCGCCACACAAAGTTGCGGAATTACTTTGTGATAAGAACACGAATCAATGCCTATGTGAATCTCACACAAAGACAGAGATCCCACTTGCTTTCTAAGGGCATCATACACAATAGAAAAGACAAACAAACAAAGCCGAAGCTTTAAAGGTGAGAAAACTCACGGTTTTTCTTATTTCTTTCAAATTCAGGGGGTGATTTTTACAATGACATGAGCTGAGCTTTTATAGGCTCGTGCATAGCTAAATATAAGACAATAAATAAGAGAATAAATCAACAGAAATATAAATAAATCAAGCTTAATGATAAATCAATCAAATGCTTGATTGATATGGCCTTTAATGCTCGACTTTGGCCAAATGAGGAAACATGAAGGTGCTTTGTATCTGGACAACTTAGGGAGGAATCCTTTACTGATTAAAAGTCTCTTGTAGGTGTAGAAGGACTCCAAGTCGTGCTCAATCAGCTTGAGAAAGAGTTGTTGACATTTTAATACGATTGGGTCCAAATAAGGAAACTCGGGTCTTGGATGAATTTGCTTGATCCTCCGTGGTTCTGTGTGGTTAAGGACGCGTGTAAGAGTCTCTTGATGAAGTAGAGGATCTCCATATTTAATGTTCACATCAAGAGGGAGAGGCAGAGGTTGGTTTATCAGGGAGTGAGACCAACTCCCGGGAGTCTCGTAATATCGGTCATTCAGGCAGAGAGAATGATCGAGAGGGGTTACGAGGCTTATCTAGTGACCATCGTTACCCCTGAGACTGTTGGAGATCTGGAGGTTAGAGATATTCGGGTTGTTCAGGATTTCCAGGATGTGTTTCAGTCGCTGAAGGGATTGCCGCCGTCACGGTCAGATCCTTTCACGATTGAGTTGGAACCCGGAACAACGCCAATATCTAAGGCACCGTATAGGATGGCTCCAGCAGAGATGGCAGAGCTGAAGAAGCAGCTGGAGGAGTTGTTGAGTAAGGGATTTATCAGGCCGAGTACTTCACCGTGGGGAGCACCGGTGTTGTTTGTGAAGAAGAAGGATGGTAGTTTCCGGTTGTGTATCGATTACCGGGGACTTAACCGAGTCACTGTGAAGAACAAGTATCCTCTTCCGCGGATTGATGAGTTGTTGGATCAGTTGAGAGGGGCTACTTGGTTCTCCAAGATAGACTTGGCTTCTGGATACCATCAGATTCGGATTGATGAGGAGGATATCCGGAAGATAGCTTTCAGGTCGAGGTATGGGCATTATGAGTTTGTGGTGATGCCTTTTGGGTTGACGAATGCACCAGCCGCGTTCATGAGATTGATGAACAGCGTGTTCCAAGAGTATTTGGATGAATTCGTGATCATTTTTATTGATGATATCTTGGTGTATTCGAAGAATCCCGAGGAGCATGAGGAACACCTGAGAGTTGTTCTGGAAAAGCTACGAAAGCATAAGTTGTTGGCTAAGTTGAGTAAGTGTAGCTTTTGGCAGAGGGAGATTGGATTCTTGGGTCATATTGTTTCTGAGGAGGGAGTTTCAGTAGACCCAGAGAAGATTGAGGCCATCAGAGATTGGCCGAGGCCAAGGAATGCCACGGAGATCAGGAGTTTCCTTGGTTTGGCAGGTTATTATCGGAGGTTCGTCAAGGGTTTTCCGAGTATGGCTAAGTCTTTGACAAAGCTGACAGGAAAGGATGTTCCTTTCGTTTGGTCTCCAGAGTGTGAGGAGAGATTCGCAAACCTGAAGACGATGCTGACTAGTACACCAGTGTTGGCGTTGCCCGAGCCGGGTGAGCCTTATGTGGTGTATACGGATGCCTCGAGAGTTGGCCTTGGTTGTGTGTTGATGCAGCGGGGAAAGGTGATTGCCTATGCTTCGAGGCAGTTGAGGAAGCATGAGGGCAACTACCCTACCCATGATCTTGAGATGGCTGCGGTGGTGTTTGCCTTAAAGATTTGGAGGTCTTATCTTTATGGCGGGAAGGTTCAGGTATTCACAGATCATAAGAGCCTGAAGTATTTGTTCACTCAGCCCGAGTTGAATTTGAGGCAGAGACGTTGGATGGAGTTAGTGGCAGATTATGATCTGGAGATAGCTTACCATCCTGGTAAAGCAAATTTGGTTGCAGATGCCCTGAGTCGCAAGCGAGTATCTTCGGCTAGTGAGCGGGACATGGAGTCCTTGGTGTGCGAGATTAGCACGTTGAGGTTGTGTGCTATATCTCAGGAACCGTTGGGCTTGGAGGCGACTAATCAGGCAGATCTTTTGAGTAGGGTTCGGTTGGCTCAGGAAAAAGACGAAGGGTTGATTAAGGCCTCCAGAGCTGAGGGTTCAGAGTATCATGTCTCAGCTAATGGGACTATTCTTGTGCATGGGCGGGTATGTGTACCCAAGGATGAGGAGTTGAAGCGAGAGATTCTGAGTGAGGCTCATGCGAGCAAGTTTTCGATTCACCCAGGAGCGACTAAGATGTACCGTGATCTGAAACGGTATTATCATTGGGTCGGGATGAAAAAGGATGTTGCTAACTGGGTCGCAGAGTGCGATGTGTGCCAGTTAGTGAAGGCAGAGCATCAGGTTCCGAGCGGGCTGTTGCGGAGTTTACCCATTCCCGAGTGGAAGTGGGATATGATTACGATGGATTTCGTGGTTGGGTTACCTGTTTCTCGGACCAAGGATGCTATTTGGGTCATTGTTGATCGATTGACCAAGTCGGCGCATTTTCTAGCCATTAAGAAAACCGATGGAGCTACGGTTCTGGCTAGGAAGTATGTGCAGGAGATAGTGAGACTTCATGGAGTACCAGTGAGTTTAGTGTCAGACCGGGACCTTAAGTTCACTTCGAAGTTCTGGAAGGCATTCCAGGAAGAGATGGGCACTAGGGTGCACTTAAGTTCGGCATATCACCCTCAGACGGATGGGCAGTCCGAGAGGACCATCCAGACTCTTGAGGATTTGCTGAGGATGTGTGTGCTTGACTGGGGTGGTCATTGGGTGGACCACTTGAGCTTGGCAGAGTTTGCTTACAATAATAGCTACCAGGCAAGCATTGGGATGGCCCCATACGAGGCACTCTATGGGAGGCCATGTCGTACACCCTTGTGTTGGACCCAGGTGGGGGAGAGGAGTATGTTGGGTGCAGATTTTGTTCAGGAAACTACGGAGAAGATCCGAGTTTTGAAACTGAACATGAAGGAAGACCAAGATCGGCAAAAGAAGTTATGCCGATAAGATGAGAAAAGACCTCGAGTTTGAGGTGGGAGATAGGGTATATCTCAAGATGGCATTGTTGCGGGGTCCGAACAGATCCATTACTGAGACTAAGTTGAGTCTGAGGTATTTGGGTCCGTTCAAGATTGTTGAGAGAGTTGGCCCGGTTGCATATCGATTGGAGTTACCGGAGGTTATGCGAGCACTTCACAAGGTCTTCCATGTGTCGATGCTGAAGAAATGCTTGCATAAGAATGATGAGGTATTGGAAGAGATTCCGACAGATCTTCAGCCTAATATGACCGTTGAAGCGAGACCTTTGAGGATTCTCGAGAGGAGGGTCAAAGAGCTTCGTCGGAAGAAGATTCCAATGATGAGGGTGTTATGGGATTGTGATGGTGTACAGGAAGAGACTTGGGAACCAGAGGCAAGGATGGAAACGAGATTTAAAAAGTGGTTCGAGAAGCAAGCTGAGGCTTGAGTTTCCATCGATGGTTTCTAATTTCACATTTTGAGTTGTATGTCATGTTGTATACGATGAATATTATGTGAAATTGAATAAGAGGAGTATTCTTATGAGTTTATGACTTGTGATGTCATGTGAGTAAAGAAAAGTTTATTAGAGTATAAACTGGAAATATCCTTCGAACAAGGATCAATGGAATACCCTGAGTGAGTGGATATACCTTAAGATAACCTGTGTAGTGGTTATAGGATAGGTTGATATTCCGGGATGGGAATATGGTTGGTGAGTGTCACCATGTGATGTGGAGACTGGACTCTGTGAGATAGATTCGGTCGGACATGCTTATAGACGTTAGATGATTGCTCGAGTTTTTACTCGATACACTTAACCGCAAGGTAGTATATAACGAGATCGATCCACAAGAACCAATGGTACACTAATGATTTACGAGACTTGTAATTAGCTATAGCAGGATGGGTTTGATTGTTTTCTTTCAAACTTGTAAACAAAATGCAATAAACATGAAACGATTGATTTATACGATTTAAAAGGCATTAGGCCTTAGGGCATTTCAGGTTGTCAATGGCTTAACGAATAATTTTGAGTATGGGATTTAACACTCTCAGCACCGTTCTAGAACATGAACGCAAGGTGGATTAACCCACTCTCGTGGCCTTAACCGCTAAACTTGACTACTTGAAAACTAAACTCTCGTTTGATTTCTCCTAACCAAATTAGCATTAACACACAAGTTCACTAAGTTCACAATGATGATCTAGCATCAACTCTCGCAGGCTAGAGATACAAAGCTCAATTCATAAGGTTCAAGTTCTCTATAACATGATTAGTGCTTATAGAACAACCTAAAATCAAGACTAAGGTAGCTACTCTTAATCTAGCATTAAGAACACATGAATCAAAGAACCTATGGATTAGAAACCCCAAATCTCTATCAATTCATCAAGCCATCAATTTCCTTCAAGAACCCTAAAACCTAACTATGAAATTACTCACACATAATCAGAAAAACAACAAAGTAAACCATAGAAAGCATAGTAGTATTGAAATAAACAACAAATGATACAACAAAACTTCTCCAAATGTTTGATAGAAAGGAGGAGCTTAGAAATCCAAGAAAATGTGTCTAGAATAGTGTTTTAGGCGTAGAAAGAAAAACTGATGTCTTTTAGTAGGTTTAGGTTGGATATTTATAGACATAGGTGTAAAAGTGTGTGTGCGGCTGGGAGGATCGGTCGATCCACAAGTCGGATCGATCGATCCCCAATTCCCGGATATAATATCTTCATGGCGGCTGGGCATGGATCGATCGATCTGCATGAGGGATCGATCGATCCTTCGTGTCCGGACATAATGTCCGTGGAGCTTGGATCGGTCGATCTGACCATGAGATCGACCGATCCTTGGTCGTGTTCTTGAAGTTGTTTGGATCGATCGATCCAAGGGTAGGATCGATCGATCCCTTTCCTTTCCGTAGCTTCTAGGCTTCATCTTAGCCCGAACAATCCCGAAACCGTCTTATTCCAGCTTAACTCCATAGAACCTGTAAAAGACTCAAACAAAATAGAAAAGACTCGAAAACTAACAAAAGACACGAAACAAATACTAAAAACAAACCAAAAAGCAATCAAAAGTACAATACATCAACTCCCCCCAACTTAGACTTTTGCTTGTCCTCAAGGAAAACAAAACAAAATCTAAACCAAGAGAAAAGGTTTGAAAAACATGAGAATTCATAAAATCTATAGGATCATGCCTTCAACCAAATGCTTGCAACCACTTTCACCAAGTTCATATCAAACTGTACTACATTGTACTTCGCCATAACCGTAGCAAATGTATGAAATCCCAAGATCATGTAAAACTTAACATTTAACATTTATTAAGAAATGCGTGTACTCTCACAAAGGGAATATCTAACACGTTATGGTCTAGGTAAGAAGGTTGATATTTGGTGGCTCAAGTGTTTTGGGTTCTCCAGCAAAGCAAACGGATGCAAATCATTATGCAAAATCACAGTGAGACAAAGACCAACTAGGAAGTACATAGCTCTCCTTTCGCTCGGATCCTCCTAACCAACTCAAAACCCCAAGTATGAATATAAAGATTTTTTTTAGATGCTAATGAAACACATTAATGATCTCAGACTCACTCCTTTCTCTTTTCACTCCTTTCCCATCTCGTTTTTTTTTTTTTTTTTTTTTTTTAGATGGGGGAGCGGGAATGAGGAGTCCTACAAAAGCTGCATCAAAAGAAATCTTGACAATGAATGCTCGTCATACTCATAAATACATCTACTAAACCACAATAGCTCAATCTCGTCCAATGACGGTATGCAAACGAACTACTACCACAATCCTAGCGAAAGGAAAGCTATGTCGGTCCGTATACTCCATAGTTTTTGCACATGAATGCACATGACAATGGCTATAAACAGATGCATGTGGTTTGAAAGATGGAAATGGTAAGGGGTGTGGTACTAGACTAAAAATAAGTCTAGCCATTTGGAGTTAACAAAGGTTGATATAAACAATGTAAAGAAAACTCCAAATGTAATTCCATTACATGATTATCAATCCCCTAAGTGAGATATATTAAGTCCATATTAAGTTCATATATATATGATTAAGCTCAAATGATAGGGATTTTCATAAAATGATCAAGTTATGGATTTTTCTGCGCTTCCAAGTTATCCTCAAACAAAGCTAAGCAGTTTTAAGACAAAATGATCTTAAACATGTTGCAATTCCAAAAGATAACAAATTCTCATAACTATTTTGACTCAATAAAACAGTTAAAATTCCAACAAAGTGTTAATAAAAATAAAACACACCAAAATACACGAAACAAACACAAACGTCATTAGTAGATAAATGGCATCATCCCCCGAACTTGCTTTTCACCGTCACGGTGTAATAACAAAATTAAAAGAAGAATGCCATACATAGAGAAATAAAACCAAACGTCATAAAAACAAAATGATATAAAACAAGGGATAGAAATAACCACAAGCTCAGTGGTCGCGGGTAGAGCTATCTCTGGAGCTCTCTCTCCTGCCTATGTTCCTCCTGCTTCTGGGTAAGCGGATGTCGCTATACTGTGATGAGGAATGCTCCACCGGTGAATGAGAAGGTTCAGCTCGGTCTTGAGCTGCCTTGGTCCTCATCTCATGTGCTTTGGTGATAGAGTCGGACTCTGTGCCCTCAGAGTCATCAGCATCCTCAGCTTCGTCATTATCCTCATTATCCTCACCTTCCTCAACTTCCTCACCCTCAGCTTCAGCGCCTTCGTCATCTTGTGTCGGTGAACCTGAAGCACAAGAACAAGGTTTGATCTTCTGGATCGCCCTCCACATTTTCCTCATCATGGAGTTGTTCTTTTTCTGCGATTTGATGATCCACTGAAGTTGCTGGGCTGTGTCATCTGCAGGAGGGCTGGGCGGTAGGCGGTACCGGTTTGGGCCGTGAGGCAGCAGCTACTGCGGCTGAGGCTCGTCTGCTTCTTCTTCGATGTCAACCTCAGCCTCTTGCATCTCGTCATCGCTATCGCTTGGCTGTGGTGCTGCTTGTGTTGATGTACGATGGCGACGAGAGAGTGTCCGTGTGTTGCCAGAAGGGTCTGGTATCAAGTGCTCCGGACCTAGCAAAAACTCCAAATTTTCCTGAGATAGGAGTGAAGTGATACCTTCGTTGTGTAGTCTGCAGAAACAGGTCGTCCCGTTGCGATCCCAATACATATAGACATCGCTCTTGTTGAGTACATGGCAGTTGACTAGATGTCTATTGTCGACTCTCCCGTATCTGTCCTCAACTTCTTCCCTCCTGAGATCAATCTTCGTGTGTTGGAAGATTGGGGTGAGGATGTTGCCCACACAACATTCCTTTGGAGGTTTTCCCTTGATCTTCGCAAGCATATCGCACAACACAGCTGCATAGTTGACGGTAGGTCCAGGACTCTCCGCGTACTCTGGTAGGAGATGCTTCACGCCAATAAACAGCATCCATAACTCATCATCTCTAACTGCCCCTGATTCCTTTTTAAAGAAGAAGGTGTTGCTGATGATCTTCACAGCAATTCTCAAAACCGGATTCCTTATGGCTGCAATCTTGGCTTTGCGCGAAACATAATCACCGTGAGCAATCAAACCCCATAACTCATTTGCAAGTTGTCTGTCAATCTTTGGGAACGAGACATCCTCTCCTTTCTCGAATCCGTAGATATCACAAACTGAAAGTACCCTCGCTCGCTATCGGTGCGTCCGGGTTTTTGTAGGTGAGATGACAAGTGGCAAGAAACTCCCTCACCAATCTTGGATATAATGGCTCGTTGAGCTTCCAAAGCATCCCAAACCCCATATTCTCAAAGAGCGACGCCGCATCCTCTAGTAATCTTAGATCCGCCAAAGTAATATCACATCCCATTCGGGTGGGCATAAGCTTGACCGCTCTCATATCTGCCAAGAATTTGGTGTCGTGAGCATCCCATTTTCCCGTGACTGGTCTGAGTAGAGGATTCTGGTTACGGCTCGTCCTGCGCCTCTTTCCTGCATTGCGGGAGCTCCCGGCTTGATCCATATCCTGTACGAATCGAAAAACAATTCTTTAAGCCATTTTTTTTTCAATTTATCATACAACGATATGCAATCTATGGCTTTTTCATGATAAAACAATCCAATATCGAAACCATTTTATTTTGAATAATGAACCAAGTAACAATATAATCAAATTATTAAAGCCAATCAAAGCAAAATAACATGACTTTTATGCATTAACATTCAATTTGGTTCATTTTCGGATTTGATGAATAGTGAAAAATACAATCAAAAATTTCACTCCAATCTAGCCATATCTAATGCAAATTGAGTTTCCCATATCATCCTAGACAAGAATCTAGCATTTTTTCATCATTAAACAACCTAAAACTCAAGCAATAATGATTTGGAGCAAATTCATCATTAGAACCCTAAAATTTCGAATTGGGGATTGGGAGATTCGAAGCCATACCTTTGCAGAGAGTTAAAATGGTTACCAGAATCAGAAAGAGGAGGAAAAATTGAGTGGATTAGCACCAAGAATCACTAAAAACCGTTAAGATTTGACAAAGTTATGATTGAAAGAAGTTTTTGTTCTTTGTGTTCTACAAAATCGCAAGAGAGAAGGATTTTGGTCGATTTTTCTTGCAAATCGATCGATCTCTTGGTTTTATGATTGAGTTTTTATGTTTTTCGGTTTGTTTTAAGTGATATTTCGGTTTCGTCATACCTGGGATCGATCGATCCTGTAGGTTTGAATAACTTGATTGATTGATTAATAGTTACATAGTACAAAGTTATTTATAGAGAATACACAAGACCTCTAGAAACCCTAATAGAATATATACAACGTATGAAATGGAAATATGCTAATAATACGAAGATACAATAATATCTTGTATTATCTCGACACGCCCCCGCAAGATGAACGACCGGAGGAAAGTCCAATCTTGGAAGAGTGTGCTTCAAGTAGAGATCGCGGTACTGGTTTCGTCAATGCATCAGCCAGCTGATCTTTGGACGAAATATGAGAAACCCGAAGAGCTCCAGATTGTACTAACTCACGGATGAAATGATAATCAAGAGCCACATGCTTCATACGAGAGTGAAAAACCGGATTAGCACTTAAATATGTGGCACCAACATTGTCGCAGTAGATGACTGGCTGAGTGGTCGATTTGATACCAAGTTCACGAAGAACAGAAGCAACCCAACAGAGCTCGGAAGCCGTATCCGCGACAGCCCGATATTCAGCTTCGGTAGATGATCGAGACACCGACTTTTGTTTCTTAGATGACCAAGCAACAGGATGAGAGCCAAGATAAATAATATACGCCCCCATAGACCGAGAGTCGTCACGATCTCCTGCCCAATCTGCATCAGAGAAGGCATGGAGAGCCACTTGATTGTCTCGACGCAGAAAGATACCACGGTCTCTAGTTCCCGCAAGATAACGTAGAACACGCTTAACCGCAAGCCAATGAATATCTGTTGGACAATGCATGAACTGAGAAAGCTTATTGACAGCAAAGGCAATGTCTGGCCGTGTAAAATGAAGATATTGGAGGCTGCCCACAACTTGTCTATATTCAGCCCCATCCGGAAGAGGTGTTCCTGATGTCAGTTGCAAGCGATCATTGGATATCATAGGAGAGGAAACTGGCTTGGCGGAAGACATGTTTGTACGGTGAAGTAAATCATTGATATACTTCCGTTGATTTAACAATAACCCAGCCTGAGAGCGCGACGCCTCAACACCAAGAAAATAGCTCAGCTCATCAAGATCTTTCAAGGAAAATCTATTGCTTAATAAATCAATGAAAGTCTGAACTTTGGACGAATCATTCCCGGTGATAATAATATCATCAACATAGACAAGCGTGTAGATAAGTGTGTTGCCCGAGTGTAAGACAAAGAGAGAAGCATCAGCCAGAGAATTCACAAACCCGGATTGAAGAAGGAAGTTGCGGAGCTCTAAGTACCATGCACGCGGAGCTTGCTTCAACCCGTAAAGTGCTTTCCGTAACTTGCAAACATGAGTCGGCTTGTCTTTGTCTATAAAACCAACTGGTTGCTCCATGTAAACATCTTCAGTTAAGTTACCTTGCAAAAAAGCATTGTTAACATCAAGCTGCCGGAGGTTCCAATCGCGTGATACTGCCACTCCAAGTACGATAAGGATCGTGGATTGTTTGACAACTGGACTGAAGGTATCGTGAAAGTCAATGCCCGGTCTCTGATGAAAACCTTTTGCAACTAGTCTCGACTTGAAACGATCAATATTACCATCAGGTTTGCGCTTGACTCGAAAAACCCATTTATTACCTATGAGATTATAAGCCGGCGATGGAGGCACAAGATCCCAAGTGTGATTAGCAAGTTGAGAGTTGAATTCACTAGACATCTAGTTCCGCCAACGATGATCTTTCATAGCCTGAGTAACATTTGCCGGTTCATCATCAGATAAAGGAGTCACAACAGCCACCAAAGATTGCTTTTGTTTCTGTTTAGAGATATTATTCTTGGACCGAGTTTGCATCGGATGAACATTAACAGCCTGAGGTGGTGGTGGTGCAACAGTAGTGGCGGTAGCCAGGGGTTCCGAAGCTGATGGTAATGCACTCAAAGTCTCATTGCTGGGAGGATCCTGCAAGCTCAAACAACCAGATTCTCCACGGGGAGGAGAAGGGTTAGTCTCAACAGTTTCAGAAGGTAAAGGATCCAAACCTGGGGAGTGTACCAATGGCAGAGGAGGAGGTGGCGACACCAAGATGGTGGTGACTGGCGGACACCAAGAATCAAGGACTGTGTGTGCCGGAGTAGGCGGGAGAGATAGCTTTTTGAAAGGAAACTCTGTTTCAACAAATTGGACATGACGACTCACAAAAATTCGAGAGGAGGAAGGTTCTAGACAAAGGAATGCACTTTGACTTAAAGAATATCCTAAGAAGACACACGGTGTTGAACGTGGGTCAAGCTTGTTTTGAGAATATGGTTTAAGCCAAGGAAAGCAAAGAGAACCAAAGACCCGTAATTTTTTGTAGTTTGGAGATGTACCGAAGAGTTTCAAAAACGGAGAGGCATTGGAGAGAGTTGGTGTTGGGAGGCGGTTTATAAGGTAAACAGCGGCTGAGAGAGCATAGGTCCAGTAAGTAGTGGGAATGGCAGCATGCGAAAGCAAGGTAAGTCCTGTCTCGACAATGTGCCGATGCCTACGCTCAGAGAACCCGTTGTGCTCGGGAGTATGCGGTGGTGTCGTTAAATGAGAGACACCAGCCTGGGCAAAAAAATCGGATAGGGCAACATACTCTCCACCATTGTCTGAATAGAACGTGACTACTTGATGTTGAAAGCGTTTTTCAACAAGAGCTTTCCAACGGATCAAGGTTTCACGAACATCAGATTTCCGGCGAAGAGGATATAACCAAATATAATGAGTGAAATGATCAACAAAAATGACGTAGTATTTATATCCGTCGATAGACATAACTGGAGAAGTCCATACATCGGAATAAATAATCTCAAGCGGTTTAGAAGATGACAAAGTCGAAGATGAAGAAAAGGGCAACTTGTGCATTTTATTAATGGAACAATCTGAGCAATGAAATGAAGCAGAATGTTTAGAATCATTAAACAACAAAGGAGAAATAGCAGATTTTAAAACTGAAAGAGTTGGGTGTCCTAAACGCGAATGCCAGATAGAAAGCGGACATTTGAGGGCAGCAGAATAAGCAAAAGAAGAAGAAACATCTTGATGCGGCCACTCGTAACCTCCACCATTACTTCCCCCCATTACCACTGGGACTCCCGAGTTGAGATCCTTCACCTGAAACAAATGTGGGAAAAATTCCACAGAGACAGAATTATCATAGCATAGCTTCTTAACAGAGACAAGGTTGCGAGCAATGCTTGGAACATGGAGAACATTATTCATCTTAAAATTACGTGAGGGTGAAGGAAGAGTGGAAGAACCAGTGTTTGTTATCTCAAGGCCCGTGCCATTTGCAACTTGAACATCATCGCCGCCAGTATAAGGCGAGTGGAACGAGAGGTTTGCAAGGTCGGACGTGAGGTGATGAGAAGCTCCAGAGTCCATTAACCAGGCTGTGTTAGGCGGCGGAGGCATCATGGCGTTATACGCTTGAGGAGGGCTGGGACTGTAGCCACGAGGATGACCCTGGAACTGTTGTGGAGATGCACCAGATTGAGAGACTATGCGAAACAAGGGACATCGTTTGACACTATGCCCTTGTGTCCCGCAGGCTTGACACCGACCAAGATAAGGGCGAGGAGAATAGCTCCCTTGGTGACGCTGAGAGGACTGATTACCATGATTGTGTTTGGTGCTGTTTGGTCGCCAGTTCTGTGTGCGTTGTTGAGCGTGATTAGCCGTAATCGGGAGCTGTTGAGGAGACACAGTGAGTGTCGTGAGAGAGAGCTCCTTGTTGATAAGCTTTTCATGCAGTTCAGCAAACGAGATTGGGGAGTCACGATTGTGAATAGATTCGATAAGTGGCTTGTAATCATCCCCCAAGCCTCGGCTTTTGTCTTGATGAGTTGCATATACGCATCAATGGTGGTTGTACCTTTGACACAGTGCTTCAACTGGTGACGTAGCTGTTTGATATGTCCCCGTGAAGGCTTAGCATAGGTCTGAGCTAGTGTGTTCCATGCTTCAAGTGAGGTGATGGCCGAGGCAATGAGGGGCTGGTGAGGGAGCTCGACAGAGCCCATGAGAGCACTGAACAACAAACTATCTTGACGCTGCCAGAGGGTGTAGTCAGGGTTTGGTTCGTCGGCACCGGAAGTGTTGCGGATCGTCGGCGCCGGAATCGGAGGTGATGACTCAATGAACTTGAGTAGGTCATAGCCACGAAGCAAGGACTTAACTTGGGCACTCCATGTTATGTAGTTGGTGGATGAGAGCTTTGTCACGTTAATCATATTAACGGAGACAAGCGTTGGTGAGTTCGATCCGGAATTGATGACATCGGACGAAGAAGAAGAAGATGTGGGCATGATGAAGAAGATGGAAAAAAAAAAAAAAAATTTGGCGTAGGAAAAAAAAAAAAAAAAGGGGGAGAGGTCCTTTAGAAAGGAGGCTCTGATACCATGTAGGTTTGAATAACTTGATTGATTGATTAATAGTTACATAGTACAAAGTTATTTATAGAGAATACACAGGACCTCTAGAAACCCTAATAGAATATATACAACGTATGAAATGGAAATATGCTAATAATACGAAGATACAATAATATCTTGTATTATCTCGACAGATCCATCATCCGGATCGATCGATCCGGTGCTGTTCCGTGTTTTCCCGAGCTTCAGGGATCGATCGATCGTGAGACCGGATCGATCGATCCCAGCTGCATGGTTGTGTGTTCGTGGATCGGTCGATCGTGTGGCCGGATCGACCGATCCAACACCTCCGGACAATTGTTGAATTT
Source organism: Barbarea vulgaris (assembly GCA_963667165.1). Classification (NCBI taxonomy): domain Eukaryota; kingdom Viridiplantae; phylum Streptophyta; class Magnoliopsida; order Brassicales; family Brassicaceae; genus Barbarea; species Barbarea vulgaris. The sequence goes on from OY763891.1 coordinate 7,844,266, forward strand.
TTGCCGTCTTGCTTGGATCGATCGATCCAACCTCTGGATCGATCGATCCCTTTCTGTAATATCAAAATTCAAATGTTTAAGCACTGGATCGATCGAAACCGTATGGGATCGATCGATCCCTTCACTCACGGAGAGTGGATTGAAGCAATATGTATAAAACTTAAGATCAAAATAGGAAATGAAAAGCTTAGTAATATTTACAAGATACCTGGTGGGTTGCCTCCCACAAAGCGCTTATTTAAGGTCATTAGCTTGACCGTCATGGAGTTCTAAACTTGGTTTGGAGGATCCTCGAGAAGGATTTTTGTTTTCTCGTTCATTGTGGAATCTGCAAGGTACGGTTTGACTCTCTGACCATTAACAGTAAATGGTTCTCCCTTTTTGTCCCAGAGAACCACTGCACCATGTGGTTTTACTTCCTTGATGGTGTAAGGACCGGTCCATCTCGACTTTAGTTTTCCTGGAAAAAGTTTAAGCATTTAACCTGAGTTCGTCTAACTCGTTTAACTCAATTAGACGTTTCTCTGAAGCGATCTTGATATCGAAGTTCATCAGCTTCGTTGCCCACAGCGCCTTGTACTCTAGTTCGACAGGTAGGTGACAGGACTTACCATAGACAAGGTTGAATGGTGTGGTTCCAATGGGAGTTTTGAAGGCGGTTCTGTATGCCCAAAGAGCATCATCAAGCTTTGATGCCCAATCCTTTCTCGATTTTCCTACTGTTTTCTCCAAGATTCCTTTGATCTCCCTGTTTGAGATTTCGACTTGGCCACTGGTCTGAGGGTGATATGGTGCTGCCACTTTGTGTGTGACTCCATGCTTTGCCAACAGACTCGCAAAGATCTTATTGATGAAATGCTTTCCACCGTCACTGATCACTACCCGTGGGACTCCAAAGAGAGGAAAGATGATAGATTTAAACATCTTCAGAACAACTTTCCCGTCATTTGTTGGGCTGGCAAGTGCTTCCACCCATTTAGAGACATAGTCGACTGTGACTAAGATGTACTCGTTTCCTTAGGATGCTGGGAAAGGTCCCATGAAGTCGATGCCCCATACATCGAACACCTCAACCTCGAGAATGAAATTTTGCGGCATTTCATTCCGCTTGCTTATGTTATCTTTCCTTTGGCAAGCGTCACACTTCGCTACAAACTCGTGTGCATCACGGAATATCGTTGGCCACCAAAAGCCAGCTTGTAAGATCTTTGTAGCTGTTTTAAAGGAAGCGAAGTGTCCTGCATAATCAGAAGCATGACAATGATAGAGAATACCATGTACCTCACTTTCGGGAATACATCTTCTGAAAATCCCGTCTTTACACCTCTTGTAAAGAAATGGTTCATCCCAGTAGTAGTGTTGGACATCTTTGAGAAACTTTTTCTTGGCATATCCTACAAAATAAGGTGGTGAAACATCACAAGATAAGTAGTTAGCAAAGTCAGCATACCATGGTAAATTTCCCTCGATGGTGTGCATGGTCATGAGCTCAGCCCCATTTCTGTTGTTAGATTGCTCAACCTCATAGACATAGTTATCTTCTAGTAGCGCAAGCTCTTCTCCTGGAAAAACATCTCTCATTGGGACATCCTCTTCAACTCTTAGTCGAGATAAGTTATCTGCAACTCCGTTTTCGATTCCCTTCTTATCTTTGATTTGCAAGTCGAACTCCTGGAGTAGAAGTATCCATCTTAAAAGCCTCGGCTTGGCGTCTTTCTTTGTGAAAAGGTATCTCAACGCTGCATGATCAGTGTGGACTACAACTTTGGACCCAACGAGATAGGATCTAAACTTCTCAAAAGCGAAGACAATCGCTAGGAGTTCTTTCTCGGTTGTTGCATAGTTGCATTGTGCGGCATCAAGAGTGCGGCTGGCATAGTAGATGGCGTGCATCTTCTTGTCTTTCCTTTGCCCTAAAACTGCACCTACAGCATAGTCACTTGCATCACACATTACCTCGAAAGGTAGCTCCCAATCAGGTGGTTGCACAATGGGAGCGCTCACAAGAGATCCCTTGATCTTTATAAATGCCTTGAGGCAGTCTTCATCAAACTCAAACTTTTGATCTTTGCACAATAGCTGAGTTAATGGCCTTGCAATTTTCGAAAATTTTTTTATGAACCTCCTGTAGAACCCAGCATGTCCTAGAAAGCTCCTTATTCCCTTTACAGAATTTGGAGGTGGCATGTTCATCATCACATCGATTTTGGCTCTATCCACTTCAATGCCCTTTTCTGAGATCCTATGACCGAGAACGATTCCATCTCGCACCATGTAGTGACACTTCTCCCAATTCAGGACCAAATGTTTGTCCTCACAGCGTTGGAGTACCCTGCACAGATTAGACAAACAAACAGCAAAAGATGTGCCATGCACAGAGAAGTCATCCATAAAGACTTCCATATAATCCTCAATCATTTCAAAAAATATTGACATCATACAACGCTGAAATGTTGTTGGTGCGTTACACAATCCAAATGGCATTCTTCGATATGCGAAGGTACCATAAGGACATGTAAAAGTGGTTTTCTCTTGATCATCGGGATGTATCGGAATCTGAAAGAATCCCGAGTACCCGTCAAGAAAACAGTAATATTGGTGGTTTTCTAGTCTCTCTAACATTTGATCGATAAATGGAAGTGGAAAATGATCTTTACGTGTTGCAGAGTTAAGCTTTCTATAATCAATGCACATGCGGTGCCCTGTCACAGTTCTTGTCGGAATCAATTCATTTCTATCATTTCTAATCACAGTGACTCCACCCTTTTTAGGTACCACATGGACAGGACTTACCCAAGTACTATCCGAGATTGGATATATTACTCCTGCATCTAGGAGTTTGATGATCTCAGTCTTAACAACATCTCTGAGGTTCGGGTTTAACCGTCTCTGATGTTCTATAGACATCATTGATTCATCTTCGAGATAAATCCTATGCATGCAAAGGTTAGGAGATATATCTTTCATGTCATCAAGGGAATAGCCTATAGCTTTTCTGTACTTCCTCAGCTCACACAGCAGTAAGGCACTCTCTACATTGTTTAGTTCAGCATTGATTATAACAGGGTAAGTAGAATGAGGACCAAGAAACGCATACCTGAGCCCTGAGGGAAGCGGCTTGAGTTCCACCTTTGGAGCTTTTAGTTCACTCCAATCTCCACAGTCTTCTGAGGTAGGTTCATTCTCCTCCTTTTCTACTTCATCTTTGTCTAGCAAGGCGAATGCAACAACTTTACTCAGTTCAACCGGCTCGTCTAGAATCCTAGCGAAATCCGTTGTTGCTTCCTCAATGTATCCATGTTAATCCTCTTCCTTTGTCAAGGCGATTTGAAGTGGATCTTCAGTATTCATTTCCTCTAAAAGCTCATCAGCTAGCTCATCCATGATGTCAACCCAAAATGCTTGACCTTCAATAGTTGGTTTAGACATCACTCTCTCCATGTCGAATTCTTGGACAAGGTCTCCTACTTGTAGCTTGATCAAGCTTCTCTTGACATCTATTAATGCACCAGATGTGTGCAAGAAAGGTCTACCAAGAATAAGCGGGTCTTTTGGCTCCTCATCCAGGCTAAGAACAATGAAGTCAGTGGGGATATGAAATGTCCCAACTCTCACGTAAACATTCTCAGCAATTCCAATGGGCAACCGCACAGAACGGTCTGCAAGCACTAGAGAGATACTTTGATGAGGACATCCCTACAAGCACCCCTGGAGCTGAGGAGAGTGTCATTACAATTCCGAAACTAAGGAGAAGTCCCAGAACAAGAGGAGGACTCAAGAGTGTAAGAGAAGACTTTAACAAGTCCGTAGAGAGCTTGATTACTCTAATGGAACATGAAGAGCTTAAGGGGACACTTCTCACTAAGGAGATCGATCAAGAGACTCCAATGGATCCGACAAACATGGGAAACACCTTAGGAGATGAGCATTCAAAGCAGATTATACGCGCACAACTCAAGTCTTCATCAATAGCGTTTTTGCCGGTTTTACAAGGACATCACGAATCGACACTCTTCGTCATCACCAAGAACGCAACGTGAGTATTTGAATTATGCTTTAGACTCATGAGTTTTATTTTGTTGTTTTGCAGGGTTTTCTTTTTTATTCGAGTCGTTATAAGTCCCAGCGTTTTTTTGTAATAGAGAGTCTAGAAAGCGTGTCATTTTATTTCTTTCCTTATTTGTATTTTCGGCCAAAGAAGCCACCAGCTGCTGAGCTATTTATAAAGCTCCTTCTCAGCTTGTATCATTTACCCTATTATTAATAAAGAACCACGTTTTTCTTCTTGAAGAAACCCTAGCCGCTTGTTATCTCCTGCGTGTGACTCGCTTGCAGATTTGAAGCTTAAACTTATCAAAGCCTTTCCACCAGCTTTGTGGCGTCTCTCGATCCACCCTTGTTACCTAGCATCCATCTCATCTCATCGCCTCTCTCAAACTGAGTGCTACCACCGTTTGAAAGGCTCCACTCCAATCCACTTCGATCACTTCTTCGTCATTCAAAGAGAGTGTTACCACTCGTTGTTTGGCTCCGCACCTATCCCCATCCAGCTCACGGTCTGTGGCTGTACCATCTGGTATCAGAGCCTAAACGCTCCCCTCTCAGGCTGTTTTCAACCCCTTTTACCTTTATTTAGTTTGATGTGGTTGTTTGTTTCAATCCCTATCAAGAAAAAACAAAATAAAAAATCTGTTTCATAGTTTTTCAATTTTTCGTCTGTTGTGTTGTTTCGATTTTATAAAATTCAAAAAAATTCATAAAAATATTTCGTCTTCTGTTTTAGCTTCTCAACCTTTTAAAAACTATAAAAATTGTCCCCCTTATTTTAGAAATTCGTTTGCTATTTTTCGTTCACGAAAACTTGAGACACAGAAATTTTGCTAATTTCTCTGTTTTGTGTTTGGCTTGAAGGAACTTTGATTTCTTGTTTGATTTATTTGTTCAATTCCCTTTTGCACTTGATCTGTTTGCTAGTGTACTACAGGAACCTCGACACGGGAGAGGAGGTACACGTCAACATGAACCAGCTCTTGGAAGCCATAAGGTCCGTTAATGACCGTCTCACACGCCTAGAAGCGCGACCTCAGCCGGTTAGAGAGGGACAGGGAGAGAACCCCAACAGGGCAAGACCTCGAACAGAGGACGAAGTTGTTGAAGACTCAGAAGATTATGAGGATGATCCATTACCAGCCCCTAATATTCGAGTTAGGAGACATGAGAGGGCTAGAGATCGAAACTTAGATGCTGAAAGACCAAGGCATGAAGGCAAAGACTTGAAGCTGACTGCACCAACGTTTGCTGGGAGAGTAAACCCTGAAGCCTACCTTGATTGGGAGAAGAGAATGGAAAATATCTTCGAATATTATGGATACTCGGATGCAAGAAAAGTCTCTCTCGCTGCTGCTCAGTTCACGGAGAACGCTTTAGCGTGGTGGGATAGAGAAGTTTCTGAGAGAAGAAGACTTAGACATGACCAGATTAGTACATGGGGTGATATGAGGTACCAGCTCAGGAAACGATATGTTCCATCATACTACCATAGGGATTTGCAGAAGAAGTTTAGGAAACTCACTCAAGGGAGCAAATCAGTAGAGGAATATTTCGAGGAGTTTGAAATGCTTAGGAACAGATTAGAGGTTGAGGACTCAGAGGAGACTCTAATGGCTCAATTCTTGGACGGCTTACATGACAGAATCGCAAGGAAGGTTGAAAGGCAAGCCTACCGAGATTTGGAGGAATTGTTGCACTTAGCTATACAAGCCGAGCAGCACATTAAGAGGAAGACTGCTCAGACTAGTAGGAGCAAGCCTACTTGGACTTCCCAGCCCCAGCGAAGCCTAGACAAAGGAAAGTCTATAGAGGCTGAATCTAAGTTCAAGAAAAATGTTCTGGAACCCTCGAAACCGAGCAGGACCGAACCAGGTAAGTTCCAATCTCAAAATACTAGAACTCGTGACATCACTTGTTTCAAATGCCAGGGAAAGGGTCACTATGCAAGGGAGTGCCCAAACCAGCGAGTTATGGTACTTAGAGACAATGGAGAGTACGAGTCCGAGGATGAAGTCAATGAGGAGCAAGTGGAGTCCGAAGAGGATATAGTTGATTATCCAGAGGTGGGACAGCTCCTAGTGACAAGAAGAGCCCTCAGCTCGTTTTTTGATCCCGAGACCGTGCAAAGGGAAAATATATTCCACTCTCGGTGCACCATAGATTCTAAGGTATGTAGTCTTATAATCGATGGCGGCTCTTGTACTAATGTTGCAAGCAAGTATTTGGTTGATAAGCTAGGTCTCAAGAAGACAAAGCATCCAAGGCCCTACCGTCTCAAGTGGCTCAATGATGAAACGGAGCTTAAGATCTCGGAGCAAGTCACTGTGTCATTCAGCATTGGAAAGTATGCGGATCAAGTCATATGCGACGTAGTTCCCATGCAAGCTGGTCACTTACTCCTAGGACGGCCGTGGCACTTTGACAAGGATACCATTCATAGTGGCCGCACCAACTTCTATAGTTTCAGCCATAACAACCGAAAGCATAGTCTAGCACCACTTACTCCTCAAGAGGTCCATGAGATGCAAAAAGAAATGGACAAAGGGGCTAAGGTAAGTAAGACTAACTTATTTGTATCATCTCATTCTGTTTTGAAATCTCTAGAGTCCAAGGAGCAGGTGCTACTAATGATCTTTAAGGAAGGATTGTTTTCAGGTCAAGACGAAAAGGATACACCGGACGAAATACTTAAGCTGTTGGACAAATTTCAAGACGTGTTTCCAGAGGAGATACCACCAGGATTACCACCTCTTAGGGGCATAGAACATCAGATAGACTTAGTTCCTGGAGCGCCGTTGCCCAATAGACCCGCTTATAGAGTGAACCCGGAAGAAGCTAAGGAGTTAGAGCTTCAAGTTCAAGACCTAATGTCTAAGGGGTATATTAGAGAGAGCCTAAGCCCTTGTGCTGTTCCAGTTCTGTTAGTTCCTAAGAAAGACGGAACTTGGCGAATGTGTGTGGACTGCCGAGCCATAAACAACATCACCATTAAGTATAGGCATCGTATTCCTCGGCTAGATGATATGTTAGATGAGCTTCATGGTGCAACCATATTTTCTAAGATAGACTTAAAGAGTGGGTACCACCAGGTTAGGATGAAAGAAGGGGATGAATGGAAGACTGCATTCAAGACCAAGCGGGGGTTATATGAGTGGCTCGTCATGCCATTTGGGCTTACCAACGCCCCGAGCACATTCATGAGACTCATGAACCATGTTTTGCGAGAATACATCTGTAAGTTCGTAGTTGTGTACTTTGATGACATCCTAATATATAGTACATGCTTTGCAGATCATATGGAGCATCTAGAACAGGTTCTAGAGACGCTTAGGATGGAGGGTTTATATGCGAACCTTAAGAAATGTACTGTTTGCACTGATCAGTTGGTCTTTTTAGGCTTTGTTGTTAGTTCACAGGGTCTGAAGGTTGATGAGGAGAAGATAAAAGCAATACAAGACTGGCCAACACCCTCTACGATCAACCATGTTAGAAGCTTTCACGGACTAGCTAGCTTCTATAGAAGATTTGTCAAAGATTTCAGTACCATTGCCGCACCCTTAACCGCGGTGATCAAGAAGAATAGTTCTTTTGTGTGGGGGCAAGCTCAAGAGGACGCCTTCAGCCAACTCAAGGACAGCCTCACCAATGCACCGGTCTTGGTACTCCCTAACTTTGACAAAATGTTTGAGATTGAATGTGACGCCTCAGGTACAGGTATTGGAGCTGTACTAACTCAAGGAGGAAAGCCCGTAGCCTTTTATAGTGAAAAACTAAGTGGAGCTTCGTTGAACTACCCAACATACGACAAGGAACTATATGCGTTGGTAAGGAGTTTAGAAACGTGGCAACATTATCTTTTATCCAAAGAGTTTGTTATTCATACAGATCACGAGACGTTAAAGCACCTTAGAGGACAGACGACACTTAAGAAAAGACACGCTAGGTGGCTGGAGTTCGTGGAAACCTTTCCATACGTGATCAAGTACAAGAAAGGTAAGGAGAACATTGTAGCAGATGCACTATCAAGGAGATACATGCTCATTACAACAATGTAAGCTAAGATCATGGGTTTTGAGCATATCAAGACGCTATACGAAGAGGACCCAGACTTTCAAGGAATCCACAAGGAGACTACTAAGGCTGCTTTTGGAGTTTTCTACCAACAAGATGTATTCTTATTCAAGGACAAGCGCCTTTGCATTCCACAAGGATCAATGCGTGAGTTGCTAATCAGGGAAGCTCATGGAGGAGGCCTAATGGGGCATTTTGGACGAGACAAGACTTTGAGTGTGTTGATGGATCATTTCTTCTGGCCACATTTGAAGAAAGATGTGGAGAGATTCTGCTCCAAATGCATCACTTGTTTAAAGGCAAAATCCAGGTTACATCCACATGGCTTGTACTTACCTTTACCTATACCTAACATGCCTTGGGTGGATATATCAATGGACTTTGTCTTAGGACTGCCAAAGATAAACCACAAGGATTCTATCTTTGTAGTTGTTGACAGGTTTTCAAAGATGGCACACTTCATACCTTGCAACAAAACGAATGATGCCACACAGACGGCTGACCTATTTTTCAAAGAAGTTGTCCGTCTACATGGAGTGCCGAGAACCATCGTCTCAGACCGCGACACCAAGTTCCTGAGCCACTTCTGGAGAACCTTATGGAAGAAACTAGGGACTAAGCTGCTCTTTTCAACGACTTGCCACCCCCAGACCGATGGGCAGACTGAGGTAGTAAACCGGACCCTCTCAACATTATTGAGGGCCACAGTCGGTAAGAATTTATGCAATTGGCTGTCATGTTTACCACATGTAGAATTTGCATACAATCACGCTAAGCATTCAGCTACTAAGCATTCTCCGTTTGAAATTGTTTACGGCTTTAACCCTAGTGCTCCACTAGATCTTTCTCCTTTGCCCCAAGCTGTTTACTCTAGTGCAGAAGGCGAGACAAAGGCCGACTTCGTAAAGAAACTGCACCAAAAGGTCAAGGATAACTTGGACAAGAAGAACGAGAAGACTAAGGAACATGCAGACAAGGGACGCAAAAAGATCACATTTGAACCAGGGGATTGGGTTTGGCTTCACATGCGCCAAGAGAGATTTCCAACACAAAGGAAATCTAAGCTTTCACCACGGGGTGATGGCCCATTCCGCATACTAGAGAAGATCAATGACAACGCGTACAAACTGGAGCTGCCAGGTGAGTTTAACATCTCTTCTACTTTCAACGTTACTGATCTAGCTCCTTATAATGCAGATGAACCAGTTCTGAGGTCAGAACCTTTTCAAGAGGGAGGGAATGATGAGGACATCCCTACAAGCACCCCTGGAGCTGAGGAGAGTGTCATTACAATTCCGAAACTAAGGAGAAGTCCCAGAACAAGAGGAGGACTCAAGAGTGTAAGAGAAGACTTTAACAAGTCCGTAGAGAGCTTGATTACTCTAATGGAACATGAAGAGCTTAAGGGGACACTTCTCACTAAGGAGATCGATCAAGAGACTCCAATGGATCCGACAAACATGGGAAACACCTTAGGAGATGAGGATTCAAAGCAGATTATACGCGCACAACTCAAGTCTTCATCAATAGCGTTTTTTCCGGTTTTACAAGGACATCACGAATCGACACTCTTCATCATCACCAAGAACGCAACGTGAGTATTTGAATTATGCTTTAGACTCACGAGTTTTATTTTGTTGTTTTGCAGGGTTTTCTTTTTTATTCGAGTCGTTATAAGTCCCAGCGTTTTTTTGTAATAGAGAGTCTAGAAAGCGTGTCATTTTATTTCTTTCCTTATTTGTATTTTCGGCCAAAGAAGCCACCAGCTGCTGAGCTATTTATAAAGCTCCTTCTCAGCTTGTATCAGTTACCCTATTATTAATAAAGAACCACGTTTTTCTTCTTGAAGAAACCCTAGCCGCTTGTTATCTCCTGCGTGTGACTCGCTTGCAGATTTGAAGCTTAGACTTATCAAAGCCTTTCCACCAGCTTTGTGGCGTCTCTCGATCCACCCTTGTTACCTAGCATCCATCTCATCTCATCGCCTCTCTCAAACTGAGTGCTACCACCGTTTGAAAGGCTCCACTCCAATCCACTTCGATCCCTTCTTCGTCATTCAAAGAGAGTGTTACCACTCGTTGTTTGGCTCCGCACCTATCCCCATCCAGCTCACGGTCTGTGGCTGTACCATACTTGTTGGCTTGAAGTTTGTGATCCCCAACCGCTTTGCAACTGAAAGCGGCATCAAGCTCACACTTGCACCTAAATCACACAAACATCTAGCAAACAATGAGTCACCAATTTTACAAGGCAAAACAAAACTACCTGGATCTTCTTTCTTCTTTGGTATTGTGTTTTGCAAAATGGCGCTGCACTCGTGCGTGATCAAGACAGCTCCTTCTTCAAGAGTTTTCCTGTTAGTCAAAATATCCTTGAGATATTTTCTGTAGATAGGAATATTTTGAACTAACTCAAGAAAAGGGAGCTTGATTTGAAGTTGTTTCATCACTTCATCAAATTTAGCATACTCCTTCTCTCTTTGAATCTTCCTTAAGCGACCTGGAAATGGCAACTTGGGTATGTATGGTGGAGGCACGAGATCTTCAGTTTCCTCCTCAAGATCAGCGATTTTCTTATCTGCAACTTCCTCACCTTGTGGTGCATTGAGAACTTCTGAATCATTCTCATTCTCAATGACTTTCTCTGGTTCATCGAGAACCTCAACTTCTTTTCCTTTCTTCAAGATTGGTTCTACCTGTTTCCCACTTCTCAATGTAATGGCATTGACAAATTCTTTACCATTGTTGTAGTCTTTCGGGTTCGGTTGTGGTTTTCCAGGAAGAACTCCCATAGGTCTTGTAGAAGTAGAAGCGGCTTGTGCTACCTGATTCTCAAGTGTTTTAACATGTGTTGAAAGATTTTCAAACTTACCTTGGAGTTCGCTGTACATGTTTTCCACTCTTGAGTTGATGTCAAAGGCGTTCTTGTTCTGGCCATCAAGCAGTTGCTTAAGCATCGTTTTCATCTCGCTGTCATCGGACGATCCAGCTGGTGCATAGCTCACAGGAGCTTGAGCTGGTGCTTGATAACCTCTCTGAAAGTTGTTGAACTGAGGTCTTTGCTGAAATCCCCCTTGTTGAAAATCTCCTTGATTCTGAACTCTGTTTTCAAAAGGCTTGTTGTAGCCTCCTTGGTTCTGAACTCTGTTTTCAAAAGGCTTGTTGTAGCCTCCTTGGTTTGGCACAAACGGTTTTGCTTGATATTGTGGTCTCACTTGTGCTGGATATTTTTGGTCTTGGGGGTTCTCAACATTGGTGCTTCGGTATGAGAGATTAGGATGATTCCTATAGTTTTGGTTGAATCCTTGGTTTTGATAACCATTCACATAATTCAGCTCGGCTTGTACATCCTCAAAACAGTCCCCAGATTGCTCTTGGTAAACTTGCTCTTCTCCAGAATCATCACAATAGTTGACTGCTCTTTGTTCACGTCTTAGAAGTTGTTCCACCTTCGCAGTCAGCTCAGAAATCTGTTTTGATTCTCCTCCTCCAATGCTCCTCAAGGTCCTATCATAATCAACACAATGGTTGATGTTGCTACCAGCAAGATTTTCAATCAAGATTAGAGCTTCCGGTTCTGTTTTTGTCATGAAGTCTCCATTGCTTGCTGTGTCCAAAGCCATCTTGTAGTTCTGGTCAATTCCTCTATAGAAGGTGTTGATGAGTGATTCAGGAGTGAACCCGTGATGAGGACACTCTCTTTTGTAGTCTTTGAATCTCTCCCAAGCTTCTTGGAATGACTCGGTACCAGCTTGTTGAAAACTCGAGATCTTGTTCCTTAGAAGCGTGGTCCTTGCTTGAGTAAAATATTGTCCCAAGAATGCAGCTTTGTAATCATCCCATGAACTGATGGAGTCTCTTTCTAAAGATTTGAACCAACGTTTCGCTTTATCAGCTAGCGAAAACAAGAACAAACGACACTTAAAAGCATCGTCTGGTACTCCATTCATCCTGGTTGTTCCACACACATCCTCGAAGTTATCAAGATGAGTAACTGGATTTTCAGAAGGAAGTCCATGGAACTGGTTTTGTTTCACGAGATTCAGCAATCCCGACTTGATCTCAAAATCAGTTCTGTTGATTGGAGGATGTTGGACACCTCCTCGATACATTTGAGCATTGGGAGCATCATGTTCCCTTAAGGTCCTACGAGCAGGAGGAGGCCTTTGATAGTTTGGTGGTTGATGTGCAGCAACTCCAACTGGAGGGTCTTGTAACTCTCCACCATTGTCTCCATCGTGTGGTAAACCTCCAGGTGGTAACACATTACCTCCTTGTTCATGAGCCATTTGAGCTTCTCTTTGCTTAGCTAGCCTCTTCTTTCTTCTAATTGTCTTTTCGAACTTTCCAACTTCTTCGTGATATTCAACTAGGTGTGATGAACCTTCGCTTCGGGTCATATACCTTTAAAACATCAAAGAGAAAAAGGAAATGATTATCAGTAACTTAAACTAAAATGCAATAGACTAATAACTTATCCTAAATCTTTAGGTAACGCTATTGGTCCCCGGCAACGGCGCCAACTTGATTGCTCGAGTTTTTACTCGATACACTTAACCGCAAGGTAGTATATAACGAGATCGATCCACAAGAACCAATGGTACACTAATGATTTACGAGACTTGTAATTAGCTATAGTAGGATGGGTTTGATTGTTTTCTTTCAAACTTGTAAACAAAATGCAATAAACATAAAACGATTGATTTATACGATTTAAAAGGCATTAGGCCTTAGGGCATTTCAGGTTGTCAATGGCTTAACGAATAATTTTGAGTATGGGATTTAACACTCTCAGCACCGTTCTAGAACATGAACGCAAGGTGGATTAACCCACTCTCGTGGCCTTAACCCCTAAACTTGACTACTTGAAAACTAAACTCTCGTTTGATTTCTCCTAACAAAATTAGCATTAACACACAAGTTCACTAAGTTCACAATGATGATCTAGCATCAACTCTCGCAGGCTAGAGATACAAAGCTCAATTCATAAGGTTCAAGTTCTCTATAACATGATTAGTGCTTATAGAACAACCTAAAATCAAGACTAAGGTAGCTACTCTTAATCTAGCATTAAGAACACATGAATCAAAGAACCTATGGATTAGAAACCCCAAATCTCTATCAATTCATCAAGCCATCAATTTCCTTCAAGAACCCTAAAACCTAACTATGAAATTACTCACACATAATCAGAAAAACAACAAAGTAAACCATAGAAAGCATAGTAGTATTGAAATAAACAACAAATGATACAACAAAACTTCTCCAAATGTTTGATAGAAAGGAGGAGCTTAGAAATCCAAGAAAATGTGTCTAGAATAGTGTTTTAGGCGTAGAAAGAAAAACTGATGTCTTTTAGTAGGTTTAGGTGGGATATTTATAGACATAGGTGTAAAAGTGTGTGTGCGGCTGGGAGGATCGGTCGATCCACAAGTCGGATCGATCGATCCCCAATTCCCGGATATAATATCTTCATGGCGGCTGGGCATGGATCGATCGATCTGCATGAGGGATTGATCGATCCTTCGTGTCCGGACATAATGTCCGTGGAGCTTGGATCGGTCGATCTGACCATGAGATCGACCGATCCTTGGTCGTGTTCTTGAAGTTGTTTGGATCGATCGATCCAAGGGTAGGATCGATCGATCCCTTTCCTTTCCATAGCTTCTAGGCTTCATCTTAGCCCGAACAATCCCGAAACCGTCTTATTCCGGCTTAACTCCATAGAACCTGTAAAAGACTCAAAACAAAATAGAAAAGACTCGAAAACTAACAAACGACACGAAACAAATACTAAAAACAAACCAAAAAGCAATCAAAAGTACAATACATCAACTCCCCCCAACTTAGACTTTTGCTTGTCCTCAAGGAAAACAAAACAAAATCTAAACCAAGAGAAAAGGTTTGAAAAACATGAGAATTCATAAAATCTATAGGATCATGCCTTCAACCAAATGCTTGCAACCACTTTCACCAAGTTCATATCAAACTGTACTACATTGTACTTCGCCATAACCGTAGCAAATGTATGAAATCCCAAGATCATGTAGAACTTAACATTTAACATTTATTAAGAAATGCGTGTACTCTCACAAAGGGAATATCTAACACGTTATGGTCTAGGTAAGAAGGTTGATATTTGGTGGCTCAAGTGTTTTGGGTTCTCCAGCAAAGCAAACGGATGCAAATCATTATGCAAAATCACAGTGAGACAAAGACCAACTAGGAAGTACATAGCTCTCCTTTCGCTCGGATCCTCCTAACCAACTCAAAACCCCAAGTATGAATATAAAGATTTTTTTTAGATGCTAATGAAACACATTAATGATCTCAGACTCACTCCTTTCTCTTTTCACTCCTTTCCCATCTCGTTTTTTTTTTTTTTTTTTTTTTTTTTTTTTTTTTTTTTAGATGGGGGAGCGGGAATGAGGAGTCCTACAAAAGCTGCATCAAAAGAAATCTTGACAATGAATGCTCGTCATACTCATAAATACATCTACTAAACCACAATAGCTCAATCTCGTCCAATGACGGTATGCAAACGAACTACTACCACAATCCTAGCGAAAGGAAAGCTATGTCGGTCCGTATACTCCATAGTTTTTGCACATGAATGCACATGACAATGGCTATAAACAGATGCATGTGGTTTGAAAGATGGAAATGGTAAGGGGTGTGGTACTAGACTAAAAATAAGTCTAGCCATTTGGAGTTAACAAAGGTTGATATAAACAATGTAAAGAAAACTCCAAATGTAATTCCATTACATGATTATCAATCCCCTAAGTGAGATATATTAAGTCCATATTAAGTTCATATATATATGATTAAGCTCAAATGATAGGGATTTTCATAAAATGATCAAGTTATGGATTTTTCTGCGCTTCCAAGTTATCCTCAAACAAAGCTAAGCAGTTTTAAGACAAAATGATCTTAAACATGTTGCAATTCCAAAAGATAACAAATTCTCATAACTATTTTGACTCAATAAAACATTTAAAATTCCAACAAAGTGTTAATAAAAATAAAACACACCAAAATACACGAAACAAACACAAACGTCATTAGTAGATAAATGGCATCCTCCCCCGAACTTGCTTTTCACCGTCACGGTGTAATAACAAAATTAAAAGAAGAATGCCATACATAGAGAAATAAAACCAAACGTCATAAAAACAAAATGATATAAAACAAGGGATAGAAATAACCACAAGCTCAGTGGTCGCGGGTAGAGCTATCGCTGGAGCTCTCTCTCCTGCCTATGTTCCTCCTGCTTCTGGGTAAGCGGATGTCGCTATACTGTGCTGAGGAATGCTCCACCGGTGAATGAGAAGGTTCAGCTCGGTCTTGAGCTGCCTTGGTCCTCATCTCATGTGCTTTGGTGATAGAGTCGGACTCTGTGCCCTCAGAGTCATCAGCATCCTCAGCTTCATCATTATCCTCATTATCCTCACCTTCCTCAACTTCCTCACCCTCAGCTTCAGCGCCTTCGTCATCTTGTGTCGGTGAACCTGAAGCACAAGAACAAGGTTTGATCTTCTGGATCGCCCTCCACATTTTCCTCATCATGGAGTTGTTCTTTTTCTGCGATTTGATGATCCACTGAAGTTGCTGGGCTGTGTCATCTGCAGGAGGGCTGGGCGGTAGGCGGTACCGGTTTGGGCCGTGAGGCAGCAGCTGCTGCGGCTGAGGCTCGTCTGCTTCTTCTTCGATGTCAACCTCAGCCTCTTGCATCTCGTCATCGCTATCGCTTGGCTGTGGTGCTGCTTGTGTTGATGTACGATGGCGACGAGAGAGTGTCGTTTATGAATATTTTAATGTTAAAAAAAAAAAAAAAAAAAAAAAAAAAAAAAAAAAAAAAATCGGGTGAGGTTGTTTCAAATAGGAAATAGCAAGAATGAAATCTTTCTTACTAAAGAGAGTCGGTCGTCGTCGAAAGAGAGCCATCGGTCGGAAAAGAAGAGTCGCCCGTCGCGGAAGAGGCAGAGGCTGAAAAATAAAGTTTTGGATTTGAGAGATGGGATTCGGGTTTTGGACTTCTAGAGTTTTGGTGTCTGTGAAACCAATAGCCGATCCCAAGGATATGAAGAACAAAGCTCTAATCCTTACAAACACCTGCAACGTCAACAATACAACCAAATTTCCAACAGATTAACAGAAGCACATATTTGTACTCGGAAACTTCAACTAATGAAGCTACTAAATCTGTCTCCAAAAATCTTGAGCCTTTTCCTGCACTTATTTGTTTTATCAAAAAAACCTCTACGCCTAACATCCAAAGTTACTAGAACAAGAAAATGTACACACAGTTCTCTACATACAAACAATCGATCTAAGACAAGGAAAAAAAATCTTAACAATTTTGAAGAAAGAAAAAATATATATCGTTGTAAAGTCAAAACAAAGACGTTCTATCCCTGAAGTCTGCGATAGAGCATATGGATGAACCATAAAAGCAATCCGACCATTTTTAGAAAAACATAAAGAATAACCTCCTGTAACCTCGTTTCTTCCACCTTAAACCTGTTGGTTTTCATCCCACGAAGCAGCAGACCTCACACAATTGTGATCATCATCACTGTTATGCAAGAGCAGAAGAGCGTAATAGCGGCTCACCCCCCAACTAAATGCAGCAGTACCCATTTTTTAGAGAAAGTGAAAACCGAATGAGAAAGAAAGAAACTGGGGAGAGAGAAACGAAACTGGGGAGAAAGAAACTGAGGGTTATAAGTTGATTTTCTTATAAATTTATCATGTAATATTGTGTGTTATGGGTAGTCATCATCATTTCACAACATCCATCACTTCTTATTTATTTTATTATCATACCAATGAAAAACTTTGTTCAAGGGATACTCAATGTCAGAAGCAGTCATATCAAAGATCTTTGAATTCAAAGAAAATATGAAAAAAAGATTTTTTTTTTTTAAATACATATAAATATTATGTCATCACCTCATCATTTAGTTAACTTGGAGCGATGCAAAGGAAGCAGCCAGATCCAACGCCGCTTGGAAGTGAGAAGCATTCGTTCCCTGAACCAAAGCGAACGTTGTCCATGTCTGGACATGCACATAGCTGAAAGCCATTGAAGAGCGAGATCGCACATGGTGAAATCTTAAAGCACCAAAGCCAAAAACACACCAAAATAATGAGAAGAATGCTCGAGGCAAGTTCTAAGGAAATAAAACCGAAAGCCATATAAGTTAAAGAAACTAGAAATGATAAGTCTTCAGATGCAAGGCGTTCCAGCTGTAAGGTTGGTTTCTTCCTTTCTTGTCTTGCAGCTTATAAGCTCCTGATCCTCGCACTTCTACGATTTTGTAGGGACCTTCCCAGTTAGGTCAAATTTTTCCTGCATTTTTTTCCATGGTGTTTGGAAAAGTACGTCTTAGTACCCATTCTCCCACCTGGAAGGTCCTTGCCATACCCTTTTGTTGTAACTCTTGGCGACTTCTTGTTAATAGCACCAGTTTTTTACTCTTGCGGTCTCTCTTTTCTCTTCTAGCAAGTCGAGTTCAAGGTTCATCAGTTCCTTGTTATCTTCTGGTTGAAGATGCTCTGTGCGCATTGTTTTGACACTAACCTCTGAAGGCACCACAGCTTCCATTCCGTAAACAAGGGAGAACGGTGTTTCCCATGTTGCTGATTTGGGCGTGGTGCGATAAGCCCACAACACACCTGGAAGCTCTTCTACCCACAAACCTTTTGCACTCTCGAGGCATTTCTTCAACATGTTTGTAATCATTTTGTTTGAGGACTCTGCCTGTCCATTGGACTGTGGGTGCCTGGGTGTTGCGAAGCTGAGTTTTATGCCCCAGTCTTTGCAATATTTCGTGAAATCATTGCTTGTGAACTGCGGGCCATTGTCAGTGACAATTTCGTGGGGAATTCCAAACTTGCAAATGATATTTCTCCATATGAAGCTCATTATCTCAACGTCTCTTACTTGACTAAGTGCCTCAGCTTCAGCCCATTTTGAGAAATAATAGGTTACGACCAAAAGGAATACTTTCTGGGCAGGTGCATGTGCACTGATTGATTTTAAATTCTCAGGAGGTAGCTTGGAAATTTGAGCGTGCCTTTGACATTTGTCACACCGACAGACGAAGCGCGTGGCATCGTTAAGCATGGTTCTCCAGTAGTATCCAGCTATCATAGCTCTCAACGCGAGACTACGTACTCCTGAGTGATTACCACATTCTCCCAGATGCAGCTCCATCAAGATTTTCTGAGCTTTTGTGGAGGATACACACCTTAAGTATGGGTTAGTGAGGGATCTCCGGTACAGCTGCCCCCGAACGAGGCAGTAGCAAGCTGCCTGCCGCTTGATTTTTCTGCACTCGCTATGGCTAGTTGGTAGTATGTCGTCTTTGAGATATTTGACGATTTGCGTCTTCCAATCTTGTTCCTCGTCAATTACCCCAATTTTTAGTACATATGTGTCTTTTTCAGTCGCTGGCCATTGCAGGACTAACAGAGGTACGTTTACCTACTCTGTAGTATTGAGAGTAGATCCGAGGTTGGCAAGTGCGTCCGCATGGCTATTCTCCTCCCTTGGGATTTGATTGACCTTGCAATTACTGAATTTGTCTAGCAATCGCTTTGCGTCGCTTAAGTACTTCGCCATACTTGAATCCTTAGCTTGATAATCCCCTTGTGTTTGGTTAACAATGAGTTGTGAATCGCTGAAAACTTCCAGGTTCTGAACTCCCAAATCGTGCGCCAATGTTAGTCCGGCTATAAGTGCCTCGTATTCAGCTTAGTTGTTAGTTGCTCGAAAATTGCACCTGACCGCTCTTGACGATGTTTTCTCGGTTGGGGAAGTAAGCACTATCCCAAGGCCAGATCCTCGAGAGTTACTTGACCCATCAACATACAGCTTCCATTCACCGTTGCATATGCATGCATGAAGAGTGTTAACCTCTTCATCGAGTCCAGGGATCATGCTTGGAGCGAACTCTGCCAC
This sequence comes from Barbarea vulgaris, assembly GCA_963667165.1. NCBI lineage: Eukaryota > Viridiplantae > Streptophyta > Magnoliopsida > Brassicales > Brassicaceae > Barbarea > Barbarea vulgaris. The sequence continues at coordinate 7,863,355 of OY763891.1, forward strand.
GAAATTGGCAAGTACTTGAGACTTGATGGCCGTAGTTTGTCTGTAGATTACATCATACTCCCCAAGTTCAATCGCCCACTTTGCTAACCTGCCAGATATCTCGGGCTTATGGAGTACCGACTTTATAGGTAATGAAGACAACAACACTATCAGATGAGCCTGGAAGTACGGGCGAAGTTTTCTTGCTGCAGTAATCAGTGCCAAAGCAAGTTTTTCTAAGTTACTGTATATTGTTTCTGCTTCAAGAAAAGACTTACTTACATAATATACTGGGTATTGCCTTGTACCTTCCTCTCGCACTAATACCCCGCTAACAGCGTGTTCAGATACTGATAGGTATAGTAACAGTGGTTCTCCATCCTTATGTTTTGACAAAAGAAGAGGTGAGGTCAGATTGTCTTTTAGCTCCTTGAGTGCTTGCTCACATTTTTCATCCCATAAAAATTATGTTGGCTTCTTCAAGATTGCAAAGAAAGGATGGAATTTATCTGAAAGTCTAGAGATGAATCTACTCAGTGCCGCCATTCTCCCTGTTAGCTTTTGTACCTCCTTTACGCTCTTTGGCGAGGAGATTACTTGGACCGCCCTGATTTGATGGGGATTAGCTTCTATGCCTCGGTAAGTGACAATATATCCTAGGAACTTGCCCGAGTTTACTCCAAACGAGCATTTTGTCGGGTTCAACTTCATTTTGTACTTTCGTAGGGTAGAAAACGCTTGTTCGAGGTGCATGATGTGATCCTCTGCTACTAACGACTTTACAAGCATGTCATCAATATAGACTTCCATGGTGTGACCAATTTGATCCGCAAACATCATGTTAACGAGTCGTTGGTAAGTTTAACCTGCATTCTTCAAGCCAAAATGCATTACCTTGTAGCAATATATACCTCGTGAGGTCATGAATGATGTTTTCTCCTGGTCGCTAGGATGCATCAATATCTGATTGTAACCGCTGAATGCATCCATGAAACTCATCAATTGATGACCGGCAGTGGCGTCTACCAACTTGTTAATATGGGGAAGCGGAAATGGGTCCTTGGGGCATGCTTTGTTCAGGTCAGTGAAATTGATGCATACTCTCCACTTTCAGTTCTTTTTGCGAACTACTACTACGTTGGCTAGCCATTCTGGGTAACGTACCTCACGAATGAACCCTGCTTCCATCAAATTGTGAACCTCGTTATTCACGATCAAATCACGTTCAGGAGCAAACTTCCTTCGTTTTTGCCTTACTGGTTGATGATCCGGATCTACTTGCAGCTGATGCACAATGACGTCAGGATCAATTCCTGGCATGTCAGCATGTGACCATGCAAAACAATCAGCGTTTGACATGAGAAAATCAATCAATCTTCTTCGAATGTCGGTTGGCAGCTTTGAACCAACATTCACTTTCTTCTCAAGGTCCCCTTCTGTCAGGGAGACTTCATCTAATTGTTCGACCTCGGGTTCCTCGACATGGACACCCGAGGATGGGCTCTGTAATTGCTATAACTGCTGGTTTTTCCCTTTTAAGGTAGTCTGATAGCACGAGAATTTTCCTGCTCTCCTTTGATTTCCCTTACTCCCCATGGAGTAGAAAATTTGATGGTTTGGTGGAGAGTCGACGGTACCGCTCCCATATCATGAATCCAAGGACGTCCCATGATCGCATTGTACGCCGAGGGACAGTCTACTACCGAAAACGTGGTGTATTTGTTAACCCCTTCTGCATAAACTGGTAGCTTGACTTCTCCAAAGGTTTGCTTTACCTCGCCACTGAAACCTACTAGCGGTGTTGACTTTTTCATCAGCTCGGTTTCGTCTAAGCCTAACTCCTTGTAAGCTTGTATATAGAGGACATTTGTTAAACTTCCATTGTCAATTAATATCCTCTTCATTAAACAATTAGCGATTGTCAACGATATAACTAGCGCATCGTGATGCGGGGCTGATACACTGGTACATTCCTCTATAGTGACACTAATGGTGCATGCTGGTGTATCGTCTAGGGTGGTGTTGTTATCTTTGGAGCTACCTCGAGGGTGTCTTATGGCTCGGGTGTTCCTCTTAGCAGCAGCATGAGATATCCTACTAATTTCTAAACCTCCTGAGATAACATGGATGACTCTGTCCTGCTTCGGGGGTAAAGCAGGAGCGATTTTGGGTTGTGTCTGCTAGTTGCTTCTATTATCAACGCGGTTACGAGCTCTGTCAGATAGGAACTCCCTCAGATGACCCTTCTTTAACAATTCGTTCACCTCCATCCTCAGCGTGATGCAGTCTTCCGTTCTATGACCGTGGTCATTATGAAAATTGCACCACTTTGAAGTGTCTCTCTTCTCATCAGGCGTTTTCATCTTCTCGGGCCATCTTACAGTTTCCCCCATATTCTTTAGCACACCAACCAGATCCCCATGAGAGATTGAGAGGTTATTAATGTCTGGCCACGTTGATGATATACGCTTCTCGCCGTCAGCTCTACTTAAAGATCGGTGAGTACCTCTATTGTCGCTCTTAACGCTTGTGTTCTCACTTCGAGGCCTCTGGTAAGGTTTATCATCCCTTGTCGACCTCTCACTCCTTACCACGCGAGAATCGGATCGTGGAGAATGTCGACGACGATATGCTGGGTTGCGCCCATGCTCTAGAAAGTCCTCCATTGTTGTGCACCGATATTTTGTTAATTCCTTATATAAGTCGCCATCCGGGAGTAAGCCTCTCTTGAATTCTCATATGGCCGTAGACATATTGCAACTAGGTATAGAGACTTTTTCTTTGTTGAAGCGTCCCACGTAGGCACGCAATGATTCTTCTCTTTTCTGTTGTATCTCGTAGAGGTCATCAGCTGTTTTCTCGAGGTTCCTGCTACTGGCAAATTGCTCGACAAAAAGATCGGTCAGTGACGCAAACGAATCTACTAAACCGTTTGGTAGATTTTTGAACCATTGTAGGGCAGCTCCCATAAGACTTGACATGAACCCCTTGCACATGGTGGCTTCTCGAAACTCCCTTTGGATAGCCATTGTAAACATTCGTTGCTTGTATTGTGCCACGTGGTTATCTGGATCTGATGTCCCGTCATACATCTTCATAGCTGGGAACGTAAACTTTCTCGGCATCTCCGTGAGTGCAATCTCATCGGAGAAAGGCGTATCTGCATAAGAATGTAGAGTACTTCTTCTGATTGGTTGAGGTACCCCAGGTAGTCGTTCAATCATCGCTTATACTTCTCTAAAACGTTTTGAAAACAAGGCTTCAAGGTAGGCAGCATCTGCGGACCTCGTGTCTGACCCTCGCTTAGGAGCTATCCCGCCGGTTCTGGCCCCAATTTGGGTTAATCTCTCACCCCCAGCTAAGTTCCCATGGGTCTCTCATGTATTGTTGGAAACTCCATCGTGTCGTGGAGTATGAAACTGTGTTCCTGGAGTTTGTCGATTTCCTCCGGATCCCGGTGTCGACTCAAGGGCTTGCATCTGGCTTATTGGCACTTGATATCTGGAGCCAGCCTCGGTTAAAACTCTTCCCGCTGTCACCAAGGAAGCGTTTTCCTCCCTGAGTGCCATGTTTTCTGCCTCCAGTTGCATTAGCTTATGCGCTGTTTCATTCAACTTAGCAGTCAAGGCTTCCAATTGAGCAGAAATATCTGTCGGCGTTGTATCGTCGTGCCCGGTCATCGTCGTATTTTCCTTACCCCCTCCTTCTAGCGCCAAACTGTTTAGAGTAAAAACCGTTTGATTCGTTCAAGGACCTACGGAAGACACGGAATCAAAGATCTCTTTTATTGATTAGAAATATGTAGAACAAGCAAGGTCAAAGAACGATAAATCTCTAAGCTAAGTTGGATGTCAAATATTTGGTCGTTCTTGTCTCTTGCTCTTTTCGGGTTAATGTTCGATGATCTCTTCGTTCTCACCTCTCCTCTATTTATAAGGTCCGAGGTTTTGTCGCCCTAACCTCCCTAGAGGGTAGGAAGTCGGTTTCCCTTAGGAAACGGAGGTCGGTTCCTGCTTCATACTTATCCAGGTAGATACGACTTTATCCAGGTAGATACGACTTTATCCATGTAGATACGACTCTATCCTTATCCAAGTAGACACGACTTTATCGCATCCGGGAAATTATGATTATACAATATCGTGGTAGATACGTTGTCTCTCGTGTAAGGGCAGATACGTCATTTCTAGTATCAGAGCAGATATGACCTTGTTTGTACCTAACTCAATAACACGAACTTCGTACCCGCCTGTTTTATCTTGGATCCTGGAATACTTACCGGATTTGACCCGAGTGATTAAAATATATCCAACAAAGATCATAATTAGCAAGATCTATTTGGGATTTTAAGCCTATAGTGACCACTTTCTCTTTCAAATTCATGAGTTTTAAGTGAAATTTTAATGAAGATGCAGATTCCAGATACAACGTGCTGCTTGGATCAGGAAGATGCATCAGATCACATATGAACGATGCATACTAACATAGACGTGGGAGCTGGCGTGGCGTAGCTGGAGCTATGTTGTAAATGATGTAAAAAAAATTTAACATGATTTCAAATGGGATATTAAATCTCAAAATACTAACCTTGTTTGGTTATATATATATTAGATAGATTTTTATATTTATATGGTTATAAGATAGTAATTTTAATTGTTATATGTTTCACCCTTTATGGAAATTTTTTTTTGTTCTTGATACCAAAAGAAAATGATGTAGTCATATTTTACATTTAAGTTATCATTTTCTTAAATTTACTTCCATAATAATATTAGTAGGATGCTATATGAAAAAATTAATAGAAGAAAAATAAAAATGTGCTTTAAAAAAACTATGAATGCATAAATTATTATAAAATGTTTATACATATTTAATCAGATGAATACTTTCAATATCTGAGGAAATATTTTAAAAAAAAAAAAATTAACGATAAATTCATATCTTTTTAAAAAATTATGAAAAATATTTTTAACATCCATATATTGAGTCATTTTAAAACTTTAATATATATCTATCAAATACAAAATAGGGCCTAAAATATTTATAAAATAAAATACTTTCTTAAAATGGCATTGGAAATTTTTTTCATAAAAATTAAGTGTTAGTATTTTCCATATATTTTGGTTTAGTATTTTTTTTTTTACATATCTTCTCAAAAGATTTTATGAAAAAAAAAATTAATAAAATTTAATATTTTTAATTATTTCAAAAGACAAATCTAACCATTTATAGTTTAAGTTTGATTTTTATTTAGTAATGGTATTCATGTAATATTTACTAAACTAAAGGTTACTATTGTTATTTGTACTTCCATAGTATTAGTATTAAGATACACTATTATTTGCGTGTTCCCTTGGGGTGGCTTGGAAGAGTTTTGGGTCTGGAGGAACCTTGTTAAGCTCAGAGAACAAGGAGCTCAGTTTCCCACAGTTGAGATAAGGGATAGTAAATCTTCGTACTTTTGGTTTGACAATTGGCATCAACTTGGGAAATTATTAAACATTATTTAAGAATATGGCATGCTTAATCTGGATAATCCTTGTCATGCCTTCGTTGCTGATGATGCATCATCGTCGGTTTGAAAGATTCACAGCCGTCATAGGCACCACTTTCTATCTATGATCGATGATATACTCTCTACTCTTGTCCTAGATGCAGATGCATGTAGAGACATGTACAAATGGAAGCGTTCCGGAGGATAACATCGTGTCTCTTTTTCTGTGTCAATGACTCATGATCAAATTCGGTGCTCTCGTGATGCTGTTGAGTGGAGTCGCTTTTTATAGTTTCACCAAAGGGTACCATATTGCTCTTTATTACTTAGTTAGCTCTTAAGGATCGTCTACCCATCGGGATCCGTATAATCATTAATTTCATGATACTAAAGGAAATTATATATTTATATAGCAAGTTTTACAAAAATTATAATTTTATCGAATTTTGTTAATTTTTATATTAGTTTTATTCGGAACTAAATAGTTTTATTATTTTATAGTGTTGATTAATTTATGAGTATTATTTTATAAAAGTTTTACTGTAATTTGGAATAGATTTATTTTATAAATTGTTAAATGGATTCAAATTTACTGTTAAATATATATAGATTTGTGGGTTTCTGTAACGCCCGTGTTCCGAAAAATAGAACTTTTCGGAATTATAACCGGGATTTATGCGAAGAATTTCTGGAAAGTATTTCCGGGAATTTTTGGAGTAATTAGGAAGTTACGCCGCATTTTTCCCGTAGGGGTGTGCGAAATCGATTGGGAAGTTTGGGGTCCGTTTGTGAACTTTTGGAAAGTTCAAGGACCAAATCCTAAATAGGATTAAGCTGATTAATCAGCACTAACTTTTCCACCCCCCTACAAGCAGCCTACTCCCTACCAGCAGCCTCCACCTTCACCCACCTTCTCCACTCTAGCCATTAAAGGCTACCTCTCCACCAGCTGATTGCCCCTTCAGAATCCGCCGACAACTCCTGCAAAAAGAAAAGAGAGAGAGAGAGAGAAAGAGAGAGAGGGAGAGAGAGCTGTGTGTGGTGTGAGAGCAAGTGAGGTTGAAGCTTGTGTGCTGGGTGAGCGTGGAGAGCAAGAGAAGAGTAAGCTTGGTGGCTGTGTGAGGGCGTGAGAGACGAGAGGAGAAGGAAACAGAGGTTGCCGTGGCGGTGAAGCTTCGAAGCTCTCTCTCGCACCCTTTGTTATCACCGATAGATAGGGTAAGGTTCTCTTCCTCTTGATTAGTTGTGGTGTTGTTTGGTTTTGGTATTTCTGTTGGTTGTTGTTGACGGAGGGTTTGAGCGTGGTGACAACGGAGCTGGTTGTTAAGGTTGTCGGTGATGGTTTGGTGTTGGTGTGGCGGTGTTTTGGGGCCACGAGGTGTGAGCGGTGTTGGTTGCGAAGAGTGCTTGAACGTGACTCCGTGACGGTGGTTGTGGTTGAGGAGTTGGTGTTCGATCGCGTGGCCAAGTTGGTGTGAGTGGTGCAAGTCGGTGATGGCAATTTGCACCGAGGTCGATCGTTCCAGGGCTGGATCGATCGATCCAGGACGGATCGATCGATCTGGGGGTGAGACGATCGATCTGGTAAACTCACGGCCGGCCAGGATCGATCGATCTGAGAAATTCACGCAAGTTGGGATTGATCGATCTAAGCCAAGATCGATCGATCTGAGTTTCAAAAGAGTCAAACTTGTGTCTTAAGTTTCGTTATTTGATTATTTTTAGGCACGCGATTGGGGGATTGAGGGTCTATTCAATCCGGGGAGTTTTGGGAATTTCCGTGCGTGGCTAAAGGTGAGTGCATGACCATAAGCTTATCTAAGCGGTTAAGTTATTTGATGTGTTTGCATGAATGTAGGCCGTAAGATCTCATGGGAGATCTAGATCGAGTGTTTCTTGAGATGGTTGATTTATTATCGGTACTTTCGTGTTTTTAATACGTTGAATGATTTAATCGTTTGTGTGTAGCTTGTAGATGGGAGGATTGCCTCACTAAGTATTTGTTGAAATACTTATGCATCTCCTTTTATTTGATGCAGAAAAAGAAAGAGTGTGACCGTGGAATTATGGCGAAGAAGAGGGGATGATCTAAACTCGTTGTGTGTTTAAGTGTTTTATTATGGAGTAATTACGGTTTTAGTACTTTGGATAAAAGATTGAACGATCTCAAGTCCGGATTCTTGTTTATCAAGAACCGCTAATAGACAACAGAAATTGTCTATGAAAGCCAAGGTGGCTATACAGACCAACTTCGACTCTCAACTCAAGTCGTCGTATTCTGGAAAGATCAATCGATCTAATATCCTTATAGTTAAACAAAAAAATATATTTTTATTGTTGGAGTGAATAATTATTATTCATGAGTAGTTGAATATTAATTGATTGGGGTAGTAATTAATATTTATGGGAATATTAATTAGTTAATTAATTAAAAAAAAAAAAAAAAATGAGTGCGGTCGTTTCAGTTTCAGCCCATGAAAATATCTCTATTTAGAAGAGGGTAAAGAGCGCAGCGTAACAACAATTCAAAATCTTACGAGCCCACTGCCCACATGGCCACATGCTTGCAAAATTTTCTGGAACCTTGTAAGATAGTTCCACGTATTTTTTAAGTCATGCAATTTACTCGAGTTTTTTTTTTTTTTTTTTTGTTAACTAGGAGGTTCCGGACCGAGACCCATAATCCTCCCAGAGTTCAGGGAAAGCCATGTGAATATCCCTGGCCAAATAGAAATGATTAATGTTTTCACGCTTGAGGAGAATCGATCTCTGGCTTATACCAATATGGCAATTTCCTCCTCTAATTTACTCGAGTTTTTATCATCGCCTTTAGTGTTTCCTTACCAAAATAATATTCTTTAGCTTTGACCCAAAAAATAATAAAAAAATTTCTTAGCAACGCCAAACTATATTGTAAATTAACAAAGGTTCTTATATAAAAGTGAGAAAGAGAGGAGATCTTAGCACGAATGAACAAGAAACAGATCATTCTATTTCTGTTTAAACTTTAAACTTTTAAGATAAACAAATGAGGAGACTTTGTACTTCATTTCCAAGCTCTCATCGTGACTTCCATTTTATAGTTAATAAAATCATTTCTTCTAAAGTCACGTTTCGTGACTTCCTCTAATTTTGTGTGATTGGTAGCTTTCAACCGTTGAAGTTGGAACTTTTTAGAAATTACCAATAAACCAAGTAGTGGCAAACTAGTGTTGATAGTATCCAAAATAATTTTATGCACTGTTTTGACATATTTATTTTAGTTGTACATACATAATTTTATAATGTTTTAATTGATTTATTTGGTGCCATGTTTTCTTGTTTTCAGCACCTTATATTTACGCTACAGATTTGATTATTGTGCAGAAGATTTGCTCTACAATGCATTTAGTTACTTTGTCATATTAAATAAGAGTTATGTTCTATTATTTATTCAAAATCTTCAAAATTTTACTTTGCAGCGACAGATTCTGAATCGGAGACATGATTTATAAAATAATTCAACTGACTGATTAGATGTTGGGTTACATCACAAATATGAAGATTATGCTAATATTGAGAGAAAAATCATAATTAAATATTATCATAATCTCTATTATTTGAATAAATACTAGAATGAAGAAAATAGAGAAGAAAGTGAACCAATCTGAATAAATAAAAAATAATTCTTTATTTTAGAGATATATTAATGAGAGGAGGCCAATCCGCCTGTATTGACACCATTTTTACAAAATTGGAGAGTCTGTTATGAAAGTTGCTTATGTTTTTTGTTGTGTGATCATGCATGTCATGTCTACAAAATAACTCAAATTAAGAGTATAATGAAGAGAGACTTTTACCTAAATTTCTGACTTTACTAATTAGTCAATATATACATGTCATCCTTAAATTCTATGTAGCATGAAAACTCTCTTCGAGGTCCGTTTCCCATTTCAGAAACGTTTCGGAAACGGAAATTCTCGGAAACACGGTGGAAACGCGATGGAAACACGTTTCCTAAAAACTGTAATTTAGAAACACGATGGAAACATCTATATACGTTTCGAAAACGCAATGAAAACTTACTTTATTTTTTTGAAAATTTATTAAGTAAATAATTTAGAAACATAAGATATATTTGATATTGATATTTGTTTTAATCTAAAATATTTAGAAGTTTAAAACTTTGATATTTTTCAAATATCAATGTTTCAAATAATTTTTTTAAATATAGTTTTATTGGTGTGCTATATTTTTAATTAATTTTAATTATATATAAAATTAATTATATATATATATAATTTTTACGTTTCTAACACGTACCCATTTCCTAATTTTTTTGAAAAAAATTGTTTCCACGTTTCGCTTCCACGTACCTGTTTCTGTTTCCATATGCTACTTAGTTAAAGCAAAACCAGCCTAAAGTTGGAAAGATGTTTAAGGGTATAACAACATGGTTATCCTTCCAAGAGTTATCTATATTACACTAATATTCTATCAAATATGAGATCATATTTAAGGGTATAACAACATGGTTATCCAAAACCTAATCCTTAATATGTGTTGACTTTCATGTTAGCCTCACAGACTTTCAACTAGTTCCAAAATCTCATATAGGTCTGTATCCAAATTTTTGTAAATCATATCATTTCTTATTTTTTTTAATTTTTTTTACGGCAAATAAAATATATTAATTTGATAAAACAAAGTCACAATACAAACGATTTGTTAACCAAATAGGAGGATAAATACAATTTGAAAAGAAAATCTTATTTGGCGGACCAAATCTAGCTAATAAATGTGCAGCCTCATTTCTTACTTTTTTATATATAGGAAAATAGAACTTCAATGAATTAGAAAAAGTCGAACAATCTGGTCCATAGATATGCAATAGAATTCCATATGATGGCTTACTTGTTTCACCAAGTAATCTGACTTAACCATAGATTTTCATACCCATGGCCATAACCTTTTGAATAAGTTAATCATTATGTTTTCTCCAAAGACGAAACACACCTTTGACCTTGTTATCCGGTAACTCCCTCGCCGCAACGTCTCCTCCACCTCTATTCCAAATAGAAAAATCTTACCATAAATATTTTTTTCCACACAACGAGAGGTGAGACAATATTTAAGAATTACAAACAAGCAAAGAAAAAAGGATGAGAAAAAGAGACCAATGTTGGTGCTCAGGACGCCGCTCTCCAACCTCATAAACTAAATATTTGATTGATATTTACAATAAAACTAATTAAAAATATAGCAAAACAATAAAACTATATTTGATTAAGTTTCAAGAGAATGTTGGTATTAACACTTTATATTACTAAATTTTTTTTTATATATAATATATTAATGATGGAATTATAATATCGAATAACAAATTAATTTATTTACTTCAAAAACAAAATTATGTAAATAAATCTCCTTTCTCACTAAAATCATTTTTTTCATTTCTAAAATAATTAAAAAATATATCACCTACAAATTTGTTTTTTTCTTCTATCTTTTTCTTTGTTTAAATTTAGGTTTATTAAAATTTTTAACAACCCGCCGATCATATAAATATAAAAATTTAGTTCGAAAATCTATCTAGTATAAAGGATTGAAAACGAGGAATATTATTTTATAAATAATTTTGTAGTATTTATATTACTTTTCAACCTTGACTCTGTCTCCGTACTTAGAATTCCACGGCAAAGACTAGTTTTCATTGCCGGCTGACGCAGTGATTTCATTCTCGCGCTCTTTCTCTCCCTAGAGGTCTTCTCCGGTCATCTTCATCTTCTTCAATCATCCACCACCTGAAACTGCCATTTCCAAGATTACTGTCTGAAACTGCCATTTCCAAGAGCACCACAGCCGTTACCACCTGAAACAGTGAAGCTTTAGCCCTTGATTGAGCATCCATCGGTTCCAATTCATCGGAACTTCCGAACTCCGAAGCTAGGGTTTCAAATTTTCACTTTTTTTTCTTTGATATATAAACAAAAATAAAAAAATTGTGGGTGTTGGAGTTCGCGCGGAATTTGATGGTTAGAACGACGGAGACTTCACGTAGTCTTGTTTGCTTAGGATGACCGGTGCTTTGTTGTGCGAACGGAGAGGGTTTGGGTATTTTGGTAAAACTCTCTCATGGAATGGCAGATCTTGTGAGCTATGGTAATGTCGAGCGTGACATTGAGCAGGTCCTCTCTTCTTTTTTCTTTGTTTTATTATGTCTCTGTATTTATGAACATAAGATCTTTGTTTTGTTGCTTGTCTTCATAGATTGTGTCTGAATTTGTAACAAAATTCTGGGGTTTTAAAAGGAATTTTGAACAAATGGAAATCCTAATTTTTGACTTTTTTTTTTTTGTGTTCCTGTAATTTTGATTTTCAATCACAAACTTGTATTTTTTTTGTCTGACACAAGATCTTCGTTTTGTTGTTAGTCTCAGTAGATAGTGTTTGAATTTCTGGGTTTAAAAGAGGTTTTGAAGAAATGGAAGTCCTAACTTTTGTCATTTAGGTGTTCCTTTAATTTTGATTTTCACTTACGAACATGTTTTATTTCGTACCAAGATCTTCACGAAAGCTCTTTCTTGTCTTTTGCAGGCTTTAATTGCTTTGAAGAAAGGTGCTCAACTCTTGAAATATGGTCGGAAAGGAAAGCCTAAGTTTTGTCCCTTTAGACTCTCCAATGTGAGTGTGCTTTAGAGAATATACATAATACTTTTGTGTTGTGATTTACAATGAAGGAATTTTTTGTTACTATTTGGTTACTGAATTTTTGTTAGAATTTTTTCTGGAATCTCCCAACGAGGTTGTATGTTTCTTATTATGATTCACCGATACAAGCGGAGGCATTTGCTGTCTTCGACTTTTGCATCTTAGTGTTTGATCATATCAGCCTGTTAATCAATTTCTTGTATCTTTTTTGGTTGATAGCTAGCCTACCACTTATGAACATGTTATTTGCAGGATGAGGCATCTTTGATCTGGATTTCAAATGGTGGCGAAAAACGTTTGAAGTTAGCAACTGTATCTAAGATAGTTCCAGGACAAAGAACTGTAACATCTCTTAAACTTATACTCTCTGTTTTAATGCAGCAGCAAAATTGCTAGTCTTTTGTTTAGTAACATATTATGACGTCGATCATGTTTATACTATCAGGCTGTTTTCCAGCGTTACCTTCGCCCTGAAAAGGATTATTTGTCTTTTTCTCTCATATACTCCAACAGGAAGCGGACTCTTGATTTGGTCGGTGAATGAAACTAAGTTACTTTCTCTTCAGTGTGTATTGTCTGCCTCTGTATATGTGAACTGAAGAGATTGCCATATTTTTCAGATTTGTAAGGACAAAGTTGAGGCAGAGGTGTGGATAGCAGGCCTAAAAGCTTTGATATCTGGTCAGGGTGGTCGCTCTAAAATTGACGGCTGGAGTGACGGTGGCCTCTCTATCGCTGTAAGTAATAAGTATTCACAAAGCGGACGGTTTCAGTATTATTTGATGTTGCAAATGAATTTTTACTGAACTTTGTTTTTTTTCATCTTCATCATTTCCAGGACAGCAGAGACTTGACATTAAGTAGTCCTACCAACAGCTCGGTTTGTGCTTCTCGAGATTTCAACATTGTTGAGACTCCCTACAATTTAACCACTTTTCCAAAGACTTCTAGAGCTGAGAATTCTGTTAGTTCTGAAAGGTCACATGTGGCATCAGATAGCTCAAATATGTTAGTACGAGGACCTGGATCAGACGTGTTCCGGATTAGTGTCTCTAGTGTTCAAAGCACCTCAAGTCATGGTTCTGCTCCAGATGATTGTGATGCTCTAGGTGATGTTTATGTATGGGGTGAAGTGCCATGTGATAATGTTGCCAAAGTCGGGGCTGATAAGAATGCTAGTTATGTTGGTTCAAGGTCTGATGTTCTGATTCCAAAGCCATTAGAATCCAATGTAGTTTTGGATGTCCACCACATAGCATGTGGTGTTAAGCATGCTGCTCTAGTCTCTAGGCAAGGTGAGATTTTTACATGGGGTGAAGAATCTGGAGGACGTCTTGGCCATGGAATGGGAAAAGATGTTACTGGGCCACAGCTTGTTGAGTCTCTAGCTGCTACTAGTGTTGATTTTGTTGCCTGTGGTGAGTTTCATACATGCGCTGTTACGATGACAGGAGAGATTTACACATGGGGTGATGGAAAACACAATGCAGGACTTCTTGGCCATGGTACCGATGTAAGTCACTGGATACCTAAGAGAATATCAGGTCCGCTTGAAGGTCTTCAAATCGCTTCTGTTTCCTGTGGAACGTGGCACACTGCTTTGATAACGTCAACTGGACAGCTTTTTACTTTTGGAGATGGGACATTTGGTGTTTTAGGGCATGGTGACAGGGAAACTGTATTTTACCCGAGAGAAGTCGAATCTTTATCTGGTTTGAGGACTATTGCTGTTGCATGTGGTGTATGGCATGCTGCTGCAATAGTAGAAGTCATTGTTACTCAGTCAAGTTCAAGTATTTCATCAGGAAAGCTGTTCACATGGGGTGATGGTGACAAGAATCGTCTTGGTCATGGAGATAAAGAGCCTCGGCTTAAACCGACATGTGTATCAGCTCTAATTGACCATGATTTTCACAGAGTTGCATGTGGACATAGTTTAACAGTTGGCTTGACCACATCGGGAAAAGTTTTCACGATGGGTAGTACAGTATATGGTCAACTAGGGAATCCCAGTGCTGATGGGAAGCTTCCTTGTTTAGTAGAGGATAAACTAACTAATGATTGTGTTGAAGAAATAGCATGCGGAGCTTATCATGTAGCAGTTTTAACATCTCGAAATGAAGTGTTTACATGGGGCAAGGGTGCCAATGGGAGATTAGGTCATGGAGATATTGAGGACTGTAAGGCACCCACTCTCGTCGATGCTTTGAAAGAGAGACATGTAAAATTTGTTGCCTGTGGTTCAAACTTCACAGCAGCAATATGTCTTCATAAGTGGGTCTCTGGTACTGAGCAATCTCAATGTTCAGCTTGTAGGCAGGCTTTCGGATTCACACGAAAAAGACACAACTGTTACAATTGTGGGCTTGTCCACTGCCATTCCTGCAGTTCCAAGAAATCTCTAAAAGCTGCTTTGGCTCCTAATCCAGGAAAGCCTTATCGTGTCTGCGATTCATGTTACTCGAAACTAAGTAAAGTGTCAGAAGCTAGCATTGATAGCAGGAAGAATGTTATGCCACGCCTTTCCGGTGAGAACAAGGACAGATTAGATAAAGCTGAGTTAAGATTGGCTAAATCAGGAATACCGTCAAATATAGATTTGATCAAGCAGCTAGATAGCAGGGCAGCTAGACAAGGGAAAAAGACGGACACATTCTCTCTTGTCCGCACTTCTCAAACACCTCTATTACAGCTTAGGGATGCTTTGACTAATGTGGCTGAATTACGGCGTGGGCCACCAAAACCAGCAGTAACTCCATCTGGAGCAAGCTCCAGATCTGTTTCACCTTTCTCAAGAAGATCTAGTCCTCCTCGTTCAGTTACTCCCATTCCTTCGATGGTTGGTCTTGGTTTTTCAACAAGTATAGCTGAGAGTTTGAAAAAGACAAATGAGCTTCTGAATCAGGAAGTAGTCAAATTGCGCGCTCAGGTAAACTCGCCCTCGAACCCTTATATTTTTATTCCACATCTGACTTTAACTCCATTTTTTCTTTAATACATTCAATCCGAAATGTTTCCATAAATGCTCTTGTTTGTTTTTCAAAATGAATCTGCGATGTTTTTCAGGCCGAGAGTCTGAGGCACCAATGCGAGGTCCAAGAATTCGAAGTCCAGAAATCTGTGAAGAAAGTACAAGAAGCAATGAACCTGGCAGCAGAGGAATCCGCTAAATCAGAAGCTGCAAAAGAAGTTATAAAATCTCTTACAGCACAGGTTTTGGCTTGACTATCTCTTCTTATATATTTCTCTTAAACCGTCTCTGTATTTGATAACTCGTAAGTTGACTTGTGATCTTCCCTAAATGTTCCCATTTGATCTTTCCAGCTCAAGGATATAGCTGTGCTGCTACCACCGGGTTCTTACGAAGCTGAGACCAGGCGGACGGCTAATTTGCTGAAGGGGTTTGAGCAAAACGGATTCCACTTTGCTAATGGAAATGGACAGCGTCCATCACGATCTGATTCAGTGAGCGACACCTCTATGGCATCGCCTTTGGCTCTGCCCACACGTTCAATGAATGGACTTTGGCTAAATTCCCAGTCACCAAGAAACACAGATGCAAGCATGAGCGAACTATTAAGCGAGGGTGTTCGAATCAGTAATGGTTTCTCAGAAGATGGTGACACCCGCCGAAACTCAAGAAGCTCAGCAGCATCAGCATCAAATGCTTCTCAAGTGGAAGCGGAGTGGATCGAACAATATGAACCTGGTGTTTATATAACATTATTGGCACTAGGCGACGGAACTAGAGATCTCAAACGTGTGCGCTTTAGGTAACTTACAGAATCAATCCACTTCTTATCTCAATGCATTATAGAGATCATTGACAAATACTATAACAATGTGATTGTTTTGCAGCCGGAGAAGATTCAGAGAGCAACAAGCTGAGGTATGGTGGTCTGAGAATCGAGAAAGAGTATACGAGAAGTATAACATTCGTGGTACGGATAGATCAAGTATGGCATCAACAACTACTACATCTCAATCTCAATTCCAAACATGAACCAAAACAACAATAAAAGCAAAAAAGAGCATAGGAAGCAGTTAGTATCTCACTGTATATAGTGAATCTCTCGCGTTTATTTGCAATGAGTTTGTCGTGAATTTCATGATTTTTTTTAACTAATTGACTTTTATAATCTGATGTTAACTATTTAATTTGGAAATCTTGAGCCAACTTCTTGCCGTTGCGCTTGTTCTTCACTACACTGCGCTCAGTTTCTTTTTTCTCGAGTATTGTTTTCCGTCCTCAACTTCCTCCTCTTTTCACGTTGCATACCTATCTAAACATATGTAAAATTATTCTTAAAATATCTTATACTTGTTATGAAACTATTAATATAATAAGGTGATATATATATATATATATATATATATATATATATTTATTTATATTGTATATATTTTCTTTTTGTGTAATTGAAAGTGACGTGAGGTAAGAGAGAATAGTGTGTTTTCTTGATTCACTTTATTATTAATGTCAATATGACAAGTTACACATATATATAGTGGAAATACGTCGGTAAAAAGTAAGTCGGTTAAAAGTAAAATATTAAAATAAATGGATAATCATCTATTACCTCTAACACTCCCTCTTGATTATCCATCACTAATTATGTATTACGTACAACTTTGTTAAAAAGCTAGTCATGGAAAAACCTTTATGGGATAAGACCTTGACAAGGAAAAAAAGTATACAGTAACGTAATCTCCCCCTGAAATGATGTATATAAACTTTTCTTTATAAATCTTTAAAATAACGCATCCCAATGCCATGGACTTGTTTTCTGAATATTGTAGTGGGAAGCGCTTTCGTGAATAGGCCAACTGCATTGTCCGTTGAGCGGATATATTGGATATCCACCTCTTGATTCTTCTCGAGTTCTCTTGTGTAGGAGAAAAGTCTTGGAAGAATATGTTTCGTTCTGTCGCTCTTGATATAACCTTCTTTGAGTTGGATGACACATACAACATTGTCTTCAAAAATTTTTATTGGCTCCTTATTAATGACTATACCGCTTGACTCTTGTATGTGTTGAGTTATAGATCTGTGCCATACACATTCTCTACATGTTTCATGGAGTGCAATGATCTGCATGATTTGAAGAACTAAAGTCTGCTTTTGGGAACGCCAAGAAATTGTAGTACCTCCAACTGTAAAACATATCCAGTTTGTGATCAGACTTTATGTAGATCTGATAAATAGGCTGCATCTGCAAAACCGGTTAAATCAAAATTGGGGGTTTCTTGGATAAAATAATCCGAAGTCTATTGTTCCCTGAAGATAACGAAATATCTGATTTATTTCGTTCCAGTGTCTGCGCGTAGGAGATGAAATGTATCTTGCAAGCAAATTTGTAGCGAATGCTATATCCGGTCGGGCACAATTTGCAAGATACATAAATCCACCGATAGCGCTAATATAAAGTACTTCAGAACCTAATATATCTTCGTTATCTTCACAACGCCTAAATGGATCTGTATCAACATTAAGTGATCTATTGACCATTGGAATACTCAAAGGAGTCACTTTATCCATATAAAAGCGTTTTAGGATCCTTTTCGTATAATTTGATTGATGTATGAAAATTCCATCTCGAAGATGCTCGATCTGGAGCCCAAGACAAATTTTTGTCTGTCCGTGATCTTTCATTTCGAACTCTTCTTTCATATGAGTTCTTGCATCATTAATCTCGTTTTGAGTTCTAATTATATTTAGATCATCAACGTATACAGCAATAATCACAAATCAAGACGACGATTTCTTAATAAATACACAAGGGCATATCGCATTATTGGTATATCTTTTTCTCAATAAATATTCACTTAAGCGATTATACCACATGCGTCCCGATTGTTTTGATCCTTAAAGTGATCGTTGTAATTTAATCGCACATATTTCTCTAGATTCTGAACTTAATGCCGCATGTATTTTCAATCCTTTTGGGATTCTCATTTATATATCATTATCAAGTGATCCATATAGATATGCTGTCACAACATCCATTAGATACATTTCTAGATTTTTAGATGCCGCTAAGTTCATTAAAAATCTGAATGTAGTTACATCCATAACCGGGGAATATGTTTCTTTATAGTCAATTTCCGGTCTTTGAGAAAATCTTTGGGCAACAAGTCGGGCTTTGTATTTACCTCATTTTTCTCATTTCTTTTTCGCACAAAAGCCTATTTATATCCAACGGGTTTTACATCTGCAGCTGTGGTGACAACAGGTACAAAAACATTTCTTTTATTGAGGGAGTGTAACTCAGTTTGCATGGCCATTCTCTATTTCTCCCGATCAGATCTTTTTCTGGCATTCAGATATGGACCTTGGATCTGGATCATCAATTTCATAATCAATTTCTTTGGATACAGAGAATGAGAAAATTCCATCATCATCTTCTATCTCATTTCTAACCCATAATTTGCCATTGTGGGCATAGTTATTGGAAATTTCATGTTCAATTTCTTTTTCTTTCGGGGATTTTTTATCTTTTGATCCCATCGGCCTCCCCCTTTTCAGTTGAACCTTAGGTTCATTTGCTATTTTTCCATCAATTTGTTCTTCGGGAACATTAATTCTTGATGGAACATTTGCAGCGGGTATATATGATTATGTCACCTTTTTTGTATCAGTGAATATATCTGGTAGCTGATTTGCCATATTCTGTAAATATACAATTTTTTGAACTTCTAGTTCACGTTGATTCGTAGGAGAGGTCAAGGTACAACAAAGAAGGTTTGCACCATGTGATATCTTTTGGGACTTCTTTAATTCCTCCCCCTCACACTGGAAATTCATCTTCATTAAAATGACAATCGGCAAAACGTGTCGTAAACATATCACCAGTTTGCGGTTCTAAATACCAAATTATATTTGATGATGTATACCCGATATATATTCCCAATCTCCTTTGTGGTACCATCTTTGTTCTTTACGGTGGAGCTATTGGGACATAAACTGCACATCCAAAAATACGGAGATGAGATATATCTGGCTCCTGACCAGATGTTAATTGTAATGGGGAATATTTATGATATGCACTTGGCCGTATCTGAATTAGTGCCGTAGCATGGAAGATTGCATGATCCCATACCGAAATTGGGAGCTTTGTTCTCAATATTAATGGTCTAGTTATGATTTGTAGCCGTTTAATCAAAGACTCAGCCATGCCATTTTGTGTATGAACATGTGAAACTGGATGTTCAACATCAATTCCTAATGACATACAATAGTCATTGAAAGCTTATGAAGTTTATTCACCAGCGTTATCAAGTCTTACTTTCTTTATTGCATAATCAGGGAATTGTTCTCTCAACCTGATTATCTGGGCAATGAATCTTGCAAAACCCGTATTTTGTGTAGTCAATAGACATACATGTGATCATCTACTGGATGCGTCAATTAATACCATAAAATATCGAAATGGTATGCATGGTGGATGAATAGGTCCACATATATCACCATGTATTCTTTTTAAGAATTCTAGAGATGCATTCCCGATTTTGGCTGGTGATGGCCGAGTTAATAGTTTTCCTTGAGAACAAGCATTATATGAAAATTCTTTCGATTGAAAAATTTTCTGGTTTTTAATGGATGGCCATTTGAATTTTCCACAATTTTTTGCATTATGACTGAACCCGGGTGTCCTAAACGTTCATGCCAGATTTTGAACGTACTTGTAAACTTTGGGTTTACTGTAACATATGATTCAATCATATTAATTTTTGTTGAATATATTCCGAAGGATAAAGCTCGTAGCTCTTCTGATATGTGTTTCTCTCTGAAATAACTGATGTAATGCAAAGATATTCAATGTCATTCTTATTCATAGTTTCTATGTGATATCCATTTCTGCGGATATCTCTAAAACTTAAAAAATTTTGTGGGAATATAATGCATAATTAATTTCAAATTTTGTCCCCCGTGGCATTGAAAAATTGATTCTGCCAAAGCCCATAATGATTTTTGCATTACCAAATATAGTATTCACGCTTCCGGCGAAACCTTTTATTGTAAGGGAGGAGAAATACTTTTTATCCTTAAGTATTGTGTGCGTTGTAGCACTGTCTGCCAGACATATATCTCCATCATCGTTCTCAAATTTTGACATTTTTGAATTTAAAAATATTCATAAAAGATGTGTTAACATAACAAAACAAAAAGTTTATATTACAATAAAAGATTTTTTATAACAGAAAGAAAAAGAAAATTATAACAAAAACACAAACATACATCATGAATTTTGATTTTATTTTCTTCTACATGAAGATTAACAAACATAACTATATATACATCATGTCATATTTTCTTCTTCAGAAAGATCTTAGTTGCTTTGTTTTTCGTTGATATCTTCAGGATCAACCATGAAATCTGCTACATCGAGATGTGTATCACTGATGATGCCATCGAAAAAAGGCCCGGATTCGCCATAGATGAAGTTGGTTTCACCTTGTTTTTCTTTCGCCTTTTGTGATTCTTGATACAGATCGGCCAAATATTTTGGCGTACGACAGGTACGCGACCAGTGTCCTTTCATGCCGCATCTGTAGCAAGCATCCTCATGCTGCTTATTTATTACGCGACCAATTTCGTTTCCTTTAAACCTTTTATTATTTCTTCCGGTGTTAAGATCATTAGGACGAAACTTTCTTACTTGTCCGCGTCCATGTCCACTTCAATAT
Organism: Barbarea vulgaris; assembly: GCA_963667165.1. Taxonomy (NCBI): domain Eukaryota; kingdom Viridiplantae; phylum Streptophyta; class Magnoliopsida; order Brassicales; family Brassicaceae; genus Barbarea; species Barbarea vulgaris. The sequence goes on from OY763891.1 coordinate 7,884,206, forward strand.
CCACCTCGTCCATGACCACGATCATTACCTCGACCGCCCACGTCCATAATTATTGTAATTGGATGATGCAACATTCGCTTATGGGAATGAAGCTGATCCAGTAGGACGTGTTTGATGGTTTAACATCACAAGTTCATTATTTTTTTCTGCCACCAGTAGAACTTGCATTAACTCTGAATACTTCTGGTATCCATTTGCCCGGTATTGTTGCTGCAGGATTACATTTCCAGGATGAAATATTTGGAGAGTTTTTTAATCATATCATAATCACTTATCTTTTCTCCACATAGGATTATCCTGGAAGTGATTCCGAGTAGAGCGGAATTATACTCACTGACACTTTTGTAATCCTGAAACCAGAGATTTAACCACTCATGTTTAGCTTTCGGTAAGATCACATATTTCTGGTGATCGAACCTGTCTTTGAGTGATTGCCAAAGATCTGCATGATCTTCTTTTGTCATATACTCATCTTTTAAACCATCATGGATATGGTGGAATAAAAATATCATGGCGTTAGCCTTTTTTTTCTTCCGAAGTCGGTTTCGACTTATCGATGGTATCAAGGAGTCCTCTTCCTTTTAAATGCATCTTTGCTGCAACTGCACATCTCATATAATTGTTTCCAGATATATCAAGGGCAGCGATCTCGAGTTTTGCTAAATTTGACATGATATCTGTATAATATAACAATTTATTAACCATAAATTTAGTGATAATTTAATTTAAATGTCCAATTAAAGAACATGATAAACTTTTAAAATTGGTAAATATAATAGAACCATAAATTAAAGTAGCAAATAATTTACAGAATTAAAATAATATAAACAAAAAGAACATAAATTAAAAAACAATAATTTAAAAGCATATGATTTGTCTTCAGGACAAAATTTATTATATACTTATTCTGGAAATTTTTCATAAATATCTTCTGGACATTTAATTAAGGTGAAAGCTTGATCTGAGGTGACATAGTCTACAATGTCAGAAGCCAATTGAGGAAGCAGAGCCGTCCATGTAATCAGAGGAGACATAGTCTACCATATGATCATGATCGTGAAGGTAGAGCCTATCTAACGATCGGTTTGGGGAAAACAGCGCCTATCATCCCATAAAATTAAAATAGTAGAAGAATATAAATAAATTAGACATAAATTAAATCTGACATTTTTGGTATAAGAGCAAGTCGTGCTGATAACGTGTTATGAAACTATTAATATAATAAGGTGATATATATATATATATATGTTGTATACATTCTCTTTTTGTGTAATTGAAAGTGACGTGAGGTAAGAGAGAATATAGTGTTTTCTTGATTCACTTTATTATTGATGTCAATATGACAAGTTACACACATATATATAGTGAGAGTATATCGGTAAGAAGTAAGTCGGTTAAAAGTAAAATATTAAAACAAATGGATAATCATCCATTATCTCTAACAATACTATATATCACAGTATTTGTTTTATTTTTCTAAAAATACCGAGACAACATAAATCTGACACAAGATGTAGTAGTGATAATAGTTTTAAGGGAGAGTGTTAAAAATATCATAAATTGAACCATCTTATGATATAAAATTTGGTTGTTTTTATGAGACCTCAATACGTGTCAAAATTATAATTAACATGATTAAAACATGTATCAGCTTAAACTTTAGATTTTGCCACGTGTCAGATTTGATAATATAATCACAAACAAAAATTAAAGTTCCATATAGACAAAAAAAATCAATGATATAAGCAAATGAATACTTTAACATGTGTCGGTTGATCGATTAGATTCTGACAAGTGTAAAAAAAATGTATTTTTGTTTTTCTTAATCAAAAAGAAAAACTAACCAAAAATATTAATAAAAATAATAATAAGATCTAAACTTTTCTTTTCAAATTTCAATGTTTTACAGAAAATTATAAATTTAGATTTTAGCGAGAATTATGATTTTGGCATAGTTGCAACTTATAAGAGAATACTTAACCACCCTTCCAGACGATTATACTATCAGACGTTTCTTCTTTCCTTTGATAATTATTTTAAACTAACATACTTTTTCTCTAGATGTCTTACACTTTTCTATTTCATCTCTCTCTTTCTCTCTCTCTCTCCCCTAAAATTTCAGCGAAGTACCAGTCTTAATCCGATCAAAGAATCAGTGAAAATTCAGCGAAACTTGTGGTTTTAATGATGCCAATGGTTAATCTTTGACAACAACAAAAAAGATGACATACATTAGAAAATCCATTAAATATAAATATATATCTATAATATTTTACTTAACAAGTTACAAATAAATATAACAAGTTAAAAATATTTATTATGCTAAATATAGATATATAGAATTATATAACATATTATATGTATTTGTATAAAACATGGTAACTAGAATGCATGCTAAATTATAGTCTTTATAATGCAATATATATTTGTACTATACAATAACATTCTATGTAAAAATTTAAATATCTAAAATAATAAATATCCTACTCATTTTCATAAGAGTGTCAAAATGGATAATGGGTTGATGGGTTGACCCCAATCCAATTCAATCCATCAACCCTAATACTAATAGGTTGAAATTTTTGACCCTAATAGTTTAATGGATCAAATTAGTTGGTGGATAAATGGTTAAATGGGTTGAATTGATTAGTTTGTGATGAGTTGATGGGTTACCCATTTAACCATTTAGTTTAACTTTTTATACCCATTTAACTAACTTAACCAAACGCACTTGCAACTTTTCCTCCGAATTACATATACTAATACTCTCTCAGGCACGATTCTCGAGAAGCTCTCGCCTCCACCTCTCTTCGACGCCGGTGGAGCTATGGCTCGCCGGCGTCGGAACCTTTTCCTCCATGATTGCTCTTCAAGTCTCCTGTTTTCAAAGGTTTTGTCTCTGTTTGGTTTCGCGTTTTGCTTTTCCGCTTTGGGTTATGGCCTTGGCACACCTTCTCTTCCGGTATGTTTCCCGGCGGCCTTCTCTGCAATCTTAGCTATTTTAGAGCGGCGACGTGACACTGCCGGTTCTGATCATTTCTCGGGGAGAACCCAAATAAATTTCACCTTTACTCTTCAAAGACCGCGTCTAGCACTGGAGATGTTGATGGTCCATGTAGAGTTACTCAACCAGATCCAGAGAGTTTTTCTCAGATATTTTCCTCCCTAGTGGTGGTTTGTGTTCTCAGCCATCTGAAGAGTGTCCCCTCTCCGAGGTTCTCTCTCTCCGTGGGAGCTCTTATCGCCGGATTGTTGGACTGGAGAGAATCACTTCCCTTCTCCATCTCTTTGTAACTTCCCATGCACCTGGCTTGGTTCCTGTGAGCTCGGTCTCGCGCCCCATCTTGCTCAAGTTAGCCGTCGATCTTGCCTTCCCCAATTCCCACGGCTGTCACCGATCTGCTAGGCAAAAGCTAGGGCGACCTCTGTTGTGGATTAGGAAGTTGGGCTCAACTGTGGTCTGGCCCATTAAATTTATAACTTGGTGTTTCAATGGCAATGTAGCTCTCGTCTCTTGGTCCAATTTAATCGGTGGCCCATTACCTTTAATGACTTCACCCAGGTCTGTTTTTAATTCTCTGTTGGTTATTTCCAGTATTGGGCTGAGACTTCATAATCAGTCATGTGGCCAAGGACTCCTCGTGTTGATTGTGTTGCACTCGGTTAAAAATTGGAACTCCCATCAATCAGTTGACCTTAGTCAAGCTCTCTATCGTTTCACCTTCTGGGGTAGATCATTCTCTGGCTTTAGATTGAGACATTGGCACGTCTCCTTTCTAACGGGCATGTTAAGAGTTTCATCCTTCATGGAAAGAATTATTACCATTTCCTCTTCTTTTGAAGAGAGATCTATCCCTTTGTTTTCCCTCCTTTTGGGAGGTGAATCTTTTCCGCAATTTGCTCCTACGAGATTCTTTACCATTTTACATTCTTGTGTGCTGCTTTACACGGAATCGGAAGATGCAACGGATCTCATTCCGGTGAGTACCGATGTATTGAATTATGTTTCAAAGTCACATTGCAAAGTGACTAACCTCAAGTCGTTTGAAAGAGTTGGATTAAAGTTTGGTTCTCTCTCGATAGAGTCCATCTTTGGTCATCACGTCGACTCCTCTCACGCATCATCAAGCTTTGTTAAGCTTGTGTCTCTATCTTTGTACCGATTTGTTGATTTTTATCAATCTAGTTTCTTGTTTCGCACATTGGGTATGTCTGATGATGCTTATCCTTTTTGTAACCGCCTAAGTATGAAATGAAGTATCCGTTTGACAAAAAAAAAACTCTAACTTAACCAATTTTCAATCTAATTTAATTCAACTGATCCAAACCAATTTTAACAATCTCTCAATTTTCCGCCAAAAATGCAAAACAATAATTTTCCCGCCAAAATGAAAATATGAAATTTTTCTCTAAAATGCGGATCAACAATTTTTCTGACAAAAATTTGATCTTGTATTTACCCACCAAAACGGATCCGTAATTTTCCCGCCAAAAATGGATCCACAATTTTTCCGCCAAAAACGGATCCACAATTTTTCCCGCCAAAAAATGGATCCGCAATTTTTCCATCAAAAACGGATCCACAATTTTTCTTTCCAAAAACAGATCCGTAATTTTTCCGCCAAAAGCGGATCCACAATTTTCCCGCCAAAAACTGATACACAAGTTTTCCCGCCAAAACAGATCCGTAATTTTTTCCGATAATGATGGTGATAATGATGATGATGATGATGATGATGATAATGATGATGATGATGATGATGATGATGATGATGATGCTGCTGATGATGATGATGATGATGGTGGTGATGGTGATGGTGATAATGGAGATGATGATGATGTTTATTTTTTATTATAATTAATTATTAGTTAATTTTATGATAATTAATTAATTAAAAATTAATTAATTAATTAAAATTTAATTTTTAATTAATTATTTAAATGAGATGACCCATTTAAACCATTAACCCATAAAATTATCCATTATCCATTTAATAATATTAAATATTAACAATTAACATATATAACCATAAAAATTTATTTCTAATTTTATTCTTCACGTAGTAACTAAATTATTACATGTTAAATATTATATTAATGCATATAGGTTTAACACTTTAAAGTAAAACATAAGATGTGATCTAAAAACGTTTTATGCTAAAATTTTTAATAAAAATATGTTATGATGAAACAAAATATTTATTGTGTTAAAATAATAAATAGCTGTGAAAACATAAAAACAACAATCAATTTGGATTAAGTTCTTGGTTCGGAGGTGTGAAGAATTTCGTTTGAAAGTGTGACGGATTTGGATAGATCTAATTTTGGGTTTGTGTTGATATGAAAGAGAAAAAGATGAAGAAGGATAAAATGAAAAAAAAGGAAGTTGAAGATGAAAAAGAAAGAGAAGAATATAGGGAAGAAGAAAGAGAAAAAAAGAAGATGAGAGAGAATGAGGAAGATGAGAGAGAAAGATAAAGCATATGAGGTTATTTGTGGAACAACCCAAATCTAATTATCATTTTGAAAAATAAGTAAATAACTATGCAGCAGAATTTTTAAGTAAATAACGTAATTTTGGGGGATAAAATATTTTCAAGATCCTTATCACCTGGGTATGAATCCTTCTTCCGGATATGTAGGTTAGATGAAAGGAGGACATGATCTACGTATGTTGTCAAAGAGATAGGGGACGGATAATTAAAATAAATACCATGCATCATGTTAAAATAGCATGATATATTAATTGAGAGATTTGCTACAATAACCTAGTTTAATTTTAAAATAGCCTAAGTAACTCATCTAAATTTTAAAGTTTTGGAAAACTGTTTTTTCTTCAACCACACTCATCAACTTTTTCTTGCTTGGGTTCTTTTTCTCATCAATGTTCATCTTTCTCCACAACTCTACATAAGCATTTGTTTCCAATGCATCCTCACTATCAGGGAAAGGTGCGCAGTTTAGAGTCGTTATATCCTTAAACTCCGACAAAGAGAACCGAGCTGGTGTATTACCAAATAGACACCATAACTCATATTTCTTCTTGCATACAAGTTGTCTTACGAGAAGGTGTTTGACAAGCTTAGATGACCAGATGAAATCTAGCTCAGCGAATCGCACAACTACTCCCAAAGGCGAAGAACGAATGTCACTCCACACTTTTTCCCCAACAACAGTTTTGACTTTTTTCAGAAATTCAGTTTTGCTGTGATAATTGATGCTTCGTTTGGGCTCCGGCTCACAACCAAGTGAATACAAGGGAAATCCCAAATCCACATTTGTTTGAGTTTTCATCCTGTAAAACATAAATTAAGGATGTATAAGCTGCTATCAAACAATTTTTACAAAAACGTTTTACAAAGTACTTGGAACGACTTACAGAAAAAATAATGAAACTATGAGAGAGGGAGATAGAGAGAACTTACAGGGCAGCGAGAGAGAACGGTGGTGTCAACGTCGGAGTTGTCTGTGAAGGAGGTATTAAGCGGCTGAGGATGAAGAAAGATGACAATGTCGTTTTAGGTTTTTTTTTTATTTTTCTTTTAGTAATGTTAAAATCATTTAGATATTAAAGAATTAAATTACATAGATTTTATTTTAAATATATTTATAATAAAAACAAATATGGAATTATCAATTTGAAAAAAATCATTTACCATTTAATTTTTAAGAAAAAATTCTAAAGGACAGTTTTGGAATTATGGAATTTGTTAGAATATTAGTAGGTTATGTAGGCTATAAAATTTAAAAGAGGTTATACTAGCTATTCCAAAATAAAAGTGGGTTATGTTAGATAAATTTCTCTAATAAATTAGTGGGATAAAAATAAATTTAGCGTGACAATATAAAATAACATGAACTATTTTATAAATAGAACAAACTTTTAAAAAAGAAAAAAGATTTGGTGAAATGGGAAGAAAATATCGAAACAACTTAACTGACATTGGATGATTAAACTATAATAGCACACATCATATTTAAAAAGCAAGCATCATAGCACGATATACATATAGATTATTGGAATAAAGAAAAATTTAGCGTGACAATACAAAATAACATAAAAATTAGGGATAATACATAACAAACTTTTACAGAAAAAGACAAATCCGGTGAAATGGGAAGAAATAAATCAAAATAACTCAACTGATAACAAGGTTTTTGATAAATAATATGAAATGGAAATGAATAACGAGTGATAAAGCAAATGTCTCTCCCGTCTTTTTCCCATCCACACATTCTTCATTAAAAATTATTTACTAAAGCTATTTTCAGTCAAAGTTTATTTTTTGCTATTACCCAAAGAAGATGGAAGAAATAAAGAAAACAAATATGTATTTAATTCATAAATTCTCACCATTTATTTTTTTGGGAAAATTGGTGAAAATGCCATAAGATCAACTTTTCTTTTCTGAAAATGCCATTTTCCAATGGGCCTTTCAGATATACCATTTTTCTCTATTGGAAATGACCAGACTAGCTTTTATTTAACATGCTTCATCTCTTCTCTATTTCCAACGGAATATTCAATTTTTTTTTCTTTTATCTCTCCTCTCTCCTTTCTTTTCATCTTTCTCTATCTCTTTTTCTTTCTTTCTTCCTTCTTCCTTCCTTCTTCTTTCTTTCTCTGAAAAAAACCCATAAACTTTTTTTGGTTTTCTTACTTATTTACATAAATAACTTAATCAAAGTTGTTTTTGCAGACAAACTCAAGAATATTTGTCCACTTGTTTATGAAAGTAGATTGTTGTCACTCCTCTCTCCTTTCTTTTCATCTTTATCTGTCTCTTATTCTTTCTTTCTTTATTCCTTCTTCTTTCCTCCTTCCTTCTTCCTTTTTTCTTCTTTCTGAAACGACCGCACTCGTTTTTTTTTTTTTTTTAATTAATTAATTAATTAATTATTATTCTCATAAATAATAATTAATTTTCTCAAACCAATAAAAATGCAACTAACTCATGCATTTTAATTAACTAACTCCAGTAATAAATACATTCACATAAACACCATAATTAATTAATTAATATTCACATAAATATTAATTAATTTCTCAATCAATTAAGAATGCAATTACCCATGCATAATAATTAATTAACTTCATCAATAAAATACATTCATAGAAAACCCATAAATTAACTCCATATTAAATCCAAACTTAACATAAAAATACTTTAAACACACAACCGAGTTTAGATCATCCCCTCTTCTTCGCCTTGATCCCACGGTCACACATTTTCTTTTTCTGCATCAAATAAAAGAGATGCATAAGTATTTCGACAAATACTTAGTGAGACAATCCTCCCATCTACAAGCTATACACACAAGCGAGTTAAAATATTTAACATAGCTAAACACAAAAATACCGAAACTATCAACCATCTCAAGAAACACTCGATCTAGATCCACCTGAGATCATACACGGCCTATTTCATGAAAACCACATCAAATAATTAAACCGCTTAGATAAGCTTACGGTCATGCACTCACATCAGATTAAGAATAATTTCCCAGACAAGGAAACCAACAACACAACCCAACGATGGCTCCCTCCTTTGCGTCAAACTCTTCCTCGACACCCACCTACACCACATCCAAAATCACACTCAACACGACACAACCTTTCACACACCAACAACAGTTCTCCATAGTCTGAGACTTATATCCATAAGTTCTCAAGATTCCTTCAGAGTTTAAGCTCAAACCGAGCTCGTTTGCCCAACCAAACAATACAACTCGTGGGATTATTCTATAGAAAATATGTCTCAAATCAATACATGAATAAATCAACGACTAACCATTGAAATCTCAATCCCACCGTTGAAACTCAACCCCTAAATGTCCTGAAGCTAACTTCAAAGTTTCGTGATTATCCGACCACAGACGAACTCGCGATTGTTCTTTGAATCCACGTTGGTCCCGATCGCGTCTGAAACAGAGCGCCTCACGGAAACGTGAATAACTTTTAGAATATTAACTCAAATCCAATTCCGCAAATTGGTACATCTAGATATAAGACTTAACTACAACTCCACAAATTTTCGTTACCTTTAGAAACGATTTGCTAGGTTGAACCCCTTTTTCCTTCTCACTCACGAAACAACTCTCCAACCCTCACTCTTCTCTCCTTCTCTAAAACCACCGATCAAAGCCTCTCTCCTCACCTTTCCTCTCACGCCAAAAGCCACTAAAAACTCACTCTCTCTCTCTCTTTTTCTTTCTGCAGATGGAAGTGTCGGCAATGATCAGGAGAAATGGTGTGAGTGGCTTTGGTGGAGAAGGTGGAGAAGGTAGTGGAGAAGAAGGTGGAGAAGGTAGGTGACTTCTAAAAAGAAAGTGGAGGCTTCTGGTGGAAAAATGGGTGCAGAAACATTTATTTATTTTTATTTGTGGACTGGTCCTTAATTCCCAAAAGTCGACAAATTGACCCCCAACTTCCAAATTGATTCCGAACACCCCTACGAGAAAAATGCGGTGTAACTTTTAAGTTACTCCAAAAATTCCCGGAAATATTTTCCAGAGATTCTACGCATAAATCCCGGATATAATTCTGAAATTCCATTTTTTGGAACACGGGCGTTACACTTTCTCTGAGAAAAACCCAGAAACTTTTTTTTGTTTTTCTTAGTTTTTCACGTAAATAATTTAATTAAAGTTGTTTTTGTAGACAAACTCAAGAATAGTTGTCCACTTGTTTATGAAAGTAGAATGTTGTCTCTCCTCTCTTTTTTTCATCTTTCTCTGTCTTTTTTTTTCTTTTTTTTTCTTCCTTCCTTCTTCCTTCTTTCTCTGAGAAAAACCCTGAAACTTATTTTTTTGTTTTTCTTAATTATTCACGTAAATAACTTAATCAAAGTTGATTTTATGGACAAAACGATACACATACATAGACAATTTATGGAGGTGGACAAGTTGTTGCAATGGATTGTTTGTCTATATATGCAATAAAATGGTATTTTGTGTAGACATCTTATACAATGGACAAGTTGTGACATATGAATTGCGGAGAACTAGTACCAATGGACGAATTAGCATGAAAATTTGATAATACTTGATGGACGAAAAATATAGTGATGGTGGACAAATTGTGGGGCAAACTGATGAAGAAAAATAGTAACAGAAAAATCTTCTGGGTTTTTATCTGAGAGAAAAAAAAACCGGAAGGAAAAAGGAAAAAAGAAAAAGAAAGAAGGACGGAAGAAAAGGAGAAAGTGACAGACAAAAAAGAAAAGAAAAGAGATGTAAAAAAATTAAAAGTCTCTCTGTAAATTTTTTCAACTGTGAGTTATTTTCTTTCTCTACCTCATAAAATGTTTTTTCAGATTTACGTTTACTGCAACGAGATTGGCTTTCATAATCTCACTCCTCCCTATTGTCCACAATAAATGCAAATCAGCTTTGCATAACTCCTACAGAAAACACTCTCGCCAAGCGTGTATGGGGGAGGGTAATCTGGCCAATTACTCAATAGCATGCCAAAAAATGGTATGTTTGAAATGCTTTATGACAAATGGCATTATTGAAAGGAGATTTCAATTCATGGCATTTTTGGCAATTAACCCTAATTGGGATTTTCCAAGTCTATGCGCATTTATTAGATTGCGTTTTTCATATTTATTTAGTCTTTTACTTCTCACCTAAACAATAATTACCATTTTTTAACCTAATCTTAGTCTGTTAAATAAAATAATAATTTTATAAAATAACTTAAGGAAGAAAAGTGGAAGAAGGAGACTTCACGTGGAGAGAAATGATATGCGTAGATTGAGGAAAAGTGATCTCTCAATTTTTTGCTTATTTTTCCATACATTTGACTAATGCTTCACACACTTATTTATAGTAACATTAGGTCGGTGAATACAAGTCGGTGAAAATAAACTAATATAATAATAATGGATAATCATCTATATTTTAATACTATTTATAACATAGTCCAATTATTGCCGGATTAACAAATTCATCCTACACTAAATTATATCCTATAAGGTCAACTTCATGCCGTTTAGTTTTTTCTTTTTTACACTACGTTCAGTTTTTCTTTCTTTAGTATAATATTCTCCTTTTTTTTGTAATGGTTAGATTCTCTCTGTCCTCAACTTTATACCGTTTAGTTTTTCCGTTACTACTTTACGGACAGTTTCTATTTCTCGAGTAGACGAGTATAATCGATTTTTCATGTTTGGTTCTCCGTTCTCAACTTCATGCCGTCTAGCTTTTCCGTCATTACACTACTCACAGCTTTTCTCAACTTCATGCCGTCTAGCTTTTCTGTTATTACACTACTCACAGTTTATCTTTCTCGAGTATTATTAATCATCATCACCTTATGTTTGGTTCTCCGTCTCCCACCACCACCCCCCAAATTAGCCATGGAAGCTAGACTCTCCGAAACTCTTGGCCTCCCATCTCCAAATCTCAATCACTGCCATTTTCCAAACGATTTCAATTCCCTCTTCACTCATTTCTCCGATCTCACCTCTATCCAAACCCCTAAACCCAAAACCAAACCCTTAATCAAACTCTCTCGAAGACCACCATTTGCATCAATCTCAGATCCAATTCACACAAAACCCAAACCTGAATTCCTAAAATGGATCAAACCCGCATCACGAAACAGTCCAAGAATTCAAACACTCATGAAACAACTCTCAGTCTTAGAACGTGCCATCATCGGTGCCGGAGCCGGTGGAATCGCCGGAGCCTTCACATACGTTTGTCTTCATCCATTAGACACAATCAAAACCAAACTTCAAACCAAAGGCGCATCTCAAGTCTACAGTAACACCTTTGACGCTATAGTCAAAACTTTTCAGTCCAAAGGTGTTTTAGGTTTCTACAGTGGTGTTTCCGCCGTGATTGTTGGCTCTACGTTTTCCTCCGCCGTGTACTTTGGTACTTGTGAGTTTGGTAAGTCAGTTCTCTCCAAAGTTCCGGACTTTCCTAAAGTTCTTATACCTCCCACTGCTGGTGCTATGGGGAACATAATCTCTTCAGCTATAATGGTTCCTAAAGAGCTAATTACACAGAGAATGCAAGCTGGTGCTAGTGGTAGGTCATATCAAGTTTTGCTTAAGATTCTTGAGAAAGATGGAATCTTGGGGCTTTATGCTGGTTACTCTGCTACATTGTTGAGGAATTTACCAGCTGGTGTGTTGAGTTATTCGTCGTTTGAGTACTTGAAAGCTGCGGTTTTGGAGAAAACAAAACAGAACAATCTTGAGCCTTTGCAGAGTGTTTGTTGTGGTGCATTGGCTGGTGCTATATCTGCTTCGGTAACTACGCCGCTTGATGTGGTTAAGACAAGGTTAATGACGCAGATTCATGTGGAGGCGGTGAATAAACTTGGTTCTGTTATGTATAGCGGTGTGGCTGGGATGGTGAGACAGATACTTAAAGAGGAAGGTTGGGTTGGTTTTACTCGAGGTATGGGGCCTCGAGTTGTTCATAGCGCTAGTTTCTCAGCGATTGGATACTTTGCGTTTGAGACTGCGAGGCTTACAATATTGAATGAATATTTGAAGAGGAAAGAAGAATCTGAAGCTACTACCATTGATGCTGATTCTTGAGTTTTGTTTTTTTTTTGGTATGGTCAGATGAACAGAGGGAGAGCTTATCCTTGTTTTTCGTAGAAGCTTATTCTCAAAACTGAGTTGTTTCAGAAAGTTCACTTTTGTTGCATTTTCATTCTAGCTTTATCCAGTTTGTTTTTTATCAGATTCAATTTCTTTCAGATTCATCTTCATAGACTGCCATGCTTTGCTTCATTCTCATTTCATTATCATTTTCGTAATTGGCATGACAATTATTGCTATGTATAGTGGTGTGGCTGGGACAGTGAGACAGATAATGAAAGAGGAAGGTTGGATCGGTTTTACTCTGAGGCATGGGGCCTGAGTTATTCATACTCTTTGCGCTTGTTCTTCAAGGATTGGTTATTTTCATTTTAGACTGAGATTTTACAATCTTAAATGAATAATAAGATTGAATTTTGGGGATTTATGCTGGTTACTATGCTACGTTGTTGAGGAATTTACCAGCTGGTGTGTTGAGTTACTCGTCGTTTGAATACTCAAAAGAGGCGGTTTTAGAGAAAACGAAGCAGAACAATCTTGAGCCTTTGCAGTGTATTTGTTGTGGTTCATTGGCTGGTGCTATATCTGCTTGGATAACTACGTCGCCTGATGTGGTTAAGACTAGGTTTATAATGCAGATTCATGTGAAGGCAGTGAATAAACTTGGCCTCGATTTGTTCATAGCGCTTGTTTCTAGGCGGTTGGGTACTTTGTGTTTTGAGACTGGAGGCTTACGATATTGAATGCATATTTGAAGAGGAAAGAAGATTTGGAAGTTACGATTGATGCTGATTCTTGGTTTTGGTTTTTGGTTTGGTCAGATAAACAGAGAGAGAGAGAGAGCTTAGCTTTGTTTCTCAAAGAAGCATTAAGCTTTATCCCTTGGGGTTGTTGTTTTACATAGAAGTTTTATTCAGTTTTGTTTTTCAAAGAGTCACTAGCGAAGAACCAAACTTGGATTCTAATACTTTGCCATATTGTAAAAGCTTTGAAATTTCTAAGATTATTATATACATTTTTTTTTCCGTGGGTTTATTAGTGTTTCCTTAGTTTTGATTTTGTGACATTAAATTGTTGACATTTGTGTAAGTTCTTTTATCATCTATGTTTCCATCAAAGAGTACTTAGAGGGGTATATTGGAGTGATTATTTGGTGAGAATTGAGTTTTAATGAATTCTGAGAGGATTTGATTAAATTTTGGTGAATTAGGAATTTTGTTATTAAATTCTCTGAAATCTCAGCTAAAACCATGAGAATTGAGTCTTTGTATTTTTAACTAAGAATTCCTCTCAAATCTCAGCTGAAACTTTTAAATGAAATCCTAATAAAGTTTTCAATAACAGTGGATTTGATTGTATATTTTAAAATCATTAATCCAATAACAGTGGAATTTAAAAGATATTTTGAAATTCATGTTTCAATAACACATGATTTGTCATTAAAACTCAATTTTCACCAAATACTCATTCCAATATACCCCTCTTATTGTATAATAATAACATTGCGTTTTTCACTTGTTTTAATTTTTAAGATTTGGCAGTGATTTTTGGATATATATTGAGGTTTCACTGCTCCCAATTAGTTGAACCAAATAAAGAGCTACATTTTTGGGATGATTAACTTTAATAGCTTGCCGTTATTCACAAAAGTAATTCACTTTTGCAGTTTTGTTGAATTTTCATTTAGCTTTTATCCTGTTTATTATTAATTAGATTCAATTTCTTTCAAATCTACATAAACTGCCATGTTTTTTTTCAATCTCACCTCATTTTTGGCTGAATGATAAGTTAATTACCGTCTATTCAAAAATAAAATAAAATCTTCTTCATTACAAAGTTACTTTTGATTTATAATTCGCTGCTTCTCTACGAAACTATAATATTCCCAGAGAGACAATTTCAAGAAAATAACACAAACCACATGAACCGAAATGAATCATTCTCTTCCGTCTCTCTTCATCTTCTACATCATTCTTTTTCTATCCCAAAATTTTCCCACATTTTCTCACCGTTTCTCGCCGTCGCTACACAACTTAACCCTCTACGGCGACGCCTTCTTCCGCGACAATACCATCTCCCTCACCCAACAACAACCATGCTTCCCCACATCGCCGCCAAACTCCTCCGGCATTGGCCGAGCTCTCTACGTTTACCCAATCAAGTTTCTCGAACCTTCTACAAACACAACCGCTTCATTCTCCTGTCACTTCTCCTTCTCCATCATCCCTTCCCCTTCTTGCCCTTTTGGTGACGGCTTCGCTTTCTTGATCACTTCCAACGCCGACTCTTTCATCTTCTCTAACGGTTTCTTGGGTTTACCTAATCCAGTTCTTGACCCACACGACTCATTCATCGCTGTTGAGTTCGATACTGGATTCGACCCAAGTCACGGCGATATCAACGATAACCACGTCGGAATCGATGTTAACTCAATCTTCTCTGTTGCTTCAGTTGATGCGATTTCTAAAGGGTTTGATCTTAGAAGTGGAAGAGAGATGATGGCGTGGATTGAGTATAGTGATGTTCTTAAACTCATTAGGGTTTGGGTTGGTTATTCACGTATCAAGCCTCTAAGTCCAGTTTTGTCAACACAGATTGATCTCTCAGGTAAAGTCAAAGAGTATATGCATGTTGGCTTCTCTGCTTCTAATTCCGCTGGCTCAGCTTTACATATCGTTCAGCGTTGGAAATTTACAACCTTTGGATCTCATTCTGATGCTATTCAAGAAGAGGAGGAGGAGATAGATGAAGAAGAAGAGTGTTTGGTTTGCTCTGGTGAAGATTTGGAGAGAGTTCATCGTAAAGGTTTTGATTTTAGGGTTTCAGTTATTGGATTAAGGATCCCAATTTGGAGTCTTTTGCCTGGCTTAGCTGCAATTGTTATTCTCATTGCGTTTATTGTTTTCTCATTGATTCGTGGTAAGAAAAAAATTGGTGAAGGAGGAGATACGAACTCAGGGATTAATAGGATTCCTGGAAGGTTATCTTTGGCTGAGATTAAATCCGCGACATTGGGATTTAATGAGAACACAATCGTTGGTCAAGGAGCTTCAGCTACTGTGTACAGAGGCTCTATTCCTTCGATAGGATCCGTGGCTGTGAAACGTTTCGATAAAGCTCATTGGCCACAGTGTAATCACAACCCTTTTACAACAGAGTTTACAACTATGACGGGTTACTTGCGACACAAGAATCTAGTTCAGTTTCAGGGTTGGTGTAGTGAAGGAACAGAGACAGCTCTAGTGTTCGAGTACTTACCTAATGGAAGTTTGAGTGACTTCCTCCACAAGAAACCTTCATCAGACCCTTCAGAAGAGTTCTTAGTTCTCTCTTGGAAGCAACGGGTAAATATCATTCTCGGTGTGGCTTCTGCACTTACTTATCTACATGAAGAATGTGAGAGACAGATCATTCACCGTGACGTCAAGACATGTAACATAATGCTTGATGCTGAGTTCAACGCCAAGCTTGGTGATTTTGGGTTAGCTGAGGTTTATGAACACAGTGCGTTGTTAGCTGGACGAGCCGCAACGCTTCCAGCAGGTACTATGGGTTACTTAGCACCTGAATATGTGTACACAGGTGTGCCATCTGAGAAAAGCGACGTGTACAGCTTCGGAGTTGTAGTTCTTGAGGTGTGTACGGGTCGTAGGCCTGTTGGGGATGATGGGACCGTGCTTGTAGACCTGATGTGGAGCCTTTGGGAGAAAGGGAAGGTTCTGGATGGTGCTGACGTCATGCTGAGGGAAGAGTTTGATGTAGAGGAAATGGAAAGGGTGTTAATGGTTGGGATGGTTTGTACACATCCTGACTGTGAGAAGCGGCCAAGGGTGAAGGAGGCTGTGAGGATTATACGTGGGGAGGCGCCGCTGCCAGTTCTTCCAGCGAGGAGGCCTTTGCTGAGGATCCGCTCGACTACGGAGGCCGAAGAGATGATTGCCGACGGTTTGGTTGGGGAGGATCTTCCTTGGATGACACCTAAGTCGCACTTTAGCTAAATGGTAGGTTTTTGAGGCTTGTCTCTGTAATTGGTAAACTTTGTAGGGTCGATTTGGAAATATGGACACCGTTTATTAGTATGGTATAGGAAACAAATGAGTAAATGACTTTGCGATGCGACTATAGAAAGTAAAAAAAGTAATACTCAAAAACAAGGGAAAGAAGAAGAGGCTTTTTGACCCCTTTTTTTTTTTTTTTTTTTTTTTGGTACCCGCATATATGCGGATTTATAGAAAATATTTAATAATCCCGTAAAAAAAACTAATAGCAAAAAGTGGGAATAAAATAAAATCATCTTTATAAAATATAAAATAAGATTGGTTTTCAATCTCCGATATTTTTTATTCGGTTTCTAACTAAATGATGTAATATGCATATGTATATCTAATTTTTCCTTCTCCTATGTGCATTAAATTATCATTTTTATTATTTAACTACTCTTGTTTATAGGTTTTTAAATTAATTTTGATGAATTAATTTTCCTATTCATATTATAATTAGATTTTGAGTTTGTTTGCTGATAAGTGGAGATAATACAAATTTTTTTATATGGAAGTAATAATTTATAGTCTTTTGCTTTTTAGGATTTGAAGTTGTGTTATTAACTTTTATTTAATAAGAATTTTTTTAGTTAGGAAAAATAATTGAAAGCTATACAAAAAAATTTCCAACACATGACTACGCAACCAAAACTATTTTAATGTGTTGAACTATACTCACTAATTAACTCGAACTCATAATACTCTTATTTCTAAGTTAGGTTTATTCGAGTTAATTTGATAATTTGACTAAGTTAGGTTTATTTCTCAATACTCTCATTTTGTCAGTATGTTCATTTTCTTTTTCATGATACAATCAATTTTTGTTTTTCCTAATTAAAATTTAGATAATTGTGCAGGTGGGTCATTTTTCAAAATTAATATGTTGTTTGGTCCAAGGACTATCCATAATTAGGAGAATGGTGTTGGGTCCACTGTCAGTGTAATACAAGTCCTCTTCTCACAACCTTCTCTCTCCCCACCGAAAATGACCCGTAGGGGTAATATAGAGTCATCTCCTATTTAGGATATCTCTTATGTGCATGTATTTCTGTCCGTGTATTTTTACGTGTTTATTGGGTTTCGTTTTGCAATTTTTTCGCATAGGTAAGTGGGCTTCCTATTTTCTATCCAAAAATAATAACTTTAGCATTACGTGATGGCCCAGTTTGAGATTTTGAATTCTCGTAAGTGTAAAGATTTATGCCGAACACCAGAATTTGTTGTCTATTTCCGGAATAATCTCCCATAATGAGCTTTTTTCAAATTTTTTGGTTTTTGCAATTTGCGATAGTTAAGGTTAATAGATGTTTAATTAATTTTTTTTGTAAATTAAGAGGAAAAAGGGGGGGGGGAAGTGGATGTTGTTGTGGGGGGGGGGGGAATTGGACAAGACGTGTAAACCCCTATTGTATTAGAGATACATACTATTAGAGGCTACATCTTGTTGAGGTTATCTTTTTCCTGTGGTAACGTTTCTGTTCTGAGCTCATCTTACTAGGATTACTGGAATGGAAGGTTAGATATAACTTAATTTTTCTCCTTGTAAAAAAATTTCAGATTTTCTATCCTTGTTCACGTATTTTTAACCCATTCTTATATTTTCAGTGGATGTTTTTGCTGTTGTTATGGTGGGGCGATGGATAGTGTACGGTGGACTAGAATGAGAATTCAAACTGGATAAGTCGAGGATGGGAAGATGTATAAATTTGAAGGGAATTACTTCTTATTCCGATCTCCAGTTGAAGGTAAAACAAGAGTTTGGAGTTGAAAGAGCTTCTGTGTTTATGGATTTGACTTTCTGGGCCGAAGATATCCTGAAAGTAAGGGCTGGCTTGGTGGTCGAGCCGTGTTTTATGCTTACTGATAGAGATGTTAGGAGGTTTCGTTCTATCAACGGTAGTGAAAAATCAGTAAACCTCTGTGTTACCTTTTGAGAGTTTGTTGGGTCGGAGTTGAGAATCCTCAGGCCCGTTGATCAAGTAAATGTTGGTGGTGTTTTTGAACATCGTCCTCGTGAATCCTCAGAGTTAAGGTGTATGCCCAAACGCAGAACTCGGAGCAACAAAGACAACGAGCTTGTAGTTCTTTCGAATCAAGAGCTTGCCAAGTTAGAGCGCGAGATCAGAAAAGCAAAGAAACTAGCTGAAATGGTTGGTCCAGTTGTATTACGACCATATGAAGCTAGAGTTTTAAGAGACCAAGAGGGTCACATTTGCAACGAGCAAGGCCAAAAGCTTGATGGAGAGGGTAACGTGATTGTCCAGGATGAAGGTGTCGATCGACACCCACCCCCTGGTGTCACTCGACACCAACCAGCAGCCGTAGGTGAAATTGCTGTTGTACAGAGGCAAGGGCAGGCCGAGAGAGGCAGGACACTAGGAGACTACAATAGGCCTGATGAGTTCTATGCTAACAGGTCTGCGATTCGTCTCCCAACCATAGAGAGGAACGAATTCGAGCTGAAGCCATCTTATTACTCTTTAGTGGGTCAGCATCCTTTCTCCGGTTTGTCCCATGAACACCCTATAGACCATATTGAGAGGTTCGAGGATTTGGTAACAATCATGAAGATCAATGGAGTCAGCTATGACTATCTTTTCTGTAAGTTCTTCCCACACTCTCTTATTGGTGAAGCAGCTTACTGGTTGAAGCAGTTACCGACGAGATCTCTTACTAGTTGGGAAGAGACGAAGAAGGCTTTCTTGAGAAACTTCTAAGATGATGCACATTCAGAGGATTTGAGGAATAACATCTCTCAGTTTACGGAGAGGCCTACTGAGGCATTCAAGGCTGCATGGGTTCGTTTCAGAGCTTATCAAAGAGATTGTCTGCATCATGGTTTCTCTCATGTTTAGTTTTTGGGTATTTTCTTCAGAGGAGTTGATTGGAGGTACCAGATGGCTATAGATTCAGCGAGCAATGGGAACTTCAACACCAGGTGTCCAGAGGAGGCTTATGAGTTGGTTGAGAACTTGGTGTCTAGAAGTAGCACCAATAATGCTGACTATGAACGTCAGAAGCAGGCTGAAAGCATAGATGGAAAGCAGATTGTTGAGTTGAAGACAAAGTTGGATTCAGTTCACAGTATCCTGACGAGTAAGAAGTCAGTTCATTTTGCTGCAGAGGTTGAGACATTTGAGTCCGAGCAGGTGTATGAGGAAGAGGATTGCAACTACATTGGTGGCAGTGGATTTCAGGGTCAGCGTTATGGCAATCAGCAGAACAGAGGTGGTTACAGTGGTTATGTCCCCAAGAACCAGTATCAGAAGCCCTTCCAGAGCAACAATGACTTCAACAGGAACTATGGATCATCCTCCTACTATCAGCAACCTCCCGCTAGCTCTGAGCAGAATGAGATGAAGTCTATGCTGTATCAGATTTTGGAGGGTCAGCAGAAGATTACGGTTGATCTTAATGGGAAGATTGACTCGCTGTATACCGATCTGAACGGTAAAATCGACGCTTTGAACATTCACGTGAAGAAGCTCGATATCCACGTTGCACAGACTGATGGGTCTGTAAAACGGCCTGATGGAGTTCTTCCAGGAAGAACTGATAACAACCCCAAGTATCCTTGCAATGCTATCAAGTTGAGAAGTGGTAAAGAGTTGAATCCTGTATTGGCAAGGTCTTAGAAGGGTGAAGAGATTGTGGACTTAGAGGAAATTGATGAAGAATTTGAGGAGGAGCCGCCAGTGTCGACCGACACACATCATCAGTGTCGATCGACACCCTTGTCCACACTTAGAGAGGTACCAACACCGGCTAGTGTCGACCGACACCCACCCGTTGGTGTCGATCGACACCACTCGTCACCAGACGCACCAATTGTTGAAGAATCGCAGAAAGCGCCTGAGCGTGTTTACGTACCCAAGGTTCCCTTTTCTAAGAACAACAGGAAGTCTAAGCAAGAATTGTATGATGCTAAGTGCAGAGCAATCATGGGTAAACTCACCATTGAGAGTCCATTGATCGATGCTATCAAGACTTCGCATGTGGTAAAGAGGTGCTTAAAGAAGATGCTTATGCAGGATATGCGAGAAGAGGAAGAATTATGATGATGACTGAGGTCTGTAGTGCTGTTATTCAGAACAGGATACCGGAGAAGCTTGTTGATCCGGGTAGCTTTGTCTTGGATTGCTCTATCTTCCAAGCAAGGTTTAAGAATTTCTTGTGTGATTTGGGTTCCAGTGTGAGTTTGATGCCGTATTCAGTTACTGTGGGACTCGGGATGACAGACTTCACGCCTACTAAGATAACTCTGATCCTTGCGGATAGGAGCATTCAGACACCAAAAGGTCTTTTGGAAGATGTGCCAGTGAGAATCGGCGATTGCATGATACCAACGGATTTTATTGTGTTGAAGTACAGTGATGAGCCTAAGGATCCTTTTCTCCTAGGTAGACCTTTCTTAGCCACCGCTGGAGCGAATATCGATGTTAGAGGAGGCAGAATAGCGCTGAATGTGGGAAAGTCTGTCATGAATTTTGATATGGAAAAGTTTATCCAACGCCCTACTACTGAATGTCAGACTTTCTGTGTGGACACTTTGGACAATCAAGCAGAGGCAATCCCACGCGAGACAGACTCCTCGGAGCTTACTTTGCAGCTCTCCGCTACCTCTAACCAACTCAAAAGAATGGAGGATCAAGTTAAGGAACTGAATAGCAAGCTAGTCGACCAAAACTTCGATGTGAGAAAATTTGAATCAGATGATATATCATGGGTTTTACCAGTTTTAAGCCATGATATAAGTTCTTTATCGAGTCTTAACCGTGTCTTTTGATTCTTTATCGAGTCTTTTACAAGTTATGCTTTTGGGACTTTTTGGATGATTATAGAGCATTAAGGAGCATTTGTTGCTGAGAAGACGAAGTTGATGTTTTCAGTGATCAGTGGTGTCGATCGACACTCATCACTGGTGTCGATCGACACCCATCGTCAGGCGTCCATGCGGAATTTACCAAGTTCTGAAAATTTGCAGTTTTGCCCCAGAAGT
The DNA here is from genome assembly GCA_963667165.1 of Barbarea vulgaris. Classification (NCBI taxonomy): domain Eukaryota; kingdom Viridiplantae; phylum Streptophyta; class Magnoliopsida; order Brassicales; family Brassicaceae; genus Barbarea; species Barbarea vulgaris. The sequence goes on from OY763891.1 coordinate 7,905,811, forward strand.
TCCATAAGTTTACAAAGGAGACCCAGCTCGTGTATTAGTCTATATATTAGGTTTTTAGCTTAAGTTGGATGTATCCAGTTTTCATTATTCATCATCGAGCTTCTGCCGTCATTGTTCTATCTATTCCTTTGCTTAGGGACTGATCTTGCTACTTGTACTTCAAAGAGAAGATTTTGAACCCCTGTTTCTTTATTCTACTTTTTGATTTAGTTTATGATATCTATTTCAGCTATGTCTTGTGTTTTATTTGATATGTCTGAGTAGATCCCTTGTTAGGTTCAGGGATTCTCATAGGGATTTCATGATTTGTTAGGTTTAACACTGGTTAAGATTCAAACTTGTTAGTTCTTCATCTAGGATTGTACTTAATGCTTATTTTAGCCTGATCACCTAGAAGTATGATATTAGGTTGTTAAATTGGCGCGAAAGCGTGATTTAGAATCTGAACTAATCCTAGTGAGCATGTTAGATATTCACAACGACAGTTGGTTTTGATAACTTGTGAAAATATCGAACTTGTACTTAAAGCTTGTCAGAACTTTAGGAGTCGCAACGACAGTTGGTCTCTTAGGTTTATGTAATAGATAGTTTTCGCAACGACAGTTGGTTAGCTATGCATTAGTGATTTGAGTTCTAGAACGGTTTTTAATTAGATCTTGACCAGTTATTTATTCTTGCTTTGATTGATTTCCTGAGAAGTTCCCTAGACCTGACGTTTTTTCCCACTTGATTTCATCTTTATTTACTTTTCTGCAATCTGTCTTTCAATACTTATTTGTTATTTAGCTGGACTTTAAGCAAAACTGTGTATTGTGAAACCACATAATCTCTGTGGATTCGATCCCTAAGTACTACCGTGATCTCTTAATTTGAGAGAGTAGCTCTAGGGTTAATTTGACCCGATCAAATTCAATCATCCGGTAAGGGTCGCTCGCGTGGGATGCCTCGGCATTTTGGCAGTCAGCTCTCGGCATTCCACACTCGGCCATTCGAATGCGACGCTCTCGGAAATCCATCTCTAGGCAATGCAGCGTCCGGTATAGGGCACGATAGGACTTGAGGCCGGATGCGACATGACGCGGCTCGAGATGCGGTACGGGACACGACACTCGGCTTAGCGGGATCGATCGATCTGGAAACCCTCAGCAGTTTGGTGTCCGGCTGGCGGATGCGGTACATGGTACGAGATACAGTTCAGGGGGGCGGGACGGCATGCGGTACGGTGCACTTGGTGTCTGGCTCGGGAGGTGTAGAAAGCAGTACGAGACGCGGCCTAGGCACTCCTGGTGAAGGGAACGATAGGACACATGGTACCGGACGCGGCCAGACACGACAGAAAGTGGGGCCGGACGCTTGGCTCGGCATCTTCGGGGGGTCCTCGGCAGGGCCTTAGAAAGAAATCAAGCTAGGCACCGGTCACAATAGTCGTGACCGGTCTTGTCCTCCTTGGCGCCACCGGTCACGGGCCTCTCTTCCCGGCACCGGTCACAGGTGTTCTGTCCGGTCTGGCTTTGCTTATCTCGACCGGTCACACGCCTTGTGACCGGTCCGGACGCTCGGTTCGGCTCGGTGGGGACTCTCGGCATTGGTCACTCATTGCGGCCAATCCGTCACCTTCTGCATAAGAGTATATGATGTGCTTGCCACCAAAATGAACCTCGCATCCTACTCCTTTCGATCTTTTTATTCCTTTCTGTTTTCTTCTTTTCTATTTTTTTTTCTTCTTTTTATATATCCTGAAATGCAAAAAGCAAAATCAAAAACAAAAGCAACAAAAGAAAAGTAAGGCTAAAACTAAAACAAATAATGAAATGAAAAACTTACAAGTGGGTTGCCTTCCGCTAAGCGCGCTTGTTTAACGTCGTTGGCTCGACGTTCGGTTCGCCTCTTTTGCGAAGTAGGACGAGCCTGTCCTTAGACAAACATCCTGAGGCGTGGGCTCTCCTTCTTTACTTCCCATGGGGTCGTGTTCAGCAACACGGGAGAACAAATCTAGAATTTCTTGTCCAATTTGTTCAACCCCCCTGTTAAGGTTTTTATGAAACCGGTTTTGAGCTGTCTTGTTTGCTCGGTGATCAGGAGGTTGTAGACGCCTATAGATAGGACTTGGAACTGGTCCTTGACCTTCAGAAGTGATGTGAGGTGATGGAGGAGGTCGTGCTCTGGAGTTGGCCTATTCGGGAGCTCTTCTCTGATGTTGAAATCGCCTAGAATTAGGGTTTCGAGGATCTCTTCGTGTGGGATCCTAGTGGCCATACAACAGGGGACTTCTTCGAATCCTCTTAGGGGCTGGAAGCTTCCATGATATGTGATGGGACTACATATCTCAGTAAGCCACAAATTTCCTCTTCCTTTAAAACCAAGGTGTTGGTTTCCTTTTTCATCGAGTAACTGACGTTTATTGTCCTTTCCTAGTTGAAATAGGATTTCCCTTAGGTCATTGAGGTTCACTTCTCTATGCTTTTCCTCATGATCCTCCAAGTATCCTGTAGGTATGACAAACTTTTTCTCTTGAGGATTAATTGAGGAGTTAGAATACTTACCATTAGCTTCTTTTACTAGATAGACATCCCTTTGAGCATAAATTCTTCTTTCCTTGTGCTCTTGTTCTTGATCTTCTTGCATACTCCTAGATGGACGTGTTGCTTGATGATCTTCCAGAGCTTGGTACGTATAAAAAGAAAGAATGGGATCTTGGCCCTCATTAGATAAAGGCGGATGCCTAGAAGTGATTGGTGCCGGTTTCCAATCAATGATTTCACCATCTCGAGCTGGTGGACAGTCGTTTCCTCTAGTCCACTCCAATGGCTTGTATAGGTCTGTGAGCTCCTCTTCAGGTGACCTATCCTCCTCCTCTTGCTCATAAGCTTGGTAGGCTTGATCATCTTTCCATTCGGCATAGTCGTTTGGATCGGCGAATCCTTGTTGTAAGGCTTCAATTTTCCATTCAAGATTTGCTTCTACGGAATCGATGGTGCGCCCCATGTTGATGATCTTTGATTCGTGCTCCTCAATGGCTTCCTCTTGGTTCAGTAGTCTCTTGTTAAGCTCGTAATATCGATCATCCAAACGTTCAAGTTGGCAATCAATCATAGATAGCTTTGAACTGAGACCTGTCCTCATTCTTAATAGCTTAGCATTGGTTTCTTCATGATTCTTCTGCTGCTCCAAGTTAAGTTGTTGCCTAAGCTCCATGAGTTTATCACAATTATCTGATTCTCTTGGGCTGTACGTCTCTTGAGTGTCAAACGAGTTGTAGTCGTCGACATCCATCCCTCTCGGGAATCAAAGTCTTGATCCACTGCAAAATAGAATCCTTCCACGGGATGCGGGTTAAGTAAATGAGTACCTCCATGATATTGTGAATGGGTTGGTCTCATGTATCGATCTCCAGAGGATCGAATAGATGGGCAACGAGAGTGCCTCATCGGTGGTGAACCATGAGATGGCCGAGAGTGGCTGTGGCGTGGAAAGTGCTTTAGGTAAGCAAGCTGCAGTTGTTCCAAAAGCTGCATAAGTGTAAGGTCCTGGAACTCCTCAGGATGAACGTCGAAGTCCATCTTTTAGATCTCCTTAAACAAAGCAAAACAAAAACAAAAATTAAAAGGCAAGGTGTCCTAGACGTTACTCTAGTTCTTAGATCTGCAAACAAACAATCTCTCCCCGGCAACGGCGCCGAAAACCTTGATGCGTGTGCTATTTCGCTTCACTCTTTTACCTCAAAGACCACACAACTACTGAAAGTGCACAGTAAACGTATGTAGTACTTAAGGATTGAATCCCACAGAGAGAGAAGTTGTATTGCAAACCTTATAGACCAAAGTATAGCTAGAACTCAATATGGGGTTTGGTTGATTCTGTGTCACGGTAACTAGTAATGAAAGTAAGTTTAAGCAGTTGTAAAACAATAAAAACAATAAAGAGAAACATTGGACATCTAGGGTTATCTCGGGGTATTCATGGTTCTAAACAAATGAGATGCAAGATCATATGCAAGTAACTAATGTTTTAGTCTAGGTTCTCAACTACGAACACGAATGAACAAACAACCTATGGATTATAGAATGAATGTCTAAGATCCCCGTACTCCATTACTCAACTCACGCAGGCAACGACGCACGGTTCAAATCATTAATAACGAGTTCGATAAGTTCACAAAGCTCCATGACTCAACTTTCGCATGCCATGGCGCGAGGCTTCAGTAACACTATGTACGAGATCTAGGTTTACACGAATAGCGCTCCTATTCTCTAAGTTCAGTGCTTGGTGGCCAATCCAAACAACATGCATTGAGTGAAAGATGTCCCAAGAGATACCTAACAAGTGACTAAAATTCCAATCTAACAACCTAAATGAATCTAACCATGAATTCCCCTTGAATCACCCCATGAAACCCAACAAGTAAACTACTCACTCATACTCAAGCAAATCAAAGCCATGGATAATAATATATTGAATAAACTTACAAGTATGAGAAAAGGGTTTAGAGATCTGATTTGAGGTACAGAGGAGATGAATATTCTTCCTTAAACAAGTAGAGAACAAAGACTAGAGAGAAGAGATGAGAAGAGAAGAGGTGGCGACTTCAAAGACTTGGTGTGGCGGCAAGAGGATCTTCAACGGCGGTGAGACTTCTCCTTAGGGTTCTCAGATCTCTCTGAGTGTGGGGGCTGAGGCACACGAAGTCTTCTTAGGGTTGTGAAGGCACACCTCTAAAGTTAGGTTAAATGAGTATTTCTAGGCTTCGAGGTCGGTTTATGGCTTCATTGGGCCTTGGGAGTCATTTAAGGAAACATGGGGAAGCCTAACTTCAGACCGGTCACGAGCCTTGTGACCGTTCATGCCAAGAAAGGAGTCACTGGTCACGAGCCCTTGTGGTCGGTCGTGCCAAGAAGGCTCAGACCGATCACATGCCTTTGTGACCGGTCGTGACAGGGCTTCACTCAACGGATCATATATCCCAAACGGCTGAAGGGATTACATTGATTCTTGTTAGATGTTAATCTTGACGCTTCTAGCTTTGCATAGAAACCAATAACTCCCCAATTGGGTATCTGGAAGTCCTTCAAACGATGTCATACTTCTGGTATTCTGAAACTGTCAAGAAACGGGTTTTCCTTGACATTTTGCCTTGAAACCTCTAAAACCTTATTGGACCTGAAAATACTTGATAACTTGATCCTTTTGCATGAAATGATACCAAACTATTCTCAAATCATAAGAAAACGATAGCTATAATAGGTAAAAATACGATGTTATCATTAGGCTCTGATGATAAAGAGCGGTGGAAATCATTACCCAAAATCACAGTGAGACGAAGTGATAAGATCCTGGTTGAGGATCTCGCCACAATCTCACACCGTGAAGTTAAAATGACGAAGAACTGGTTCCAAACTCAATCAGTGACCGACTGGAGGTTTGATGAAGTTAAGTCCACTTGATAAGTCGGTTTAATCACTCTTATCACTAGAAATGACCTACGAGTTTCTATTTCGAATCATACGAAGAGAAACAAGGATCTATATTTGTAAAATATTTTGATAGATGAGAAAACAGAGTTCTCTGATCAGAATATAAAGAGAAGGGAGACGAAGAGAGAAGAGAAGAGAAATAAAGAGTGTGGAGTTACGAGACATGCCTCGTAAAATCACACTCGGACCATGCAAAAATTAAACACACAATATTCAAATTCAAATGAGGAATTAATGATAGAAAGAAAAGAGACAAGGGTCACACCTAAATGATGTAAACATGCCTAAGTGTGGATCGGACTAGAGGTGGCATAGATGACACATGAGCCACAAGCCTCGTTAAAAAACTTATCTCGGAAAACCAGTTGGGAAAAACCAGAGATGAAGGAAAAGCATGCAAGTGGATCATACAGTCATGCTCTAGCCATAAACCAATTTTTGATTTTTGGAATGGAATATTTACGGTTTCTTTCACGAATCTTTCCACTTTCACTAAAGCTTTGTAAATGTCCTAATAAAGTTGCAATTGTGCCTAAGATCATACACTAAACTCAATAAAAGCTTCAAAGTGGGATGTGAACTCCAAACGTGATGATCTTGTATGCGATATCAAACCCGTAAGTGAGAAAATAAGTCAAAGTTAAATGTCAAAATAAGATAGAGTTGACGTTAGATCAATCAGATTTCCAAAGGATATGGTGCTTCTGGTAAAGTTGATCCATCGATGTTGTTTCCCATCTTCTTGAGCTAAGCATAATCATTTTTAGAAGTCTGTTAGGTCGTTAGTAAACACCAGATATAATCCAAGAACATCATAAAATTCCCAAGTTTTGACTCAATAAAGATAAAAACAAAAGAAAACACAGTGTTAGTAACAAGAGAGATGACACCCCTCCCATAGACTTAAATCACTGTGTCCTGCTGTGAAATAAATGCCAAGGAAAAGGTGCTGCGATACAAAGCTGTAGCCATAATTCTGCGTAGAGGAAAACAAACCGGAATATTAAAACGGGATTGACTGATCCAAGTGAAAATTGGTTGATCTGTCGGAGTTGATATGCCTTCTTTGTTACTGGGATGGATCAATCTCTGAGTCCTGGAACTTGTAAGTTTCACATCTTCTGCGTGTGCGTACCTGGTCCTGAACATTCAACACATGACATGAACATAACTAATAATACTATTAAAAATGCATAAAGAAATAGGAAAGAAATACATGTGGGTTGCCTCCCATAAATGGTGGTTTTGTAAGTCACTAGTTTGACTTGTAATGGCTCTTATCCTTGGCCAGGTCCATCAGAGGAATGGAAACTTCCTTGTCTGATTCCGTAAAATCAATATCGATGATTCGCTTTTCTGCTATAACAGCTGCCATGAGACGGGCTAAGTTTCTATCCGCATCCCTCTTGTCATCAATTTCACCTTTGTCTTGAAACGATGCAACTCCAAATATCTACATTGGCAAGGCATCATCGATCTTATCAAATGCATCTACCCAGAATGACTGGCCATCTATAGTTGGCATTGCGAATTTTTCTCTATGTAGACTATCATGACAATTTTCTTGAAATGAAGAGCAACCTTCCCTTTCGGGATGTGTATCGACGCTCCATAAGGACCTAGAATGAGATCATGTCAATCGTCATCCAAATCCAGCAGTACAGAGTCCGTTAACACCCAACATCTGCCGACCTTGATAGGGATGTTCTCGAGGCGTCCTTCGGGCTTTCGAATTGACTTATCCGCTAAGACCAATGAAACTTAATGGTTTAAATGACAGAAATCCCAGCCTTTGTGATACGGAAAGTGGCATCAGAATCACACTAGCGCCAAAATCACACAGACATTGCTTGAAACGAAGGTCACCAATAACACAAGGTAAGGTAAACTTTCCCGGATCTTCACGTGTCTTAGGAAATTTTTCATGAAGCATCTTGTTACATTCTTGCTGGAGTATCGCTACAGCGTCCTCTACCGAAACCATGTTGTAGAGAACATCCCTCAGATGATCCATTAGGTGTGGAACCATTTTTGTTGTTTCCACAAACGGTACCCTTACTCTTAGTTTCGTTAAAATCTTTTGTATCCTCTCTTCTAGAAAATCATACGAGCTGAGTACTACATGTGGTTCCTTCTTATTATCAATGGCAGTTCGAATCTCATTGATCAATGTATAACGTTCTTTGGAAGCCCCAACCACATCCATCTCTATCTCAGGTTCTATATGTTTTTCAGATCAATTGATCTCAGTGGGGATCGATCAATCTTCATCGACATCCATCTCATCAAAACCTCATTGGATCGATCGATCGATCCATCCAGTGGATCGATCAATCCCTACTTAAACTTTTGATATAGATACATTCATTATAAATTTTGGTTGGTCAATTGTATTCTTTGATTGACTCCATTATCAAAGTTGAGATATCATTACTGGATTTTTTTCCAAAGTTTCACGATATTGTGTGCTACTTTTTTTAGTGAGGCAGTACTCCACACTTTTTTTTGATTAAAAAGTATTCACTCATTTATAATTGTATCTTATATTTAACTCAGTAATTAGAAAAAATCTATTAATGCAACAAAATAACTTCTTAGTGGAATATATAAGTACCGTGCCAAAATAACTTATAAAAACATAGATTGCAAGCCAAAAGTTTGGATTGACTAAATTTTTGTTTTTTCTTGAGTTGAAATTAAATTTTCAAATTATTACCTAAATTTATTGGATATTATTGCTTCTGACTATCAATATATGTGAATATGCAGGTACTCACTTTCACTGCACAAGATAAGAAACAATGTCTGTGTCAGCTATCTTCGGCACCGGAATCGTCACCGTCGCTGCTTCTCCCGTTCTCCGCCAATTTCAGGTTTCGAAATTGGGGAATGGAGGAGGATTGGGGATGGTGATAGAGTGTTCTTCGAGGCCACAGAAGAAATCGACTGCTCATCACAGGAAGAAGAGGCCGAAGAAGACTCAGCCTTGGGACATTAAGAGAAAGCCTACTGTTTATGCTCGTCTTCCTCCTCTCCCGGCGGAATGGTCTCCTTTCACTCTTTCTTCCGATGACGGTGGTGCTGCTTCTCCTGCTGGAGATTTGGTTTCAGGCGCTGCTTAATTAAGAGTTAATCTGCTGGTCTGGTTGTAATTTTTAGTTTTGAGTACTTTTGTTTTTGTTTCTGTTAATGAGTTTCAGTTTTCTGCTGTCTGTTGTGTTTGTGTTTGATTGGTGAATGAATGGACCACAATTGCGAATATTCAAGTTTCAACCTTTACTCTGTTTTGGGTCTAAATGTCTCAGCTTTATCTTTAAATTTTAGTTTTATAGTTTATCGATCGTGGAAGTATAGCTCTCGTCGTGGTCATCTATGTTGCTCTTCTTTATTTGCTTATAAAGACTTGCTTAGACTTAGTTTCCGCAAGTACCAATTTGTATTGGGATGAGTACAAGTTTAGTGTTTGCTACTTAAGTTTGACATGAAAACGAAAGCATATCTTATCTGTTTTGTGGCGGTTGATGCTGGAGTTGTATCAAGACGCACTATTTGCTGGCATAGCAATGGGAATGTTGCTTCTAAATTTTTTTTGAATTATCCCTTATATTGTATCCAGGTGAAATGATACAATGCTCACCTCCTTAGTGCAACATGTGATCTAAACTCTCTTTTGTAGAGTTTCAGCTTAAGAGATGCCAAGTGTGTCTGTCGAAAAAAAATTCAGCAAAAACATTGTTAAAAGTGATCTCAGTTATGGGTTGATAACTCTGATTCTTGAATCTATCTTGGTCTGTGTTGAGTTTGCTTTTGTATATCTTTCAACTGGCACAAATGACAAATCTGTCTGGAGTCAATTCAAAGATCAAAACCGATGGCTCTAAATATCATAAGCACGTGAATAGGATAAAGACCTTTGAACCAATTAAATCCTCAACCATGAACCACAGAGAGAGAAATGCACAATAAAAAGACACCAATACAAAGAGTTCCAATGAATAAATAGTTTGAAAACAGAGAAAAACTTCAAGATCCTTTTGGGTTGAAGTTGATGACTTTATCAATGAAGCTGTTTGGCAAGAATGTGCTTTACCTGGGATGTTAGTTTCCAGAATTTTCAATGTAGGTCTGCCACAGCCCCTTTGGAGATTCATCAACATTTGCTTGATCCTTGAAACAGCCATTAGCACTTAGAGTTTCATTAATCTTTGTTTTACCTTTCACATCGTCATTCCTTGGGAATGGAACTTTGTTCTCTTCAGGTTCAAACACAAAACTGAAACCGGATTTCAAAACTTCAAATGTAGCTTCCTCACCAGTACCAGTTGTCACACTAAACTCAAGTGATGCCTTGGCTGGAGCACATTTACGAGGAACTTGCCTTTCAACAAGATTTATCAAGTCTAAGCAGTTGGTGTAACCAATAAAGACATGATCTGACTCAACCGTGTCTACTTCGTTGTCTTGTTCAATCAAACTTCCAACCTTCCAAGTAATGCAGGTGCTACAAGAGCTCTCTCCAGCTTTTTGCTCACAAGAGAATTTGACTGTCAAGTTGGTATGACTTTGACAGTTGTGGAATGAGACAACAACACATAGGGCTATACCAGAAAGCCTATTGTGATTCCAATGAGGAGGTAATTCAAACTCCACCATAGATCCAACTCCATTGTGACAAAACCAAGAAGGTATTTCACATCCAGGAAAGCTAGTGCTGAACAAAATCTCAGGAACACAACTCTGCAAGGCCATTCAAAGGGAGTATATATCATTAACAATGGTTTCAACAAAGTTATACAAATGGAAAATCTCAAGGGAGAGGAAGAGAGTTACCTTATCGCAGCGTTTACGTGCACTTGATAGCAACTGACACTTCTTTTCAGCATATGCTACAATTTCCTCCTTTGCAGCTTCTTCCAGTTCATTGCAGTTAGTGAAGATGAACGTGGAATTGATATGCTTCATCGGTGTAGAACATACCACTGGGTTCGAAATTTTTTTCAGTGAGCTACAACCACTTACATCTAAACACTGAAGACTTGGTGGAAGCTGAGGAACATGTGTAAGGTTCTTACAATACTTCAAATCAAGCCATTGCAGCTGAGAAACTTCATTGTTTAGATTTGGAAGGCGACTTATCTTTTCATTCTTGCTTAAGCACAAACGTCGCACTGAGACTATCTTTGGGACCTCTTCTATGGCTGTCTCATCCAAAAGCAAAATCTCTAAGCGGCTCATGTTTCCTCCAGTTTCTGGAAATTCTTTGAGCTTTGAACAACCAGAAAGTATAAGTTCTTCAAGAGCTTTCAGCTCACCAAGACTTCTAGGGAGTCTTTTCAGCTTCTTGCAGCCTTTCATGTTCAATAAGACAAGTCTTTGGAGGATACAAATCTCACAAGGAAGTTCTTTTATTGCAGTTCCATCCAAGTATAGAGCTTCGAGCTTATCTGAAATAACCTGAAAGACTTTAAACTTTGAGCAGTCGCTGAGGATGAGAGTTTTCAAAGAGATCAATTGAATCTCTGAGAAAGACTTGAGACTTGTGCATCCTCTCAGGTTCAAGAAAACAAGACACTTCATGTTTTTCATATCCACATGCAACTCTTTCAAAGCTGTGCAGCCTTCAAGATTTAGTTCTTGAAGATTTTGAGCCTTTCCTAACCCTGACAAAGTGTTCAGCTTCTTTGAGTGATTCAAGTTGACCCACTTTAGTTTTGATGCATCCTGGGACAGTGAAGAAAAGTTGATAATACAAAGAGTCAGATAACACCTGTAGAAACTACTCAAGTTGATTTAGACAAATAAAAATATAAAAGAGAAAGCAACTGATGTATTGTTACACACCTTGTTATCTTCCCAAACTCGCTCAATCTGGCTATAAGGAAGCTTAAGGTCAACCAAATTTTCCGGGTTGAAATCTTGTGGAACTTTTTTCAACGGAAATTTCAGCCAGTGGAGATATCGCACCTCATTCAATGGTATCTCGAGTCCTTCGGGGAAGTTTAACTTACTGCCACCTTCACATTCTTGAGGACAATGAGTGCTATAGATTTTGAGATATCGCAAATCTCTCATCTTGGCAAAAGCATGACTGTGGAAGCTCATTTTTCTTGTTATATCAGCTAAGTCAAGAAAGATAGATCTGACACTAGAAGCTCCCTGTTAAACAACAAGGAATTACAAATGAACCTTAAAGAAACATGTAATAAAAGCAAACGTGAACACAAAAATAATCAAGGTTTTAGTATTACCTTATTTTTTTGCAGTACTTCAGTTATGGTGTGATGGTGCCACAACCTATGTCGCCCCTTTCCATCTTTAGCGGTAGCTTCTTGACCAAGCTCCTTAGAGAGCATATACAATGTATCATGCATCTCTATTTTGCCAGCATTAATATTTATCATGAACTTGTTCACGAGATCGTCGATTATATTCTTAAGACCATCTGAATCCAATAAACTTGCTACATAATTCTTCTCTAGCGACTTGAAGCAGGCTATGTCAAGAAGCGTATCTTTTTCCTTTTGACTCAGTCCATTGTAACTCTCTTCCCAAACCCTTTGAAGCATCTTGGTAGTGCTCTGTCCTGGTTGACTTTTATGATGCTGATCCAATGCCTTTAGTTTTAAGCTCCAATGAGTCTCATCTTTTCCCAAAAGCTCTGCACCCAATATCTTGAGAGCTAGCGGATTTCCTTTGGTGCAGTGAACGAAATCTTTGGACAGCTTTGAGAAATCTCCTAAGTTGCAAGCGTTGCCTTCTTGATCATCAAATGCATAATGGATAAAGTGTTGTAAGGCATCTCGGTCGCTTAATCGAGGGACCTCGTAAGTATCATCAACCAAACTTTGTATCAATGACTTATCACTTGTTGCAATGACAATCTTGCTTCCTTGCTTAATCCAGTCACGTTTGTCGAGAAGAGCATCAATTTGTTCCTTGCTAGTAACATTGTCAAGAACAACAAGCACTTTGGTTTTGAGTAGTTGATCTTTGTAAGGTTGGTGTGCATCTTGTACAGTCTCAATGTCGAGATCTTTGACATTCAATAAATCTTCCAAGAGTACCGTGAGCAAGTAACTCAACCCATGTTCCTTTGAAATTTCATGGATATCTAGGATTAACACATGGTTCAAGAAACTGTTTTTCAACTTCTCGTATAGCTTCCTAGTGAGAGTTGTTTTACCTATTCCCGGCATACCAACAACACCAACGGTACGAGTTGTTTCCTCGAATCCGAAGCTTAGCTTTTCTTCTAGTTGTTTAAGTCGGTGTTCGATTCCCCAAGAGCTTTCATGATGTTTCTGGTGTCCTTGGGGCGATAGTTCAATAGATTCTTGAGGATTAGGAGAATCCTGAGAAAGTCTTCTTAGAACTTGCTTAACCATGTTGACGACTTTTTTGATGATTTCGTCCTCATAGCTGCGAACAAAGGAGTGGAGATGAGATGATTCTAGGCTTCTAGCTTAGTTTTTGAGATGTCAAGTAAGTAAAGGAGTTACCTTTTCTCATCTAACACGATGCCCGTTAAGAGAGGAACAGATTTTAAAGCTTCCTTCCATTGGTTCTTCGTCTTCTTGTCAATAGACTTCACCAGCTTCCTAAACTTATCTCCAAAATCTCCCTTCAGTTCTTTAACAGTGACAGGCTCCACCTTGTAGAAGATTGGAATCACCACGAGCTTGCTTTGTTCCATTCTTTCTTTCATCTTTGCTAGCTCCTTCAAACACCAATTTGATTCTGTGTACTTTGGAGAGAATATAGCTAGCGCGATCCTCGAACCTTCAATTCTTTTGAGTAGAACATTCAAGTCTTGGCCCATCTCTTCATCTGTATCTATGAAGGCATTGATCGCATTCCTTTTTAAGCCTTTCTCAAGATGGCTGACGAAGCTGTAGCGCAGTTCAACTCCACGGAAGTTGATGAACACTTGTTCTTGAGGTGTATCAGCCTCTGGTTTCACCCTGGAAGTGGAGGAGGAGCTTGCCATGTCAAATTTTACTGGGGTGTTCTTAAAACTCAGAAGGACCCAAGTTGTTCTGCTAGACTTCCAAAAGATTAAGTCAATCCTTCTTCGTCTGGTCGGACCAGTCTACAAGAAAATATGGTCTGGATTTTTTTGTCACCGGTTCACTTCATACATTACTAACTACTATCATTTATTTACATAATTCAAATCAAGCAAGTACTAAAAGTCTTTTTAGATGCAAGTTGAAACCCCATCATTATATTTATTTTATCTTATATTACAATTTTCCAAAATGACGGTTCTATGCATTGACTTTTGTCAACCCATAACATACGTGGACAAAAAAATATTGTAATGGCGTGTACCAGCCGTTGTCACTCATCAATACCATTTGGTCCCGCTTCCTTACTAGAGGCCCTCGACAAATTAATGCCAGCCACTTCTGCTCGAAATTATGGATCAGTCGGACTTTTCTTTGATTCTTATTGACTATAAATTTCATTTTTTTGATAAAGGGTTCTATAAATTTCAATTTTGCTACCCAATAAATTAGTGGTGAGCAAAATATCTATTTATATCTATATATTATCCATTCTTATTAAAAAAAAATAACACTGTTAGAATAATATCATGATAATTAAGAAAAAGATAATATTGCCTATTGAATAAATACCGGCCGAAAAATCAAACAAGTAGGGCCATTATACTTTTGGCAGAGTTGTTAATTGTTTTATACATTTAACAAAAGTTTTTATTTTCTCGCAACAGTTAACCAAAAGTTATTGAAATGAGTTGTGGTAGAATTGTTTTTGAAAAAATTGGGTGCATAATCTAGGTAAAGTTAGTTTGCGTTCGTTGGAGAAGAGAATTGAAAGAGATGGATTTTAGGAATCCACCAGCTGCTCAAGAGAGTAGTCACAACGTCGCAATCATCTGCCGGGTAACGCTACCGGACTCATTCGTCAGCCACCTCTCCGCCGATTTACGCCGGGAAGGCATCTCTTCGTTCGTGCATACAGGCCTACCGGTGACCAATTCCTTATACGGTGGTCGGAATCAGCCGATTCGTGTGGTGGTTTATTCCGGGACAGGCCATTTTTTGAATGGTAATGAGCTCAGGTTTAGTAAGGTCATAGAGGTTACCAAGCCTCAGAGAGGCAATGGCATCGGTGTGGCGGGTACTTCATATTCTTCATATTACGCCCACCATTTATCTGACGGATATTTTTGCATAAGCAGGCTGGAGGTTACCCCCTTACTAAGCTACATATCAAGGTTCCCATACATATAATTAGGCTTCAATTTGCAACAACAAATTTTGAAGAATCCAAATCAAAAAAAATTTACAACTGGATCCCTGTTTTTTTTTTTTTTTTTTTCATTTTTGTATTTGCGTTGATGTTAATTAAATTTAATCACAGGTAAGGGTGCAAATGGTTGTCACAAGTGTTATTCAATGAACAAATTATAAATGTAAGTCGATTTGAAGTTATTGTTGCATAATAACGGGGTGTAATTTTTTTCCTGTTGGCAGTATCCCCCCAAACAGTAGGAGACTCACAGAGTGCGAATTAGTGGAAGAGATCGTCGAAGAAATTTATGAATATCTGTATTCTGCAGCACGAGTTGGAATTTACTCGAAGCTATTGGAGATTGAAAACCTGCTTTATAACCAACAGCGCGACGTCCGAAGCATAGGAATTTGGGGTATGCCTGGCATAGGCAAGACAACGCTTGCTACAGCTGTTTTTCAACACATGTCCACTGATTATGATGCTTCTTGTTTCATCCAAAACTTTGATCAAGCGTTTCATAAACAAGGACTTCACCACTTGCTCGAAGAAACAATTGGTAAAATTCTCAAGGAAGAGTTTGACATTAAGAGTTCTTGCATTTTGAGACCGAGTCTACTCAGGGACAAACTATGCGATAAAAGGATTCTTATTGTCCTAGATGATGTGCGTGATTTACTGGCTGCAGAGTCCTTCCTTGGAAGGCTCGACTGGTTTGGTCCTGGAAGCGTGATAATCATGACCTCTATGAATAAACAAGTGTTTGCCTTTTGTCAGATCAACCATATATATGAGCTTCAGGGTTTAAACAAGGACCAGGCTCTCCAGTTATTCTCCCAAAACGCCTTTGGAAAAGATGTGCCAGAGGAAAATGATAGAGAACTATCAAGGAAGGTGATTGACTATGCTAATGGAAACCCGTTAGCTCTCAGCATTTATGGCCGAGAGCTAATGGGAAAGAAGTCAGAAATGGAGGTAGCATTCCTCATGCTCAAGCAGTGTCCTCCCCAAAAGATTAAAGATGTGCTAAAAAACGTCTATAGTGCACTTGATGACAATGAGAAGAACATTGTTTTGGACATTGCTTCTTTCTTCAAGGGAGAAAATGTCAACTATGTAGTGCAAATGCTTGAGGGACTTCGTCACCTTCCACGCATTGGAATAGATTTGCTTGTGGACAAGTGTTTGTTAACTATATCAAAAAACACAGTGCAAATGAATAATCTGATCCAAGACACCTGCAAAGAAATCTTCATTGGAGAAATTGAGAGCTGCACCAGAATGTGGGAACCTTCCAGCATCAGATATTTACTAGAGGATGATGAACTTCAAGCAACTGGAGAATCCAGTGCAACGCCTAAATATGGTTTGGTCTGTCAAATTCTTCTATATGCATACTATTTAAAAATGAGCCAAACTTCTTGATTTATCGATTTTCCTTGTTCTTTCAGGTCGTTGAAGACATAGAAAGCATAATTCTGAACACATCAAACTTAAAATTTGATGTCAAACATGATGCCTTCAAGAATATGTTTAATCTCAGGTTCCTAAAGATATACAGTTCTTGCTCTAGATATGTTCTTGGACTCAACTTTCCCAAGGGACTCGATTCTCTGCCTTGTGGGCTAAGGCTCATCCACTGGGAGAACTACCCATTGCAATCTTTGCCTCACGATTCTGACCTTGAAAATCTTGTTGAACTTTGTATGCCCTACAGTCATCTTCGGTCACTCGGGACGGGAACCAAGGTAGGCTAAATCCGGTGTTTTTATCTAAGCCTACTTATACAACTGTACTATTATTCATTTTCCATTTTTATGTTTTTTGTTCAGAACCTTAAGATGTTGAAGAGGATAAGACTTTGTCATTCCCAGCAGCTAGTTGAATTTGATATAAAAGCTCAAAATATTGAGCTAATTGATCTACAAGATTGTACAAGATTGCGGAATCTTCCAGATACGAGTCAATTACAACATCTTCGAGTCGTAAATCTCTCAGGATGCACAGAGTTCACAAGTTTCCAAGGAGCTCCACCAAATATTGAGGAATTACATCTCCAAGGAACCAGTATAAAGGAAATACCAATATCCGTTGTGAGCCACTCAACCAAAAAAGTTAAGCTGGACCGCCAAAAGCTTTTGAATCTTCTAGAAAACTTTCAGGATGTTGAGCATATCGACTTGGAGAGTGTAACAGATCTGGTAAAAGTAAGCTCATATAATCAAGGTTTTGGCAAGCTTGTCCACTTGAACATGAAAGATTGTTCTCATTTGAGAAGTCTTCCTGAAATGGTCAGTTTAGATTCTCTCCAAGTTCTACAGCTGTCTGGTTGCTCAGAACTTGAGGAAATAAAGGGTTTCCCAAGAAACATGATCAAGTTATATCTTGGTGGAACCGCCATACGAGAAGTGCCACAACTTCCCAAAAGTCTAGAACTCTTGAATGCTCATGGTTGTGCATATCTGAAGTCGATTTCTTTGAACTTTGAGAAGCTTCCTAGGCACTACATCTTCAGTAATTGTTTCAATTTTTCTTCGCCAGTGATTGCTGAGTTCTTAGAGAATGATCTGGCTAGATCAGTAGCAAGTTTAGAAAGAGCACAACAACAGGTTTATATATAATTCTTCTCTCCCTTCACTTTAACATAAATTCTAATGCACGTACATGTTATCTGATTGGATTTTCCGATATGGCCTTTGCTTGAATAGGAAGTCATCAAAGCACCTCAAGTCATCATATGTATTCCTGCAGGCGCACGTCAGAGATCCTCGTTTCTCTTACAAGAAGGTAGAAATGTAATGGTAGATTTAGCTCCTTGGACGCAAAAACCTTTCTCTGGCTTTGCGATGTCAGTTGTGGTATCATTTCAGGATGATTACCACAACACCGTAGGTCTTGGCATTAGGTGCAGATGCACATGGGGGGCTAGGTTCGAAGAGAGAATGTTTCAATGTTGGGCTCCGAGGGAAGCTCCAAACGTTGAATGGGATCACATATTTATCTTATATGATGCCCAAATGCATCCCAGTGGTAGTGAAGTCGAATTTGAGTTCGAGACGGTGAGTTGGGAAAACGAGCTATTAGGTGATAATTGCAAGGTGACTCAATGTGGTGTCCAAATAATTACAACTCCAACATTTGATACAATACCTAGTGAGATTACAAGAGAAAGTGAAGCTACAAGTATTATTGAAGAGCATCCTCCAACATCTTCCAGAGTGCTAGAGGCAAGGACCCCTAATCCTCTTTCATCCAGCGAGCCGCCTAAGGCTTCTAGTGCACGTAGTAAGTTAAGATCCACAGGAACTATGTTTTGGAAGTGGATCAGAACTATCAGAAGAGACAAAAAGAAGGAAACGTTAACAAATCGTGAACAAGTTGATTTAACACAACAACCAACTATAATCCGTGTGAAGATGAGACCTTGTTGATTAACCAAAAAAAGATCAAAAGTAATCCAAGCTTCTAATCAAGATGTTTTGGGTTAAGTTACTTTTGGGGACCACATGGAGGAGCCTCTCCACTTTGTCTTCTTGTGCATTAGGTTTGAGGATGTATCCTCTATATATATAAGTTGAGATCGTGAGAGAGAGATGTGAGAGAGTGTAGCCACACAAATACATAGAACTATAGAAGGTGAGAGAATCATGTAGAAAGCATAAGCTTTGGGGTTGGGTTTTCTCATAGAACAAAGAGTGGTGCTTAGAGTGAGTTCTTGAGAGTGAATCACTTGTAACTCTTGTATGTATGTTCTCTTCTAGTGGATTCCGAGCTGAGACTCGGTCCAGATGTAGCATCTATTGATGTGAACTGGGTAAACAAATTTGTGTGTGTGCTCCCTTCTCCTCCTCCTCTCTTTTCTTTCATTGCTCTGTTTTTTCTGCAAGTTCTCTGTTTTAACAGAGGTTTCCGTTTTTTGACATTAAGCAACTTCGGATCTTGGTTTGTTGGGGGTTTAAGCTCATAAAGTTAACGCCTTTGAGCCTCTAAATCCTAACAGAGTGGTATCAGAGCCCAAAGGTTCTGTGTTTTGTGATTCTCAAGCCAAGAATCATGGTATTTTTCAAGATAGAAGTGGTAGAGCTTGATGTTTGTTGAAGCTTTGCTTTGTGGAAGGAGAAACTCGTGTCTGGTTTTCTAAGCATGAGTAAAGCATTGAGATTTTAGGAAAGTCTCAGATCCAGGAGAAACAAAAGCAAAAAAGAGAGAAAGAAGATTCATATCTAAGAGAGAAGAGATCTAGAGAAAGAAGGAAAGTGAAAAGAAGTGGAAAGGTTGGATCTTTGGATCGGTGGAGTAGTAAGACTCCTTATCCTTAAGCATCCACGTTCTTTTCTTTAGAGAGCTTCGTTGTGTAGAGACAAGAAACGTCTCAGGTGAAACAACAAAGTAGAAGCTCTTGGTAAATGGTGCAAAGGAAAGGAAGAAGCCATAAGACTCTTTCTTGGTAGAGCATCATTGGGTTTTCGTAAGTGTTGAGAATGATTGTGGAGACATGAGTGTCTCTGGCTGGAAAAGCAAGCTAAGTCTCTTGGTTAATAGCACAAATCAGAGAAGAAGTCATGGATTTTGCTATAGAGAAAAAGATTGGCACGGAGAGGAATCGCGGAGGCTTGGTGAACAAACAGTCACCGGATAAAGTTGCGATGCTGGCCGGAAAATCGATTTACAGTTGATCGGAGGTAAGGGACGAAGTCAGGTCACGACAGTCTCTTTTCCTATGTTGGGCCAAGATGGGCCTCTCCTTTTATTAGTAAATATTTTGGGCCAAAATTATTTACTAATGTCCAAGAGCAAAAGAGGAAGAAGACGTGTTATTTTTTTTTCCCTCTTTACGCTTCTCTTTTGATAAGGTTTCGAGACTGAAGCTCACAGAGATTTTCGACAACTACAGAAGCTTCGCCACAGTTGTAGAGACTCTGGTAGATGGTGCTTCAGTTATTGTGTGTTAATATCAGGAAGGGGAGCTCCAATATGTTAAGATCGGAGCTTAAACGCGAATTGAGGATTCATGTGAGCGAACATGATTCTCAAGGATTTACGGAAACCTTCCTGGAGAAATTCAGAGATAGATTCAAGGAGCATATGATCGAAGATGGGATTTCTTGATCATTGTTGGAGGAACCGGTTAAAAGTTGGTGTAAGGATCAAAACATCAACTTCAAGACTCATTTTTTGGGGGAGACGTCAAGTCTGATTCCGCTGCAGTCACAAGGTATTTGTGATGCTCTTTATTGAAGTTTATGATTTGCTCTGGATCTGCATATTTGAAGGAATTAAAAGCTGGTTAGAACACAAGGTTATGTACTGATTTCACATAGAATTGGCCAAGTTTCAGTGTGGTAAAATCAGTTGCAGGTGGTGTTCAATTACTGTTGGACTCACAGCCTCGGAAACTCATAAATTCATGGGACGCTTTAGAAGCTTGAATTTATGTGTATTAGGCTGTTGAGTATCAGTAAGGTTTTCTGGATTTTATGGAAAGGATTTGCAGGTCAGTTTTGAGTGAAGCAGGTCAGGATTCATTTTCTTCATAAAAAATAGGAGGTAGGGGAACGCATTAAGTATTTACCTAAACCTGTCATTTTTGTACTTGCTGTTTTATTTTCGAATTATTTCTTCAATTAAGAAATTCAGAATTATCAAAGAATTGATAAAATAACTAAGACGGCTCTCTCTTTAGCTCTATGTCTCTTATCCCTAGGAGGTCTTCCTCCACTAGCAGGTTTTTTTCGAGCAGAGACATGTCTGTTGGAACATCAAAGTTTTGAAACAGCACAAGCTGTTACTGTCCTGTGTCGAGACGATGTGCTGTATCAATGAAAAGTTGTTGGTATATCAGTGTTATTATCAGTATAAGCTGATAAAAAACAGGAAGTCTCGAGGTGTACACTTCAATGGTTTGGCTGAGTTTTGAAAGGGGTTTCGGTCGCAGGTTTATCTCTGTGTGAAGCATTAAGTTCTTGTGAATGAGTGAGTCTACAGGTTGTGGATCATCAGAGAACGTGAAGCTACACGGCTGCTATTTTCAGAGGGAATGCAGCAAGGTTTTACAAGTCTGGTTGGTACAGGCTGGATAGTGTATGAGCTCTTGTTTTGAGAGTGTAAGCTCTTAAACAGTGCAGCAGAAGCATAGATTCATGTTTTGTGCAGATCTGTGTTTGATATAACACATGGTAATTCTGCTGGAATGAATCTAAGAGAACAAGCAGTTCTTTTCTCGGGTGGAGCAATGTTTTCTCTTATTATATCTTGTAGTTTTGAATCAGATCTTCAAGTGACAAAAGAAGTATCTGATGCTATGAAATTGGCTATATTTTTTTTTCTTGTGTCGAGAGTCTTCCTAGCCAGAGGTGTTAGGCGGCGTGTCCTGTTCTTTTGAACAGCGGTACAAGATAAGCATATGGTGGAATTTGTTGAAGGGAAGTACAAGATTTGATTTCTGGGATTGAGGTTTGGTTTGATGGTGTATCAGCCTAAGTTGGTTTACTATTAGATCATGAAGAATTCTCCAAGTCGAGAGGACAAGGTTGCTGAAGTAAAGAAAAGTTCTTGGTGGTTCTTTTGGGTAGAAGTGGATTAGCTTGAGTGGCTACAGGAAGAAAGGAGATATGTCACATTTTTTGGCACATTTTCTCAAAGGTGAAGCCAAGAAAACTCATTCCGATACATTAGAACGTGTGATTGGATCGAAGAAGCAGTGAAGAGCAGTTTAACTCAAAGAAGTAAAGCAGAGCTTACAAAGACAGAGTAACATCCATTTTTTTTATGGTTCTGGTGGAGCTATGTTCATGGAGGTTGTCTTGGGTATGTAGCTTAATGGTTGAGTCAAAAGGCTGCATAAATCTGTTGATTAAGATTCATGGAAGTTCAGTTTACCAAAAGAAAGTAAAATCAAGAACTGGTGGTTATCAATGAGTATTCAGCTCAAAAAGGGTTAAAATCTGGGGTAAAAGCTTGCTTACAGATTTGGTTTTAAGCTGGTTGTTGGTAAAGACTATTCAGAAACGGATTGCAGATTCTCTTAATAGAATTGCAGGTTTCTAGAATAAGTTGCAGGTCTCTGGAAATTTTTTCAGAGAAGACACTAAGGTGTAAACTGAGATGAAGACATTGAAGTGGTTCGGTGAATTCTTGTTAGAAGAAACTGAAAGAGACAAGTGCATGTGATGCAGGTTTTGTCTCAAGAATGTTTACTTCTGGAATGTTGAATTGTTGTGTATCAAGCTTGATAACAACTCATCTCAAGGCTGGTGTTAGGCAAGTAAAAGGGAGTCCTAAAAGGATACAAATGCTGGGAATTTAAATTGCATTTGGAAGATAACAACTAAGGAGTTTCAAGTTGTTGTGTTTGCATCAAGAGGAGTTTATGTAAGTATCTTCTCAGGAAAAGAAACTTGCAGGTCATTCAAGTGAAGTATCTTCAAGTATCATGTGATGATAAAGAAGAAAAGGCTTTGGTTTGAGTCTAGACATTGAATGTTGCAAGGTTCAAGTCGTTTGGTGAAGTTCTGCAGGTTTTGCAGGTCTGTTCTACAGCAGGAAGTGCATCAGGGTTCTAGAATTGATGTGAAATTTGTTGTAAGGATTGTCTCAGGGTTATCACAAGGTTTCGTTGATGAGAGACAAGTTTAAACTCTGCCGGTAATTGGTCTGTTTTAACAGAGGGATTGAACAAAGTTATGTTCAAGTTCTGTTTGGTTAAACAGGTGTTGTGAAGGTAATCTCAGGTTGTTGTGGTACTCAATAGGCTGTCGAGATTGTCTACATGGTGAATCAAGAGCTTCAAGTTTGAGGCTAAGTTGATTCAGTTGTCTGCATTTGATTCAAGTGAATTGAAAGGGTTTTGGTCTCAATGCGCATGAGGAAATCCTAGAAGCTAGCAAGGGAATCAAGTTTTGCAGAGGGTATTTGATTTTTTCAGTCATTGCAACATGCTAATGGCTTTAACATAAGCCATGGTGGAGAATGTGTGATTGAATGTTCTATAAGCGGTGAAGCTTATGGAATTTTCTGTTGTGATTAACAAGCTGGAGGCATTTTTTCTTGACTTGTTAAAGTAGTTTTATGAGCGGTGACTTCAAGATTCAAGTGTTGAATGCATCAGGAGGTGATCATGGAAGAGTTGAGCTTAATGCAAGTTTGCATTGGAGCGGGT
Source organism: Barbarea vulgaris (assembly GCA_963667165.1). Taxonomy (NCBI): domain Eukaryota; kingdom Viridiplantae; phylum Streptophyta; class Magnoliopsida; order Brassicales; family Brassicaceae; genus Barbarea; species Barbarea vulgaris. The sequence continues at coordinate 7,928,698 of OY763891.1, forward strand.
TTTCACAACTATGATGAACTGCGGATGTGTTGATGGCTCAGGTTCAGCAAGGTGAATAGTTACATCTGAAGTGCATTGAACATAAGTTGAATGCTGAAAGGGTCGAGCAGGTTTAGAGTTTTATAAACTGCTAAGTGCCAAGTCTGAGAAATCATACTCAGGAACCAATACTGGAATCTAAAGATTTAGAGGAAGGTATTCTCTCTCTTTCTCTCAAGTGTGTGCAGGTTGTTTGAATTGATCAACATGTTCTCAGGTGGAGATTTTTGAAGATGAGACCTTGTTGATTAACCAAAAAAAGATCAAAAGTAATCCAAGCTTCTAATCAAGATGTTTTGGGTTAAGTTACTTTTGGGGACCACATGGAGGAGCCTCTCCACTTTGTCTTCTTGTGCATTAGGTTTGAGGATGTATCCTCTATATATATAAGTTGAGATCGTGAGAGAGAGATGTGAGAGAGTGTAGCCACACAAATACATAGAACTATAGAAGGTGAGAGAATCATGTAGAAAGCATAAGCTTTGGGGTTGGGTTTTCTCATAGAACAAAGAGTGGTGCTTAGAGTGTGTTCTTGAGAGTGAATTGATATATCATGGTTTTTATGGGTTTTAACCATGATATAAGAGTCTTTAATCGTGTCTTTTTGGTATTTTTAGAGTCTATTAGAGTCTTTTATCTACAGGTATGCATTTAGGACTAATGTGAAGAATATGGGAGATTTTGGAGCAAAGACCAAGAAGTTGCATCGAAGGATCATGTTTTGAGGCGATATGTGACTGGGTGTCGATCGACACCAGCCATGCGTGTCGATCGACACCACAGGCGGTCAACTTCGGAGATTTTGGAAGATTTACAATTTTGCCCAGAAGTTTCCATTATTTCAACATTAGTTCCTGTACGAGTTTTTAGCTATATATATTGTGTTTTAGATCAGGGTTTTAAGAAAGGAGGAAGCAGCAGACTCTCTATCTATCTCAAGCTTGTATCATCTTTCTCTAATCTCTGATACTCTTGTTCTCTACTTTTATATTATTGAATGATTTCTATTCATATCATGATGATTGTTTCTTTCACCATGTCTGAGTAGTTTCCCTTGTTAGGCTATGGGTTTTCAAAGGTTTCTGAGGAATTGTTGAACCAGTGATTTATTAGGGTTAATTGATAGAGTTCTTCATCTAGGATTGAACTTACTGCTTATTCTAGATTCGCGACCTAGAATCTGATTTAGGGTTGTTAATTGACATGAAAGTGTAATTGATTGCTAGATCTATCTTAGGTGAGCAAAATACCTATTTGCAAAGGAATTTGGTTTAGGGATTTTGTGAACAAATTGAACCTGATCATTACTGCTTGTCTGGATCTTAGAATTAGCAAAAGAATTTGGAATTCTAGATTCAGGGATAGATAGTTTACGCAGCGGAAGCTGGTAGGTTTTACAATTGTGTTTGAGTTCTAGAACGGTTCTTAATTATAATCCTGATGATTCAATTAATTCACAGTTCTGAAGATTCCTGAGATTTCCCTATGCCTAGCGTTTTTCTCCATTGATTTACACTTCGTTTAATTACTCGCATTGCAATTTCATTACTTTACACTTTGTTTAGCATAATACTTTTACTGGGATTTATTGAGTTTTTCATAGTCCTTGTGGATTCGATCCCTAAGTACTACAGTGATCTCTTAATTTGAGAGAGTAGCTCAGGGTAAATTTGAGCATATCATGAATCACTTGTAACTCTTGTATGTATGTTCTCTTCTAGTGGATTCCGAGCTGAGACTCGGTCCAGATGTAGCATCTATTGATGTGAACTGGGTAAACAAATTTGTGTGTGTGCTCCCTTCTCCTCCTCCTCTCTTTTCTTTCATTGCTCTGTTTTTTCTGCAAGTTCTCTGTTTTAACAGAGGTTTCCGTTTTTTGACATTAAGCAACTTCGCATCTTGGTTTGTTGGGGGTTTAAGCTCATAAAGTTAACGCCTTTGAGCCTCTAAATCCTAACAATCCGCCGTTGAGAGAATCTCCCTAGTTACTTGTACTGTACTGATCTCTCTATATCTTTTTAGCATATATAGTCTATTTGGTCTAACTAAGCTCTTGACTAACTCATATTATTGAGATCATATATATTCTATTTGGTCTAACTAACTCTTGACTCTTGTTATGATGTTATCATATCAATAAACTCACATATATTGTCAGTAATGTTTGTCATTGTTCAAATGTATTCTCTATCTCTCTTTTTTTTTTTTTAACTAATTCCTCAGCCTATATATTCGAGCTTGCTTAAGCTGCTTCTAATGGAGGCATGTAGACATGTAGTGTTCAAGTCTCCGAAATAAGCAGTATCCTAAATAATGGTTTTATTTTTTTTCAGTTTGTCTTAGATGTTGAAATGAAGGCCCAATATAAACCAATTTTTCAAGGCCCATTACAGCCGAGTAGAGTTTGTAATGAGTTTATGAGATTTCGCGTAGCTTATGAGATTCCGGTTTCACGACCTCCACCGTCTTCTTCTCCTCCGTCTCGCCACGGTGTCTTAGATTTTGTCTCGCACAGCTTCGGCGAATTTGGAATCATTCTCTATCCGTATAGGTTAATCCATAATTGTAAGTTCGTTTATTTTATCTTCAATTTATCCTGGATTTGGTTTATTTATGTTTCCTTCTTCTCTCCTAGAGAACCATGGAGTTTCGTGTTTTGGGTTTGCCCGTTACTGATTTGTATACCTTTCGTCTTCGTTTGTTACTTTGTCTGCTGATTTAGCTTTCTAATTTCATCTCTGTTGAATTTTGACAAATGGCTCATATTTTATCGAGATTGATCTCACACCTTTTGCCTTTTATTTCGTGAAAATCTTACAATCTTCGATTTTTTTTCGAGCGTCCTTTGTTAGCAAATCGATTTTCATGTTTGTGCATATGTCTTCTCTCTTTGACTTCCTCTAATTGTATAAAAATCAGAATCAGAATGGGTTTGTGTGCTTATTTGATATACTCAACCACACACATATCACTGTTATGAATTTTACAGAACGCCTTTTTGTTGGTTATCTAAGTCGTCTCTTTAAGATTTTAGCTTATGGGGATTGATTTGGTGAATACAACTGATGCAAAGCTTGAATCTCTTATCCCTTTTGTTCTGTTATGCTGCAGAGACAAATAGCTAAAATATAAATTTGTTTACTGGCAAAGATGTCGGTCACAGCTGGAGTGAGTAAGGCTCCAATTGCTGTAAGGGAAAAACTACAAGGTGGAATTGGATAGACTAAAGTTAAAAGATATTGGCCTGGAAAAGCTCCTGAGTGGGCTGAGGAACCCGAAGAAGATGAGGATGTTAGGATGCACAAGGTTTCTGTTTTGGATAGAGCTTTTCCAAAGCAGGATGATCTGGGTGTTGCTAGGAAGGATGATCCAAGGCTGCGTCGTTTAGCTCAGACCAGAATTGAAAACCGTGATGATGTTAGAGCTGATCATCGGCGAATTAGACAGGCTGAGATTATATCTACTGAAGAAGAGGAACTGAGGAATCAAGAGATTAAAGAGGAGGAAGAAGATGAAGATTGGAAGAAAGAAGAAGAAGAATTAGAGAAAAAAATCTTAAAAGAGCACAAGAGAAGGCTGCTCTACTTCCTGAAGAAGAAGAATAAGAGCTAGAAGATGAAGAAGAGGAGGAGGAGGAGTCTGAGTACGAGACTGATTCAGAAGATGAGATGCCTGGTATTACCATGATCAAGCCTGTCTTTGTACCAAAAGCTGAGAGGGACACTATAGCAGAGCGTGAGCGGATTGAGGCTGAAGAACAAGCTCTTGAGGAATTAGCAAAGAGAAAACTGGAGATAAGAAAAATAGAGACAAAGCAAATAGTGGTTGAGGAAGTTAGGAAAGATGAAGAGGTACGGAAGAACATGCTATTGGAAGAAGCTAATGTTGGAGATGTGGAAACTGATGACGAAATCAATGAAGCTGAGGAGTACGAAATTTGGAAGACAAGAGAGATTGGTAGGATCAAGAGAGAAAGAGATGCAAGGGAAGCTATGTTGAGAGAGAGGGAACAAATAGAGAAGTTGAGGAACATGACAGAGCAGGAGAGGAGAGAATGGGAGAGGAAGAATCCGAAACCTTCATCAGCTCAATCGAAAAAGAAATGGAACTTCATGCAAAAATACTACCACAAGGGGGCCTTCTTCCAAGCAGATCCTGATGATGACGCAGGCTCTACTGGAACCGATGGTATATTTCAGCGCGATTTCTCTGCTCCAACTGGTGAAGACAGGTTGAACAAATCGATTCTGCCCAAAGTTATGCAAGTCAAGCACTTTGGTCGTAGTGGAAGAACTAAATGGACGCACCTTGTCAATGAGGGCACAACAGATTGGAGTAACCCGTAAGTTTTCTGCTTGCTTACATTTTTGGTTAGTCATAGGGACAGGCTTTGATTTCGAAGCTCTTGGTGCTGACACTAAACGCCATCGTATCTTTTAAATAGAAGCGTTACTGTGAAATCAAATGTGAATCTCCACCAACCGAGACATTCGCTCAGAAGCCCCTATATTGGAAAGGGAAATCTCAAAACACCAAGTTGTAAAATAGATTTCTTTTAGAATTAAATTTAATTCGAAAAATGGGTCTTTTACGAGTAACCCTAGTAAAACATAAATATTTACAAAAAAACCTGGATCTAACCGACCCGACCGACCAGACCGACCCGACCGACCCGACCGATCCGAATCGAAACCGAGATCTCTACCGAAAACCCGAATCTCGACTGTTTCGTCTTTTCCTCTTTTCAAATTTTCTGGAAATAAAAATCGAAACTATAAAAAAACCGCTCTCCTCCTCCTCTCTCTCGAGCTCTCTCTCTCTCTCAACCCAGAAACCTTCAATATTCGGAAAAAGGGTATCTCTTCTCCTCTGTGTTTAATTTTGATTGTCAGAGAAAATGGTGAAGACAAGGGGAGGAAACAAAATCGGAAGGAGTGAAGGTGAAGGAGTCTCAGAAGAAGAGATTCTGATTCGGTCATCTCCTGTTGTTGGCCGGAATGAAGAACAAGAAGATACAGAGCGCGGAAGTACAAGCGAGTCAAGGGTAAGTAGGAGATAGTTGGATTCTATCTATTATTTATCTTAATTCGAGTTCTGTATCTCTGATTTAAATCGAATGAGCTCGATTCGATTGATTGGAATGGACATGAGGGCTAATGTAGTTAGGGTTTCAAGTAATAGTAGTAGGAACAGAATAAGTAGAACTATTGTATAACTCGTTGAACTCCATTTATTTTTAGGGAAATTTTTGAAATGTATAACTCGGTAAAATTTGATGTGGCAGGGTTCGGAGGAGCCACTACAGCCACTACAACCTCTAAGGATGTACTTCCCGCATTCGGAGTATATGAAGAAGATAAAGTTAGGGACGAGGTGTTTTATAGCTGAAGCTTTGGAAATCCTAGATAATTTAGATTATCCGCTGTCTAGGGAAGAGAGGGAGCGGTTTGAGGAGCATCCGCAATTCAAACACATATTCCACATGCCAAGGGAGAAAAACCACAAGGTTATGGGAATGTGGATGCTCCTTCTTCGAACTGCAGAAATAGAGAAAAAGAAGGAAGCTTGGTTTGTTGTGAATGGGACTCCCATCCGGTATGGCATTAAAGAACACGCCTTGATATCTGGATTCAACTGCTGCAACTATCCCGTTAATTATAAAAAAGCGGGGAGTGATGCCTTTAAGAATACGTATTTCAAGGGGAAGAAAACAATTAGATATGAAGACGTGAAAACAAAGCTAAAGGAAATGGTACCGGTGAATCGTTCTCGAGATAGGCTGAAGATGGCTGTCCTCTTCTTCTTATTCAGCATAGTGATAGCGCAAACAAAGAGTACCGGAAAGGATGCATCCCCCGTGGATAATTTATTTGTAAGAGCGGTGGGTGATCTAAATTTTTGTAAGACTTTTCCTTGGGGGAGATATTCTTTTGATTTCATGCTAAAGGAGATCAAGCACACGATGAGTCATTTCCAAGGGACTGTGAAGGGTACGTTATGGCCGGTTCCAGGTTTCTGTATTCCCATGGAGGTAAGTAAAATTGATTTTAGGTATTGGTCAAGTTACTAAGTCTTAATTGAAGCTAACTCTTAGTATTTGTGTGTTGTGTAGCTTTTAGCATTTGAGGCAATTCCCGATTTGGGGAATAAATTCTTAGAAGATTATCCAGGGGCCGACGAAAATTGTCCTAGGATGTGCAAGAGAAGGTTCAAGAAAGGGGAAAGTAAAGGGTTTCCGCTTTCGGAAATATATAAAGCTCTTGTTACAACTGTGGTGAGTTTTCATAGTTATCTTTAGCATTTGATTTATTTTGTGTTTTCATGTTTTTAAGCGTTCTTCGTTGTTAACATTCACCAGGACATCGATAGTATCCTACCTGTTAGAGATGAAGAAATCTCCCTTATGGCTGAGATCACTGAAGTAGAAGACGACGATGATGAGCATGATGTTGTTGTTGCTAGTTGGATGCATTGTATTAGTAAAGGATTAACCATTTCGCTAGACGAGATGTACAACCAAGATGTGGCAACCCGAAGAGAAGAGGAAACCCAAGAAGAGGAGGAACCTCTAGATGCAGCAACGATGGATGACCCCCATCCGACATACAAGGATTTAGCTGATTTGGTGAAACTTGTAACGAACCTTGAACAAGATTTTAGATCACAGATGCAGTTCATTGTAGAGAAGGTTAATTATTTGGAAGCTGCTGTAAATGAGGTACAAGTATGTGTGAAGGAGGTCCAAGAATCTGTGAAGGAGGTTCATGGTTCTGTGAAGAACTTAGAGAAGGAGAAGGAGAAGGTAACATTTGTGTAACATTTGTGTAAGACTTTGTAAGACTTGGTAGTACTATAGTGTATAACTGGTAATACTAGTGTATAATTGTATTCGATTGTAGGTGACTGCAGTCCCAGCAGGCGAGGGTAAGGGTGTTTCCATAGACCCATCAGTGGAGCCTACGGCAACTTGCACAGACACAGCTGACGAGCCTACGGCGACTTCCATAGAACCAGGAGAGGCAGAAAATGCAGAAAATGCAGAGGCAAATGCAGAAAATGCAGAGGCAAATGCAGAAAATGCAGCAAATGAGGATGGTGAAGAAGGCAAAAAGGGTGTTAAACGAGGTGCATTAGAGGTGAACCTGACAAAGAGGGTGACAAGGTCCACAAAACAAAAATTGGTCTGAAGACTTTTCCTTGTTAAACTTGGATTTATAATATAGAGATCTCTTGTATATTGGTATTTTATTTGAATTCTTAGTACTTGAGGGAAGGACCCGTCATTTTCAACCCGTACAATTTGTCTTGCCTTTAAAAAGTGCTATATCACTCTTGTATTTATTTATTTGTAAGCGTAATTTTCTAAACAAGGGAAATAGGTAAGTCTTTCAAAATAAACATAAGTCTTTCAAAATAAACATAAGTCTTACAAGGCTTCATCCTACTCTAGTCTTCAAAAATAAACATAAGTCATTCAAACATAAGTCATTAAAACATAAGTCTTTCAAAATAAACATAAGTCTTACAAGGCACCAGCATACTCTAGTCTTTCAAAATAAACATAAGTCATTCAAACATAAGTCTTACAAGGCACCAACTTTTTATTTTAAGGACCGGAAAGAAACTGGACTTCAACCTCAAGCCTACCTACCAACTCTTTGAGGTTTGCAATCTCTTCAACATTGTTTTTCACCTCTTGACGCAGTTGGTTGATTTCAAACTCATGAACGTTGAAAAGCCCCCGAAAATTCTTTTCAACATCCATTCTCACCTTTCTCGTTTCTTCTTCGATAGCAAGTTCCCAACATTTTCGAAGGTGTAAGCCATCATTCTGCACATAAAGACATATATATCATCATATAAGAATACAAGACATATATAGACATATATATCATCATATAAGAATACATTAATGACATTAATGTATAAGCGATGTAGTCTTCTTCTCACCTTAAACTCATCGCATGTTAAGAATTTCTTTCCTATGGTTCGCGGTTCAGTTGAGATCTCTTCGATCATTTTACCACCACATGGACATCTTGACGGAGGAAGGCCAAAGTCACCATCAGCTATTAATGTACGCATTTCCTCTTCTTTCCTGTTTCGCTTCATTTCATAGTACCAAGGGTCCCTCTCACATAGTTTATCCATTGTAACCTAACAAAACATAGTGATTACCTAGTTCAATAGATGACATAATGACCTAATTCAATCGAGGACCTAATTCAATCGAGGACCAAAATTCATACAAAAATAATTGATTCAAAAGTGATTCTCAGAAAATTCACAGAAAAGCTTACCCGAATTGAGCGGAGTTGTAGATGGATGAGATGATGGGGGTAAATCTGTCGAAGGAAAGAGAGGAGGAAGAGAGAAATAAGAGATTTTTTCTCAATTATAAAGGAGACATAAAGGACCGAGTCTCGTGAATTAGAAATTGGAAATGGAGGGGAAAAAAATTGGAAATGGAGGGAAAACAAAATGAAGAGAATTTTTTGGTATAAGAAATTTTGGCTTGGGCGCGAAAACAATTATCCCACGTGCGCCATTCATTATCCCACATATGCGCCGCCAAAGTATACATAGTAATACGTAAGAAAGTAGTAATACCAAATACCCATAGTAGTTCTACTTTTGTTGTTTTCCATTATAGGTAGTATTACATATAATTAAGATTTGTTTTTTTAGTTTTACAGGTGATTTAGATTGATTAATAAGTATTTCCATGTGTTTTATGCATCAATAAAGCTGAATACATATATTCTTGTAACTAAATCATCATAACGTCGTTATTATTCACAAATATGGGGGTAATAGTAGTTATTTTAAAGTTGTTCACAACACCTAATAGTAGTTATTTTAATTTTTCCATGTTCATACTTTCCATGTTGATAATGTAATTTTTCAATGTTGGTACTTTCGATCAAATTTGTATTTTTCCATTTTAATTTAATTTGTATTTTGATCAAATTTGAATCTAGACAATTTAATTTGTATTTTGATCAAATTTGAAACTCCAATTTAATTAAACAAAGTAGTACTCCCCCATTTGAACAACAAAAAACAACAACCTTGTCCGGAAAACATCAAAATGAGTAATTAAACAAAAAAACATTTAACAAAAGAAATTAAAAACATATGCATGCAGTCACGATAAAACATATGCATAACATTTTTTGACTCTTCAACCCCCTCCTTTGAAGATCTCTGCAGAAGTTACGAAGAAACATTGGTAACGGCGCCAGCTTCCCCAACTGGAAGTTCTCCCATTCTGCGGGGTCTGCTTCTAGCCTCCGTATTCCAACCTCCGTTTTCTCCAATTCCTTCAGCAGGTGAGCGTGGTATTTCACGTACGCCTTATGCTGAATCTTCATCTGACAAGCAAATCATACGAATAGAACCCATTTACAGCAAATCTAACAAAACAGAGGAGACTCGAATAGAACCCATTTACAGTAATACCAACAAAACAGAGGAGACTCGCATCAAATAAAACAGAGGAAGCAGAAGGTCGTACTTACCAGGTTCAACCACCTGTTAGTTTCGGTCCTTTGCTCTGAGGAGAAGTGAGCCGGCAATTGCGGAACTTGAACTTCACCAATGGCGAAGTTCCGGGGTTCAGAAACATATCCCGGAGACGCATTTGCGACTGGCGGGTGTATCCACGGTAACAGCGGCGTCTGAGAACGATCTACTCGAGTTACGGTGGGAGGACGACGAATGGGGGACGGAGAACGATCTACTCGAGGACGACCGAAATACCCGACGGTTGGTGATCGACTGCGACGGCGGTCAGGGGAACAGTCACCACTTTCATCAGAAGAAGTTCTTCCGGGAGAACCACGGCGGTCAGGGGAAGAGTCGCCACTTTCCATGATTAGAGATTTAGAGGAGAGAGATGCGTGACGTTTCTCGAGAAGATCTCTCTGATATAGAGAAGAGGGATGCGTGACGTTTAGTCTTCTATGTCGCGTCGCTTGACGTGACGTTAATAAATGGGCTTAACGAACTGATTAGAAACCCATTAGAAAATCCTGATCCATTAGAACCGGCCTTAAATAGATTACTAATTACTAATGGACTAATGGGCTCAAGTTTGACCAGTTTGGTTAATTTCACAAGAATTGAAACGCGAATAGTAATCATACCAGTTTGGTTAATTTCACAAGAATTGAAACACGAATAGTAATAATACCAGTTTTACAAACAGATTACAAATATACGAATTCTCAATATTCAAACACTACTATTTCCAAATAACCACCATTATAGTGATTGTCTCGGCCTCCTTTTATTCTGCGTCCTTGGACGCCTTTCCCCAGCCGAGGGAAATCTTTTTGTTTTCTTTCTTCCCGATTTTACTTTTCGATCCGGAGGTAAGATTTGTTTCCTAATTATCTCATCCGGGACATCCCATTGAGACCTATCTGGCACTAAATAGATTGTGTCGTAATATGCCATCGCCCACAGCTCCATTCAATAATATTTTGAACACAAATCATGTAATTGCATATCACGAACTCTATCATCACGCCTAATGAAAGCGGCTAGTGCGTGCACACAAGGTATCTTCTCAATATCGAACACCCTGCAACTACAACTTTTCTTTAGCAACTTCACCTCATAAGGCTTCCCATCACTACCGATAACATTGTATTCAAGCTCAAAACTGTTTAGCTCCGTCACTTTCAATTTCTCTGCTACAGCCCATAAATCATGCATGCTGTTCTCCACTAAAGGCACCATTTTATTTGCAATCGTTCCAGACACGGCCTCCTTTCGATGATCATTAAACCAACGAGAAAATGTTCCAATGATCTCATCAAGCATGGGTATTAAGGAGTACTTCCTTGCCTCCAGAAAAACACTGTTCAGTGATTCCACACAGTTGCTTGTATCTAAGTTGTATCTTTCTCCTGGAAAATAACACCTTGCCCATTTTTCTTTCACAGTAGTATCCTCCAAATACTTGGCTGCAGAAGGATACCTGATCTTAAATGGGAAAAATGTCAAAAAATTCGCGAACTTTCAAATTGTGGACGTTTAAAGCATGAACTTGCAAAATGCCGTTTTAATCATCAAGTTTTTCGTTGACTTTAAATTAAATAGCAAAGTTTTGTTGACTAAACCATTTTCAGCACGACGTTAAGTAAACAGACAGAACAACATTACAGAGTTAAATCCCCGTTACAATTCTCCGTTATCTGAAAACGCCATCGTTTTTGTCTTAATAAAACGACGTCGTTTTAACTGAATTGAAGAAACAAAATCCCCAAATCGATTTCTCTATTCTGAAATCGATATCTCAATTCTCAAATCGATTTTTGAAACCTCTCACCATTGAAATCAAAATCTCTTTGTCCGACCTTTCTCTCTTTTTCGTGGTTTTTTTTTGCTTATTCTGCTGTTACTATTCCAATGAGTTCAAGATCTGTGACATCAGGAGTCGTCGGAGACCGTGGTTTTCCGACGAAGTGTACGTGTGGCTTAGGTATCACGATCTTCACTGCTAAGACGCAAGAGAACCCAAGAAGACCATTCTTCCGTTGTATTAGCAAACGTGATGCGAGTTCATGGACAACCAAAAGGGATGTAAGTATGAAAGTTGTTTATGTTCAAATTTGAAGCAATTTTAGTTAATGATGTGTTGTTTGTTTGATTGTAAGTATGAATGTTGTTTTTGTTCAAATTTCAAGCATTGTTAGTTACTGATGTGTTGTTTGTTTGTGCATTAGAGTCATTTGTTTAAGTGGGTAGAGGATGCTGTGTAGGAAGAGCTCGAAGATGCTTTACCAAGAGTAGCAATGATGGCAAATGAGATAAGCGAAGCCAAATCTGTGGCAAATGAGTTAAACAATATGATACAAGAACTGAAGGAAGAAGCAATGGTGAGGAAAATGGAAATCCGCAAGTGGAAAGTATGCATGAAAGTATGTTTTTTGTGGCTATGCCTTATCACCATTGTGATTGTCTACGTATTGTTTGGTGAGGCAAATGGAAAGAAGGCAAATGGAAAGATGGTGCTTGGTTATTAGTTGTGGTGCTTGGTTGTTAGTTGTTGTAAAACCTTTGGTTGTGTTTGGTAATTAGTTGTGGTGCTTGGTTGTTTAGTTGTTGTAAACCTTTGGTTGTTGTTGGTTATTAGTAGTTGTAAACTTGTTGTAAACCTTTGACCTCAATGCATCTTGTTTGGTTTCAAATTAGTCAAAATGCATCTTGTTTGGTTTCAAATTGTTGTACTAAAATTGCAAACATTTGGTTACTCATATTACATTGGTTTCGGTTTTAAATTGTAGTACATGATAAAATCCACATAGTAGCAAAACACAAATCCTGAAAACAATCCAAACAACTTGAAACCATCTAAACAACCCAAAATACTGTTTTTGGCATATTCAAAGTTTTAAATGCCAAAACAGACATAGCTAGTCACCAAAACAGACATATTCATAGTTTTAAATGCGAAGACAAATAGAGCAAATCGCCAAAAAAATACTCTTCAAACTCCAAACTCAGTTTGAGCATTGAAACCATGATTCCCAACCTTGTAATCCTGATCCTGGTCCTTCCGGACCTTGTCCTTGTAATCTCTGTGATACTCTTCTCTGCAATCCTCCTCTCTGTGACCCTCCTCTCTGTGATCCCCCTCTCTGTGATCCTCCTCTCTGTGATCCTCCTCTGTGTGATCTCTGTGATCCTTGAGATGGCTGTGAAAGTGGTGGTTCTGATCTCTGTGATCCTTGAGATGGCTGTGAAAGTGGTGGTTCTTGAGATTGCTGTGAAAGAGGTGGTGCTTGAGATGGCTGTGAAAGTGGTGGTTCTTGAGATTGCTGTGAACGAGGTGGTGCTTGAGATGGTTGTGAAAGTGATGGTGCTTGAGATGAAACTCCTTGAGGTGGTGCTGGTTCTCCTTGCAATGGTTGTCCTTGTCCAAAAAAGATAATCCTTGGATCCTGATTTCATTCAATATATCAATAATCATTCACATATATATACAAAACCAAAATTAAAAAGAGGATACAAACCTCATCTTTTCTTGGTCGACGCCTTGGTCTTTTTGATGCACTTGGAACACTCGGATTCTGGCATCCTTGTTTATTGTGGCCTTCTTCCTTGCAATTCGAACATGTCATGACTCGGTGAATGCGTGATAAGGTTGTGTTAGCTGAGGAAGAGACAGTTTCATAAATTCCTTTCCTTCTGTCATGATTCTTTGGTCTCCCAGGATTGGCTCTTCTCCATGGAGGTGGCAACACACCTAACTTGTTCACTCTTGGCCACAAATTCATGCCTTGAACAGGCCCAATGCCATCATAGTATGTTTGCTGCCACATTCTAGCTGTGTACCACTCACTGACATAATCATCAACTTTCTTTTTTTGTCCTATAATGACAGATGCAGCATGCACACATGGTATGCCAGTCATCTGCCACTTCCTGCAACCACAAGTGGAATCATTCATATCGACAGAGAAAATGTCATTACCAAGTCGAACCTCATGTTTATCGTGCTTGGCCATCCATCTTTCACAAAACTGTGACCCAGCAATCATCTTCTCTATCTCAGCATGGGCTCTCTTTGTGAATCTAGTCTTCAATCTTCCAGCAATAACATACCTCTTCTCATTACGCACCATGCACTGCCTCCTAATGTCTTCCAACAAGTCTAGTAAAGGCTTCTTCCTCGCTTGTCGGATTGTTTTGTTGAAAGACTCACTGAGGTTGTTCAAGTTATCATTGCAGCAACTTCCTATCCTGAAGAAAGCTCTAGACCAAGTCTTCGGATTAGTCTTTAGTAGAGACTCATAAGCACTTGTATTGTAATTCTTCAGTTCCAGCATATGACCAGTAAATTCTCCCTGTGTGTAACTCCTAGCAATCTTCCAGAAGAGTCTTTGTAGCTTCATGTCATGGCTATTTCTCTTCCAGTTGTCCATGATGTGCCTAGCACATTGCCTATGTTCTGCTTCTTGAATGACATTGTGAATTGCTTTAACCAAACCCTGAAAACAAAATCTAGTTAAACAACAATTTGATGATTCAATCAAACAAAATTAAGCTACTAAATGACTGAAAAGATGATTCATACTAACCGATTGTTTGTCTGATATTACTGCTACGTTTCTTCCATCTAGAAGATTCAACTTTGTAGAGAGCATCTTAACAAACCAGTCCCAGTTATCATCATTCTCAATTTCCACTATTGCCCAAGAAATGGGAACAATCCTGTTATCACCATCTCTCCCAGTCGCTGCTAAGAGATGTCCTTTTACATCCCACTTAAGAAATGCACCATCTATTCCTAGGATAGGCCTACATGTCTGCTTCCACGAGTCTCTTTGTGACTTAAAACAGATAAAAAGACGAAAAAACCTTTGCGTGCTTCCAATGGTTGGCCCTGGAGTAGTCTCAATCTCAAATACAGTCCCTGGATTAGATCTGAAGATCTCTTCTTGATAATCCCATATCCTTGCAAAATGATCTTCATGAGTAGCTTTTCTATCTCTTAGAACCTTTGTCTTCGCCTTTGCACATTGGTCTTCAGTTACATTCAAGTTATACTCTCTCTTGATCTCCTCAACCATCTCTAGTTTGGTAATTTTTGGGTTCTTTCTCAACCTTTCTGAAAACAACCAAGCAATGGTTCCTTGCTTCAACATCTTAGAGTAACCCGACCTCACACATGAATGTTCATCATTGTAGATCTTTACTTGCATCTTATGTCTTTTCTTATCATAAGAGCAATAACATCTCCATGGACATTTTACATCAGTAGCAGAGCACTTTGCACCAACCCTCAAACATTGTGACCTATAAAGCTTAATGTCATATCTCGATTTTAGAGAATACCTCAAGACAGCCCTCTTGAAATCTTCTGGGCTATTGAATGTTTTCCCCAACCTTAGCAGCTCTTCAGGATCTTCAACTTCTAGAGGAGCTTCACCTTCGTCTTCAGGAACATCTTCATCATCACTATGTGACAGAGGTTCTGGAATCCTCTCTTCATCCCATATTTCATCTCCACTATCTGCATCAGTCTCGTTTCCATTCTCTGCTTCTCTCGCTTCCACTCCAAACTCAGCTTCAAAGTCCTCACAATTCTCTTCCTCTATCCCTATACCTCCTTTGTCTCTCTTGTCTGCATACTCAACCTCATCACAATCATCATCGTTAGCAACCTCACAATCATCACCACTTACAGCCTCAAGATCTTCTTCCATATCTACAGAGTTTGTCCTCTTTCTTTTTTTGGTCTTCTGTTTTTGTTTGGGTTGAGGAACATCCTGATCCTCTGAGATTATTTCAGCCTCTGTGTTTGCCGTTGCCACCTCAGCTTCTGGTGAGATTATTTCAGCGTCTTTGTCTGCCATTGCCTCTTTCTCTTTCCTTCCATTTTTCTTCTTTTTCTTTGTCGTTCTCCTCGTCTCCTTCTCTTTCGAACTTCTTGTCTCCTTCTCTCTCATTCTCGTAACCTCTTTCTCTTTTGTTGTCGTTGCCTCTTTCTCTATCGTCACCTCATTCTCCTTCGTCGCCTCTTTCTCTTTTGTTCTCCGAATCTCCTTCTCTTTCGTTTTCCTTGCCTCTTTCTCTATCGTCACTGTCACCTCTTTCTCTTTCGTCGACTCTTTCTCCTTCGTCACCTCAGTCTCATTCGTCGCCTCAGTCTCATTCGTCGCCTCAGTCTCATGCGTTCCCGTTGAAGACCGACGACTCGGAACACTCTTGTGTCCCCCTCGGGTCCGCGCCATCTCCAATTTGACAAGAATCCTTCGATGATCGACGATCTCACAAAGAGATTGATTTGATTTCTAGGGTTAGAGGTTTGAATTCGATTTGGGGATTTTAGGTTTATGAAATCGATTTGGGGATTTTATTTTCCCCTGTGTCATTTAAACGATGTCGTTTTGACATTTTATTAAGAAACCAATGTCGTTTTATTAAGACAAAAACGATGGCGTTTTCAGATAACGGAGAATGGTAACGGGGATTTAACTCTGTAATGTTGTTCTGTCTGTTTACTTAACGTCGTGCTTAAAATGGTTTAGTCAACAAAACTTTGCTATTTAATTGAAAGTCAACGAAAAACTTGATGATTAAAACGGCATTTTGCAAGTTCATGCTTTAAACGTCCACAATTTGAAAGTTCGCAAATTTTTTGACATTTTTCCCGATCTTAAATTGAGTATAAGCACAGTTGAACTCAACATCTGTGTATTTCCTACTGCACTCCATGAATCTCCATGCGACTACATCTTTGTTAGAGTTTGAAACATGACCTTTCACATTTTGGGACAAATGCCATATACAATACCCATGACGAGCCAACCGAAACACATTAGCTATGGCGCCGATGAGCCTTGCATTTCTATCACTCATGAAGACCAACTCGGAAGAGTCCGGTATAACTGTTTTCAACATCTCCATAAACCACGTCCAACTAGCATCATTCTCACCATCGAGGACACCAAACGCTAAGGGATAATGGTGCCGATTCGGATCTTGAGCTGTGGCAAAAATTAGCACACCACCATATCCGTTCTTCAAAAATGTGGCATCGACAATTATCACTTTCCTCATGACTTTAAACCCTTCAATGCTAACTCCCAAAGCTATGAACATATACTTGAATTTTCCCTTCTCATCCAATTCCACACGTGTTATTGTACCATGATTTTTCTTCTCTAACATGTGCAAATAGCAATACAACATCTTGTAGCTTTCTTCTGGGGTACCATGCAAATCGCTAACAGCTAGATTTCTCCCTCTCAACGCTGTGGAGTATGATATCTTCACACCTAATTTTGTATGAACAAGATCCATGATTGCTCTAGCTGGTGGCATTCTCATTTGTCCTGGATAATCCTCTTGCAAAATAGCTGCAACTAATTGTGGTGTGCCATGCCTCTTTATTTTGCTGCTGTCGCTCTGACTAGCCCGAGAACATGTATGCATCTTGGTGTACGTCCTAATCGAGAAAATATCTGTATTTCGAATCCTTGTAGCTCGTAAACCCCAGTTACAGCTTTCTTGACTACATTTTAGCACTAAACGTCTAGGTTCTGACTTTTTTTATAGCAAAACAGAAACTGTTAGCAAATGAGGCTCTATCTACAACATCTTGCAATGCCTTCCTGTTTCGAAATTCTTGAAGTACACTCACACCCAAACCGTCTTCCCATGCCTCTATAAACTGACTACTTTCTACAACAGGTCGACCCTCAACATAATCATCACCCATATCCGACCTATCAATACCTTTATCCACACCTTCATCACGTGACACACCTTCATCATCCACACTCGCCTCATGTTCTTCTTCTCCTTGTTCTCTTTCAGCATACAGAATAATGGCATCTCTGTTTTCACCATCAATTGCATCCAACTCCTCATAGTTCTTACCAACAGAACTTTTCCCGGCTCTGGATAGTTGCTCGGGCAGTTCCACTGTAGTGATGAGCTCCACAAACAAAATACATCTACGGTTCTCTTTATCAGTGGACATAAGATAAACACTCACATCCTCATCATAAGAAATAGTTAACTGTTCCTCACATCCCACCAGTAGTGGATAGTAACTCAATTGCAATTTAACCTTACTTTCATCTAATGCAAGTTTCTTGTATATCCTACATTCTATCATCGACAAAGTTATCTCCTCCACCGATGTCTTCAACAACAAACTATAAATGCGACCTTGGCATTTAAAATGCATGCTGACATTGTTGCTCATTGTATCCTGCATTTATACCCGATATACTACATTTATCAGTACTACAAGTTAACTAGTTATACTACAATTTATCAGTAATACCAAATTTACAAGTTCTAGTAGTTTTACCCAGGTCCAAATCGCAAGAACTCAAATTGGATCTTCTAAACCACAATACGATGCGATTCAACAGCAGAAATTTATTTCTTACCAGTTTAAAGTCCTACTCGATCCACAAATCATGGTAAAACACCCAATGTGCATAGCAAATTAATCAAATCCGCATTTCTAATTATAAAACATACTTACCTCAAATGACCCACAGAACTTGGATTTTGCATCAAAATCCCAAACAGAGCTAAACGAAAAATGAATATGGAGTTCCACGACGCCAGAAACAGCCCACGCCGACGGAATTAGATGAGAATGTCGTCGGCGGTAATTCAATAAATTTTGATTTTTTCTATTTTTGTTTTTCCAATTTCTTTTATTTTTTGGTTTTTTAATTTATTTTCTGAATTATTTTTGAAAGGGTATTTTCGTCTGCACACCTTAACTTATTTTAAAAGAGGATATGTAGATTACTAGAGGATATAGTAGATTTGAGTTTCCCCATTTTGGGTTTTTCAGCCAATTTCTCCCACCAACTTCCGTGGGTCCCATGCCACCCACTAATCCTCCCACGTACACCAACTCCCCCTTCACGTTTTAATCCTCTCTAATCTCTATTTAATCACTTAATATATTCATTTATATGTAACTTAATTAAATTATTAAACCTTAATAACAATTACCTAAAATTTAAAACAAATTCAGTTAAACTGTACAACTTTTTTGAAAATATCAATTTCACTGAAATACACAGAGTCCCAATAATAAATAAGGGGATATTAAAATAATACACAGAATAGTTATCGTTCTAGGCTTCTTTTTTTGTTTCAAAATACTTGTCGTTCTCGTTTTTCAATATAATCTTTACACAAAAATTCCAAATATAACCTTAACTAAACCAACATAATATATAAAAATTAAAACAAGTAAATATTTAAATTTTAATATAAATCTCATGATTTAAAATATCACAAGAATCATATTCATATTTTTACTCTTTCCAACATAGTCAACATATTCAATATTGAGAATATCTCAAGAGTCATTTTCACATCCATCTCTGAAATCTCAATTTCCAGAATTATGAGCATCACTATTCTTGGAACGGTATTCAAATCAAACGAATGATTTTTATTGATTGTAGGTGAAAATTCTAGATCAACGTTAGCTATGGAAGATGGGGGAAAGTGATGGATCAACGTTAGCCATGAAAATTCAAATGAAACGAAGATTTTTAGTGTTGTATACAGAAACGTGAAAAGTTTTCAATTTTAATATTTGCCTTCATTAGTTTTCATCTTCTATTGTTATATTGACGTGAAATTTTTTTATTCCCTCCACTTATATTCTTTTGTCAATAGATCAAACATATGTATATTTCATTTAGTAAAAGCTGTTAATAATGTATTAAATGGAGAAGAATACTAAAAGCAGCCACATTGGTAGAGACTCATGTGAATTTCTCCAATTTAAAAAATTAATGTTTTAATTAAAAAAAAAAAAAAATCAATGAAAAAATGACACATGCAGATAAGTTTCTTTCACTACTGAGAAAATCTCATGTGACTCACGTGAGTCTCTACCAATATAAGTGCTCTATAATTAATATTGTAAATTGCTATTATTTGTGAGGTTAAAATAGATCAGTCACAAAAATTCTTAATCTACGTAAAATATAAGCAGAATGAAACGGAGGGGGTACTATAATGCCTAAAATATCCACCACCAGATCTACACACATACACACAGAGCCCCAAGCAAGTATCAATTGGTTTTTTGCAATAAATAAACTCACGCAGCCCACTCTTCTTCCTCGTTCGCTCTTCTCGCCCCTCTCTTCATCGTAGCCAATCTTTTTTTTTTTACTTCTTCTCTCCGATTCTTCCTCCGTCAGGTACGTCTCCGAGTTTCTATGTCTTCCCCACGTCTCTCTTATTTAGCTTCTTCGCTTTTCATTTCGTTTTCTTCTCCTCGTTGTTACCACTTGCTTTAGTGATTCGTTTTCGTCATTTTTTTTTTATTCCGCGATCTGTATTTTTTTGTTTGCTGAGATCTATTCGGTGAG
Organism: Barbarea vulgaris; assembly: GCA_963667165.1. NCBI lineage: Eukaryota > Viridiplantae > Streptophyta > Magnoliopsida > Brassicales > Brassicaceae > Barbarea > Barbarea vulgaris. Next base: position 7,948,623 of record OY763891.1, read on the forward strand.
TGAGCTCATTGGAATCAGATCTGACTATTTAATGTTGTTCAATATGTAGATCTGGTTCTGGATCTGAAAAATGATTGGTGTTATGTGTTCTTACGCGTTAGATCCGCTTTTGAATCATCTCGTTTCGATAAATGTTGCTTGTGATTTGATCTTTCGATTATACTATGAAGTAGACTTCATCTTGTTTATCGTATTCATAAAATACGACAAAAAAAGCTGCAAAAAACTTTTCACTCTCTTTTTTTTTTTCTGTAAAACACGTGAATTGTATATCTCTTAGTTTCTCCGTAATCATTTATTAATATAGTATAATTTAATGAACAAATGAAAACGTATTTAAATTTCATTTATAGATTTTTGATTTTGGTTTTCTGTTTAATTTCAAAAATTGCCTCCACAACAATTATTTTTTTATCTGCTAATGGTCATTTTCGTTTCAACTCCAAATGTAATGAATCGGAGCTGTATGTGAAATGGAATAATCAGAAATTGTTATGAGAGCTATTTTAAATTTACTCATCATACTTATTTTTATTACGATTTTTTTTAGCTTAAGCACAATATTAAATATTTGAATTTGGTTGACCTTGTAAGTTGTAAGTATCAATCATCTGGTTTGGATTAGGAGATGTCCCCACATCTCCTCCTCTTATTTTTTTGATTTCGTTTTCGATTGACATGTGATTTTTTTTTTTTTTTTTTTGAATAATCGTATTCTGATTTTATTTCTCCTTGATATGTATACTCGTACCCGGTGAGTGAGTTCACCTTATTTAGATTTTGTCTATTTGATGTGATTCGATTTCTGGATCTGATGCTTGATCTGATTACAATCTCTTTGAAATGAATCACTTTTTGGGCTCGTGTGTTAGATCCGATTTTAATTAATGTTTTGATTTGATCTAAAGTTTTGGATTCTGCTTTGAATTAGACTCGTCTTGTTGTTTTAGTGCAATCATAAATATGAACAAAGCTGCTTAAATGTTTCAGTGTAAAGCTTGTCAATTATTGTTTCCGATTTCTTAATAGTATGAGAAACTTCATCATCTGATTTCCTGATTGTTGCTTGTTAATTCTTATACAGAAACAATTTGGAAGAACAAATAAAAGATGAGCAGTGATCGGTCAGAGTTCAGAGTTCAGATTCGGAGATTATTTGTCATTATGATCAGAATGTCATACCGATGGATATCCAATCATCTTTTTCTTCTTGGCTTCGTTGGGTTTTTGTATTTCCTACACAGATGTTGTCCTCTTTTGTTTTCTCCGTTGGTTACTGCATCTCCAGTTTTGGTGTGTACTTTCGTTTTGCTTGGCACAATTTTGAGTTTTGGAGAGCCAAACATACCTAAAATCGAAAAAGAACCAGAAACGGAAACTGTCCACGAGGCTGCTCTCTTTAGAACTGAGGTTTCGAGGGATACTATTGTTGTTGAGAGAGGTGATAAGAGCTTTACGGTGGAGAGTTTTGTGAGTACGGAGAAAGATGTACTTGAGGATGGAAATGAAGATGTTGACAGATTAGGGGAAAACCAATTCAGTGAGGTTGAGGACGTGAGTCGATCATTTGATTATCGGCCTTTAGTTGATGAGACTCTTGATGAGGTTAAACGGGATACTCATGTAAGGTTTGAGGAGAGAGCTTTTGTTTTGGAGTTGGAGAAGAGGGGAGAAAGAGTAGAGGAGAAACTGATTGAAAATGGTGGGATCAAAGATTCAGGTGCAGAACAATCGAGGAAAAATAGTGGATCTTTAGATGAAATGATGGATGATTCCAAGGATGATCAGATTGATGTATCTCCAGTTTCTCCTTGGAGACCGATGAGGCATGATGATGATGAGGACGATGATGCAGACCGTGATGACTCGCTGGATTCTGGGTCTGATGGTGCAGAAAGTTCTTCACCTGATGCTTCTATGACAGACATTATCCCGATGCTTGATGAGCTTCACCCGCTTTTACATTCAGAAGCTCCAAGTCGTGATATTGCAGATGGTGAAGGATCAGACGCATCTTCAGAGAGGCCACATAGGAGTAGTAGTAGTGATGAAGGGATGGAGTCTGATGTTGACAGTGAAAGTCTTGGAGAAGAGGGCGACAATGAGAATGAAGAGGAGGAAGAGGATGAGGAAGAGGAAGAAGAGGAAGAAGCAAAGAAAGAAGACAAGGACGATGAAAGTAAATCAGCAATCAAATGGACAGAGGCTGACCAAAAAAATGTCATGGATCTAAGAAGTCTCGAGCTTGAAAGAAACCAACGGTTGGAGAATCTTATTGCCAGGAGAAGGGCTCGCCACAATATGAGATTGATGGCAGAGAGAAATCTTATTGATTTTGACAGTGCTGATATTCCCTTTAATATGCCGCCAATCTCAACTGCAAGGCAGAATCCATTTGATGTTCCATATGATCCCTATGATGATGTGGGACCTATCCCTGGCTCTGCCCCATCCATTATGTTTGCAAGGAGAAACCCATTTGATCTTCCATATGAGCCAAATGAAGAAAAGCCAGACCTCAAGGGTGACGGTTTCCAGGAAGAGTTCTCTTCTCAACAACCCAAAGATCCAGTGTTCAGAAGACATGAAAGTTTCAGTGTAGGCCCATCAACGCTTGGAGGTCCCAGGCATGATAGGCTACGACCTTTCTTTGTGCTAGAAAGATTAGCAAATGAGGGAATGAGCTGTTATCCATTTGAAAGGCAACTCAGTGAAGTTAGTGAATCTAAAGTCAGTTCTGTTCCTGATACTGAATCTGTGTGCACAGTCCTGGAGGATGATGAAAAGAAGGTGGATGAACATGATGCTGATCGAGAAACTGAAACTGCTAAAGTTGTTATGGCTTTTGACCATGATGAAGAAAAAAGCCATTCAGCTTCTGACCAGGATGAAGAAAAAATCCATTCAGCTTCTGACCACGATGAAGAAAAAAGCCATTCAGCTTCTGACCATGATGAAGAAAAAAGCCATTCGTCTGAAGATTCTGATTTTGATGAACAAGCTGACAGCAGAAATCTACATCATGGTGTGGCTGAGATAATACTGGGACGTGCAGAAACACACCATGAGCCATCAAAATCGATGGAAGGGGAAACTTCCGATAAGAGAAAACTTGATGAAGAAGATTACAGTGATAGTGATTCATCTTTATCAGAGAAAGAAGAAAAGATACCGGGTATTAGTGAGAATGAAGCAATGTTGATTTCGGAGCGGGAAGTTGATCTTCATGAAGAATCAGGTACTTCTTCCCAGCCTTCTTTTGGAGAAATCCATGGGACAAGAGGGGTGGAGGATGGTTATCAACATGATGAAGCTCGTGTTGAAGAGTCTTTCATTACTGCGCATCCCTCGCTTGATGAGTCAGCAATTCAGGAACTTTGTCGTTTGGTGGACGGTCACCACGAGGAACCTGTTTACGATTCGAGTCCTCCCTCAGCCAGTAGATTCCCATCATTTTCATCCGTATCGTCTGATCACAAACCAGATCTACCTGGAGAGAATGGGGAAGAAGTACAAGAAAATGAAGTTTATTCTAAAAGTATAAGTCCTGAGGAAATTCATTCCACTTCTGATGAGACGAAAACTAGGACAAGGGAAGTAGGAGAGACTAGCACAAATGTTACAGGAGAGGCAAGCCTTCTCATTGCGGAGGTTGGAATTGGTGGTCGAAATAATTCAAATGTTTCAGGGTCTGCATTTGAGGATGCCTTACTTGATCCACCTTCTCTTCCTTTGGAGAAAAATGTGAATGCTGATCACCAGGAGGAGAACCCATTATATGTTTCTAGTCAAGAGGACTTGGAAGAGCTACATGAAGACGTGGAAGAGGCTGTAGATACCAGAGCACTCGATGTTAGTGCATCTTCGGTGGACTTGGTTTCTCCTATAGAAGAGGAAGTGGTATCTACAGGGATGGTTGAACAACATTTCCCAGTTGAGCGTATAAGTTCACCTTTGGGATATGGTAACACAAGGGAGCATGTGACAACACTGGAAGGGTCACCTGATGTGGTACATGATATTGCTGAAACTTCAATAAACAAGTCAGTAGCTGAAGGGATAGTGCACGAGGAACAGGAAGCCCATCAACAAAACGTTGAAGCAACTCCTCAAACGTTCAACGCAGATATCCCAATAGACAGTTACGCCACTTTATCTTCTGGAGCAGTTGAGTATGTTGAGACGCATTCATTTAATGACGAAGATGTTCTGCAGTTGGAACAAGATCCAGTTCAGTCATCAGTTCCTGATGCCAAGGAAGAAAGTCACCCCAGCCAAACATTGGATATCGAAGTAGACTCTGTAAATGCTAGTACCCAAAATGTGGGATCTGAAGAAACGACTCCATCTGAATCAGATAGAGAACTGACCTGGTCAGATAAATCTGTGGTAGAACAATCATCTCTTGAACATGGTGAAGATCAAGTAAGTCATGAATTTTATCTTCTCTCGTAGATGCATCATTAAAATATATATATTTAAGCTCAATTGCATCATTACAATATTTATCTGATGAGTTTAACATACTATTTTCTACCACTCTTCTTAAATTTTAAGATAGTCTATATGATATGTTTAACATCATAACCTGCAAAATAATAGAGGGAATATGCGGGATCAATTACTTGATGGTGCATTTTGATAAATAATACATGTGCAACAACATATTTTCTACACGATCTCATACTTATTTTTATAGTGGTACGGCATCTAGATTTGTGGTTTTTTAGCTGGAAATGGAAATAACAACAAGCTGAGATCTGTTACTTAGTACTTACTGCTGTATTGCGTCATTGCAGGCACCAACTCGTGCAGGTCCTGTTAGTGTGTTTTTTTCCCGCAACATCACTTTCCATGAGTATCACGATGCTCCTGAAGATGCAGCGGAGTTATCTTGTTTGACGTCTGACACATCCTCATCTCCAGCAGAATCTCCTGAGTACACGACACCTATGGTTGGTGAAGGCTCAAGGGCGGAGTTCTTCCAAGAGGATGTTTATGGGGAGCTTGACCATGTGGTAGAGCGAATAGATCAGCTTGCTGATTTACATGCAATATCTCAAAGTCCTCCTGAAGTTATCATTGAAGAGGCAGACGAGATAAAAGAGATTGATGAAGGATTGTTGTCTGAACTTGACGCCATTGGAGACTTCAGTATTAAGGAAGTCGTGACAGATTCTGAACCTGGGCCCTCTTCAATAGGACCAGACGCTGCCAACGAACTGGATCAAGCTCTGCCTGTTCTTGAAGCGAGATCGGTTGAAGACATAGATTCTGCTTTCATCCATGAAGGATCTGAGGTTGAGGATGTTATTCTTCCAAGCACCGTTCAAGATCACTTGGCTCAAGAAAATTCAACAGAGATCAAGTCAGATTTAGAAGTTGTTGACGTTACGTCGAAGGAAGATCTGGATAATGTTATGAATCAGGCTGTTGTAGAGAGCATGGGCAAACCTGCAGAATCAGATGGTGGCTTAGGAGAAATCAAGTGTGCAATTGAAACCGAACCATCAGAGTCACCATTAGTTGAAGAAAGATCTCTTGATGAGACGAGCGTATTACTGAACAACACACCTGAGAAAGAAGAAGAAGAAGAAGAAGAAGAAGAAGAAAGTAGACCAAAAGAGATAACAACATCCGATGTATCGTCTGTCGAAACTCGATCACTGGAGGAAAATTCAAAACCTTTTGAAGCAAAAGAGGGGATGGCAATGGAAGCAATCTCCGAAAGAGTGGTGATTCCCACAGAAGCCACTGGTACTAGTACTGTAACACTAAGTGATGAAGTTGTGGCCGAGGAAGCAAAAACTGAGACCGCAAGCAACACTGATGCAAATGTCCAGAAACCTGAATCCAAAGAAACTCCAGAGAATTTGGAGGAAAGCATAAAAGAAAAAAACGGAGAAGGAGAATAAGAAGAAGAAGGGCAATTCCAATTCGTCAAGCTCGAGAGCTCAAGCTCTAGTTCAAGTGACTCGGACTGAAAAATCGTAGGGTAATACATCTCAACCTAAAGTAAATATATCTTTGTTCCTTGGTAATGATAGGCACTTCTGGGTTTTGTGTTTTTTCTCATTAAACTTCGTGCTCTGTTTTTAAAGGGACAAGAAGACGCTAATCATATTTTTGTACCAAGTTTTCTCCTTTGTGTTGGTTTTTGTGTGTGTGTGTTTTCTTTTCTCCTCTTTCAGCTTTCATATTTATTGATTAGATTGATTTATTTCTCTTGAAACTATCTCGAGGGCTTTCAGGGTTTTGGTTTGTGACTTTGATTATTTTTCTCCTCTTTTTTTTTTGGGTTTGTGCTAAATTATTTTGTATTGAACAAGAGAAATGAGAAGTGTACTATGGTTTGGATTTTTCTTCGAGCATTGTAAAATAATGGACTCTATCTAAGACGGTAATACTGTTTCCGTTATGCTAACAATTTTTTTGGCGGTTCATATTCAGTTATAGATATCTTATTAACATGAAGCCTTGTTTGGAGATATATGTATATAAACTTTGAATCTAAATATTTGCATATAGTTATCAACTTTTGATTCAACTGTAATTCAGGGTTTTTTTAGCCTTACTCCATAGCGGGGAGGGGATTTTCTGTAAATGAGGCTTAATCCATTATTCTGTAACGGACTATATGTGGATATCAATCAATGTGCCCTCCAATTTTGGAATTATTTTGATGTTATGATGTCGTCATGTGGCTTCTGTTTAACCACACAGGAAGCAGAGAACAAGTGTGTTGTACAGATTAGGAATCTTATTGAGGTATATGTTTGGGTCAAACTGCTTAAGAAGTCTGTGATAGCTACTTTTTGTATATTGCTTGGTAATGCTAACAGGACCATTCTCTTGCAGCAAGCAGAGCAAGACTTGAGAAGGAGAAATTGAACGAGAGAATAGCGAAGCTCTCGGGTGGAGTAGCTATAATTCAGGTAAATAATAACCACATGGACTTGCTTGGATTTGTGTGATGGAAGATTGACATAAGTGATCCTAATTAAAGCTCTTACATCTTGGTTAAAGGTTGGGGCACAAACTGATACAGAGCTAAAAGAAAAGAAACTGAGAGTTGAAGATACTCATTGAGTTTCAGGCTGCTGTGGAGGAAGCTATTGTCGTTGGTGGTGGTTGCATTAAGAATTGTATTTTTGGGTATCTTTGCTTAGGTTCTCTTATATTAAACTAAAAAAAGATTTTCTTAGACTCCATCTTAAGTTTTTTTTTTCTAAGTTTCAAACTCTGAGTATCAGTAGGACGAGACACTCTTTTTGGATATAAGTGGTTGTGTTTTTTTTTTTAATTTTATAGTTTCTTTAGTTAAATTTCATGATAATTCTAGGTGAGTAATAGTGTTTTTTTTTTTTTTTCTGTTATAGTTTTTTTTTTGGAGTTTTTTGGTAATAAACTATACATTCATTTCAAGTTTATAGTTTATAGTTTATAGTTTTCTTGGTTAGTTGACTTAGAAATTAATTGTATATAGCTTATAATGTACTGTACTTTTGCTATATACTCAAAAACAGAAAAAAAAATTGTTTTTTATTACTTGACTTAAAACGTATCTTTTTATTCACATAGTTACGAATCCTTTGGTTGAAATAATTCAAAGACAATATATACTAACTAAATATTAAATTATTATCATTCATGATTATTTAGAAATATTACCTGTGATTTTCTGATGGTGTTGGTCAGGGGTAACATGAACATGTAAGAAAACAACGTTGTTCGAGCTATAGGATTCTTAAGCGTTTAACGTGGTGGATCTATATCAAGCTAGATATAGATCATGAGGTGTGCCACCTGTCAAAACAAAACAATAAACCTCTGTTTATTTTTTGTCGGAAACAGTTTAGAGTTTACTACGTGTAAGAGACACAGATTATTATGGTGGCGATTCGCCATAATAGAGTAATAATCAAATAAAGTGTTAGTTTGTCGTACATTTACTGATTGGGTAGAAGGATGGTTCATACCTGTTCTATCGCCAAAACCTTTAGGGTTGAGATCGTCGATAAATATCTCGCAACTCCTAAGCATTGGCAGAAGATCAGAAGATGAGATCTGAACACCTCTGCCGGAGACGACGAGATGAAATGCTCAGAAGACGAGATGCTCATACCTCAGCCATCTGTGGCGGCTTGGAGAAGGTGGCGGCTGGGGGTTGCCAGTTTTTAGGGTTTCTTCATTTTTTGGGGATATGGAGAATTTTTTTTTTTTAAGTTTTTTTTTTTTTTTTTTTTTTTTTTTTTTTTTTTTTTTTTTTTAAGTTTTTAACAACAGGGATTTGGAGTTTTTAAATGTATAAATAGTGATAGATATATCTTGGGTTTTCTGCTAAAAAACCATCGAAGTTTTTAAAATTTGTAAAAATGATACTCAACTGTGGGAGGAGCCTGGGTGCCAAGGTTTTGTTGGAGGGGAGGTTAAGATTCGTGGTCTTTGGTTTGAGAAGGATGCCTTTTGGGAAGGAGCCCAATAACAAATCTGTGCGGGCTTCACCAATTGGCCGGTGTCTAGGTGTCAAGGTTTCGTTGGAATGGAGGTTAAGGTTTGTAGTCCGTGGATTGATGGGAGAATTATTAGAAAACAAACTAACGTCTCACATCGGAATATTAGAAAATAAATAATCTAACTAGATTTGTGTCCGCGGTATACCACGGGTGCCAAGGTTTTGTTTGTATAATTTTAACTTGCTTTTTTATAATTTTTATAAATAATTTTATATTTTGTTTAATATATATTTGTAGTGTTTTTGTTTATTTATTGTTTATAATATATTTTACGTGCTTTGAACATCGAATTGTTTTATTTCTCTGTAGCAATAGCAAATTTCTGTTATTTGAATCAAACATACGCCAAATGAATGATGTTCTATACTCTCATTCAAATAATTTAGATCAAATTGTACCGAATTAAATATTAAATTAATCTGAACTAAAAAACAGAAAAAGCAATACAATTGTCAATCATATGTAATTGTTAGTCATATCTAAACCCATTTTAATATTTGGTAAGTATTTCAAATATTAGAAATATATATTATATTTCTTACTATATATTTTCTTATCAGTTATCCTTGAAAATACCCCACAAGTTTAGTTACAGACATCATGAATATGATTAATATACGACTCATTCAATTCAAAATTACTTTAAAAAGTAACTAGAGTCGGACCCGCACGTACGTGCGGAGTTATATTTGTGAGAAAAACTTATTTGATAATTTAAGGTTAAGATATAGTTTAAGTGTAAGTATTAAGTGATGTTACATGTATATTTTCTAAACTAATCAAAACATTTCTTATAGTTTGATTAGAGTTGTTAAATCAGATTTGAATTCGATTATAGTATTTGGTTATTTGGCTATATAACCGTTTATCATATTTCATATTTGTGATATTTTATTATTTCATATTTTTATATTTTATCATATTTTATTTTTTTGGAATTCCCGTTCCCGTCCCGACCCGTCCCGTTCCGTTCTGTTCCATCCCATTGCTGTCCCGTTCCATTCCATCCCATTCCCATCCCAAATTTTATGTTGGACTTAAATGGGACATGTTTTACTATTCCCAAATTTTTGTCCCGTTCCCGTTCCTGTAAATTCTCGTCCCAAATTCCCGTTTGCCCACCTCTAATATAACCTATGTATATTCATTTTAGAACAGAAAACTATATCGACCAGAATATATTAAATATCTTACGTCCCATAACCATTTCCTTTCGAATAATTACCCATACAACAATTAAAAAATACCCGTTCGACAATATTTATAATAAGAAATTGGGTAATAATTTTATATAGGACACATGTATTCCTGTTTAAATATTTGTTTTTATAAAATTAGTGGAAATTATCCAAAATGTGTATAACTCTAAAAAATTCTCTGAATATTTTTAAAAGTTACCCGAAATTTCTAAAATACATGTCTCGATGTGGATCATTACCCGTCTCGTAGTCAACTCTTACCAGAATAAGTAATAATTTGATAATTGAATTTATCTATCCAAATTTTTCGATCATGTACTGTTATCCAGAATATTTACATGTATTATATTTTGATTAGAAGTGTTTAAATCGGATTTGGATTCGGTTTTAGTTTGCGTTATTTCACTATACTTAGGTATATTAATTTTGGAACGGAAAACTGTCTTGGTTATAATACGTAAAAAATCTTCCGTCCAATAACCGTTTCCTTTTAAATAATTATCCGCTCGTTAATTTTAACAAAAAATAAGTTTCCCGTTCGGCATGTTTGTTATAAAAAATTAGATAGAGTTTTTAAATAAGATACATGTATTTTCGTTTGAATATTTAATTTTTATAAAATTAACGGAAATCATTCAAAAAAATTATAATTCAAAAAACTTCCTAAATTATCCGTCTCGATGTGGATTCTTACCCGTCTCTAAAACAACCACACCCATATTTTTTTTAAATCTTAATTAAACATATAATTAATATTCCCATAAATAGTAAAAATCTCTCAATTCTAATTTAATTCGACAATCACAACCTCAAAAACCGAGTCCTAAATCATATTTCTCTCCTCGCCATGATTCCATGATCACATCTTTTTCTTTTCCTGCATCATAACCAAGAGATGCATAAGTATTTCAAGAAATACTTAGTGAGGCAATCATTCCATCTACGAGATATACACACATAGGAAAATGAATATAAAAACATATAAACCAATACCAATCATCCAATCAATAACATGCTATAGATTCTCATCCAATGGCCTCTACACTTGAAAACATGTTAATACACTCAAAATCCCACAGATAATCTCATGGTCATGCACTCACCTCAGATTAGGATAATTTCCCAAACAAGGAAACCAACAACACAACCCAACGATGGCTCCCTCCTTTGCGTCAAACTCTTCCTCGACACCCGCCGTTGAAATCTCAATCCCACCGTTGAATCTTAAGATGGTAGTTCTATGAAGCTCTCCACGAAATTTCATCCAGATCAGACTTCAGATAAGCCTTCTATGTTCCTTTGAAGTTGCTGCATCAGAACTGTTTTCGAGTTAGAGTTTCATAATTTGATCGTATTCAATCACTGATTCCAGCCGGACTTTAAATCAGAAACATGATCAGTAATTGGCACAGAAAAGCTGACATCAAGAGCTTTCCAATGATATGTAGCTCGTCTCCTAACCCGAAACGGTTCATCAGAAAACTGTTCTTGAATTTTGACCCTTTGTTTTTCCTTTCTCTGATAACCAGTCGAATTTATTTCCTCTTATTCATCTATCTCACTCTCGCCTCACAACTCACTCTTCTCTTGTCCTCTCAGACCACCCCAAAACTCAGCTCTGCCTCTTTTTCTATTGTAGGTGACGACAAGGTCAATAAAAAGAGAAGAGTTAGGCTCTGACTCGAATTAGGGCTTTTCGGTTTTTGGTTTAATTTAAATTAACCAGAATTCAACTTAACCGATAGTCAATTAAAACCCCCTTGATTTAATTAGTAAATCAACCACCTTATTAAACCAATCTGTAACTAAACCACCATTTTGGTTTAATTAATAAATCAACTCCACTCAAAAACTCGTCATAACCTCAAATTTATATTTTCCGTAACATGGGCGTTACAGTCTCATAGTTAACTCTTACCAAAAATAGTGATAATTTAAGAATTAAATTTTCGTACATAAATTTTCCAATCTTGTACTGTTTATCCAAAAATTTTATCCCGTTTTTTATCGAAAATCGTTAGAGTAATGTTTTTGTTATCCAAATTATCCGTTCCCGCCTCATACCCACTATTTTCAGTTCTAATACCAAAAACAAATGGACTTTTTAAAAATTACTCTATTTATTCAACAGTTCTTTAAATATTTTTTAAAATTACCCAAAATTCCTAAAATACTTGACTTGATGCGGATTATTATCCGTTTCATAGTCAACTATTTCCAAAATTAGTGATAATTTGAGAGTTGAACTTACCTACACAAATTTTCCAATCCCGTACCGTTATCCAAAATTCTTACCTCATTTTTTTTTTATCAAAAATTGTTCAAGTAATTTTTTTGTGTTACCCAAATTATCCGTTCTCGTCTCATACCCACTACTTTCAGTTTCAAAACCAAAAACTAACTGACCTTTAAAAGATTACTCGATGTTTTCAAAAATTCTTTACATGTTTTCAAAAGTTACCTAAAATTCCTAAAATAGTTGTCTTGATGTGGATTCTTACCCGTATCATAGTCAACTCTTACCAAAATTAGTGATAATTTGAGAATTGAATTTACCTACACAAATTTTCTAATCCTGTACCGTTATCCAAAATTATTTTCCCGATTTTACCAAAAATTGTTCGAGTAATTTTTTTTGTGACCCAAATTATCCGTTCCCTTCTCATATATACTATTTTAAGTTCCAATACCAAAAATAGATAGACTTTTAAAAAATTACTTGATTTTTTCAAAAATTCTTTAAGTATTTTCAAAAGTTATCCGAAATTTCTAAAATATCCATGTCTATGTGGATTCTTACCCGTCTCATAGTAAACTCTTACCAAAATTAGTGATAACCTGAGAATTAAATTTACCTACACATATTTTCTTATCCCGTACAGTTATCCAAAATTTTTATCCCGTTTTTATCAAAAAATTGTTCGACTAATAGTTTTTGTTATCCAAATTATCTGTTCCAGTCTCATACCCACTAATTTTAGTTTCAATACCAAAAATAGACTGACCTTTAAAATAGCAGATTAATTTCGTTGAATAACGATATTAGAGTAAGTAAAATTTAATTATAGTTTTTGAAAATCTATGTAGTTAGTAAAATGAATTACTTAAAAAACTGGTATAATTTTAAAAAAATAAATCACAAAGATTCATGATTATTCAAATTTGGATTAATTTTGGTTCTATTTATAATATGTATTAAACCGCATCCAAAAAGATTTTACCGATGTGGAATGGTCAAACTTTATCGATTATGTAATTTTTGTTTGTTTTTAAAAATTCAAATCATCATGTTATGAAAATTTTGTAATTTTATATAATAATTCTTATATTTCTTTTAACTAAATCAATATTTCCATAATTTTTTAGTAGAAAAAGTCGTAAATCTCTTGATTCTATGATTATTAGTTTTGATAAGGAAATAAGTTTAAATTGATATGAAAATCAGATTTAAATATTATAGACCCAGAAATCTGTTAATTTTTTTCTTTTATCTTTTTATTCGTTTTAACCGATGTGGGATATTTAATGCACACTTTTTAATCGATTGATTAATATATCTCCGTTTCTAAAAATTTGATTTATAACATATGCAGAAAAAAATCTACATTTTTTTTAACTATATATATTATATGATTAGTTCAAAATAATTTGAATGTAGTTCAAAGAAATATGGTAGAAGAATCGTAATTTTAAATCGTAACCAAATCCTCAAAATGGAATAAATTAAAGTAAATAGTATGGTATAATTAGATATCAAATCTTAGTTTTTCAATTTGATTGGTTAAATTTTTTTTTAAAGATAATTAAAATTTAGTCCATAATTAATAAGATAAAAAATGAGTTTAAGTTTTGGAAACAAATAATTATTTTAAATATAATTTACGATTTTTAGTTTAATTTTATAATTATTTACAACTAAAAATTTTATTTTAAACAATTTATTTTTTATTAATGTACACATAAATCTTCTAATAAAAGATCTTGTTAGAGATTTTTTGATTATCTAAATCTTTTATTTGTTAATGAATATTTTTTTTTTGTTCTTTATTCCAATGGCATTACATGAAATTTTTTACAAAATAAAGGTTTCTATCCAAATGTCTTTCCCTTTTAATAGTATAGATATATAAGTAACATAACCTTCGTATTGTGCCTTAAGTTCGAAGCCATTACAGATCCCACAAAACAAGAAAGGTCTGGTGAATCATCGGATGCAAGATCTGCTTCTCTCTTGGGACTCTTTTTCTTTCTTGGAACCTTCTATATATCAAAGAGCTTCCCTATTAATAGGTTAAGTAATATCATACTCATTCTAAATATGATAGTAATATCTAATATAAAACTGATGTTACCCATTTTTTCATCTTAATGACTATTTTCATATTGAGTTTCATAGCAAATTGGTCATAAAGCTGACAAATAAAACACCATCACTATAACGCCCCGACCGCCACCGTCCATGGGCCATCACGCCTTCTCTTGACCCGTGGGCTTCACCCTTATCCGACGGCCGGTTCGTTATCTCAAGAGGGGTCGAAAGACTTGTTTAATTACTGTCCATACAAATCACCACATGATCTTTCTTCGTGTTTTGGCCTCACTCACATAGTACGCTTTACTTTGAAGTTCTGTTAGGATGGTTGATTGAAAAGATAAGTGCACTTTGGTGCCATAGGTAGCCAAATTAATTATTTTAAGTCTCTCGACATGCACCGCCATATACCATAAATCGGGATGTTATAATCCCCTCTATTTGTAGGTGCCATTGCCATATCTCCCCAACCATTATAAAATCTCAAAGAGGATGAATGTGAAGCAATTATCCCCACTTTTTATATAAAATGTACTATTTTATAGTTTTTTTCCATCAAAAATTATCTCTGAAAGTTTCGTTTTTTTTTTTTTTTTTTTTTTTTTTTTTTTTTTTCGTAGGTAGATTCTGAGTCGGGGAATAACTAGTGGAAGCATATAGTATGTAACTCTAGTTATTCGTGGTTTGATCATTAGAGACTATAGTGCCGTGCTCGCCTTATATAACCCAACAAGATTTATTCAACCATGTTTCGTTATATATCTTATTTTTATCACAACATTATACCTTTTATTGTACCTTATTTATTATGCATTTTGATTCCTTAAAAGATAAAATTTCTCAGAACGTGATTTATAATCTATGGGTGGGCCGATGAGTGAAGTTACAAAAACTTTTAATACACTTAATTTAAGAATGAATATAGATGTGTTAATTATCTACATGATATTCAACTTAGAGGTGTAAACAGAGATGAGAAGAAAATTGAAATTGAAAATTTGAAATACTGATCCTAACTCGAGGCATTTCCTGACTTATCGACACTTAATATTAATATTTCTCCGACCCATCGCAACAATCTCATTGGATGTAATCAGTGATCTCCTCTTGATAATCATCTAATCTACTCAATGTAAAGATATTTTGTAGGAGAATCTAAAGGAATCACCAGTTGTTAATTAAACTTCAAAGAGTGGCCTTTGTAAACTCTTATCACTTGTGTTTGGTACTGACCTTCAATGTCCGTCCATGCCTTAATTTGATAGTAGCCAGGGTCATCGTAAGGTTTCAAAAAACTTTTGTCATCAACGTTGATTGATCGATAGAACTTCACAATTAACTTTGTATTTACATCATGATCAAATTTTCTTTTTCCTTCACATTTATTATCTTTTTCTTTTCGCCTCTTGCGCTAAGCCGCTAAGTTTATCATCGAACAAAATGTGGTGACATTGGTCTAAAACTCATATAAGTTTGTTTTACATATAACTTGAAACGATCGCACTCGTTTTTTTTTTTTAATCAATTATTAATTAATATCCCCATAAATATTAATTAATTTTCCAAATTCATTTAACAATGCAACTACTCATGCATATAAATTATTTAACTCCAAAAATAATATTCAAACACATAAACATTTTAATTATCTATCCGTAAGGATATTTGATCCATCGATCTTTCCAGAATACGACGACTTGAGTTGAGAGTCGAAGTTGGTCTGTATAGCCACCTTGGCTTTCATAGACAATTTCTGTTGTCTATAACGGTTCTCGATGAACGAGAATCCGGACTCGAGATCATAGATTATTTATCATTCGGATTAATTATTCACACATGACTTAATAGTATTTTTACGA
Source organism: Barbarea vulgaris (assembly GCA_963667165.1). Classification (NCBI taxonomy): domain Eukaryota; kingdom Viridiplantae; phylum Streptophyta; class Magnoliopsida; order Brassicales; family Brassicaceae; genus Barbarea; species Barbarea vulgaris. The sequence goes on from OY763891.1 coordinate 7,964,509, forward strand.
TATTATAACATTTAACAAAAATACTTAAACCACAACCCGACAAGCCTAGATCATCCCCTCTTCTCCTCCTTGATTCCACGGACACACCTAATCTTTTTCTTCATCAATAAAACGAGATGCATAAGTATTTCAACAAATACTTAGTGAGGCAATCCTCCCATCTACAAGCTATACACACAAACGATTTAAATTATTCAATGCATTAAAACACGAAATTACCGACAATAAACCAACCATCTCAAGAAAACACTCGATCTAGATCCCCCATGAGATCTTACGGCCTATTTCATGCAAAACACATCAACAATCAAATCGCTTAGATAAGCTTATGGTCATGCACTCACCTTTAGCCACGCACGAAAATTCCCAAAACTTCCCGGAAAGAATAGATTCAATCCCCTAAACGCGTGCCTAAAAATAACCAAACGAAGATAACTTAAGACACAAGTTAACCCTCTTAAACACTCAGATCGATCGATCTTGGTTAAGATCGATCGATCCCAACTTGCAGAGTTTTCTCAGATCGATCGATCCTGGCCGGCAGTGAGTTTCTTAGATCGATCGATCCTGGTCCGGATCGATCGATCCTGCCCAGACCGATCGATCCCGGTCCGGATTGATCGATCCCTTCCTTGCGAGAACTCTCTAGACCGACCAAAACGACCGGATCGATCAGCATGATCACACCTTCAACACCCACCACAACAACGCCGAGGCCTAACACGACCTTCTCACCGATCATGAACACCACAACGGCACCGACAACAACATCTCACGGTTAGACCAACGGCCCACCGTCACGGAGTTATGCTTCAACACCCTCCGCAACCAACACCGTCCAAGACATCACGTCTTGGTCTCCAAACGTCACCACCGTGACTCACAAATCTGTTCTTCTCACCGAACCACCAAAAACAACATGGTACAATCAATAAAGGAACAGAACCTTACCCTATCTAACGGTGATGACAAAAGATGCGAGGGAGCTTCCAAGCTTCACCGTCGCGGCAACCTCCGTCTCCTTCACCTCGTGTCTCTCACGCCAACACACAGCCACCAAACTCACACCTCTCTTGCTCTCCACGCCACACACACAACTCACAAGTCTCAGCCTCACTTGTTCTCCACACCACACACAACTCACAAACTCTCCTTCTCTCCTTCTCTCCTTCTCTCCTTCTCTAAAATTCTGATCAAAGCCTCACCTCTCACACTTCTTCTCTCTCTCTTTCTTTCTCCTTTCTCTGAAGTGAAGTGTCGGCAAGGAGAATGAAGAGAAGGTGCAGCTGACTTTAGTGGAGAAAAAGGAACCACTAGGCTGCTTTGTAGGGTGGGGTGTGTAGCCTTTAATGGCTAGAGTGGAGAAAAAGAAATGGAGGCTGCCGGTGGAGAAGAGAGTGGAATTGGTTGGTGGAACTGATTTATTCAGTTTAGAACTTATTTAGGATCTGGTCCTTGAACTCTCAAAAGTTCACAAATTGACCCCAAACTTCCAAATTCACACCGAACACCCCTACGGGAACAATACGGCGTAATTTCCAAATTACTCCGAAAATTCCCGGAAATATTTTCCAGAGATTCTTCCCATAAATCCTGGATATAATTCCAAAATTTCCATTTTTCGGAACACGGGCGTTACATAACTTAAGGTGTATAAAATATGGTTTTTTTTTGTTTCTTTTTGGATAAGACTCGGCTTGGGATTTGAATTTATCCAGTCCAAAATTTTGTAAAATCTCTAAACTTTAAACGCTTTAATTTTAATAATAACAAAAAAAAGTAGCTGAGAGATGCCGTCACAAAATATATATATATAGTTGAGAGATTGATCTATGATTTATATCCAAGTCTTATCCAAAAAAAAAAAAAAAAATTATACACCTCATTTTATATATAAAACAAACATGTAAGAGTTTTAGACATGTCACACTAATTTTTTTTCCGATGATCAACTTAGCACAAGAAGCGGAAAAAAGAATGACATGTGGAGGAAAAAGAAAGATTGATAATGATGTAAATACAAAGTTAATTTTGAAGTTCTATTGATCAATCAACATCGGTGACAGAAGTCTTTCGAACTTTACTATGACCCTAGCTACTATCAAGTTAAGGCATGGATGCACATTGAAGATCCATACCAAACACATATGGTAAGAGTAATCAAAAGGTCACTCTTTGAAGAAAACTTTGCCGCTACAACGGACGGAGGTATTTCACTAACCTTTTTATGTATGTAGTATGAAATTAATTTAGATGTTTAAAGATTTATGCTTCTACAAATTGATTAACAGTAATATTTTGCATTTAGTTTTAGTTTATTCATTTTCATTTCTTTTTTAGAGAATGAGTGAAATCAACAGCTTTTTGCTTCTTCTTTTTTTTTCTTCATAGACTAAAAAGGCACAATTTAACCTTCACATACTTTTAATTCTTTGAAAGGTGCAAAAGCGTTTGAACTGTACAAGCGAAATGTGTTACTTTTTCACAAACAATGAAAGAAGCAAAAGAGAGAGAGAAAAAAATGGTTGATTGGTCTAACTTACCGGTGGAGCTTGTTGGATTAATCGTCATTGGATTTTTCTTCCTCGTAGAATATATACGTTTTCACACCATCTGTAAATCTTGGCGGTCCTCTGTTTCTATAACCAAGAAACCTTTCTGGAGCCGCCCTCTCATCTATGTCATGCCCCTCAGCATTGCTCTCTATAGCATTCCAGTCAACGTGCGAATCACCGGCCTCCACGACCGCACATTCCTCTCACGTGACGCCTTCTTCCGCATCAGTGTCTCCTCCTCTCTAGATAAAGGGTGGTTGATAAAATCCTACGTGGAAATCAATATTAGGAAACTTCATCTCCTCAACTGTCTCTCAAACATTCATTCCAGACCCTCTATATATTGTAATTCACGGTCTGCGAGATTCGACAACCCTATGAAGATCAAGACTCCCGTAGAAAACACTAGCTCCGGGACTTAAAAGAGTGGTTATTGTCAAAGATGCGGGAGAAGATCATTATCGGGTTCTTGTGGTTGGCCGCGATTGGAAGATCAGAGTCTGCAACTGGAGTGTAGGAAATAGGAACAAAATTGCATACCGAGTGGCGCAATTCACCGACATTATAGTTCACAATGGGCTTGATTATGCCTTGGATTCTAAAGGTTTTGTTTGGTTGATTAGATTCTCATTTAACATCTTTAGGTATGAACCTTCACTCGATGAAAACATCACTAGTGGCTATTGTAGTCTTGTAGAGAAACTAGGTATGTGGAATGTTGTGGAGAGCTTTACATTGTGGAGCACCTCCTAGAAAAGAATGTCCAAAAAAGGTGTTTCTTCGAGTAATATCTATGCTTGTCGTGATCCTCAGTATTTCCTTATGATACACAAAGATGTTGGTGATGTGAGATGCGACTTAATTGAAAGTGACAGTCTCAAAATGGTTGGTTTCAAGGTTTACTAGATGGATGAGGAATTGATGAAATAAATGGAAGTTAAATCCTTGGGAGACAATCCTTTTTTTATGGCTATTGATTGTAGTTTCTCTGTTTTGGCTCATGAGTTATATGGATACCTAAAACAATCTGTTTACTTCATTGATGAAAAGGAAGATGGGATTAAGGTGTCCAAGCTAGACGATGGAATTTGGTAGTATGATCAATCAAATGTTGGAATTTGAGCAGAGTTGTTTCCAAATGTTTGTTCCTAGCTTTCATTAAACAAGAAAATATATTTGCAAACAACTCTGCTAAAATTCCAACATATTCTTGATCATATTACCATTGTCTAGCTTTAACAACTTAATACCATATTCCTCGTCGTCAATGAAGTAAACAGAATCTCGTAGGCATCCATAGAACTCATGAGCCAAAACAGAGAAAGTACAATCAGTAGCCATCACAAAAGCATTGTCTTTTAAGGATTTAATTTCCATTTATTGAATTAATTTCTCATCCATCTTATATACCTTAAAACCCACCATTTTGAGACTGTCAATTTCGAATAAGTCGCATCTCACATAACCAACGTCTTCGTGTATCCCAAGGAAACACCGAGGATCATGACAAGCATTGCTATTACCGTAGGACATAACTTTTCTCTTTTGGACAGTCTTTTCTAGGAGGCGCTCAGCAATGAAAATCTCTTCACAACGCTAATGTCTCTACGTGGTGGAAGGAATGCAATTTAACCGTGGGTATTGCAAGGTAAGTTTTCTTGGTTCTAAGCTACCGGAATGATAATGCAGATAGACTAACAAGTTTTCTACTGTGCAGTTGCTTCTTGTTCACAAGAAAGTTAACAATGCAAGGGATCTTGTTGGTGTTCTAGAGGATGCGATTAGAGGCGCATACCCATCCCTAATAATTACAGAAGATATTGAACAAGAGGCTTTAGCTACTCTTGTTGTTAACAAGCTTAGAGGCACACTGAAGATTGCAGATCTCAAAACCTATATGTGGATATCAATCAAAGTGCCCTCCAATTTTGGAATTATTTTGATGTTATGATGTCGTCATGTGGCTTCTGTTTATGCGCGCAGCAACTTTGATTATAGAGGAAGTTGGTCTTTCTCTTGACAAAGCTGGAAAAGAGGTTCTGGGTACCGCCTCTAAGGTTGTACTGACAAAGGAGATGACAACAATTGTGGGCGATGGGACCACACAGGAAGCAGGGAACAAGCGTGTTGTACATATTAGGAATCTTATTGAGGTATATGTTTGGGTCAAACCGCTTCAGAAGTCTGTGATATCTACTTTTTGTATATTGCTTGGTAATGCTAACAGGACCATTCTCTTGCAGCAAGCGGAACAAGACTATAGAAGGAGAAATTGAACGAGAGAATTGCAAAGCTCTCTGGTGGAGTAGCTATAATTCAGGTAAATAGTAACCACATGGGCTTGCTTGGATTTGTGTGATGGAAGATTGACGTAAATGATCCTAATTAAAGCTCTTACATCTTGGTTAAAGGTTGGGGCACAAACTGAGACAGAGCTAAAAGAAAAGAAACTAAGAGTTGAAGATGCTCTTAATGCTACAAAGGTGATTTTCTTTATCCAGCTGGTTGGGTTATAGAGGGGTATGCTATTCTCACTACTCATGGATTATCTTACTTATATGATCTCATTGAGTTTCAGGCTGCTGTGGAGGAAGGTATTGTCGTTGGTGGTGGTTGCATTTGAGACAATATAAGAAAACTTTATCTCCTCACTCTCAACATTAAGACTTTGTATTTTTTGGTATCTTTGCTTAGGTTCTCTTATATTGAAACTAAAACAAGATTTTCTTAGACTCCTTCTTGAGTTTTTTTTTCTCAGTTTCAAACTCTGAGTCTCAGTAGGATGAGGCACTCATTCTGGATATAAGTGGTTGTGTTTTTTTTTTAATTTTATAGTTTCTTTAGTTAAATTTCATGACAATTCTAGGTGAGTGATAGTGTTTTTTTTGTTTTCTGTTATAGTTTGTTTTTTGGAGTTTTTTTGGTAATAAACTATACATTCATTTCAAGTTTATAGTTTATAGTTTGTAGTTTTCTTGGTTAGATGACTAAAAAATTAATTGCATATAACTTTTACCGTACTGTACTCTTGCTATATACCAAAAAAAAAAATATTGTTTTTTTGTACTTCACTTAAAACGTATATTTTTATTCACATAGTAAGATCTAATACGAATCCTTTGGTTGAAATAATTCAAAGACAATATATACTAACTAAATATTAAATTCTTATCATTCATGATTATTAAGAAATATTACCTGTGATTTTCTGATGGTATTGGTCAGGGGTAACATGAACATGTAAGAAAACAACGTCGTTCGAACTATAGGATTCTCAAGCGTTCAACGTGGTGGATCTATATCAAGGTAGATATAGATCATGAGGTGTGCCACCTGTCAAAACAAAACAATAAACGTCTATTTTATTTTTTTGTCGGAAACAGTTTAGAGTTTACTATGTGTAAGAGACACAGATTATTACGGTGGTGATGGTCCATAATAGAGTAATAATCAAATAAATTGTTAGTTTTTCGTACGTTTCCTGATTGGGTAGAAGGATGGTTCTTACCTGTTCTATCGCCAAAACCTTTAGGGTTGAGATCGTCGATAAATATCTCGCAACTCCTAAGCATTGGAAGACGATCAGAAGATGAGATCTGAACACCTCTGCCAGAGACGACGAGATGAGATGCTCAGAAGATGAGATGCTCATACCTCAGCCATCTGTGGCGGCTTGGAGAAGGTGGCGGCTGGTGGTTGCCAGTTTTTAGGGTTTCTTCATTTTTTGGGGATCTCGAGTTTTTTTTTATAAGTTTTTAACAACAGAGATTTGGAGTTTTTAAATGTTTAAATAGTGATAGATATATTTTCTCTTGTTATGGTAGTTATGAGATTTTATACATTTTGCTTAATTGGCAAATAATTAAACCTTTGATATTTTCTTTTGCAAAGTGATATAAATTTGTAAATTAATGTAATATATTATAAATTTTTTTAAAATTTTAAATTATTTAAATATCGCACAACATTATTTATAATTGCATAAATTATGCATCAAATCTTTGAATTGACTATATAACACTATATAATCTTTAATTAATAAAATTATAATTTATTAACTAAAAAACAGATTAATGTTTGGCTTTCCTTTAAAATGTTGATTATTTTTCTGAAAAAGTAATAAAAATACTTTGGATCGAAATACATTAAATTTAAAATTTTGTTTGGCCAACTTTAGCTTTTGATTGACTTATTGTTGAAGCCCAGTTATCATTACTGCATTTTCTAAATATTTTACCTAGAATTTTACGACAGTATACTCCACAACCTTTTTATGGCAAAGTATATAAACATATGTAGTTTTTTCTTTTATATAAGAAACTCATTAGCAAAATTAGTAATCGTGCCAAAAAAACTTATTAACAAAAAAAATTACAATCCAAAATTTTGAATTGACTAAAAAAAAAAATTGTTGACACGAAAATTATAAAATATTAGATGAAAACATTGAATTATTCTTTCCCATTTAGAATTTGAAGATTATTTTTCCGACAAAATGAAACTAAAGCTTTGGATGTTGGAATACAAATCAGTGTTTCACATCGGAAGATTATAAATTAATTGTCTAATATATAAGTCAAATTCAATTCCAATTAGTATGAGACTTTTTGACATGGAGTCTAATAACACATATGTGCGGACTTGACCAATTGCACAAAGAGAACAATATCACACTAATGGAAATTGACTTGGGCTTTAAGAAGCCCAATAATTGATATAAGAGCTTAGGTTGAAAAGTGGACCTAGAGAAGAGGGTGTCGGCTGCATCATCGGTGTGGGAGGAGCCTGGGTGCCAAGGTTTGTTGGAGGGGAGGTTAAGATTCGTGGTCCTTGGTTTGAGGAGAGGATTGTTGGGATACAAACCAACGGCCCACATCCGAAGATTAGAAAATGATTATCTAATATATAAGTAAGTCTAACTCCAATTAGTATGAAACCTTTTGGGAAGGATGCCTTTTGGGAAGTAGCCCAATAACAAATCTGTGCGGGCTTCACCAATTGGACAAAATCGGACAATATCATACTAATGGAGAGTTTACTTAGGCTTTAAGAGGCCCAACAATTGGTATCAGAGTCAGTTTGAAAAAGGTGAACCTTAGAAAATGAGTGTGGACTGCATGGTCGGTGTGGAAGAAACTCCCAATGTGACACTATTAGAAGAGTGCCTCAAGAGAATCTCACGATTAAAAGGTGCCGGTGTCTAGGTGTCAAGGTTTCGTTGGAATGGAGGCTAAGGTTTGTGGTCCTTGGATTGAGGGGAGAATTATTAGAAGACAAACAAACGTCTCACATCGGAATATTAAAAAATAAATAGTCTAACTAGATTTGTACCCGCGGTATACCACGGGTGCCAAGGTTTTGTTTGTATAATTTTAACTTGCTTTTTTATAATTTTTATAAATAATTTTATATTTTGTTTAATGTATATTTGTAGTGTTTTTGTTTATTTATTGTTTATAATATATTTTACGTGCTTTGAACATCAAATTTTTTATTTCTCTGTAGCAATATCAAATTTCTGTTATTTGAATCAAACATACGTCAAATGAATGATGTTCTATACTCTCATTCAAACAATTTAGACCAAATTGTACCAGATTAAATATTAAATTAATCTGAACTAAAAAAAAAAGCAATACAATTGTCAATCATGTGTAATTGTTAGTCATATCTAAACCCATTTTAATATTTGGTAAGTATTTCTAATATTGAAAATATATATTATATTTCTTACTATATATTTTCTTATCAGTTATCCTTGAAAATACCCCACAAGTTTAGTTACAGATATCATGAATATGATTAATATACGACTCATTCAATTCAAAATTACTTTAAGAAGTAATATATAAGTAACATAACCTTCGTATTGTGCCTTAAGTTCGAAGCCATTACAGATCCCACAAAACAAGAAAGGTCTGGTGGATCATCGGATGCAAGATCTGCTTCTCTCTTGGGACACTTTTTCTTTCTTGGAACCTTCTATATATCAAAGAGCTTCCCTATTAATAGGTTAAGTAAAATCATACTCATTCTAAATATGATAGTAATATCTAATATAAAACTGATGGTACCCATTTTTTCATCTTAATGACTATTTTCATACTAAGTCTCATAGCAAATTGGTCATAAAGCTCACAAATGAAACACCATCACTGTAACGCCCCGACCGCCACCGTCCATGGGCCATCACGCCTTCTCTTGCCCCGTGGGCTTCACCCTTATCTGACGGCCGGTTCGTTATCTCAAGAGGGGTCGAAAGACTTGTTTAATTACTGTCCATACAAATCACCACGTGATCTTTCTTCGTGTTTTGGCCTCACTCACACATTATGCTTTACTTTGAAGTTCTGTTAGGATGGTTGACAGAAAAGATGAGTTCACTTTGGTGGCATAGGTAGACAAGTTAATTATTTTAAGCCTCTCGACAAGCACCACCATATACCATAAATCGGGATGTTATAATCCCTTCTATTTGTAGGTGCCATTGCCTTGTCTCCCCAACCATTATAGAACCTCAAAGAGGATGAATGTAAAACAATTATCCCCACTTTTTATATAAAATGTACTCTTTTATATTTTTTTCCATCAAAAATTAACTCTGAAAGTTTTTTTTTTTTTTTTTTTTTTTTTTTTTTTTTTTTTTTTTTTTTTGTACGTAGGTTTATTCTGAGTTGGGGAATAACTAGTGGAAGCATATAGTATGTAACTCTAGTTATTCTTGGTTTGATCATTAGAGACTATAGTTGAAACGACCGCCCTCATTTTTTTTTTTTAAAAAAACCAAAATTAATTAATTAATTATTATTCCCATAAATAATAATTAATTTTTCCAAAACAAATAACAATGCAACTTCTCATGCATAATAAATAAATAATTCCATAAGTAAAATATAACACAAAAATAAATTATTTAATTCATAAATAAAACATTTTTGCATAAATCCTTAAACAATAAAAATACGATTACAGAAAACACCATAGTTAATTGTAAGTAATTATTCAACTTAAATATAACACACGTAAAACAAACAACGAGTCCTTAGATCAACCCCTCTTCCTTGCCTCGATTCCACAGTCACAACCTTTCTTTCTCTGCATCGAACAAAAGAGATGCATAAGTATTTCGACAAATACTTAGTGAGACAATCCTCCCGTGTACAAGCTATACACACAAACGATTAAAATTATTCAACGTATTAAACACGAACTACCGCAATAAATCAACCATCTCAAGAAACACTCGATCTAGATCCCCCATGAGATCATACGGCCTACAATCATGCAAACACATCAAATAATTCAAACCGTTCAGAAGCTTACGGTCATGCACTCACCTTAAGCCACGCACGAAAATTCCTAAAACTTCCCGGAGTGAATAGACTTCACTTCCTCGAACGCGTGCCTAAAGACAATCAAACAACGAAACTTAAGACACAAGACACCAAACAAAACACACAAAGGTCGACCCGATCGGTTGTAAACCGATCGTGACTCCCTTTTTTTTTCTTTTCTCGCCCTTCTAAAACCATCACCGAACACGACGTCACACCTCAAAACAAAACATGAATAAATCAACGACTAACCGAAGAAACCTCAATCCCACCGTTGAAACTCAACCCCTAAATGCCCTGAAGCTAACTTCAAAGTTTCAAGATGATCCAACGGTAGACGAACTCGCGATTGCCCTTTGAATCCACGTTGGTCCGGTTCGCGTCTGAAACAGAGCGCCTCACGGAAACGTGAATAACTTTCAGAGTATTAACTCAAATTCAATTCCGTAAATTGGTACATCTAGATAAAAGACTTAACTACAACTCCACAAAAATTCGCTACCTTTGCAAACGATTTGCTAGGTCAAACTCCTGTTTCCTTATCACCCACGAAACAGCTCTCCAACTTACTCCTCTTTTGCACACCACCACAACAACCTCCGTCTCCTTTTCCTTGAGACTCACACGCCCACACACAGCCACCAGACTTCCCCTCACCAGCTCCCCACGTCATCACACACACAGCCACACAAGAATCAGCCCCACTTGTTCTCCACACCACACACAACTCACAAACTCTCCTTCTCTTCTTCTCTAAAATTCTGATCAAAGCCTCACCTCACACACTTCTTCTCTCTCACTTTTCTCAGCCCAAAACTCACTCTTTCTATGCAGGTGAGTGTCGGCAATGAAGGAGGAAATAATGGAGAGGGTGGTGAAAGTGGAGGCTGTTTTGTCAAAAGGTGTGGGGTAGGATGCAAGACTTTTAGGAAAAAGAAGAGTGAGGCTGCGGTGGAATTGGAGGTGTAATTTGGTTGGTGCAACTGACTTAATTTAGATTAAAACTTATTTAGAGTCTAGTCCCTGAACTTCCCAAAAGTTCACAAAGTGACCCTAAACTTCCAAATCGATCCCGAACATCCCTTCGGAAAAAAATGCGGCGCAACCTCTAAAACACTCCGAAAATTTTCCGGAATTACTTTCCAAGATCTTTCCATAAATCCCGAATGTAAATTCCGAAATTTCTCTTTTTCCGGAACACGGGTGTTACAATTCTCCCCCACTAACATAGATTCGTCCTCGAATCTACGGCACAGTTCATCCCCAATGAACTCGACCACACATCTTTGCAACGATCCCTACCCACACATCTACCTATCCAACAACCCCGTAAACCCTCTAGCGTCAACTTGCTTCAGAGAACTTTTGACAAGAGTTAGATAAGATAGCTTTTTAATACTTAGCCATTCTTTTTAGCGATTCCTCATGACGAACGTAATAAAACAAACAAGTACCATACGTTCGAGAATCGGATCTACCGCATAGAACTGCTCATGAGCCATCCGATCAAACCACTTATCTCATTTTCACTTAACAAGTTTAACTAGAAACACGACTCTATTCCCAAGTCGCAACCCAACCACTCCCGAGATCTCTATTCAGCCGTTATGCTTATACTCACGTTATAGACATACACTGCTCCCAACTCATACTCGTATCACTCCCACCCTCTGTGCAATGCACTCTGGGCTCTGGGTAGCTCATGCCACTCTCACTTACAGGCCACAAAGTCCTGCAAGCCATCGGCATCCCACCTATACCACTCCCACTCTCAGGACTCGTCAGCCCTTCGAGCTCTGGGTATAACAACCATACCACTCGCACTCTCAGGTCACAAAGACCTTCAAGCTATGGGTATCACACTCATACCACTCCCACTCTCAGGACTCACAATTCCTTCGAGTTCTGGTATCTGGGGAAATCCTCATCCCCGCCTCTGGAGAAATCCATCTCCCATGAATCGTACATGACGCACCAGTCCTTGGAGCAAGCAAGTCTAACGTCTATAAGCATGTTCGACCGAATCTATCTCACAGAGTCCACACACCTCATCACATGGTGACACTCATCAACCATATTCCCATCCCGGAATATCAACCTATCCTATAACCACTACACAGGTTATCTTAAGGTATAACCCCTTACTCAGGGTACTCCATTTAACCTTGTTCGAAGAATACTTCCAGTTTAAACTCTAATAACCTCTTCTTTACTCACATGACATCACAAGTCATAAACTCATAAGATTACTCCTCTTATTCAATTCACATAATATTCATCGTATACAACACGACATACAACTCAAAATGTGAAGTTAGAAACCATCGATGGAAACTGATGCGGACATCAATCCGGCAACTGAACTATCTGACGAGGACACACATGAGGAGCATACTGAAGTGACAAATATTCAAGAGAAGACTCAAGAAGGTCCAATAACCCGAGCAAAAGCCAAGGAGTTGAATATAGGATCACACAACAAGCAAGTAGCGGACCAAGTGCATCAAGTGGAGGACGACCATGTCATCAAGATTCCAGAAGTAGCTGGACCTATCACAAGAGCTAGGAGGGATAAACTAAGAGAACAATTCAATGTATCCATACAAGCTCTACTCGACACAGCTGAAGATGTCCCGGACAACGGACCAACCATAGACCTAGCTGTGATGAGTTCTCGTCCAAGTCAGGTACGATTTGTGTTTAATTATTTCTGTTTCCTTGCAGGTGATATGGCCTCGGCCTAGTGGCTCTAGTAAGCCCACAATGAGTCTAGTTCGAGTCCCAGTAAAGTCTTTTATTTTATTTCTTTTTATTTTGTGTCTGTAGCTACACTTTCCATATAAGGAAACAGCATGTTGTTTCCATTGAGAGTGTGTGTCGTTTTCTTTTAATTTCGTACAAGTCCTGTTGTTTTTGTTTTGAGTCGCAACCCTAGAGGTTGTAGCCGTAAGGATCAGACTATAAGATCCCCGGCCGTGTATCTTTTTATTTACCCTACATCAATAAAGAACCGAATTTCTTCTAGCTTGAAAGTTGCTGAAACTTTTGCCCAGATCTTGTCTTTGTGTGTGATTCACAAAGCCACGATTCTCAAGCTGTATCAAGGAGCCTTTCACACTCCCTGTGGTGCTTATCGATCCACCATCACGTCCCCATCCATCAGGTTTCACAAGAGGAGCTTCGAGCTGCTTGTCTAGCCTTCCACACCGGTTTTGTGAGTTGTAGCGGAGGAGGAGCTTCGAGCTAACTTCGTTTCCACTTCAGACCCGGCTCAAAGACTCATTCACTTCGAGTCTTATATCATTGGTATCAGAGCCAAAGGTTCCTGCCTTTGGTTTTTTTTTTCCTATCCCAGGTTGTTTCTTTTCATATTAGTTCTGTTTCAATTCAGTTCGTCTGTCTTGTTGTTTGAATTTTCATAAAATCATAAAACCTCATAAAAATATTTCGTCTTTTGTTGTTGCTTCTTTAAACTCATCAGAAAATATAAAAATTGTTACTTTGATTTCTGCACATCATTTAATATTTTTCCCATATCAAAACCTAAACTGCAGTTTCCTTTGCTGTTTATCTGTTTTGTTTGAGAAAATTTGATTCTTGTGTTGATTCTTTGCTAGGAAAATCTACAGAATCCTTAGCACTTTGTATTCAAGTCGGATTGGAATAAAGCATGGCTGACGGAGATCCTGAACGTCAACAAGATATGATGGAAGTTTTACGTGCAATGCAAGCCGACATGAGAGCTATGACTCAACGCATTGTTGATAATCACCAAGAACTTGGCACTCGCCTCACCCGCTTGGAACAACCACAACAACCCCCACCTGATCCTGAAGAGGAAGTTCTCTCAGAATCCGATGGAGACTCACTCGACACGCTAGCTCGACAACCACGTCGAGTTGATCCTCTACGGAGACACCGACCGAGAGAGGTAGAACCTAGAGAAAATAATCACGATATCAAGCTAACTCCACCATCTTTTGCAGGCAAAACTGATCCTGAAGCTTACTTGTATTGGGAACGGAGACTTGAGTATATCTTTGAATGCTATGGGTACCGAGAGAACAAAAAGGTGGCTGTAGCTGCAGCTCAACTCACGGGAAACGCCCTAGCATGGTGGGACAGAACAGTAGCTGAACGGAGACGACTTCACTTTGGAGCTGTCACCAACTGGCCCGACATGAAGTACCTAATGAGGGTCAGGTATGTCCCTGAACATTTTCATCGAGACTTACAAAAACGTTTCCGTAAGTTGACACAGGGAACAAGGAGCGTGGAGGACTATTTTGAGGAGTTTGAAAAGCTAATGAACTCGCTGGAGTTGGAAGAATCCGAGGAGGCTATGATGGCTCAATTCATCGATGGATTACAAGATAGGATTCAAAGAAAGGTTGAGCGTGCCAAGTACAAGAGTTTACCTGAACTCCTACACCTATCGGTCCAGATAGAGCAGCAGATTAGGCACAAGAATAACAGCAACAATCGTGCCAGAAATGTTCCACAAACATGGAAGAATGATGTGTCCAAAGTACAAGACAAAGGAAAAGCTGTTGAGATAGATTCCAGGTTCAAATCAAGGGCATCCGAACCACAAAGGAGTTTCCGTGACGAACAAGGTAAGTCTTCTAACCAAAATAATCGAACTCGTGACATTACTTGTTTTAAGTGCCAGGGAAGAGGGCATATATCAAGAGACTGCCCAAACCGGAGAGTAATGATCGTCACCAACACGGGAGATTACGAGTCACAAGATGAGGCTGTAGACGAGTCCGAAGAACACGGGGAAGACATCGAGTATCCGGACACTGGGGAATCACTCATGATAAGACGGGTTCTCAATGTTCAAGTAGGGCCTGAGGAGACCGCACAAAGAGAAAATCTCTTTCATACACGATGCACCATCAATGGCAAGGTTTGCAATTTAATTATAGATGGTGGTTCTTGTACTAACGTGGCCAGCAAGCTTCTTGTTGAGAAATTAGGTCTCGTGAAAACCAAGCATCCACGCCCATACAAGCTTCGGTGGCTCAATGACAAGGCCGAGATGAAGGTCTCCGAACAGGTAACGGTTCCATTTAGCATTGGTAAGTATGTTGATCAAGTTACTTGTGATGTAGTGCCCATGCAAGCCGGACACCTCCTCTTAGGGAGACCCTGGCAATTTGACCGAGAAACTCAACATGATGGACGTACTAACCAATACTCGGTGACACACCAAAACCGTAAGTTCACTCTTGCACCCCTCAGTCCCTCAAAAGTTCATGCACTTCACGCAAAAATGGCTAAGGACGGAGAGGTAAGTACATCGAACCTGTACGTAAGCTACGGATCAGTTGGTAAGTCCCTTGGTGCCAAGGGCGCCCTACTACTAATGTTCTACCAAGAATGTCTAAGTGCCGATACAGGTGATCTAGAAATTCCTGAGGAAGTCCAACCCTTACTCCAGAGTTACTTGGACGTATTTCCCGAAGAACTACCACCCGGACTACCACCAATTAGAGGCATAGAACATCAAATCGATTTGGTTCCAGGAACAGTTCTGCCGAACAAACCCGCTTATAGGATGAATCCGGAGGAAAGCAAGGAATTGGAGAAACAAATCAATGATTTATTAGGCCAAGGTTACATTCGAGAAAGTCTTAGTCCATGTGCTGTGCCCGTTCTGCTCGTACCAAAGAAAGGAGGCACTTGGAGAATGTGTGTAGACTGTCGTGCCATCAACAACATAACCATCAAGTACCGGCACCCTATCCCACGTCTCGACGACATGTTAGACGAGCTCTGCGGTTCCACACTCTTCTCAAAGGTGGATCTTAAAAGTGGATATCATCAAGTACGTATGCGCGAAGGCGACGAATGGAAAACTGCTTTCAAAACAAAACAGGGGCTATACGAGTGGCTTGTCATGCCCTTTGGTCTCACCAACGCCCCCAGCACCTTCATGCGCTTGATGAACCAGGTTCTTCGTTCTTATATTGGAAAATTTGTAGTAGTTTATTTTGATGACATATTAATCTACAGCAAAAATCTTAAGGATCATTTAGAACACCTAGAACTTGTATTTAAATCACTTCGGAAGGAAAGCTTATACGCTAACCTAAAGAAGTGTGTCTTTTGTACTAACAAACTTGTGTTCTTAGGTTTTGTTATTAGTGAACAAGGAATACAGGTGGATGAAGAGAAGATAAAAGCTATCCGAGATTGGCCCACTCCCACTACCATCGGACATGTTCGGAGTTTCCACGGACTAGCTAGCTTCTATAGACGATTCGTCAAGGATTTTAGCACGGTAGCTGCACCACTCACAGCCGTGATCAAGAAGAATCAGCCATTTAAGTGGGGAGTTGCTCAAGAACAAGCCTTCAATACCTTGAAGGAGAAGCTAACACAAGCACCGGTTCTTTCTTTACCTAACTTTGACCTTATCTTCGAGATTGAATGTGATGCTTCAGGTCTAGGAATTGGAGCCGTGCTACACCAGAACAAGAAGCCCGTGGCCTTCTTCAGTGAGAAACTCAACGGAGCTGCACTCAACTACCCGACATATGACAAAGAGTTGTACGCCCTAGTCCGAGCCTTACAAACCTGGCAGCACTACCTACTGTCCAAGGAGTTCATCATCCACACCGATCATGAGACTCTCAAGCATCTCCGAGGACAAACAACACTCAAGAGGCGACATGCAAGATGGCTGGAGTTCATAGAAACGTTTCCTTACGTCATTAAGTACAAGAAGGGCGCGGAAAATGTGGTAGCTGATGCCTTATCCCGACGATACATACTAATCACCACGCTAGAAGCCAAGATCATGGGGTTTGAGCATCTCAAGGATCACTATGCCACGGATCCTGATTTTTCCGAGGCTTATGAAGCCTGTGGTAAGGGTGAATTCCATTCCTACTATTTGCATGATGGATTTCTTTTCAGGGATAAAAGACTATGCATACCAAGAGGATCCATGCGAGACTTGTTGCTCAAGGAAGCTCACGGAGGTGGTCTTATGGGTCATTTTGGCGTTGACAAGACATTGGCTGTAGTGACGGATCATTTCTATTGGCCTCATATCAAGAAGGACGTCGAGAAGACTTGTGCCAAATGTGTGACTTGCCACAAAGCCAAATCCAGGTCCCATCCTCACGGATTATACTTACCTTTGCCTATCCCTAACGCCCCTTGGGAAGATATTTCCATGGATTTTGTCTTAGGGTTACCACAGGTTCAACACAAGGATTCAATTTTCGTGGTGGTTGATAGATTCTCGAAGATGGAACATTTCATACCGTGCAACAAGACCAATGATGCCTCCCAAATCGCCGATCTGTTCTTCAAAGAAGTGGTAAAATTACATGGTGTCCCTAGAACTATTGTCTCTGACCGTGATGTCAAATTTTTAGGACACTTTTGGAGAACCTTGTGGAGAAAGATGGGGACAAGGCTCTTGTTCTCAACTACTTGTCATCCACAAACGGATGGACAAACGGAAGTGGTAAACCGAACCCTTGCCACTTTACTTAGGGCCACACTCGGAAAGAACTTAAAAACATGGGTTCAATGTCTACCATTTGTTGAGTTCGCCTATAATCATGCCAGGCACTCTACTACTAATCTTTCTCCCTTTGAGATTGTCTATGGTTTCAGGCCCTTAACACCGATTGATTTAACTCCTATACCACACACCGAACAAATCAATGTCGATGGCAAGAACCGAGGCGAATACATCAAGAAACTACATGAACAAGTACGAGATAAGATTCTCAAGAAGAATGAGAAGATCAAAGCGCAAAGGGACAAAGGACGCAAGCGAGTCATCTTTGAGCCCGGAGAGTGGGTATGGATTCACATGCGACCGGAGAGGTTTCCTCGGAAGAGAAGTTCCAAACTAGCACCTCGAGGCGATGGACCGTTCAAAGTACTTGAGAAAATCAACGACAACGCCTACAAGCTGGAGCTTCCAGGTGAGTTCAACATTTCACATAGCTTTAATGTTGCTGACCTTTCACCTTATGTCTCAGATGAACAAGTTTTGAGGACAAAACCTTCTCAAGAGGGAGAGTATGTTGCGGACATCAATCCGGCAACTGAACTATCTGACGAGGACACACATGAGGAGCATACTGAAGTGACAAATATTCAAGAGAAGACTCAAGAAGGTCCAATAACCCGAGCAAAAGCCAAGGAGTTGAATATAGGATCACACAACAAGCAAGTAGCGGACCAAGTGCATCAAGTGGAGGACGACCATGTCATCAAGATTCCAGAAGTAGCTGGACCTATCACAAGAGCTAGGAGGGATAAACTAAGAGAACAATTCAATGTATCCATACAAGCTCTACTCGACACAGCTGAAGATGTCCCGGACAACGGACCAACCATAGACCTAGCTGTGATGAGTTCTCGTCCAAGTCAGGTACGATTTGTGTTTAATTATTTCTGTTTCCTTGCAGGTGATATGGCCTCGGCCTAGTGGCTCTAGTAAGCCCACAATGAGTCTAGTTCGAGTCCCAGTAAAGTCTTTTATTTTATTTCTTTTTATTTTGTGTCTGTAGCTACACTTTCCATATAAGGAAACAGCATGTTGTTTCCATTGAGAGTGTGTGTCGTTTTCTTTTAATTTCGTACAAGTCCTGTTGTTTTTGTTTTGAGTCGCAACCCTAGAGGTTGTAGCCGTAAGGATCAGACTATAAGATCCCCGGCCGTGTATCTTTTTATTTACCCTACATCAATAAAGAACCGAATTTCTTCTAGCTTGAAAGTTGCTGAAACTTTTGCCCAGATCTTGTCTTTGTGTGTGATTCACAAAGCCACGATTCTCAAGCTGTATCAAGGAGCCTTTCACACTCCCTGTGGTGCTTATCGATCCACCATCACGTCCCCATCCATCAGGTTTCACAAGAGGAGCTTCGAGCTGCTTGTCTAGCCTTCCACACCGGTTTTGTGAGTTGTAGCGGAGGAGGAGCTTCGAGCTAACTTCGTTTCCACTTCAGACCCGGCTCAAAGACTCATTCACTTCGAGTCTTATATCAGAAACTCAAGCCTCAGCTTGCTTCTCGAACCACTTTTTATATCTTGTTTCCATCCTTGCCTCTGGTTCCCAAGTCTCCTTCTGCACACCGTCACAATCCCATAATACCCTCATCATTAGAATCTTCTTCCGACGAAGCTCTTTGACCCTCCTCTCGAGAATCCTTAAAGGTCTCGCCTCAACGGTCATATTAGGCTGAAGATCTGTCGGAATCTCTTCCAATACTTCATCCTCCTTACGTAAGCATTTCTTCAGCATCGACACATGGAAAACCTTGTGAAATGCTTGCATAACCTCGGGTAACTCCAACCGATATGCAACCGGGCCAACTCTCTCAACTATCTTGAATGGACCCAAATACCTCGGACTCAACTTAGTCTCAGTAATGGATCTGTTCGGACCCCGCAACAATGCCAACTTGAGATATACCCTATCTCCCACCTCAAACTCGAGATCTTTTCTCCTTTTATCGGCATAACTCTTTTGCCGATCTTGGGCTTCTTTCATGTTCAGTTTCACAACTCGGATCTTCTCCGTAGTTTCCTGAACAAAATCTGCACCCAACATACTCCTCTCCCCTACCTGGGTCCAACACAAGGGTGTACGACATGGCCTCCCATAGAGTGCCTCGTATGGGGCCATCCCAATGCTTGCTTGGTAGCTATTATTGTAAGCAAACTCTGCCAAGCTCAAGTGGTCCACCCAATGACCACCCCAGTCAAGCACACACATCCTTAGCAAATCCTCGAGAGTCTGGATGGTCCTCTCAGACTGCCCATCCGTCTGAGGATGATATGCCGTACTTAAGTGCACCCTAGTGCCCATCTCTTCCTGGAATGCCTTCCAGAACCCCGAAGTGAACTTAGGGTCCCGGTCTGACACTATACTCACCGGTACCCCATGAAGTCTCACTATCTCCTGCACATACTTCCTAGCCAGAACCGTAGCTCCATCGGTTTTCTTAATGGCTAGAAAATGCGCCGACTTGATCAATCGATCAACAATGACCCAAATAGCATCTTTGGTCCGAGAAACAGGTAACCCAACTACGAAGTCCATCGTAATCATATCCCACTTCCACTCGGGAATGGGTAAACTCCGCAACAGCCCGCTCGGAACCTGATACTCTGCCTTCACTAACTGGCACACATCGCACTCTGCGACCTAATTAGCAACATCCTTTTTCATCCCGACCCAATGATAATACCGTTTCAGATCACGGTACATCTTAGTCGCTCCTGGGTGAATCGAAAACTTGCTCGCATGAGCCTCACTCAGAATCTCTCGCTTCAACTCCTCATCCTTGGGTAGACATACCCGCCCATGCACAAGAATAGTCCCATTAGCTGAGACATGATACTCTGAACCCTCAGCTCTGGAGGCCTTAATCAACTCTTCATCTTTCTCCTGAGCCAACCGAACCCTGCTCAAAAGATCTGCCTGATTAGTCACCTCCAAGCCCAACGGTTCCTGAGATATAGCACACAACCTCAACGTGCTAATCTCGCACACCAAGGACTCCATGTCCCGCTCACTAGCCGAAGATACTCGCTTGCGACTCAAGGCATCTGCAACCAAATTTGCTTTACCAGGATGGTAAGCTATCTCCAGATCATAATCTGCCACTAACTCCATCCAACGTCTCTGCCTCAAATTCAACTCAGGCTGAGTGAACAAATACTTCAGGCTCTTATGATCTGTGAATATCTGAACCTTCCCGCCATAAAGATAAGACCTCCAAATCTTTAAGGCAAACACTACCGCAGCCATCTCAAGATCATGGGTAGGGTAGTTGCCCTCATGCTTCCTCAGCTGTCTCGAAGCATAGGCAATCACCTTTCCCCGCTGCATCAACACACAACCCAAGCCAACTCTCGAGGCATCCGTAAACACCACATAAGGCTCACCCGACTCGGGCAATGCCAACACTGGTGTACTAGTCAGCATCGTCTTCAGGTTTGCGAAACTCTCCTCACACTCTGGAGACCAAACGAAAGGAACATCCTTTCCTGTCAGCTTGGTCAAGGACTTAGCCATACTCGCAAAACCCTTGACGAACCTCCGATAATAACCTGCCAAACCAAGGAAACTCCTGATTTCCGTGGCATTCCTTGGCCTCTGCCAATCTCTGATGGCCTGAATTTTCTCTGGGTCTACTGAAACTCCCTCCTCAGAAACAATGTGACCTAAGAATCCAATCTCCCTCTGCCAAAAGCTACACTTACTCAACTTAGCAAACAACTTATGCTCTCGTAGCTTTTCCAAAACATTTCTCAAATGGACCCCATGCTCTTCAGGACTCTTCAAATACACCAATATATCATCTATAAAAATGATCACGGATTCATCCAGATACTCCTGGAACACTCCGCTTATCAATCTCATGAACGCTGCTAGTGCATTCGTCAACCCGAATGGCATTACCACAAACTCGTAGTGCCCATATCTTGTCCTGAAAGCCGTCTTCCGGATATCCCCCTCATCAATAGGAATTTGATGATATCCTAACGCCAAGTCAATCTTGGAGAACCAAGTAGCCCCTCTCAACTGATCCAACAACTCGTCGATCCGCGGAAGAGGATACCGATTCTTCGCTGTGACTCGGTTAAGCCCCCGGTAATCGATACACAACCGGAAACTCCCATCCTTTTTCTTCACAAACAGCACCGGCGCTCCCCACGGTGAACTGCTCGGACGGATAAATCCCTTACCCAACAGCTCTTCCAGCTGCTTCTTCAGCTCCGCCATCTCTGCTGGAGCCATCCTGTACGGAGCCTTGGATATCGGCTTTGTGCCTGGTTCCAACTCAATCGTGAAAGGGTCAGACCGAGACGGTGGTAACCTTTGCAACGACTGAAAAACGTCTGCGAACTCCCGCACAACCCGAATATCCTGAACCGCTACTTCTCCAACAGTCTCTGGGGTAATAATAGTGGCCAAGTAAGCTTCACAACCTTGCTCGATCATTTTCTCAGCTTGCATTGCCGAGATCACGAGACTCCCGGTTGTAGGTCTCACTCCTTGGTAGACCAACCTGCCTCTTTCTCTTTCGAACACGACACGTCCCCGGTGGCAATCCAGATGCGCTCTGAACTTTCCCAGCCATTCCATGCCCAAGATAACATCATACAGTTCCACAGAACAGATGATCAAATCCGCTGGCATTGACTCCTCGGCCACCTGAACGTCCACGTTCTTAACCCGACCAAGACTACTCAAAAACTTCCCTCCAGCGACCTTAACTAACCCTAAGTGCTCACCCGGATTTCCCCGAATGCCGCACTTCTCTGCCAATTCTGGAGTAACGAAGCAATGCGATGCTCCAAAATCAAACAAAACGTGAGATTCAATTCCTCCCACGATTAAGGTCCCTACACAACTTCCATATGCTAAGAACCCTAACCCACAACACTCGGCAACTTTCCATTCTAGGAACTATCCATTTCTGGAAACTTCAGCCCCGGACCAAACCACTTATGGTTCACTCTTCTAGAACTTCTCCAGAACTCTCTCGGCCTCACTTGGCTTGCTCATTATCCAGGATATGACCGCCATACACCCTGAGACGGTTAAACTCCGACTCAAACTCAAGAACCGACCGGTTCCCTTGAGTTAACCCAAGAAACCGTCTCTCCAACCGGTCCAATGCCTCTTGGGGGAAAAATATTTGGAGTTAAACTCCGACACAAAATCCTCCCAAGACATCTCTGCTTGGACCCTCCGGGCCGCAACACCTCTCCACCAGAGATGTGCGTCACCCTCCAGAAGGTAGACTGCGAGATCCACTTGATATCCTTCTGGACACCTAAACGAACGGAAATTCCGCTCTAACAACGACCACCACTCGGGTTCCAACATCTTAAGATATGCTGGGGGCTCTTCCGCAACCGCAAACCTTGGCTGCACCTTAGCTACCGGTGGTACAACTGGAGCCTGAACTGGTACGCTCTCCGGTAACCGCTCCAACAGCAAGGTCAAGAAATTCGCAATACGATCCTCTTGGGCCGGAGCTACACCTGCTGCCACACCCGCAGCACCCGCTAAACATCCAGCAACACCGGTACCAACACCGGCCACACCCTCCGTCCCAAACTGATCCGTATGCAAGTTCCTGACCCGCTCGTCCGTAACACTTTGTGTCACACCCTCCGCAACCACCGAAGCCCTCGCGTCCCTCTGAACGCGACCCCCTAACCCTAACGGTACCACGACCGCGACCTCCACCTCTTTTAGCCATCTTAGTGGAATGGTCAATTCCTCGATCAAACCAAACAACCACAGAAGCCGGCTAAACGACGGACGCAACTTCCACGGTTCAGATGAACCGAGCAAAGATTAATCCATATTTAATTCCCAAAATTAAATAATGGTTAATCTCCTAACTCAACCAATTCCATGGTCTTGAGTTAACTTAAAAAAAACAGCAATTCCTCAACTGAATTACTTTAATCCGCTTCACGGATTAACCCGACCCAACCGGACACCACATGTTAAATCACATAACATATTATGTGATTAAAACCTCGGCCCCAAAAGACTATTCCAAGAGTCTTTTAACTAACCACACAACAAGCAACACAAAACAACTTACCGTGGAATCTCTTTAAAGGCTCGAAGAGGATGATCTAGGACTCCATACTCAAACAATTGACTAACTCACATAATCAATTCCCTAACGGTTTTGCCCATGCATCACCGTAACAAAAATTAAATTAAATCCAATTTAATTTTTCCTAACCCGTCCTAGAGCCGTAATGGCTCTGATACCAAATTGAAAAGACCGCCCTCATTGTTTTTTTTTTAAAAACCAAAATTAATTAATTAATTATTATTCCCATAAATAATAATTAATTTTCCCAAAACAAATAACAATGCAACTTCTCATGCATAATAAATAAATAATTCCATAAGTAAAATATAACACAAAAATAAATTATTTAATTCATAAATAAAACATTTTTGCATAAATCCTTAAACAATAAAAATACGATTACAGAAAACACCATAGTTAATTGTAAGTAATTATTCAACTTAAATATAACACACGTAAAACAAAAAACGAGTCCTTAGATCAACCCCTCTTCCTTGCCTCGATTCCACAGTCACAACCTTTCTTTCTCTGCATCGAACAAAAGAGATGCATAAGTATTTCGACAAATACTTAGTGAGGCAATCCTCCCGTCTACAAGCTATACACACAAACGATTAAAATTATTCAACGTATTAAACACGAACTACCGCAATAAATCAACCATCTCAAGAAACACTCGATCTAGATCCCCCATGAGATCATACGGCCTACAATCATGTGATGAGAGCATGTCCAGCAAGGAGGATAAACCAATGCAACATAAGGATGACAATGAGGATCAAGGGAAACAGCTTGAACCGGAGCATCAAGGACATGAAGATTTACACATTTCTCCGGGTCCTATTACTAGGTCCAAACAAGCCGAGCTCAACACAACTTTGCAATCTCTTCTCAACACCATTCAGGGCAGTTTAGCGTGTGCTAATCCAACTACCCTGGTTGTGATACAAGCCACCTAAACATTTATCAAGAGAGGTGATAAGACTTATACTCTTTTTCCCTTGTTTGGTTTTGTCCCATTGGGTTTTCCAAACAAGGTTTTTAATGAGGTAGGCCTTATCACTCTTTCACAAGGCCTCTTGATAAATCCAGGCCCCTTTACTTCTCCTTAGGCGTGGCCTTTGTCTCTTCACTATCTCATTTTGAACTTTGAGTGTTGTTTAATTTTTGTATGGTTTTTGTGTGAGTTCCGAGGCATGTCTCGTAACTCCACACTCTTTTATTGTTTTCTTTAGCTTCTCTTCTCTTTATATTCTACATCTGAACTTCATTTCAATCTATCAAACATTTTAATATCATAAGTCTTTCTTAATCTCGTTTGATCATCCTCTTGAACCCGAAATTTGGATCATTATCCCATTTCACTCAAGAGCCGAAGTCTAAGGGTCTCGTCGCCCCCCTTAGAAGTTTCACTTCGATCCATCTCTTGTTCTTGCCGAGTTTGGTTTTCACCCACTCGTGGATCAAGCCCTGAGTGTTCAAAGGCTATTCATCACCTTTGGAGTATCACTCATTCAAGCCCTATCATCACTTTCACTTCATTTCATCACTTCCGCACTCATATCCGCTCACTCTGTTCATAACAACCAGTGGAGAACGTTCAGGGGCATTGATCCTCATCTAGGATCATATCAAGTGGTATCAGAGCTCACTCCATCTCAGGTTGTGTCTTTTCAAATCGATTGTACCCTTTCATATTCTGCAGAACATTTGAATCGTTTTGCCTGTTGATTGCTAGAATTGTCATAATTATTTGGTAATTGATAAAATCTTGAAATCAGTTTCTAAAGAATCTATTATGAGTCTACTTTCTGTGAAATTTGATTTCGGAATTTTTGGACACGATTTGATATTTTAATCTGACCGATCATCTTCAAGTGTTTCAAGAAAAAGGATTTCTGCGATTTTTCAGTGTTTTGATTTTCATAAATCCGTTTTAATTGCAAAAATCGTGAGATCGGTTGGATCTGTCTCTGAAAAGAGTCTAGTAGTTTAGAAAATTGTTTCTAAAATTTTTGAACGTGTTTTGATAATTTATTCTGTTCGATCAGGTCAAACAGTCGTTTTGGATTCTAGAAAGCTTGCTGAGTTTTCCTTTGTTGTGTTTCTTTGGGCATTTTTACTTGTTACTTGTTTGAATCTGAACAGGTACCATGGTGGGAACCAATGAGGATGAAGAGGAATCTTCCAGCTCCAACAAGCAACTTATGGACTCCTTCAAAGCTATGATGGTTGAGAGTATGGCCACTATGAAAGCTGACTTAGAAAGGTCCATCAACGACCGACTCCGAGACCAACAGCAACCTATTATTGAAGAACAACTTAGAAGGAACCTACGACTTTCTGATGCTGAGCACTATTATAGTCAGACTTCTCGATCAAATCGTTCTCGAAGAAGATAGCCAAGAGAAGACCGAACCGTTAGAAATAACCAAACCGCTATTCGAGACCCTCTTGCCGGTGTGAAGATAGAGATTCCATTTTTTCATGGAACCAGTAATCCTGAAGAATATCTTGAGTGGGAAAAGAGGGTTGAAATTATCTTTAATTGCCGGGAGTTTACTCAGGAGACTAAGATTCGAATTGCCCCGACCGCATTCAAGGATTATGCTCTAAGTTGGTGGGACCAGTTGGTTACGTCTAGAAGAAGAGCTGGAGATGTACCTGTTGAGACTTGGACCCAAATAAAGATCATTATGAGGAAAAGGTTTGTACCCAGTCATTACCACAGAGAGCTTCACCTTAAGCTTCGGAACTTGACTCAAGGAAGTAGATCCGTTGAAGATTATTTCAAAGAAATGGAAACCTTGTTACTTAGAGCCGATATTCAAGAAGACAATGAAGCTACTATGGCCAGATTCATGGGAGGTCTTGACAAAGAGATTGTTGAAAAGCTGGAGGTCCAACATTATGTCGAGCTAGAAGAGCTTCTCCACAAGGCTATCATGTTTGAAAAACAACTTAAGAAGAAGAGTTCTAGAACCGGATACAACCCTACCAAGTACAGCAAAGATTACAAGCCTAAGGATTACAAACCGCTTACCAAACCCAAGATAGACGAATCTTCGCTCAAGGGAATTGATAAAGGATCAAGCACCAAGGCTAGAGAAATTCAGTGTTTTAAGTGCAAAGGTTTTGGACACTACTCCCATTCGTGTTCCAATCAGAGAACCATAGTTATTAGAACCAATGGCGAGATAGAATCAGAAGACGATCATTCGGAACCTGAACCTGAAGAAGAGCCACTTAGGCTGCCGGTGACCGGACAACTCTTGGTCACTAGAAGAACCCTTAACTTACACACTCAGGCCGAGAAAAATGATCAAAGGGAAAATCTCTTCCACACTCGTTGCCTTGTTCAAAATAAAGTTTGCAGCCTAGTAATTGACGGAGGTAGCTGTACCAACGTCGCCAGCCAGTCTATGGTAGATAAGCTTGGACTCACAGTCACTAAGAGAGCTAAACCTTACAAGCTGCAATTGCTTAATGATGAAGGAGAATTAGAGGTTGAGAACCAGGTCATAGTTCCCCTATCCATTGGAGAATACAAAGATGAAGTGTTGTGTGACATTCTACCCATGGACGCCGGACATATCTTGCTTGGAAGACCTTGGCAATCTGATCGGAAAGTAATGCATGATGGTTTTACCAATAGATATTTTTTTGAGTTCAAAGGCACGAAGAACATTTTGGTTCCACTCACTCCCCATGAAGTTCATCTTGACCAAGTGGCCTTGAAGAAGGGACGGATAGTTTCCAAAGCTAAAGACAAACAACCGGTCAACCTCATGATCACACCTAACCCAGGGAGTCAATTACCACACATACTTTTTGTTATTAAAGAGTGCTATAGCATTAACCCCTACGCGCAGGACTTGCCTAGCAAACTTCACTCTCTCTTGCAGGAATTTAAGGATGTTTTCCCGGAGGAACTTGCAACAGGATTGCCACCAATCCGTGGAATAGAACATCAAATCGACTTTATGCCAGGAGCATCTCTTCCCAACAAACCCGCTTACAGAACTAATCCTCTAGAGACCAAGGAGCTTCAACAACAAGTAGCTGAGCTCATGAAGAAAGGACATATTCGCGAGAGTTTAAGTCCTTGTGCTGTACCCGTTCTACTTGTTCCAAAGAAAGATGGTAGTTGGAGGATGTGTGTAGATTGCCGTGCTATCAACAATATCACTGTAAAGTATCGCCATCCTATTCCTAGACTTGATGATTTGCTAGATGAATTGCATGGGTCTAGTGTTTTCTCTAAGATAGATCTTAGGAGTGGTTACCATCAAATTAGAATGCAAGAAGGGGATGAATGGAAAACTGCCTTTAAGACTAAGCATGGGTTGTACGAATGGTTAGTTATGCCTTTTGGGTTAACAAACGCACCTAGCACTTTTATGAGATTAATGAACCATGTTCTTAGAACATTCATAGGTCATTTCGTGGTTGTGTACTTTGATGATATCTTAGTTTATAGCCGCAGCCTTGATGAGCACGTGGAACACCTTAGGGAAGTTTTAAAGGTGCTTAGGAAGGAAACCTTGTATGCTAACTTAAAGAAATGTACTTTTGGAGTGGATCACCTTGTCTTTCTAGGTTTTGTTGTGAGCACAGATGGAATCAAGGTTGACGAAGAAAAGATACAAGCTATAAAGGATTGGCCGAGTCCAAAGAATATTAGTGAAGTAAGAAGCTTCCATGGTTTAGCCGGGTTCTATAGGAGGTTTGTTAAGGATTTCAGCACTTTAGCCGCCCCACTCACTGAGGTTATCAAGAAGAATGTCGGATTCAAGTGGGAACAAGCTCAAGAAGATGCCTTTCAGACCTTGAAAGAGAAGCTAACACATGCCCCGGTTTTATCTCTTCCTAATTTCGATAAAAATTTTGAAATTGAATGTGATGCCTCAGGAATTGGTATTGGTGCTGTTCTTATGCAGGAAATGAAGCCCATAGCTTACTTTAGTGAAAAACTTGGAGGCGCCACACTCAATTACCCTACATATGATAAAGAACTTTATGCACTCGTTCGAGCTCTACAAACATGGCAACACTACCTTTGGCCCAAAGAATTTGTCTTACATACTGACCACGAATCACTCAAGCATCTCAAAGGACAACAAAAGCTGAACAAGAGACACGCCAAGTGGGTTGAATTCATTGAAACTTTTCCATACGTCATTAAGTACAAAAAAGGTAAGGAGAATGTAGTAGCCGATGCTCTTTCTCGGAGGTACGTTCTCTTGAATTCTCTTGAAGTTAAGCTACTAGGATTTGAGCAAATAAAGGAACTATATGCTACTGATGCTGACTTCAAAGAAACCTATGCTTCTTGTGAGAAATTTGGTGTTGGAAAATATTTTAGGAGTGATGGATTTTTATTCTATGATAACCGCCTTTGTGTACCTAACTCCTCCTTGCGAGATTTGTTTGTCCAAGAAGCTCATGCAGGTGGTCTTATGGGACACTTTGGCGTGGCAAAGACATCCAGCGTGTTACGTGAACACTTCTTTTGGCCCCACATGCAAAGTGACGTCGAGAAATGCTGTCAAAGATGTGTAACGTGTAAGCGAGCTAAATCCACAATCCAGAATCACGGTTTGTATACCCCTCTTCCTATTCCTGTGCATCCTTGGCATGACTTATCCATGGACTTTGTAGTTGGATTACCTAGGACTAAGACTGGAAAGGATTCGGTATTTGTGGTAGTTGATAGATTCTCTAAAATGGCTCACTTCATACCTTGTCATAAAACCGATGATGCCATTAATGTAGCTGGTTTGTTCTTTAAAGAAGTTGTTAGGTTGCATGGAATGCCTAGGACTATTGTATCGGATAGGGATACCAAATTTCTTAGTTATTTTTGGAAAACCCTTTGGTCTAAGCTAGGAACCAAGCTTTGTTTTTCCACCACATTTCACCCACAATCCGATGGCCAAACTGAGGTAGTCAATAGAACCTTATCCACCTTGTTGCGTGCCATAATTAAAAAGAACCTTAGGACCTGGGAAGAGTGTCTGCCTCATGTCGAATTTGCTTATAATCATTCTAAACATTCCGCATCTAAGTATTCACCATTTGAAATTGTTTATGGGTTCAATCCCATCTCACCTTTGGATCTAATGCCTTTACCCGTGAATGAAAGGATAAGTCTTGATGGTAAGAAAAAGGCTGAGCTTGTGAAACAGATTCATGAGAAGGCACGAATTAATATTGAGAGCAAGACCAAACTATACGAGAAGCATGCAAACAAAAACCGCAAAGAGATGATCTTTGAAGAAGGAGATTTAGTGTGGATCCATTTGAGAAAAGAGAGGTTCCCTAGCGAGAGAAAATCCAAGCTTATGCCCAGGATTGATGGTCCATTCAAAGTCATCAAGAAGCTCAACAACAACGCCTACCAGCTGGATCTCCAAGGTAAGTACCATGTAAGTCCGAGTTTTAATGTTACTGATTTGGTTCCCTATTTTGCAGATGAAGATTTGAGGTCAAATCCTTTTCAAGAAGGGGAAGATGATGAGAGCATGTCCAGCAAGGAGGATAAACCAATGCAATATAAGGATGACAATGAGGATCAAGGGAAACAGCTTGAACCGGAGCATCAAGGACATGAAGATTTACACATTTCTCCGGGTCCTATTACTAGGTCCAAACAAGCCGAGCTCAACACAACTTTGCAATCTCTTCTCAACACCATTCACGGCAGTTTAGCGTGTGCTAATCCAACTACCCTGGTTGTGATACAAGCCACCTAAACATTTATCAAGAGAGGTGATAAGACTTATACTCTTTTTTCCTTGTTTGGTTTTGTCCCATTGGGTTTTCCAAACAAGGTTTTTAATGAGGTAGGCCTTATCACTCTTTCACAAGGCCTCTTGATAAATCCAGGCCCCTTTACTTCTCCTTAGGCGTGGCCTTTGTCTCTTCACTATCTCATTTTGAACTTTGAGTGTTGTTTAATTTTTGTATGGTTTTTGTGTGAGTTCCGAGGCATGTCTCGTAACTCCACACTCTTTTATTGTTTTCTTTAGCTTCTCTTCTCTTTATATTCTACATCTGAACTTCATTTCAATCTATCAAACATTTTAATATCATAAGTCTTTCTTAATCTCGTTTGATCATCCTCTTGAACCCGAAATTTGGATCATTATCCCATTTCACTCAAGAGCCGAAGTCTAAGGGTCTCGTCGCCCCCCTTAGAAGTTTCACTTCGATCCATCTCTTGTTCTTGCCGAGTTTGGTTTTCACCCACTCGTGGATCAAGCCCTGAGTGTTCAAAGGCTATTCATCACCTTTGGAGTATCACTCATTCAAGCCCTATCATCACTTTCACTTCATTTCATCACTTCCGCACTCATATCCGCTCACTCTGTTCATAACAACCAGTGGAGAACGTTCAGGGGCATTGATCCTCATCTAGGATCATATCATCATGCAAACACATCAAATAATTCAAACCGTTCAGAAGCTTACGGTCATGCACTCACCTTAAGCCACGCACGAAAATTCCTAAAACTTCCCGGAGTGAATAGACTTCACTTCCTCGAACGCGTGCCTAAAGACAATCAAACAACGAAACTTAAGACACAAGAAACCAAAAAAAACACACAAAGGTCGACCCGATCGGTTGTAAACCGATCGTGACTCCCCTTTTTCTCTTTTCTCGCCCTTCTAAAACCAACACCGAACACGACGTCACACCTCAAAACAAAACATGAATAAATCAACGACTAACCGATGAAACCTCAATCCCACCGTTGAAACTCAACCCCCAAATGCCCTGAAGCTAACTTCAAAGTTTCAAGATGATCCAACGGTAGACGAACTCGCGATTGCCCTTTGAATCCACGTTGGTCCGGTTCGCGTCTGAAACAGAGCGCCTCACGGAAACGTGAATAACTTTCAGAGTATTAACTCAAATTCGATTCCGTAAATTGGTACATCTAGATAAAAGACTTAACTACAACTACACAAAAATTCGCTACCTTTGCAAACTATTTGCTAGGTCAAACTCCTATTTCCTTATCACCCACGAAACAGCTCTCCAACTTACTCCTCTTTTGCACACCACCACAACAACCTCCGTCTCCTTTTCCTTGAGACTCACACGCCCACACACAGCCACCAGACTTCCCCTCACCAGCTCCCCACGTCATCACACACACAGCCACACAAGAATCAGCCCCACTTGTTCTCCACACCACACACAACTCACAAACTCTCCTTCTCTTCTTCTCTAAAATTCTGATCAAAGCCTCACCTCACACACTTCTTCTCTCTCACTTTTCTCAGCCCAAAACTCACTCTTTCTCTGCAGGTGAGTGTCGGCAATGAAGGAGGAAATAATGGAGAGGGTGGTGAAAGTGGAGGCTGTTTTGTCAAAAGGTGTGGGGTAGGATGCAAGACTTTTAGGAAAAAGAAGAGTGAGGCTGCGGTGGAATTGGAGGTGTAATTTGGTTGGTGCAACTGACTTAATTTAGATTAAAACTTATTTAGAGTCTAGTCCCTGAACTTCCCAAAAGTTCACAAAGTGACCCTAAACTTCCAAATCGATCCCGAACACCCCTTCGGAAAAAAAAATGCGGCGCAACCTCTAAAACACTCCGAAAATTTTCCGGAATTACTTTCCAAGATCTTTCCATAAATCCCGAATGTAAATTCCGAAATTTCTCTTTTTCCGGAACACGGGTGTTACAATTGTGCCGTGCTCGCCTTATATATCCCAACAAGATTTATTCAACCATGTTTTGTTATATATCTTATTTTTATCACAACACTATACCTTTTACTGTACCTTATTTATTATGCATTTTGATTCCTAAAAAGATAAAGTATCTCAGAACGTGATTTATAATCTATGGACGGGCGATGAGGGAAGTTGCAAAATGTTTTAATACACTTAATTTAGGAATGAATATAGATGTGTTAATTATCTGCATGATATTCAAATTAGAGGTGTAAACAGAGATGAGAAGAAAATTAAAATTGAAAATTTGAAATACTGATCCTAACTTGAGGTATTTCCTGACTTATCGACACTCAAGGCATTTTTGGTGTTTCATGATAGCTGGAGCAGGCAATTTAATATTTCTCCGACCCATCACAACAATCTCATTGGATGTAATGATGTGGACATCGGAACCAGATCAATCCTGCAGCATGTCAAACCAACTACTACACACGCCAAAACGGTCCACACAGAGCATCATGGAGAACCCTTAGCCAAATGGAGTTCTAATCAAGCACCAGGCCTAGGATTGATTTTATATCAGCCATTCAGTCCTAAGAAGACCAGTAGTTCAGGAGGAATCATGAAAACTCGAGCCAAACCACCTGAAGACGAAGCATGCCTACCCGGAGACGAGAAACGAAGTCAAGCATGTACCAAAAGACAAACCACTCGAGCAAATGTTATGGGATTTGAATTTCATCAGGAAGTCATCTATTTTAAGATGATTTATCAAGTTAAATCAGCCCAGGTACGAATTGGTTTAAGAGCTAACCAAGGAGGATAAAAACCGGATGTAAATAAGGAAAGTCTTGCATCCAACTTACCATCAGCTGAAGCCAAGAATTGGAGACCTTCTATGAGAATCAGAGGGTTCATTTTTAACCCAGGAGATACCCTAGACAAAGAAGAAGCTTTAGCACCAGAGGCTTGGTACACCTTACCATACAAGAACATGTGGAGTCATTACTTACCATATTTGGAGCTAAAGGAGATCAATCAGCAACGGCTCTTTCCCTTATCACTTATGTGCATTCTGAAGCCTCCTCCAAAGAAGCTGGACATCCCCAGACATCACAACTTCGCACCCAAGCTTTCAAGACTCAAGCTAACGGCTATTTCCTTATTTGGCCGATTTTGTCATCAAGCCTTCAAACGGCTCTTTTCTTTTAATTTCTGCAATTTGTTTCTTGTTTTAGACCTTAGGACCATTTTAATCTGAGCCTATAAAAGCTCAGCTCATTCCTCATTGTAAAACACCCTTAATCGAGATTTTAAAGTTCATAAGAAAAACAGTTTTTCTTCTCTTTCACAAAGTTGTGAATTCTTTGTGTGTTATTATTCATTAGTTCTTATTTGAGCGATTCAATTAAGTTCTTTTGAGTCTGCAATTCAAGTTATTTGAGTGATTCATCTAACTAGTCTTGTTCATCGATTGAGTAAGTCAATCTATCACCTCCATTTCTACCATCTATTCCACTTCCGCTTAGCATAGGCTTGGAATCCTCTTGATCATCAAGTGATCTCAGATTGGTGTGATTACGATCCTATATCATCTGATATCAGAGCATCAAAAGCTCCTTTTTCCTAGGTTGTATATTCAACCTTTATCTTTTTCAATTTTCTGTTTTGTTGTTTTATTTCCTATAAACTCAAAACCCATTCAAAAAAAAAAAAATCGTTTCTTGCTTTGTTTTATTTTTATATATTTGAAAATCAAAAGAAAAAGTTGTTTTCCTTTATTTCTAAATTAATTTCGTCCCATATCATAAAAAAAAAAATAGTTTGGTTTAATTGTTTCCATATTTTTGAAGTTAAAAAGAAAATTTCTTTTTCCGAAATCGTTACCATTAATTGTGATATCTCTTTCTCTGAGCTTTGATTGAGCACGAACCTAAATATATTTCTTTTATTTTTCAAGGTATAAACTAGAAAAGAGAAGCAGAGAATTCATGAACTACTTTAGTTCAGAAAAGGAGGATTTTGATGACGAGAATTGGAGCCAAGAAGAAGTCGAGCAAAGCATTAGCCCGTATGAGTCTGGCTGTGACGAATCGTGGCCCCTAGATGACTACTCCAGCTCAGAATATGGAGATGAACCTGATGGAGTCGAGCTTGAACCGGAGCCACCAGACCAGTACCCCTAAAGTCAACACTATGTAGAGTTATACACCAACGCGCCTCAAGAAACAACAACTCGGAGCCAACCAAGCATGGAGTTATATGAGGATGAGGATGATGACGAATCCAGAGGAGATTCACATGAGGATTACAAACCTCCAAATCCTGTAGTGAAGCCTTATCCCCACAGAGCTGTCCCAAACCGAGTGCAGTCCACATCTAGATTGCAAACCATCGGTACTTCAGCCGGTTCAAGGAATCCAATCAGTAAGGGAAGTGTTTACAACTCTAAATCCCTAATATTTTCAGGTTCTAGCAAAAAACCAGGGGATTACCTACGGTGGGAGACCAATATGAGGCAATGGCTGCGAGCACACAACGTCCCAAAAGATGAAAAGCTGTTATATGCTGTTGATAGTCTTGTTGGAGATGCTTACAATTGGTGGCTGAAAGAAGATACACCCACTTTCTACAACAGAAATCGAGTAAAGGGTTGGGGAGATCTCAAAGCAAGGATGTACCGAGAGTTTGTGAAGAAGCACCAAACTCGCAGCCTTATCCCACTGAAGCCAATACAACACACCACAACGAGGATAGTGATGACAACACCACGTTTGCACACTGCTCCACCTGAGAAACACAACACGGAAAGATGCCCACAAGTTCCAACGCACACACCGAGTGCAACACCCAAGGAATTTTACAGTTCCAGGCAAAGAAAAACGTCCCCACCTGCTCTAAAGAGGAAGACTGAGTCAAATCCAACAAGTCAAACAAAGGAGGAGAAGCCAAATTTAACTCCACATGCCGTTGTTCACAAGAAAATTCCGAGTTCAAGGCTTGAACCAGACATCGAGCTAAGGCACTGTAAGTCTTCTAACCTTTTAAAATCCAAAGAAATGATTTGTTATAGATGTCATAAGAGTGGACATTTTGCTGTGACTTGTCCTAAGAAAATTTTGATAAACAATGCATCTATTGAACAAAAACTAAGTAATGACATGAATGAGCTATGTTTTGAAATTTCCAGTTCTAGTATAATGCTCTTGTCTATGCCAAAGGTTGATATTACAGGTCTGAACGAGGAGTATGAAGCTAGAGGAGTTGTAACATGTTTAGAACTTGAGAATCATCCGGACACAACATCCATAGTTCAAGTAAGTAACACTTACGAGTTTATCAACTATTGGAAAACTTTTATGCTCACTTATAGCCTAAAGTATACAGTTTTGAGTACATATATTACAGATATGATGCACTTGATTTTTCCTTTAAGTGTCAACGAAAGGACAGGTTCCCTAGACGTATGCAAAACCCGAAGAGAAACCACAACCAAATGGAATTTAACTTCGAATCAAGTGAAGGAACCAGCAACGTGTAATCATTTGCCTCCAGAGCTCATGATGTGTTTTCCAGGTCTTAACAAGAGAAAAGAAGTCATCAACAACATGTTGATCAAAGAAGAGCCACCAGATGCAACATGCACCAACAAACCGTCAACACGCCAAGGTAAGACTCCAAACTCCCAAAGAAGGATGAAAGCTAACTTGCTTTCTCTTGGTGCAGATTGTACAGTTTCGAGGTCAAAACTATTTCAAGGGAGAGGGTATGATGTGGACATCAGAACCAGATCAATCCTGCAGCATGTCAAACCAACTACTACACACGCCAAAACGGTCCACACGGAGCATCATGGAGAACCCTTAGCCAAATGGAGTTCTAATCAAGCACCAGGCCTAGGATTGATTTTCTATCAGCCATTCAGTCCTAAGAAGACCAGTGGTTCAGGAGGAATCATGAAAACTCGAGCAAAACCACCTGAAGACGAAGCATGCCCACCCGGAGACGAGAAACGAAGTCAAGCATGTACCAAAAGACAAACCACTCGAGCAAATGTTATGGGATTTGAATTTCATCAGGAAATCATCTATTTTAAGATGATTTATCAAGTTAAATCAGCCCAGGCACGAGTTGGTTTAAGAGCTAACCAAGGAGGATCAAAACCGGGTGTAAATAAGGAAAGTCTTGCATCCAACTTACCATCAGCTGAAGCCAAGAATTGGAGACCTTCTATGAGCATCAGAGGGTTCCTTTTTAACCCAGGAGATACTCTAGACCAAGAAGAAGCTTTACCACCAGAGGCTTGGTACACCTTACCATACAAGAACATGTGGAGTCATTACTTACCATATTTGGAGCTAAAGGAGATCAATCAGCAACGGCTCTTTCCCTTATCACTTATGTGCATTCTGAAGCCTCCTCCAAAGAAGCTGGACGTCCCCAGACATCACAACTTCGCACCCAAGCTTTCAAGACTCAAGCTAACGGCTATTTCCTTATTTGGCCGATTTTGTCATCAAGCCTTCAAACGGCTCTTTTCTTTTAATTTCTGAGATTTTTTTCTTGTTTTAGACCTTAGGACCATTGTACTCTGAGCCTATAAAAGCTCAGCTCATTCCTCATTGTAAAACACCCTTAATCGAGATTTTAAAGTTCATAAGAAAAACAGTTTTTCTTCTCTTTCACAAAGTTGTGAATTCTTTGTGTGTTATTATTCATTAGTTCTTATTTGAGCGATTCAATTAAGTTCTTTTGAGTCTGCAATTCAAGTTATTTGAGTGATTCATCTAACTAGTCTTGTTCATCGATTGAGTGAGTCAATCTATCACCTCCATTTCTACCATCTATTCCACTTCCGCTTAGCATAGGCTTGGAATCCTCTTGATCATCAAGTGATCTCAGATTGGTGTGATTCCGATCATATATCATGTAATCAGTGATCTCCTCTTGATAATCATCAAATCTACTCAATGTAAAGATATTGTGTAGGAGAATCTAAAGGAATCACCAGTTCTTAATTAAACTTCAAAGAGTGGCCTTTGTAAACTCTTACCACTTGTGTTTGGTACTGAACTTCAATGTCCGTCCATGCCTTAATTTGATAGTAGCCAGGGTCATCGTAAGGTTTCAAAAAACTTTTTTCATCAACGTTGATTGATCGATAGAACTTCACAATTAACTTTGTATTTACATCATGATCAAATTTTATTTTTCCTTCACATTTATTATCTTTTTCTTTTCGCCTCTTGCGCTATGCCGCTAAGTTTATCATCGAACAAAATGTGGTGACATAGGTATAAAACTCATATAAGTTTGTTTTACATATAACTTAAGGTGTATAAAATATGGTTTTTTTTTTCTTTTTGGATAAGACTCGGCTTGGGATTTGAATTTATCCAGTCCAAAATTTTGTAAAATCTCTAAAACTTTAAACGATTTAATTTTAATAATAACAAAAAAAAGTAGCTGAGAGATGCCGTCATAAAATATATATATATAGTTGAGAGATTGATCTATGATTTATATCCAAGTCTTATCCAAAAAAAAAAAAAAATTATACACCTTTTTTATATATAAAACAAACATGTAAGAGTTTTAGACATGTCACACTAATTTTTTTCCCGATGATCAACTTAGCACAAGAAGCGGAAAAAAATGACATGTGGAGGAAAAAGAAAGATTGATAATGATGTAAATATAAAGTTAATTTTGAAGTTCTATTGATCAATCAACATCGGTGACAGAAGTCTTTCGGACTTTACTATGACCCTAGCTACTATCAAGTTAAGGCATGGATGCACATTGAAGATCAATACCAAACACATATGGTAAGAGTATTCAAAAGGTCACTCTTTGAAGAAAACTCTGCCGCTACAACGGACGGAGGTATTTCACTAACCTTTTTATGTATGTAGTATGAAATTAATTTAGATGTTTAAAGATTTATGCTTCTACAAATTGATTAGCAGTAATATTTTGCATTTAGTTTTAGTTTATTCATTTTCATTTCTTTTTTAGAGAATGAGTGAAATCAACAGCTTTTTGCTTCTTCTTTTTTTTTCTTCATAGACTAAAAAGGCACTATTTAACCTTCACATACTTTTAATTCTTTGAAAGGTGCAAAAGCGTTTGAACTGTACAAGCGAAATGTGTTACTTTTTCACAAGCAATCAAAGAAGCAAAAGAGAGAGAGAAAAAAATGGTTGACTGGTCTAACTTACCAGTGGAGCTTGTTGGATTAATCGTCATTGGATTTTTCTTCCTCGTAGAATATATACGTTTTCATACCATCTGTAAATCTTGGTGCTCCTCTGTTTCTATAACCAAGAAACCTTTCCGGAGCTGCCCTCTCATCTATGTCATGCCCCTCAGCATTGCTCTCTATAGCATTCCAGTCAACGAGCAAATCACCGGCCTCCACGACTGCACATTCCTCTCACGTGACGCCTTCTTCCGCATCAGTGTCTCCTCCTCTCTAGATAAAGGGTGGTTGATAAAATCTGACGTGGACATAAATATTAGGAAACTTCATCTCCTCAACTTCTCTCAAACATTCCTTCCAGACCCTCGATCTATTGTAATTCACTGTCTGCGAGGTTCGACAACCATATGAAGTTCAAGACTCCAGAAAGAAAGCACTAGCTACGGGACTTAAAAGAGTAGTTATTGCCAAAGATGCGGGAGAAGATCATTATCGGGTTCTCGTGGTCGGCCGCGATGGGAAGATCAGAGTCTGTAACTGGAGTGTAGGAAATAGGAACAGAAATGCATACCGAGTGGCGCAATTCACCGACATTATAGTTCACAAAGGGCTTCATTATGCCTTGGATTCTAAAGGCTTTGTTTGGTTGATTAGGTTCTCACTTAACATCTTTAGTTATGAACCTTCACTACTCGATGAAAACATCACTAGTGGCTGTTGTAGTCTTGTAGAGAAACTAGGTATGTGGAATGTTGTGGAGAGCTTTACATTGTGGAGCACCTCCTAGAAAAGAATGTTTAAAAAAAAAGCTGTTTCTTCGAGTAATATCTATGCTTGTCGTGATCCTCAGTATTTCCTTGTGATACACAAAGATGTTGGTGGTGTGAGATGCGACTTAATTGAAAGTGACAGTCTCAAAATGGTTGGTTTCAAGGTTTACAAGATGGATGAGGAATTGATGAAATAAATGGAAGTTCAATCCTTGGGAGACAATCCTTTTATTATGGCTATTGGTTGTAGTTTCTCTGTTTTGGCTCATGAGTTATATGGATGCCTAAAACAATCTGTTTACTTCATTGATGACATGGAAGATGGGATTAAGGTGTTCAAGCTAGACGATGGAATTTGGTAGTATGATCAATCAAATGTTGGAATTTGAGCAGAGTTGTTTACAAATGTTTCTTCCTTGCTTTCTCTAAACAAGAAAATATATTTGCAAACAACTCTGCTAAAATTCCAACATATTCTTGATCATACTACCATTGTCTAGCTTTAACAACTTAATACCATATTCCTCGTCGTCAATGAAGTAAACAGAATCTCGTAGGCATCCATAGAACTCATGAGCCAAAACAGAGAAAGTACAATCGGTAGCCATCACAAAAGCATTGTCTTTTAAGGATTTAATTTCCATTTATTTAATTAATTTCTCATCCATCTTATATACCTTAAAACCCACCATTGCGAGACTGTCAATTTCGAATAAGTCGCATATCACATAACCAACATCTTCGTGTATCCCAAGGAAACACCGAGGATCACGACAAGCATTGCTATTACCGTTGTACACAACTTTTCTCTTTTGGACAGTCTTTTCTAGGAGGCGCTCAGCAATGAAATCTCTCCACAACGCTAATGTCTCTACGTGGTGGAAGGAATGCAATTTAACCGTGGGTATATCTCCCCATAATTTGTGACAGACAGTGAGAAAATGTATGTTGAGTATGAAAATTGCAAGGTAAGTTTTCTTGGTTCTAAGCTACCGGAATGATAATCCAGATAGACTAACAAGTTTTCTACTGTGCAGTTGGTTCTTGTTCATAAGAAAGTTACCAATGCAAGGGATCTTGTTGGTGTTCTAGAGGATGCGATTAGGGGCGCATACCCAACCCTAATAATTGCAGAAGATATTGAACAAGAGGCTTTAGCTACTCTTGTTGTTAACAAGCTTAGAGGCACACTGAAGATTACAGCTCCCAAAGCTCCTGGATTTGGAGAACGCAAGATCTAATACCTTGATAGGTAGGTGATGTTTTTATGACAAAACCTATATGTGGATATCAGTCAATGTGCCCTCCAATTTTGGAATTATTTTGATGTTATGATGTCGTCATGTGGCTTCTGTTTTTGTGCGCAACAACTTTGATTAGAGAGGAAGTTGTTCTTTCTCTTGACAAAGCTGGAAAAGAGGTTCTTGGTACCGCCTCTAAGATTGTACTGACAAAGGAGATGACAACAATTCTGGGCGATGGGACCACACAGGAAGCAGGGAACAAGCGTGTTGTACAAATTAGGAATCTTATTGAGGTATATGTTTGGGTCAAACCGCTTAAGAAGTCTGTGATAGCTACTTTTTGTATGTTGCTTGGTAATGCTAATAGGACAATTCTCTTGCAGCAAGCTGAGCAAGACTATGAGAAGGAGAAATTGAACGAGAGAATTGCGAAGCTCTCTGGTGGAGTAGCTATAATTCAGGTAAATAGTAACCACATGGGCTTGCTTGGATTTGAGTGATGGAAGATTGACGTAAGTGATCCTAATTAAAGCTCCTACATCTTGGTTAAAGGCTGGGGCACAAACTGAGACAGAGCTAAAAGAAA
Organism: Barbarea vulgaris; assembly: GCA_963667165.1. Lineage (NCBI taxonomy): Eukaryota > Viridiplantae > Streptophyta > Magnoliopsida > Brassicales > Brassicaceae > Barbarea > Barbarea vulgaris. The sequence continues at coordinate 8,005,502 of OY763891.1, forward strand.
AGAAACTGAGAGTTGAAGATGCTCTTAATGCTACAAAGGGGATTTTTTTTATCCAGCTGGTTGGGTTATAGAGGGGTGTGCTATTCTCACTACTCATGGATTATCTTACTTAAATGATCTCATTGAGTTTCAGGCTGCTGTGGAGGAAGGTATTGTCGTTGGTGGTGGTTGCATTTGAGACAATATAAGAAAACTTTATCTCCTCACTCTCAACATTAAGACTTTGTATTTTTGGGTATATTTACTTAGGTTCTCTTATATTGAAACTAAAACAAGATTTTCTTAGACTCCATCTTAAGTTTTTTTCTAAGCTTCAAACTCTGAGTCTAAGTAGGATGAGACACTTTTTTTGGATATAAGTGGTTGTGTTTTTTTTTTAATTTTATAGTTTCTTTAGTTAAATTTCATGACAATTCTAGATAAGTGATAGTGTTTTTTTTTTTTCTGTTATAGTTTGTTTTTTTGGAGTTTTTTGGTAATAAACTATACATTCATTTCAAGTTTATAGTTTATAGTTTATAGTTTTCTTGGTAGATGACTAAAAAATTAATTGCATATAGCTTATATAGTACTGTACTCTTGCTATATACCAAAAAAAAAAAATTGTTTTTTATTACTTCACTTAAAATATATCTTTTTATTTACATAGTAGATCTAATACAAATCATTTGGTTAAAATAATTCAAAGACAATATATACTAACTAAATATTAAATTCTTATCATTCATGATTATTAAGAAATATTACCAGTGATTTTCTGATGTTGTTGGTCAGGGGTAACATGAACATGTAAGAAAAAAACGTCGTTCGAGCTACAGGATTCTTAAGCGTTCAACATGGTGGATCTATATCAAGCTAGATATAAATCTTGAGGTGTGCCACCTGTCAAAATCAAATAATAAACCTCTATTTTTTTTCTTTGAGAAACAGTTTAGAGTTTACGTCTATGTGTAAGAGACACAGATTATTACGGTGGTGATGGTCCATAATAGAGTAATAATCAAATAAATTGTTAGTTTGTCGTACGTTTCCTGATTGGGTAGAAGGATGGTTCATACCTGTTCTATCGCCAAAACCTTTAGGGTTGAGATCATCAATAAATATCTCGCAACTCCTAAGCATTGGCAGACGATCAGAAGATGAGATCTGAACACCTCTGCCAGAGACGACGAGATGAGATGCTCAGAAAACGAGATGCTCATACGTCAGCCATCAGTGGCAGCTTGGAGAAGGTGGCGGCTGGTGGTTGCCAGTTTTTAGGGTTTCTTCATTTTTTGGGGATCTGGAGTTTTTTTTTTTTTAAGTTTTTAACAACAGGGATTTGGAGTTTTTAAATGTATAAATAGTGATAGATATATTTTCTCTTGTTATGGTAGTTATGAGATTTTAAACATTTTGCTTTTTTGGCAAAAAATTAAACCTTTGATATTTTCTTTTGCAAAGTGATATAAATTTGTAAATTAATGTAATACGTTATAAATTTTTAAAAAATTAAAATTATTTAAATATCGCAAAAATTTATTGATCATTGCATAAATTATGTATTAAATCTTTGAATTGACTATATAACACTATATAATCTTTAATTAATAAAATTATAATTTATTAACTAAAAATGGATTAATGTTTGGATTTCTTTTAAAATGTTGATTATTTTTCTGACAAAGTAATAAAAATACTTTGGATAGAAATACATTAAATTTAAAATTTTGTTTGGCCAACTTTAGCTTTTGATTGACTTACTGTTGAAGCCCAGTTATCATTACTGCATTTTCTAAATATTTTGCCTCGAATTTCACGACAGTATACTCCACAACCTTTTTATCGCAAAGTATTTAAACATATATAGTTTTTTCTTTTATATAATAAACTCATTAGCAAAATTAGTAACCGTACTAAAAAAACTTATTAACAAAAAAAATTACAATCCAAAATTTTGAATTGACTAAAAAAAATATTGTTGACACGAAAATTATAGAATATTAGTTAAGAACATTGAATTATTCTTTCCCATTTAGAATTTGAAGATTATTTTGCCGACAAAACGAAACTAAAGCTTTGGATGTTGTTGGAATACAAACCAACGTTTCAAATCGAAAGATTATAAATTAATTGTCTAATATATAAGTCAAATTCAATTCCAATTAGTATGAGTTTTTGAGATGGAGTCTAATAACACATATGTGCGGACTTAACCACTTGGCACAAAGAGAACAATATCACACTAATGAGAACTTGACTTGGGCTTTAAGAAGCCCAATAATTGGTATAAGAGCCTAGGCTGAAAAGTGGACCTAGAGAAGAGGGTGTTGGCTGCATGATCGGTGTGGGAGGAGCCTGGGTGCCAAGGTTTTGTTGGAGGGGAGGTTAAGATTGGTGGTCCTTGGTTTGAGAAGAGGATTGTTTGGATACAAACCAATGGCCCAAATCGGAAGATTAGAAAATGATTATCTAATATATAAGTAAGTCTAACTCCAATTAGTATGAGGCCTTTTGGGAAGGAGTTCAATAACAAATCTGTGCGGGCTTGACCAATTGCATGGTCGGTGTGGAAGAAACTCTCAATGTGACACTATTAGAAAAGTGACTCAAGAGAATCTCGCGATTAAAAGGTGCCGGTGTCTAGGTGTCAAGGTTTCGTTGGAATGGAGGCCAAGGTTTGTGGTCCTCGGATTGAGGGGAGAATTATTAGAAGACAAACCAATGTCTCACATCGGAATATTAGAAAATAAATAGTCTAACTTGATTTGTACCCGCGGTATACCACGGGTGCCAAGGTTTTGTTTGTATAATTTTAACTTGCTTTCTTATAATTTTTATAAATAATTTTATATTTTGTTTAATATATATTTGTAGTGCTTTTGTTTATTTATTGTTTATAATATTTTTTACGTGCTTTGAACATCAAATATTTTTTATTTCTCTGTAGCAATAGCAAAAGCAAATTTCTGTTATTTGAATCAAACATACGCCAAATGAATGATGTTCTATACTATCATTCAAACAATTTAGACCAAATTGTACCGAATTAAATATTAAATTAATCTGAACTAAAAAAAAAAAAACAATACAATTGTCAATCATATGTAATTGTTAGTGATATCTAAATCCATTTTAATATTTGGTAAGTATTTCTAGTATTGAAAATATATATTATATTTCTTACGATATATTTTATTATCAGTTATCCCTGAAAATACCCCACAAGTCTAGTTACAGACATCATGAATATGATTAATATATGACTCATTCAATTCAAAATTACTTTAAGAAGTAATATATAAGTAACATAACCTTCGTATTGTGCCTTAAGTTCGAAGCCATTACAGATCCCACAAAACAAGAAAGATCTGGTGAATCATCGGATGCAAGATCTGCTTCCCTCTTGGGACTCTTTTTCTTTCTTGGAACCTTCTATATATCAAAGAGCTTCCCTATTAATAGGTTAAGTAATATCATACTCATTTTAAATATCATAGTAATATCTAATATAAAACTGATGTTACCAATTTGTTCATCTTAATGACTATTTTCATACTGAGTCTCATAGCAAATTGGTCATAAAGCTGACAAATGAAACACCATCACAGTAACACCCCGACCGCCACCGTCCATGGGCCATCACGCCTTCTCTTGACCTGTGGGCTTCACCCTTATCCGACGGCCGGTTCGTTATCTCAAGAGGGGTCGAAAGACTTGTTTAATTACTTTCCATACAAATCACCACATGATTTTTCTCCTTGTTTTGGCCTCACTCACACAGTACGCTTTACTTTGATGTTCTGTTAGGATGGTTGACAGAAAAGATAAGTGCACTTTGGTGGCATAGGTAGCCAAATTAATTATTTAAAGCCTCTCGACATGCACCACCATATACCATAAATCGGGATGTTATAATCCCTTCTATTTGTAGGTGCCATTGCCTTGTCTCCCCAACCATTATAGAACCTCAAAGAGGATGAATGTAAGCAATTATCCCCACTTTTTATATAAAATGTACTCTTTTATATTTTTTTCCATCAAAAATTAACTCGGAAAGTTTGGTTTGGTTTTTTTTTTTTTTTTTTTTTTTTTTTTTTTTTTTTTTTTTTTTTGTACGTAGGTTGATTCTTAGTTGGGGAATAACTAGTGGATGTTATAAATCATATGTGGATTTGCCACACTCTAGTTCTGTTCCGATCGGCCCATGGAGGTTCCGGCCCAAGACTTAAGTCGGCCGATCCAACTAAAGCATAAGGCGGTTGTACTTTTCCTTTTCCTATTAGGTTTTCCTTTTATCTCTTATGTACTCATCCTTATATAAATGATCAAATGTAACCTCATTCAATAATAAGAAAGACATGAATTCCCCTTATCTCTTTCACTAGTTTACAACACGTTATCAGCACGATTGTTCTAAACCCTAGCTAGAAACCGGCGAACCTAAAACCCTAATCTCGCCGCCTGAAAAAGTTCATACAGCCTACCAAGGTTACGGCGAACTAGAAGAAGACAAGCAAAGTTAATACAGCCTACCAAGGTTACGGCGAACTACATACCATTCATCAATCCGATTTCTAAAAATGTCGAACATCCAAAGTTTGGAATATGCTGCCCTCACTCTTTCGGGAGATAATTACTTACAGTGGGCGTTGGATACCAAGATAACCCTAAAGTCTAAGGGACTTGGCGATTGTATCATTGATGATAACAATGAGAATGAGAAAAATAGATACAAGACAATTTCTATAATTCGCCATCATCTTGCTGAGGGTCTCAAGGATCAGTACTTGACTATCAAAAATCCTCTAGCACTTTGGAATGAATTAAAAACGAGATATGATCATCACAGAACGGTGATGCTTCCAAAGGCCATGTATGATTGGAGGAACTTGAGATTCCAGGACTTTAAATCTGTGGATGAATACAACTCGGCCCTGTTTAAGATCGTATCAAAATTGAAATTGTGTGGTGAGAAAATCACTGATGAGGAGATGCTTGAAAAGACATACTCCACGTTCCACACAAGTAACGTGTTGCTCCAACAGCAATATCGTGAAAAGGGTTTTGATACATATGCAAGTCTGATCGCTTGTTTGTTGCTAGCTGAGCAAAACAACGAGCTATTGCTGAGAAATAGTGAATTGAGACCTCCCAGATCAACCCCATTACCTGAAGCCCATGTGGCCGCTGAGGAAAAGAAAGAAACACACCACGTCCAAGAAGGTTTTAATGGCCGAGGTAGAGGCCGAGGCCGTGGACGTGGGAGATGGCAAGGAGGACGTGGCCGCAACTACAGTCCATACGGCCAAGGACAAGGTAGGGGCCGTGGGTATCAACCCGAATCTAACCGAGGCCGAGGAAGAGGCCGTGGCAATTTTCCACAGCCACAAAATTCACTACAAGAAAATCGGGTATTAATAGCAATTGAAGATAGCGGTTTTAATAGTTCTGCTATAGTTTATTTTTCCATAGCGTTTATAAATTGTAAACGCTATGCTATACCGGAGCGGCAAAAGTTTTTTGGTACGCGCTTAATTTTTTGGTTATCATTAACTCTTTAATAGCATATACATAAGGAAACCGCTATAGTATCTTTAACCGCGAATTTAATTTTTTCGTTTCCGCCCAACTTAAAAAAAATCCCCCAAATATTTCTTGCATGTTTTCTCCTTTGGTTTCATCGCCAAAATTTTTGTTTTTCCTCACAACTCACTCACTCAAAAAGAAACTTCGATAATCTCTCACTCTCAGTCTTCGATTTTAGCTGGATCTCTATGTTTCTTCTTCGATTTGATCTGTCTCCGTTTTAGTTTCATAAATCTCGGTGTTTGATTGCTCGAGTATTTACTCGATACACTTAACCGCAAGGTAGTATATAACGAGGTCGAACCACAAGAACCAATGGTACACTAATGATTTACGAGACTTGTAATTAGCTATAGCAGGATTGGGTTGATTGATTTCTTTTCAAACTTGTAAACAAAATGCAACAAACATAAAACGATTGATTTATACGATTTAAAAGGCGTTAGGCCTTAGGGAAAATTCAGGTTATCAATGGCTTAACAAATAATCTTGAGCATGGGATTTAACATTCTCAGCACCGTTCTAGAACATGAACGCAAGGTGGATTAACCCACTCTCGTGGCCTTAACCCCTAAACTTGGCTACTCGAAAACTAAACTCTCGTTTGATTTCTCCTAACCAAATCAGCATTAACACACAAGTTCACTAAGTTCACGATGATGATCTAGCATCAACTCTCGCAGGCTAGAGATACAAAGCTCAATTCATAAGGCTCAAGTTCTCTATAACATGATTAGTGCTTATAGAACAACCTAGAATCAAGACTAAGATAGCTACTCTTAATCTAGCATTAAGAACACATGAATCAAAGAACCTATGGATTAGAAACCCCAAATCTCTATCAATTCATCAAGCCATCAATTCCCTTCAAGAACCCTAAAACCTAACTATGAAATTACTCACACATAATCAGAAAAACAACAAAGTAAACCATACAAAGCATAATAATATTGAAATAAACAACAAATGATACAACAAAACTTCTCCAAATGTTTGATAGAAAGGAGGAGCTTAGAAATCCAAGAAATGTGTCTAGAATAGTGTTTTAGGCGTAGGAAGAAAATCTGATATGTTTTAGTAGGTTTAGGTGGGATATTTATAGACAAAGGTGTAAAATGGAGTAGGCGGCCAAGGGGATCGGTCGATCCACACCTAGGATCGGTCGATCCCTGATTCCCGGACATAATATCTTCATGGCGGCTGAGCATGGATCGATCGATCCAAGGGTGGGATCGATCGATCCTTCGTGTCCGGACAAAATATATTCATGTTGTCATCAGGCTGGATCGACCGATCGGTTGGCCGGATCGGTCGATCCTTCGCGTCCGGAGGAATTGGCCGTGGAGCATGGATCGGTCGATCGGTTGGCCGGATCGACCGATCCGTGGCCGTGTTCTTGGAGTCGTCTGGATCGATCGATCCAAGGGTAGGATCGATCGATCCATGTCCTTTCCGTAGCTTCTAGGCTTCATCTTAGCCCGAACAATCCCGAAACCGTCTTATTCCGGCTTAACTCCATAGAACCTGTAAAAGACTCAAAACAAAATAGAAAAGACTCGAAAACTAACAAAAGACACGAAACAAATACTAAAAACAAATCAAAAAGCAATCAAAAGTACAATACATCAACTCCCCCCAACTTAGACTTTTGCTTGTCCTCAAGGAAAACAAAACAAAATCTAAACCAAGAGAAAAGGTTTTGAAAAACATGAGAATTAATAAAATCTATAGGATCATGCCTTCAACCAAATGCTCGCAACCACTTTCACCAAGTTCATATCAAACCGTACTACATTGTACTTCGCCATAACCGTAGCAAATGTATGAAATCCCAAGATCATGTAGAACTTAACATTTAACATTTATTAAGAAATGCGTGTACTCTCACAAAGGGAATATCTAACACGTTATGGTCTAGGTATGAAGGTTGATATTTGGTGGCTCAAGTGTTTTGGGTTCTCCAGCAAAGCAAACGGATGCAAATCATTATGCAAAATCACAGTGAGACAAAGACCAATTAGGAAGTACATAGCTCTCTTTTCGCTCGAATCCTCCTAACCAACTCAAAACCCCAAGTATGAATATAAAGATTTTTTTAGATGCTAATGAAACATATTAATGATCTCAGACTCAGTCCTTTCTCTTTTCACTCCTTTCCCATCTCGGTTTGTTTTTTTTTTTTTTTTTTTTTTTTTTTTTTTTTTTTTTTTTTAGATGGGGGAGCGGGAATGAGGAGTCTTACAAAAGCTGCATCAAAATAAATCTTGATAATGAATGCTCGTCATACTCATAAATACATCTACTAAACCACAATAGCCCAATCTCGTCCAATGACGGTATGCAAACGAACTACAACCACAATCCTAGCGAAAGGAAAGCTATGTCAGTCCGTATACTCCATAGTTTTTGCACATGAATGCACATGACAATGGCTATAAACAGATGCATGTGGTTTGAAAGATGGAAATGGTAAGGGGTGTGGTACTAGACTAAAAATAAGTCTAGTCATTTGGAGTTAACAAAGGTTGATATAAACAATGTAAAGAAAACTCCAAATGTAATTCCATTACATGATTATCAATCCCCTAAGTGAGATATATTAAGTCCATATTAAGTTCATATATATATGATTAAGCTCAAATGATAGGGATTTTCATAAAATGATCAAGTTATGGATTTTTCTGCACTTCCAAGTTATCCTCAAACAAGGCTAAGCAATTTTTAAGACAAAATGATCTTAAACATGTTGCAATTCCAAAAGATAACAAATTCTCATAACTATTTTGACTCAATAAAATATTTAAAATTCCAACAAAGTTTTAATAAAAATAAAACGCACCAAAATAAAAGAAACAAACACAAACGTCATTAGTAAATAATGGCATCCTCCCCCGAACTTTCTTTTCACCGTCTCGGTGTAATAACAAAATTAACAGAAGAATGCCATACATATAGAAATAAAACGAAATGTCTTAAAAGCTAAATGATATAGAACAAGGGATAGAAATAACCACAAGCTCAGTGGTCGCGGGTAGAGCTGTCGCTGGAGCTCTCTCTCCTGCCTATGTTCCTCCTGCTTCTTGGTAAGCGGATGTCGCTATACTGTGCTGAGGAATGCTCCACCGGTGAATGAGTAGGTTCAGCTCGGTCTTGAGCTGCCTTGGTCCTCTTCTCTTGTGCTTTGGTCATAGAGTCGGACTCTGTGCCTTCAGAGTCATCAGCATCCTCGGCTTCCTCAGTATCCTCAGCTTGCTCATTATCCTCATTATCCTCATTATCCTCACCTTCAGCTTCATCTTCCTCATTATCCTCACCTTCAGCTTCATATTCCTCATTATCCTCACCTTCAGCTTCATCGCTTTCGTCATCTTGTGTCGGTGAACCTGATGCACAAGAACAAGGTTTGATCTTCTGGATCGCCCTCCACATTTTCCTCATCATGGAGTTGTTCTTTTTCTGCGATTTGATGATCCACTGAAGTTGCTGTGCTGTGTCATCTGCAGGAGGGCTGGGCGGTAGGCGGTAACGGTTTGGGCCGTGAGGCAGGAGCTGCTGTGGCTGAGGCTCGTCTGCTTCTTCTTCGATGTCAACCTCAGCCTCTTCCATCTCGTCATCACTATCGCTTGGCTGTGGTGCTGCTTGTGTTGATGTACGATGGCGACGAGAGAGTGTCCGTGTGTTACCAGAAGGGTCTGGTATCAAGTGCTCCGGACCTAGCAAAAACTCCAAATTTTCCTTAGATAGGAGTGAAGTGATACCTTCGTTGGGTAGTCTGCAGAAACAGGTCGTCCCGTTGCGATCCCAATACATATAGACATCGCTCTTGTTTAGTACATGGCAGTTAACTAGATGTCTATTGTCGATTCTCCCGTATCTTTCCTCAACTTCTTCCCTCCTGAGATCAATCTTCGTGTGTTGGAAGATTGGGGTGAGGATGTTGCCTACACAACATTCCTTTGGAGGTTTTCCCTTGATCCTCTGAAGCATATCGCACAACACAGCGGCATAGTTTACGGTAGGTCCAGGACTCTCCGCGTATTCTGGTAGGAGATGCTTGACGCCAATAAACAGCATCCATAATTCATCATCTCTAACTGCCCCTGATTCCTTCTTAAAGAAGAAGGTGTTGCTGATGATCTTCACAACAATTCTCAAAACAGGATTCCTTATCGCTGCAATCTTGGCTTTGCGCGAGACATAATCACCGTGAGCAATCAGACCCCAGAACTCATTTGCAAGTTGTTTATCGATCTTTGGGAACGAGACATCTTCTCCTTTCTCGAATCCGTAGATATCACAAATTTTCTGAAGGCTGTATTTGTAGTGCTTCTTGTTGAGGAAGAAAGTGAAAGTACCCTCGCTCGCTATTGGTGCGTCCGGGTCTTTGTAGGTAAGCCGACAAGTTGCAAGAAGCTCCCTCACCAATTTTGGGTATAACGGCTCGTTGAGCTTCCAAAGCATTCCAAACCCCATATTCTCAAAGAGTGACGCCGCATCCTCTAGTAACCCAAGGTCCGACAAAGTAATGTCGCATCCCATTCGGGTGGGCATAAGCTTGACTGCTCTCATATCTGCCAAGAATTTGGTGTCGTGAGCATCCCATTTTCCCGTGACCGGTCTGAGTAGAGGGTTCTGGTTACGGGTCGTCCTGCGCCTTTTTCCTGCATTGCGGGAGCTCCCGGCTTGATCCATATCCTGTACGAATCCAAAAACAATTCTCTAAGCCATTTTTCCAAGTTATCGTTCAACAATATGGCTTATTCATGATGTAATCATCCAATATCGAAACTATTTCATTTTGAATAATGAACCAAGTAACAACATAATCAAATTATTAAAGCTAATCAAAGCAAAATAACATGACTTTTATGCATTATCATTCAAGTTGGTTCATTTTCGTTTTTTGGTGAATAGTGAAAAATCAAATCAAAAATTTCACTCCAATCTAACCATTTCTAATGCAAATTGAGTTTCCATATCATCCTAGACAAGAATCTAGCATTTTTCCATCATTAAACAACCTAAAACTCAAGCAATAATGTTTTTGGAGCAAATTCATCATTAGAACCCTAAAATTTCGAATTGGGGATTGAGAGATTCGAAGCCATACCTTTGCAGAGAGTTGAAATGGTTACCAGAATCAGAAAGAGGAGGAAAAATTGAGTGGATTAGCACCAAGAATCACTAAAAACCGTTAAGATTTGACAAAGTTATGATTGAAAGAATTGTTTTTTTTTTTTTTTTCTTTGTGTTCTTCAAAATCGCAAGAGAGAAGGATTTTGGTCGATTTTGCTTGCAAATCGATCGATCTCTTGGTTTTATGATTGAGTTTTTATGTTTTTCGGTTTGATTTAAGTGATATTTCGGTTTCGTCATACCTGGGATCGATCGATCCATCAGCCGGATCGATCGATCCGGTGCTGTTCCGCGTTTTCCCGTGCTTCAGGGATCGATCGATCGTGCGACCGGATCGATCGATCCCAGCTGTATGGTTGTGTGTTTGTGGATCGGTCGATCGTGTGGCCGGATCGACCGATCCAACACCTCCGGACAATTGTTGAATTTTTGCCGTCTTGCTTGGATCGATCGATCCAACTTCTGGATCGATCGATCCTTTTCTATAATACCAAAATTCAAATGTTTAAACACTGGATCGATCGAAACCGTATGGGATCGATCGATCCCTTCACTAACAGAGAGTGGATTGAAGCAATTTGCATAAAACTTAAGATCAAAATAGGAAATGAAAAACTTAGAAATATTTACAAGATACCTGGTGGGTTGCCTCCCACAAAGCGCTTATTTAAGGTCATTAGCTTGACCGTCATGGAGTTCTAAACTTGGTTTGGAGGATCCTCGAGAAGGATCTTTGTTTTCTCGTTCATTGTGGAATCTGCAAGGTACGGCTTGACTCTCTGACCATTTACAGTAAATGGTTCTCCCTTTTTGTCCCAGAGAACCACTGCACCATGCGGTTTTACTTCCTTGATGGTGTATGGCCCGGTCCATCTCGACTTTAGTTTTCCTGGAAAAAGTTTAAGGCGAGAGTTGTAGAGAAGTACCTTATCGTTCTCTGAAAGCTTCTTGAGGATTATCCTTTTGTCATGTAGAGCTTTAGTTCGCTCTTTATAGATCCTTGAGCTTTCGTAAGCATTTAACCTGAGTTCGTCTAACTCGTTTAACTGAATTAGACGTTTCTCTGAAGCGGTCTTTATGTCGAAGTTCATCAGCTTCGTTGCCCACAACGCCTTGTACTCTAGTTCGACAGGTAGGTGATAGGACTTACCGTAGACGAGCTTAAATGGTGTGGTTCCAATGGGAGTTTTGAAGGCGGTTCTGTATGCCCAAAGAGCATCATCAAGCTTTGCCGCCCAATCCTTTCTCGATTTTCCAACTGTTTTCTCCAAGATCCCTTTGATCTCCCTGTTTGAGATTTCGACTTGGCCACTGGTCTGAGGGTGATATGGTGCTGCCACTTTGTGTTTGACTCCATGCTTTGCCAACAGACTCGCAAAGATCTTATTGATGAAATGCTTTCCACCGTCACTGATCACTACCCGTGGGACTCCAAAGCGAGGAAAGATAATGGATTTAAACATCTTCAAAACAACTTTCCCGTCATTTGTTGGGCTGGCAAGTGCTTCCACCCATTTAGAGACATAGTCGACTGCGACTAAAATGTACTCATTTCCATAGGATGCTGGGAAAGGTCCCATGAAGTCGATGCCCCATACATCGAACACCTCAACCTCGAGAATGAAATTTTGCGGCATTTCATTCCGCTTGCTTATGTTATCTTTCCTTTGGCAAGCGTCACACTTCGCTACAAACTCGTGTGCATCATGGAATATCGTAGGCCACCAAAAGCCAGCTTGTAAGATCTTCGTAGCTGTTTTAAAGGAAGCGAAGTGTCCTGCATAATCAGAAGCATGACAATGATAGAGAATACCATGTACCTCACTTTCGGGAATGCATCTTCTGAAAATCCCGTCTTTACATCTCTTGTACAGAAATGGTTCATCCCAATAGTAGTGTTGGACATCTTTGAGAAACTTTTTCTTGGCATATCCTACAAAATCAGGTGGTGAAACATCACAGGATAAGTAGTTAGCAAAGTCAGCATACCATGGCAAATTTCCCTCGATGGTGTGCATGGTCATGAGCTCAACCGCATTTCTGTTGTTAGATTGTTCAACCTCATAGACATAGTTGTCTTCTATTAGCGCAAGCTCTTCTCCGGGAGAAGCATCTCTCATTGGGACATCCTCTTCTACTCTTAGTCGAGATAAGTTATCTGCGACTCCGTTTTCGATTCCCTTCTTATCTTTGATTTCCAAATCGAACTCCTGGAGTAGAAGCATCCATCTTAATAGCCTCGGCTTGGCGTCTTTCTTTGTGAAAAGGTATCTTAACGCTGCATGATCAGTGTGGACTACAACCTTGGACCCAACGAGATAGGATCTAAACTTCTCAAAAGCGAAGACAATCGCTAGGAGTTCTTTCTCGGTTGTTGCATAGTTGCATTGTGCGGCATCAAGAGTGCGGCTGGCATAGTAGATGGCGTGCATCTTCTTTTCTTTCCTTTGCCCTAAAACTGCACCTACAGCATAGTCACTTGCATCACACATTACCTCGAAAGGTAGCTCCCAATCAGGTGGTTGCACAATGGGAGCGCTCACAAGAGATCGCTTGATCTTTATAAATGCCTTGAGGCAGTCTTCATCAAACTCAAACTTTTGATCTTTGCACAATAGCTGAGTTAATGGCCTTGCGATCTTTGAAAAATCCTTTATGAACCTCCTGTAGAACCCAGCATGTCCTAGAAAGCTCCTTATTCCCTTTACAGAATTTGGAGGTGGCATGTTCATCATCACATCGATTTTGGCTCTATCCACTTCAATGCCCTTTTCTGAGATCCTATGACCGAAAACGATTCCATCTCGCACCATGTAGTGACACTTCTCCCAATTCAGGACCAAATGTTTGTCCTCGCAGCGTTGGAGTACCCTGCACAGATTAGACAAACAAACAGCAAAAGATGTGCCATGCACAGAGAAGTCATCCATAAAGACTTCCATATAATCCTCAATCATTTCAGAAAAATTGACATCATACAACGCTGAAATGTTGCTGGTGCGTTACACAATCCAAATGGCATTCTTCGATATGCGAAGGTACCGTAAGGACATGTAAAAGTGGTTTTCTCTTGATCATCGGGATGTATCGGAATCTGAAAGAATCCCGAGTACCCGTCAAGAAAACAGTAATATTGGTGGTTTGCTAATCTCTCTAACATTTGATCAATAAATGGAAGTGGAAAATGATCTTTACGTGTTGCAGAGTTAAGCTTTCTATAATCAATGCACATGCGGTGCCCGGTCACAGTTCTTGTCGGAATCAATTCATTCCTATCATTTCTAATCACAGTGACACCACCCTTTTTAGGTACCACATGGACAGGACTTACCCAAGTACTATCCGAGATTGGATAGATTACTCCTGCATCAAGGAGTTTGATGATCTCAGTCTTAACAACATCTCTGAGGTTCGGGTTTAACCGTCTCTGATGTTCTATAGACATCATTGTTTCATCTTCGAGATAAATTCTATGCATGCAAAGGTTAGGAGATATACCTTTCATGTCGTCAAGGGAATAGCATATAGCTTTTCTGTACTTCCTCAGCTCACACAGCAGTAAGGCACTCTCTACATTGTTTAGTTCAGCATTGATTATAACGGGGTAAGTAGAATGAGGACCGAGAAACGCATACCTGAGTCCTGAGGGAAGCGGCTTGAGTTCCACCTTTGGAGCTTTTAGTTCACTCCAATCTCCACAGTCTCCTGAGGTAGGTTCATTCTCCTCCTTTTCTACTTCATCTTTGTCTAGCAAGGCAAATGCAACAACTTTACTCAGTTCAACCGGCTCGTCTAGAATTCTAGCGAAATCCGTTGTTGCTTCCTCAATGTATCCATGTTGATCCTCTTCTTTTGTCAAGGCGATTTGAAGTGGATCTTCAGTATTCATTTCCTCTAAGAGCTCATCAGCTAGCTCATCCATGATGTCAACCCAAAATGCTTGACCTTCAATAGTTGGTTTAGACATCACTCTCTCCATGTCGAATTCTTGGACAAGGTCTCCTACTTGTAGCTTAATCAAGCTTCTCTTGACATCTATTAATGCACCAGATGTGTGCAAGAAAGGTCTACCAAGAATAAGCGGGTCTTTAGGCTCCTCATCCAGGCTAAGAACAATGAAGTCAGTGGGGATATGAAATGTCCCAACTCTCACATAAACATTCTCAGCAATTCCAATGGGCAACCGCACAGAACGGTCTGCAAGCACTAGAGAGATACTTGTTGGCTTGAAGTTTGTGATCCCCAACCGCTTTGCAACTGAAAGCGGCATCAAGCTCACACTTGCACCTAAATCACACAAACATCTAGCAAACAATGAGTCACCAATTTTACAAGGTAAAACAAAACTACCTGGATCTTCTTTCTTCTTTGGTATTGTGTTTTGCAAAATGGCGCTGCACTCGTGTGTGATCAAGACAGCTCCTTCTTCAAGAGTTTTCCTGTTAATCAAAATATCCTTGAGATATTTTCTATAGATAGGAATATTTTGGACTAACTCAAGAAAAGGGAGCTTGATTTGAAGTTGTTTCATCACTTCATCGAATTTAGCATACTCCTTCTCTCTTTGAATCTTCCTTAAGCGACCTGGAAATGGCAACTTGGGTATGTACGGTGGAGGCACGAGATCTTCAATTTCCTCCTCAAGATCAGTGATTTTCTTATCTGCAACTTCCTCACCTTGTGGTGCATTGAGAATCTCTAAATCATTCTCATTCTCAATGACTTTCTCTGAGTCATCTAGAACCTCAACTTCTTTTCCTTTCTTCAAGATTGGTTCTACCTGTTTCCCACTCCTCGATGTAATGGCATTAACAAATTCTTTACCATTGTTGTAGTCTTTCGGGTTCGGTTGTGGTTTTCCAGGAAGAACTCCCATAGGCCTTGTAGAAGTAGAAGCGGCTTGTGCTACCTGATTCTCAAGTGTTTTAACATGTGTTGAAAGATTTTCAAACTTACCTTGGAGTTCGCTATACATGTTTTCCACTCTTGAGTTGATGTCAAAGGCGTTCTTGTTCTGGCCATCGAGCAGTTGCTTAAGTATTGTTTTCATATCGCTGTCATCGGACGGTCCAGCTGGGGCATAGCTCACAGGAGCTTGAGCTGGTGCTTGATAACCTCTTTGAAAGTTGTTGAACTGAGGTCTTTGCTGAAATCCCCCTTGTTGAAAACCTCCTTGGTTCTGAACTCTGTTTTCAAAAGGCTTGTTGTAGCCTCCTTGATTCTGAACCCTGTTCTCAAAAGGCTTGTTGTAGCCTCCTTGGTTTGGCACAAAAGGTTTTGCTTGATATTGTTGCCCTTGTGGTCTCACTTGTGCTGGATATTTTTGGTCTTGGGGGTTCTCAACATTGGTGCTTCGGTATGAGAGATTAGGATGATTCCTATAGTTTTGGTTGAACCCTTGGTTTTGATAACCATTCACATAATTCAGCTCAGCTTGTACATCCTCAAAACAGTCCCCAGATTGCTCTTGGTAACCTTGCTCTTCTCCAGAATCATCACAATAGTTGACTGCTCTCTGTTCACGTCTTAGAAGTTGTTCCACCTTCGCAGTCAGCTCAGAAATCTGTTTTGATTCTCCTCCTCCAATGCTCCTCAAGGTCATATCATAATCAACACAATGGTTGCTGTTGCTACCAGCAAGATTTTCAATCAAGATTAGAGCTTCCGGTTCTGTTTTTGTCATGAAGTCTCCATTGCTTGCTGTGTCCAAAGCCATCTTGTAATTCTGGTCAATTCCCCGATAGAAGGTGTTGATGAGTGATTCAGGAGTGAACCCGTGATGAGGACACTCTCTTTTGTAGTCCTTGAATCTCTCCCAAGCTTCTTGGAATGACTCGGTACCAGCCTGTTGAAAGCTCGAGATCTTGTTCCTTAGAAGCGTGGTCCTTGCTTGAGTAAAATATTGTCCCAAGAATGCAGCTTTGTAATCATCCCATGAACTGATGGAGTCTCTTTCTAAGGATTTGAACCAACGTTTCGCTTTGTCAGCTAGCGAAAACAAGAACAAACGACACTTAAAAGCATCGTCTGGTACTCCATTCATCCTGGTTGTTCCACACACATCCTCGAAGTTATCAAGATGAGTAACTGGATTCTCAGAAGGAAGTCCATGAAACTGGTTTTGTTTCACGAGATTCAGCAATCCCGACTTGATCTCAAAATCATTTCTGTTGATTGGAGGATGTTGGACACCTCCTCGATACATTTGAGCATTGGAAGCATCATGTTCCCTTAAGGTCCTACGAGCAGGAGCAGGCCTTTGATAGTTTGGTGGTTGATGTGCAGCAACTCCAACTGGAGGGTCTTGTAACTCTCCACCATTGTCTCCATCGTGTGGTAAATCTCCAGGTGGTGGCACATTACCTTCTTGTTCATGAGCCATTTGAGCTTCTCTTTGCTTAGCTAGCCTCTTCTTTCTTCTAATTGTTTTTTCGAACTTTCCAACTTCTTCGTGATATTCAACTAGGTGTGATGAACCTTCGCTTCGGGTCATATACCTTTAAAACATCAAAGAGAAAAAGGAAATGATTATCAGTAACTTAAAATAAAATGCAATAGACTAATAACTGATCCTAAATCTTTAGGTAACGCTATTGGTCCCCGGCAACGGCGCCAACTTGATTGCTCGAGTATTTACTCGATACACTTAACCGCAAGGTAGTATATAACGAGGTCGAACCACAAGAACCAATGGTACACTAATGATTTACGAGACTTGTAATTAGCTATAGCAGGATTGGGTTGATTGATTTCTTTTCAAACTTGTAAACAAAATGCAACAAACATAAAACGATTGATTTATACGATTTAAAAGGCGTTAGGCCTTAGGGAAAATTCAGGTTATCAATGGCTTAACAAATAATCTTGAGCATGGGATTTAACATTCTCAGCACCGTTCTAGAACATGAACGCAAGGTGGATTAACCCACTCTCATGGCCTTAACCCCTAAACTTGGCTACTCGAAAACTAAACTCTCGTTTGATTTCTCCTAACCAAATCAGCATTAACACACAAGTTCACTAAGTTCACGATGATGATCTAGCATCAACTCTCGCAGGCTAGAGATACAAAGCTCAATTCATAAGGCTCAAGTTCTCTATAACATGATTAGTGCTTATAGAACAACCTAGAATCAAGACTAAGGTAGCTACTCTTAATCTAGCATTAAGAACACATGAATCAAAGAACCTATGGATTAGAAACCCCAAATCTCTATCAATTCATCAAGCCATCAATTCCCTTCAAGAACCCTAAAACCTAACTATGAAATTACTCACACATAATCAGAAAAACAACAAAGTAAACCATACAAAGCATAATAGGATTGAAATAAACAACAAATGATACAACAAAACTTCTCCAAATGTTTGATAGAAAGGAGGAGCTTAGAAATCCAAGAAATGTGTCTAGAATAGTGTTTTAGGCGTAGGAAGAAAATCTGATATGTTTTAGTAGGTTTAGGTGGGATATTTATAGACAAAGGTGTAAAATGGAGTAGGCGGCCAAGGGGATCGGTCGATCCACACCTAGGATCGGTCGATCCCTAATTCCCGAACATAATATCTTCATGGCGGCTGAGCATGGATCGATCGATCCAAGGGTGGGATCGATCGATCCTTCGTGTCCGGACAAAATATATTCATGTTGTCATCAGGCTGGATCGACCGATCGGTTGGCCGGATCGGTCGATCCTTCGCGTCCGGAGGAATTGGCCGTGGAGCATGGATCGGTCGATCGGTTGGCCGGATCGACCGATCCGTGGCCGTGTTCTTGGAGTCGTCTGGATCGATCGATCCAAGGGTAGGATCGATCGATCCATGTCCTTTCCGTAGCTTCTAGGCTTCATCTTAGCCCGAACAATCCCGAAACCGTCTTATTCCGGCTTAACTCCATAGAACCTGTAAAAGACTCAAAACAAAATAGAAAAGACTCGAAAACTAACAAAAGACACGAAACAAATACTAAAAACAAATCAAAAAGCAATCAAAAGTACAATACATCAGTGTTCTTCTTCGATCTCTGTCTCAATCTTTCTCTCGATCTCTGTCTCAATCTCTCTCTCGATCTCTGTCTCAATCTCTCTCATCTCTGTCTCAATCTCTCTCTTGATCTCTGTCTTAATCTCTGTATCGATCTCTGTCTCAATCTGTGTCTAAATCGAATTGCATTTGGTCGAATTTGACATTCAAGGTGAAATTGTATTTGGGTTTTCATTAATTCCAGAAATTAAAGGATTTTATACACACATATTGGGTATTAATCAATCGACAATTTCTTCTTGTGCAGGAAGCTAGAGCTCGGTGAGACAATCTATAGAGGTACTCGATTTGGATTTGGGGTTCCGATTTTAAGATTTTGTTAAACAATTGATTTCTAATTTATCTGTTTGTATGTGAAATTTTGATTTCAAGCTTTTGATAAGAACTTGAGTTATGGTTCTTTCCCTCGTTTCTGTATTGGTTTCGTTATAAAGTTTGGTCCTTTACTCGTTTCTAGTTTATGGTTTTAGGTATTACAAATTTGGGGTTTTGCAACTTTGCGTAATAATTAGGGACTTTTTACTTGTAGTTTTGCTATGTATTGAAGTTTGTGTCTGATTCTAGACTTCTACCTATTATGTGCTTATATCCATTTAAGTAGATGCTTTTGGATTTTTGTGTAAAGCAGAATAATATATCAGAGTTAAAGAGTGATCGTGATCAGAGTCCTTCTCTTGTTTTTAAGTGTAATGCATATGAGTTGTGGTCCTAAAAGTTGTTATTATTGAATTCTATATATGTATAGATTATGTCATGGGTCACATGTGGTTTTGAGGTGTAACGTCTTCTACTAATAATATACTATATGCTGCTGGATTTTGATCTCTATGATCTGTAAGTTTTTTTGGATGTTTGTAATTTAGTTGCTAAGTAAGTTAGTTGCTAAGTATGTACATACCGGAAGTTGTGGAAGAAGAGAAGAGAAGGACAATGCATGTCGAAGTTTGGCACATTTCTTGTTTCAATTTTGATTATCGGTTTCGATTATGATGTTTGGGATTCGATTTTATGTTGATTGAAACTGTTCTTCATTTATCAGTTTCAGAAATGGCGAAGACAAGAGGAGGAGGTCAAGTTGGTTCTCGTCGTAGTAGACGTAATAAAGGCTTGGAGGTAGAAGATGTTACACCACCAGTTGCTCCTGCAACAACAGTAAAGGTGAATAAGAAAGTGAATAAGAAAAGAAAAGCAAAGAAAGTGGGTACGAGAAGTAGTACTAGAAGCAAGAAAGTGGCTGCTCAAGATGATGAGGTAGAAGATGTTATACCGCAAGATAATGTGGTTGAAGAACCGCAAGATGATTTGGTTGACAGTGTAACACCGGAAGTTGTGGAAGAAGAGAAGGGTAATGACAAAGAAGATGTAACACCGGAGGCTGATCAGACTGAGAAAGCAATGTCTGAAAATGAGAAAGAAGATTCTGAGATAGAAGGAGAAGCTTGCTTGACTGGACAGGAACCGCAGTACGATGAAGAAGAAGCTGCCAATATGGAATAAGCTGCCAATATAGAAGGAACTGCCAATATGGAAGAAGCTGCCAATATCGAAGAAGCTGCCAATATGGAAGAAGATGGTGTTGGCAATGGTCAAGATAATGCGATTCCTAGCAATACTGATGAAGGAAGTCAGGTACCAGAGGAAAGAGTGAAAGAAAGAAGAAAAAGAGGACCAACAAAGATGCGTAAAGTGGCTGAAAATCCTAATGAAAAGGTTTCAGTTTCTTTCACTGAATTTGGTGATCATGTTGGACCTGGTTCAGTAAAATTATCATCTTTTCTTGGTGTCCTTGTGAGTGAACGCATTCCGGTTACACTTGATGATTGGAGAAAACTTGATGCAGTGACTAAAGAATCATTGTGGGAAGAAATTCAGGTATATATTTATATGCAACAATTTTTTTTGTTTAACAGATATGAAACATGTTTGACCTTTGCTTGTTGTACTTGATGCAGGGGAGGTTTGACTTGCAAGAAGAATGGAAAAAAGCTGTTATTTTCAAGCAAATGTGTAATACCTGGAGGGCTAGGAAGTCAAGGCTAGTGTCAAAAGTACGTGCTGCGAAGACAGCTGCTGAGAGACTAGCTTTAAAACCCAGCAACATCCCATCCAATCAAGTGTGGAACTCTTGGGTTAGGAGCAAGAGTAGCACAGCTTTCACGGTTAGTAAATTTCTTATAAATTTCTTGTTTATATGTCATGTCTTATAGATTTAATCACACTCATATTTATAATGTAGGAAATAAGTAACAAGTACAGGAAGATGAGACAAAATCAGATTCCTCACACCACCAGCCGCAAAGGAATGCTTCGTTTAGCTAATGATTTGGTAATAATAGTTGTCAATATCTATATATATTGTTAGCATAAAATGGTACTGAGATATGTATGTACTTTAATTATATAGAAAAAAAGAGTTTAAACCCAAGTAAGGTGAATAGGAGTAAGGTATGGATTGCGGGACACACTCATGCTGATGGTAGACCTGTGAAGCCTGAATTTGCCGAGACTATTGTAAGAATTCTGGAACTTGTTATATTGTGTGTAAGTAATGCATCATGATCAATGAGTTTTTTTGTGTTTAAATGTTTGTCTCAGAAACAAATACAATCACTTGATAGTGAAATGGACTCTACATCAGCTGCTGATAACATAAGGGAAGATGCTGTGAGCAAGATTTTGGGAAGAGACAAACCTGGACGAGTAAGGGGGTTTGGTAGAGGGATTACGGCTACTAAGTTAGCGTTTCTGCAATCTAGAGACGCAACGATGGCAGAAATGAAAAGTGAGATTGATTAGTTAAAGGGACTGGTTAGAGACTTAGCTGCAAAGAAGGTAATCCTTTTCATTACATTTGGTCAATTGGTCTGGTTTTAAGACATTAACAAAATTATTTTCCTTATCTCAGAAAAGTAATGGTGATACTGAAACATGTGAGAGTAGTGGTGGATTCAAAGTAGGAGTTAGAGTATAAATACTGGATTGGATTCATTCAGGAGAAGTAGTTGTTGGTGAAGGAGAATTCTGTTCTGCTGAACCGATGTACAAAATTGGTCGTATACCAATTGGTCCTAATGCAACGGCTGTCCTTGTTAAGTCTGTACTAAGCTCATAAGCTCCTCTCTGGAGGCCTACATCAGATGTGTTATATCTTGAGGAAGCTGTTGGATGCAAAATACCTTGGCCAATGGACAAAGTGCTTTTGTATAGGGATCCAGTCACTTCTGAAGATGTATCCATGGTAAAGATTTAATTTCCAATATAATTTTCTTGTAGTGAAGTGATATATCTCTAATCATTAGCCTCTTACATTTTAGCAAAACAAGGAAGGTGAAACTCGAAGATGCAAAATATTTGATTGGGATAATGAAGACGATGAGGTTATTGCTGAAGGTCTCGTGTGCTCATCTAACTCCAAAGATAGGGTTAACAATATACCTCTAGGTCCAAGTGCTGTTATTATTCAAGTTGTGAAGGTGTTCAATGATAATGCTCCTTTGTGGAGGCCAAGTGCTGATATTAGTGTAATTGGTGATGCAATTAACGAGAAAATCGCATGGCCAGTTCAAAAGATTGATGTCACGGCTGCAGCCACTCCAGATGCAACACTACCTAAAACAGTGGTATGTTATTGAAATTAAGTTTTTCATTTGTTTGTCTGTTGATTGATGTTGGAAATTTCATTGATGTTGGAACTTGCTTCTATTATTTGCTTTGAGTTGTAGAGTCCAGGCAGCAATAGTTCCACCAAAAGTCCAAAGCAGAAGTGTTTTCTTTTAGATTGCAGCAACTCTGGGCGTAAGGTAGCTGAAGGAAGAGTAATTTCAACAGATCCAGAAGATACGTGCCATCATGTACCCCTAGGTCCAAATGCAAGCAAGGTCTGTGTAGAAGTGGCTAAGATTGGTAATGCAAAGGTCTGGAGGCCAAGTTCAGAGATTGAATTTATTTCTGATGCAATTGGTTCATTTGTAGCATGGCCAAATGATAAAATAAAGTTCGTGTGAAACTTAGATAATTATGATATTGGTATTGTGTGTAAAACTTATTGTGTCTTGGTATTGTATTGCCGGTTATGGATATTAGATTGTGATATTTGTATTGTGATATTAGATTGTCTAATATTGGTATTGTGATAGTAGATTATGGTATTGGTACATGTACCAAAATTAAAGTTAAAATTATTATATAAAATTAAATTCATAAATTAAATCTCTAAACCCTAAATTAAAGTTAAAATCTTATATTAAATCTTTAAACCCTAAATTAAAGTTAAAATCCAAAATTAAATAATTAAACCCTAAATTAAAGTTAAAATCGTAAATTAAATCTTTAAGCCTTAAATTAAAGTTAAAACCCTAAATTAAATCTTTAAACCCTAAACCCTAAAAGTTAAACTCTAAACCCCAAATTTAAACTCGAAACCTCAAAAGTTTAGTTTAAAATTCTAAATCCTAAACTATAAAACATAAATACTTGAGTAAAAAAATCTAAACCCCAAAGTTTAAACCCTAAACCCTAAACTATGCCTTAGTGTTTATGAACATATAAGTTAGATAGTTGGAATACTAACCTATATTAATTGTTCTTAATTTTAAAATTTTATACTTATAAGAAAAAATATTCTAAAAATTGAAATACTTATATTGAATTTAAAAAAAAAAAATTATTTTTTTCATTAATAAACTATTTAATATGATAATTTTCTGATTTTTTCATTAATAGCCAATGAGAAGTAACCTCCCAGAATCCTACACCGTTAGATAACGCCGACTTTGATCTCAGCCGTCCTTTCTTATTGTTGACGCGATTAATGTACACCGTTGATCTGTCTCGCTAACTTTGATCTGAGCCGTTCTTGTTCTTAGCCAATGAGCATTAACCTCCGAGATTACAATATGGGCGAAGCCTACACCGTTGATCTGTCTCGCTAAATTTGATCTGAGCCGTTATTGTCCTTAGCCAATGGTGTGGAACCTCCGAGATTGCAACTTAATGAACCTAGACCGTTGATTCGTTTCACTTATTCTGATCCGATCCGTTCATTTTTTGGATTTTGAATTCGTCGTGTAAAGAACATATCAAACAAAATTACAGAACACAACTCATCTTTAGGGTTTACCAAAAACTCCCCAAATCGCTTAGAGTTTCAGAACGGATTCATCTCCATCGTGACCAAATGGATAAGACGTGGATTTGGCTGCCAAGGTATACGCTAAATTCTATCGAGCTTACTTATATTAACCGATTGAAAGAAATCTAAATTCTTTTCCAATTGACAATGTAGGAATAGTCTCGAGTACTCAGAAGGAGCAACGAACTTCGCCAATTCATCAGCAAGAAGATTGGGAAATCTGTCTGAAATGCTATGCCCATGTAGAGATTGCCGCAATTTATGCCATCTGTCTATAGATAAAATTGTTGAGCATCTAGTGATAAGGGGTATGGATAAGAAGTATAAGACTTCTTGTTGGAGTTTTCATGGTGAAAAAAGAGCATATACAGAAGACAATGCTCCTCAACATGAAACAGAGGCATTTGACTTGTTTAAGACAGCATTCTCTATGGGTGAAGGTGAACCAAATCAGACGAATGATGATGAAGCATTAGAGGCAAACGACGACGAAGCAGTAGAGGAAACTGAGTTTAGGAAAAATTTAAGAGAAGCTGAAACTCCATTGTACTCTGATTGTATCAAATACACAAAGGTTTCAGCAATTATGGGACTTTACAGATTGAAGGTTAAGAGTGGTGTGTCGGAGAACTACTTTGATCAGCTGTTGTGTTTAATTCAGGACATGCTACCTGAAGACAATGTACTTCCGAAGAGTTTAGCTGCAGTCAAGAAATTTCTGAAGATATTTGGTTTCGGATATGAAAATATTCATGCTTGCAAGAATGATTGCATACTATATAGGAAGGAGTTTGAGAAGTTAGATAGCTGTCCAAGATGCAAAGTTTCAAGATGGGAAAAGGATAAGCATAGTAATGAGATAAAGGTTGGGATTCCAGCAAAGGTCCTTAGATATTTTCTAATCAAGGACAGATTTAGGAGGATGTTTAGATAAAAAAAGATGGCTGAAGATTTGCGGTGGCACTATACGAATGGCACTGAAGATGGTACAATGCGACACCCCGTTGATTCTATATCTTGGGCACAAGTGAATGATAAATGGCCAGACTTTGCTGCTGAAACAAGGAATCTTCGACTTGGAATTTCTACAGATGGGATGAACCCTTTCTCCATACAAAACACCAATCACAGCACATGGCCAGTGTTGTTGGTGAACTATAACACGCCTCCAACTATGTGTATGAAGGCTGAGAATATAATGTTGACTTTGTTGATCCCTGGTCCAACAGCTCCTGGTAATAACATAGATGTTTATTTGGCACCACTGATAGACGATTTAAAAGATTTGTGGGCTGAGGGTATTGAAGTCTATTACTCATTTGCAAAGGAGAATTTCACACTTAGAGCCATGCTGCTTTGGAGTATCAGTGACTATCCAGCCTTAGGAACATTGTCTGGATGTAAAGTGAAAGGGAAACAAGCTTGCAATGTATGTGGAAAGGATACACCTTCCAGATGGCTTAAGTTTAGCCGTAAGTTTGTCTATATGGGGAATAGAAAGAGACTACCGCCTGGCCATCGTTATAGATTTAAAAAAGCTTGGTTTGACAATACTGTTGAGGAAGGGAATGCTAATAGGATACAAACTGGCGCTGAAATATATGAGACACTACAAGCTTTTAGGAATGATTTTGGAAAACCTCTAGATAAGGAAACTAAAAGAAAAAGAACTGAGTTGGAAGATAATGAGGTAGTTGAAGAAGAAGAGTGTGAAGAATCAAATGATCTATGGCGGTGGAAGAAGAGATCAATATTCTTTGAACTACCTTACTGGAAGGTAAAGTAAAGTAATTGAACTATATTCTCTCTTATTGTTGGATCTGAATAAGCCTAACAATTTCTTATTTAATGTGTTAGGATTTGCCTGTTCGTCACAATATTGATGTTATGCACGTAGAAAAGAATGTCTCAGATGCTATATTGTCTATCTTGATGCAAAGTGCTAAGTCAAAAGATGGTTTGAAAGCAAGAAAAGACTTAGAAGATATTGGAATCAGAAATCACTTGCACACAGAGATCCGGGGAAAGAAAACATACTTACCTCCAGCAGCCTATTGGTTATCCAAGAAAGAGAAGACAATTTTCTGCCAAAGATTATCTAAGTTTAGAGGTCTTGATGGTTATTGTGGTAATATTGCGAATAGTGTTTCAGTTAACCCTCCAAATATAGGTAGTTTAAAGTCGCATGATCATCATGTCCTAGTACAGAACTTGTTGCCAGCTGCATTAAGAGGGTTGTTACATAAGGGTCCTAGGATTGCCATAAATAGATTATGCAGTTACTTCAACAGGTTGTGTCAGCGCATCATCGACTCGGAGAAACTTATGACAATGGAGACAGAGTTTGTGGAAACAATGTGTCAACTGGAGCGCTTCTTCCCTCCATCCCTTTTTGATATCATATTCCACCTTCCAATACATCTATCAAAAGAAGCACGTTTGGGAGGACCAGTACACTTTCGCTGGATGTATCCATTTGAAAGGTTTGATGTACTCATTTGATTCAATATATGTATTTACTGCAGTGATGTTCGATTAATATTCATTTTTTGACTGAGTTACATGTACATGAAAACACTTAAGGCTTTTGTTAAGAATCATGCAAGGCCAGAAGCATGTATGGCTGAGGGGTATTTAGCTGGAGAATGCGTTGCATTTTGTTTAGAGTTCCTTAAAGATTCAGTACCAGTTCAAGAAACAGTTAATCGCAATGAAGATATTGAGGCTGATAGAAGCGTGGTTGAAGGTCGACCTCTGCATAAGGGTATAGAAGTTACCCTATCAGATAAAGATAGAGACATTGCACATCGCTATGTGCTAATGAACATGGCATCTTTGGATCCTTATGTCGAGTAAGAGATTACCCTTTATGTCTCATCTACTATTTATGATTATAATTTCATTCTCAAAACTGTTGTTTAATGTAAAATCAGGATGCATTTGGAAGAATTACAAGCTAATGATGCTCGATGTGCTAAAAATGAAACTTTGTTATGGAAAAACCATACTGAGCACTTTGCACAATGGCTTAAAATAAAGGTTTACAGCTGCAACTTGTCTTCTTGATTATTTGTTATACAGCTTGTTAAATTGACTGGTTAGCTTAGCTTGTAGCTTGATGACTGGTTTTCTTGGCACAGATTAATTGTTAGCTTCATGATCATGTTTTGCTTAATGACTGGTTAGCTTAGCTTGTTGCTTGATGACTGGTTTTCTTGGCACAGATTAATTGTTAGCTTCATGATCATGTTTTGCTTAATGATTGGTTAGCTTAGCTTGTAGCTTGATGTCTGGTTTTCTTGGCACAGATTAATTGTTAGCTTCATGTTCATGTTTTGCTGTGGCAGATTCATTCAGACTCAAGAAATAGTCATTCTAAGGAGATAAGGTGGTTGGCATTTGGACCAAGAAATGTTGCTTTAGCACATAAAGGATTTATCGTTAATGGGCAACGGTTTCATACAGATGCGGTTAAGCGGAAGACACAAAACAGTGGCGTAACTTATGAAGCATTTAGCATGTGTAGATCAAGTGCTCGAGATATGAGACAAGTCGCTGATATGCTTACATATTATGGAGTGATAAAGGAGATTTTACTTATCGACTATCACATGTTCAAAGTGCCGCTGTTTAGATGCAATTGGCCCAACACAGGGAATGGTGTGAAGGAGGAAGATGGTTTCACTCTTGTTAACCTTCATATGAACCAAACAGCCTATTTGAAAGATCCATTCATTCTACCTTCTCAAGCAAAACAGGTTTTCTATTCTAGGGAAGATGATAATATAAATTGGTATGTTGTTATGAGAGCACCACCTAGAGGCTATCATGAGTTGGAAACAGAAGAGGATTTAGGTGGTGCACCTTTGCCTGTCCAAGAAGTCGATGATTTGGATGATGAAGCTTTTGATGATGATAGTGTTTATGTTAGGGATGATTGTGAAGGCTTGTTAGTGGTAGATTGATAGGTATGTTTGTGGTTTTTGTAAACAATGAAATTTGAAATGGTTTAGTAAACATTTTAATATTTATATATTTTGTATTAATTTTAATGGTTTTTTTTACAAATATTCGAAAATATTATATTTTAATTAAAATATAATTCGTAATTATTTTTAATAAATAAATTTCGAATAATTTAAAAACAAACTAATAACACGAAACATTTGCTATCTTTGCTATAGGTAAAGTCAAATTACGGATTTTAATAACATCTGTATCACGTTATTATAAACATTAACAATTGCACAGTAAACTACGCTATCGTTGTATATTCAACTATAGCACAACAACAATCCGCTATCAAAAGTGTCGGACCTACTATAACGGGCGATGTCACAACGTTTTAGGAAGCGCTATAATAGCTAATTCATAGCGTTTAACGGCCGCTATTAATGCCCACATTTCCTGTAGTGATTTAAACAATAAATCTGGATGCCATCGATGTGGAATGGGGAACCATTGGGCAAAGACGTGTAGAACGCCCAAGTATTTATGTGATCTCTATCAAGAGAGCCTCAGGGGAAAGAATCCGGAAGCTAACTTAGTCCATCAGGACCATGACGATGACTTCGATCACGAGCAAGATGACTTAATGGAATACGAGACTTCTGATTGCCTCAAAGAATAGAATGTTTTTGACATTTGAGTTTTATGTTTTGATTTGGTGTTCGTTTTTTTTTCTTTATGTTTTACGGATTGCATGTTATTTTTGGATTTATGTTTTGAATTTATTTGATATTATTTCGATTTTAATAAGAGAATATTATTCTTAAGACATGATTATTGATTTTGAAGAATGAGTGATGACAAAGATGTGTTCGTGGTGGATAGTGGATCAAGCCACACGATCCTAAGAGACAAAAGATACTTTATAAATCTCACACTCAGAAGTGCCAATATATGTACCATAGCCGGTGTGGCAAATCTAATAGAAGGATATGGTCAAGCAAATGTATTATTACCTAAGGGTACACATCTAGAAATTTCTGATGCACTATACTCACCGAGCTCAAAGAGGAGTCTATTGAGTTTTAAAGACATTCGTATAAATGGTCTACATATTAAAACAAAGGGCGATGAGAATAGAGAATTCCTAATGATATATGAACTCACCAATGACCATAAGAAAATCCTTGAAACCATACCGGCCATATCTACAGGCATTTGCTGTGCTAAGATTAATAAGATAGAAGCAAATGCCTCGGTAAACAAGGAGTTTTCCGAAAATTTCACTTTATGGCATAACCGGCTTGGCCATCCCGGTACAAACATGATGCGAAAATTATTGCTAAATACTTATGGGCACACATTGAAAGAAAGAAGAGTTATCCCAAATAATCTCACGTGTGAAGCATGTTCACTAGGGAAACTCATAGTAAGGCCATCACCAGCAAAAGTAAACAAAGAAACTTTGAACTTTCTGGAAAGAATACAAGGTGACATCTGTGGACCAATTCACCCACCATGTGGGACATTCAGATATTTTATGGTACTTATTGATGCATCCACGAGATGGTCACATGTTTGTTCATTATCCACTCGGAATTTAGCATTTGCAAGATTGCTTGCACAAATAATCCGTCTAAAGGCACACTTTCCAGATTTTCCACTAAAGACTATACGTCTAGATAATGCTGGTGAATTCACGTCCCAAGCTTTTAATGATTACTGTATGTCCATGGGGGTAAGTGTTGAACATTCTGTGGCACATGTACATACACAAAACGGTCTAGCATAATCATTTATAAAACGTATTCAGCTAATAGCTAGACCATTACTAATGAGATCCTCGGACCAGAGAATGTGATATTGAAGTCCAAAAGATTACACATTTACAAAAGCTAGCTAATCAATTGCCAGATTCCTTTGCTGACCCGAAAAGAGTAACTAAGTCATATATACCAGCTGCTAATGCACCTATAAGAATCGATGTTCACGAGGGACACAATCAAGTTGCTACAGAATCTAAAACGCGTTTAAAGAGAGGTAGACCATTAGGTTCCAAAGATAAAAACCCTCGAAAATCAAAGAAAGGTGCATTAGATGAACCCGTGGTACCAGACATGAGTGAACCAAAGGAGCCAAAAAATGATGCTCGGGACGCCGAGCCTCATGGTCCTGAAGTTCTTGACAATAATGAGATCTCAACGAATTATGTCATGTCTGGAAAACAATGGAACAGAAAAGATGTCGACATCAATGAAATATTTGCATATCAGGTAGCACTTAAAATAATGGACACATGCGAGGATCTAGAACCCACGTCAATATATGAGTGCACTCAAAGAGAAGATTGGCTTAAATGGAAAGAAGCTATAAACATGGAGTTAAACTCTTTAAGAAAGAGGAATGTGTTTGGTCCGATCATAAGGACACCATTCGATACTAAACCAGTTTGACACAAATGGGTCTTTGTGAGGAAAAGAAATGAACATAATGAAATCGTGAGATACAAAGCACGGCTTGTAGCACAAGGATTCACGCAAAGACCAGGAATAGATTATGAGGAGACATACTCCCATGTGGTGGATGCAACGACTTTTAGATTCCTAATAAGTCTGGCTATAAAAGAAAATTTGGATATGCGGTTAATGGATGTTGTAACCGCATACTTATATGGTCCACTGGATAATGAGATTTATATGAAAATTCCAGAAGGTATTGAGCTCAAAGACAAAGAAGGTTCTCGAGAACAACATTGTATAAAGTTGAACAAAAGTCTTTATGGATTGAAACAATCAGGTCGTATGTGGTATAATAGACTGAGTGAATATCTCGTCAAAGAGGGCTATATAAACAACCCCATAAATCCGTGTGTATTCATAAAGAAATGGCCAAAGGGGTTTGTAATCATCGCAGTGTATGTAGACGACCTGAATATGTTAGGAACATCTGGAGAGATTACCCAAACAGTTGAATATCTAAAGAAAGAATTCGAGATGAAAGACTTAGGACAGACGAAATTCTGTTTGGGATTACAGCTTGAGTACATGTCCAATGGAATCCTTGTGCATCAAATGGCATATACAGAAAAGGTACTCAAGAGATTTAATATGGACCAATCTCACCCGTTATCTAGCCCCATGGTTGTGAGATCATTAGATTTGGATAAAGATCCGTTTGGTCCAAAGAAGGATCATGAAGAGGTCCTTGGTCCCGAAATGCCATATCTAAGTGCCATAGGAGCTTTAATGTATCTAGCGAGCCACACTAGACCAGACATATGTTTTGCTGTGAACTTACTGTCAAGATTTAGCTCATGTCCAACCCAAAGGCACTGGAACGGGATAAAGCATATACTTCGTTACCTACAAGGAACTAAAGATTTGGGTTTGTTTTATACTAACCATAAAGATGGTTTGGTTGGATTTGCGGATGCTGGTTACCTCTCGGATCCACATAATGCTAAGTCCCAAACGGGATATGTTTTTACACATGGTGGCACGGCTATATCTTGGCGATCAATGAAGCAAACTCTTGTTGCCACATCGTCCAATCATGCAGAGATTTTGGCAATACATGAAGCCAGCCGTGAATGTGTTTGGTTGAGGTCGATGACACAATACATTAGAACTGATTGTGGATTGACCGAAGGCAAAGAGGAACCGACCATATTATACGAGGACAATGCCGCATGCATTGCTCAACTCAAAGACGGTTATATAAAAGGAGACAGGACGAAGCACATTTTACCAAAGTTCTTTTTCACGCATGACTTACAGAAAGATGGAGAAGTGCAAGTCCAGCAAGTCCGTTCAAGTGAGAATTCCGCGGACTTATTTACCAAGTCTCTACCGACCTCGACATTCAAGAAGCTCATACATCAGATTGGAATGCGAAGATTGAAAGACATTCAGTGAGGTTCAGAACATGGGGAGTAATGCGTGTTGTACTCTTTTTCCTTATCCCGGGTTTTGTCCCATTGGGTTTTTCTCGGGAAAGGTTTTAATGAGGCAACATCCAAAGCGCATTACGAACCTTTTAGAGTTCTGGCATCCAAGGGGGAGTGTTATAAATCATATGTGGATTTGCCACACTCTAGTTCTGTTTCGATCGGCCCATGGAGGTTCCGGCCCAAGACTTAAGTCGGCCGATCCAACTAAAGCATAAGACGGTTGTACTTTTCCTTTTCCTATTAGGTTTTCCTTTTATCTCTTATGTACTCATCCTTATATAAAGGATCAAATGTAACCTCATTCAATAATAAGAAAGACACGAATTCCCCTTATCTCTTTCACTAGTTTACAACAGTGGAAGCATATAGTATGTAACTAGTGGAAGCATATAGTATGTAACTCTCATCTATGTCATGCCCCTCAGCATTGCTCTCTATAGCATTCTAGTCAACGAGCAAATCACCGGCCTCCACGACTGCACATTCCTCTCACGTGACGCCTTCTTCCGCATCAGTGTCTCCTCCTCTCTAGATAAAGGGTGGTTGATAAAATTCTGACGTGGACATCAATATTAGGAAACTTCATCTCCTTAATTTCTCTCAAACATTCATTCCAGACCCTCGATCTATTGCATGTAATTCACGGTCTGCGAGATTCGACAACCCTATGAAGTTTAAGACTCCCGCAAGAAAACACTAGCTCCGGGACTTAAAAGAGTGGTTATTGTCAAAGATACGGGAGAAGATCATTATCGGGTTCTCGTGGTCGGCTGCAATGGGAAGATCAGAGTCTGTAACTGGAGTGTAGGAAATAGGAACAGAATCGCATACCGAGTGGCGCAATTCACCGACATTATAGTTCACAAAGTGCTTGATTATGCCTTTGATTCTAAAGGCTTTGTTTGGTTGATTAGATTCTCACTTAACATCTTTAGGTATGAATCTTCACTCGATGAAAACATCACTAGTGGCTGTTGTAGTCTTGTAGAGAAACTAGGTATGTGGAATGTTGTGGAGAGCTTTACATTGTGGAGCACCTCCTAGAAAAGAATGTAAAAAAAAAAGCTGTTTCTTCGAGTAATATATATGCTTGTTATGATCCTCAGTATTTCCTTGTGATACACAAAGATGTTGGTGATGTGAGATGCGACTTAATTGAAAGTGACAGTCTCAAAATGGTTGGTTTCAAGGTTTACAAGATGGATGAGGAATTGATGAAATAAATGGAAGTTAAATCCTTGGGAGACAATCCTTTTTTTTGGCTATTGATTGTAGTTTCTCTGTTTTGGCTCATGAGTTATATGGATGCCTAAAACAATCTGTTTACTTCATTGATGACAAGGAAGATGCGATTAAGGTGTTCAAGCTAGACGATGGAATTTGGTAGTATGATCAATCAAATGTTGGAATTTGAGCAGAGTTGTTTCCAAATGTTTGTTCCTAGCTTTCTCTAAACAAGAAAATATATTTGCAAATAGCTCTGCTAAAATTCCAACATATTCTTGATCATTCTACCATTGTCTAGCTTTAACAACTTAATACCATATTGCTCGTCGTAAATGAAGTAAACATAATCTCGTAGGAATCCATAGAACTCATGAGCCAAAACAGAGAAAGTACAATCGGTAGCCATCACAAAAGCATTGTCTTTTAAGGATTTAATTTCCATTTATTTAATTAATTTCTTACCATCATATATACCTTAAAACCCACCATTTTGAGACTGTCAATTTCGAATAAGTCGCATCTCACATAACCAACATCTTCGTGTATCCCAAGGAAACACCGAGGATCACGACAAGCATTGCTATTACCGTAGTACACAACTTTTCTGTTTTGGACAGTCTTTCCTAGGAGGCGCTCAACAATGAAAATCTTTCCACAACGCTAATGTCTCTACGTAGTGGAAGGAATGCAATTTAACCGTGGGTATATCTCCCCATAATTTGTGACAGACAGTGAGAAAATGTATGTTGAGTATGAAAATTGCAAGGTAAGTTTTCTTGGTTCTAAGCTACCGGAATGATAATGCAGATAGACTAACAAGTTTTCTACTGTGCACTTACTTCTTGTTCACAAGAAAGTTACCAATGCAAGGGATCTTGTTGGTGTTCTAGAGGATGCGATTAGAGGCGCATACCCAACACTAATAATTGCAGAAGATATTGAACAAGAGGCTTTAGCTACTCTTGTTGTTAACAAGCTTAGAGGCACACTGTAGATTGCACCTCTCAAAGCTCCTGGATTTGGAGAATGCATGATCCAATACCTTTATTGGTAGGTGATGTTTTTATGACAAAACCTATATGTGGATATCAATCAATGTGCCCTCCAATTTTGGAATTATTTTGATGTTATGATGTTGTCATTTGGCTTCTGTTTATGCGCGCAGCAACTTTGATTACAGAGGAAGTTGGTCTTTCTCTTTACAAAGCTGGAAAAGAGGTTCTGGGTACCGCCTCTAAGGTTGTACTGACAAAGGAGTGGACAACAATTGTGGGCGATGGGACCATACAGGAAGCAGGGAACAAGCGTGTTGTATAGATTAGAAATCTTATTGAGGTATATGTTTGGGTCAAATAGCTTAAGAAGTCTGTGATAGCTAATTTTTGTATATTGCTTGGTAATGCTAACAGGACCATTCTCTTGCAGCAAGCGGAGTAAGACTATGAGAAGGAGAAATTGAACGAGAGAATTGCGAAGCTCTCTGGTGGAGTAGCTATAATTCAGGTAAATAGTAACCACATGGGCTTGCTTGGATTTGTGTGATGGAAGATTGACGTAAGTGATCCTAATTAAACCTCTTATGAAACGACCGCACTCGTTTTTTTAAAAGCAATTAATTATTATTCCCATAAATAATAATTAACTTCCCCAAACAAATATTATTTACTCACTCCAACAACAAAATATCCTTTTTAAAACAACCGAAAGGATATTAAAACGATCGATCTTTCCAGAATACGACGACTTGAGTTGAGAGTCGAAGTTGGTCTGTATAGCCACCTTGGCTTTCATAGACAATTTCTGTTGTCTACAACGGTTCTCGATAACGAGAAACCGGACTCGAGATCCATAGTTCATTTATAAAAAAAATACTAAACGACACAAAAACCTTTTTAAAGCGGAAGACTCTTAAACAAACAACCGAGTTCCCTAGATCATCCCCTCTTCTTCGCCATAATTCCACGGTCACACAAACTCTTTTCCTGCATCAAACAAAGGAGATGCATAAGTATTTCAACAAATACTTAGTGAGGCAATCCTCCCGTCTACAAGCTATACACACAAACGATTAAAATTATTCAACGCATTAAACACGAAAATACCGCATTAAATCAACCAACTCAAGAAACACTCGGTCTAGATCCCCCATGAGATCCTACGACCTACAATCATGCAAACATATCAAATAACTCAATCGCTTAGATAAGCTTACGGTCATGCACTCACCTTTAGCCACGCACGAAAACTCCTAAAACTTCCCGGAATGAATAGACTTCACTTCCTCAAACACGTGCCTAACAAAAAAATCAAGTAACGAAACTTAGGACACAAGAAACCAAAATACAAACAATTTGGCCGACCAGAACGACCAGATCGATCGATCCTGGTCAGGATCGATCGATCCCACCTTGCCGTGAACCACCAGATCGATCGATCCCTGCCTGGATCGATCGATCCTGCCCAGATCGATCGATCTCGCCTGGATCGATCGATCCTGGCCGGCCGTGAGCTTACCAGATCGATCGTCCACCCCCAGATCGATCGATCCTGGTTCAGATCGATCGATCTAGCCCTGGATCGATCGATCCTAGTGCAATCGCCAACACCAATTTGCACCACTCACACCGACTTGGCCACAAGATCGAATCACCAACTCCTCAACCACAAACACCAACATGAAATCATGCTCAAGCACCCTCCGCAACCACACCGCTCACAACTCGTGGCCACAACACCGTCACACCAACACGAAACCATTAACAACAACCTTAGCAACCGGCTCCGTTGCCACCACGCTCAAACCGAGCCTCACCAACACCACCACCGTGACTCACTTCCTCTGTTCCTCACACTAAACCATCATGAAACACATGATAAAAACAAAGAAAGAACAGAACCTTACCCTTTCTAACGGTGATAACAAAGGATGCGGAAGAGAGCTTCGAAGCTTTACCGACACGGCAACCTCGTTCCTTCACCTCTAGCCTCTCACGCCACAACTCAGCCACCAAGCCTCACCCTCTCTTGCTCTCCACGCCCTCACCAGCCACACACACAAACACAAGAGCCTCCCCTCCTTTGTCTCCACACAAAACTCCACCTCACTCTCTCAAACTCTCTTTTCTTTTCTTTTGCAGGTCAAGTGTCGGCAATTCAGGCTGAAGGAGGAAATAATGGAGAGGGTGGGTGAAGGCTGCTTTGTCAAAAGGTGTGGGGAAGGGTGGCTGCATAGGCTAGGTAGAGAGGTAGACTGCTAGGTAGGGAGGGTGGAAAAGCTAGTGCTGAAATTCAGCTTAAACTTAATTAATGTTTGGTCCCTGAACTTTCCAAAAGTTCCCGAACGGACCCCAAACTTCTTAATCGATCCCGCACACCCCTACGGGAAAAATGCGGCGTAACCTCCACGTTACCCAAAAATTCCCGGAAATATTTTCCAGAAATTCTCCGCATAATCCCGGGTGTAATTCCGAAATTTCTCTTTTTCGGAACACGGGCGTTACAATTCTCCCCCACCAAACTGGATTCGTCCTCGAATCCTTAGACACAGTTCAATCTGCTATGAACTTAACACACCATCGTCGCAACGATCCCTACCCTCTCATGGTCAACCCGACCATACAACTCTACCTATCCAACAACTCCGTGAACCCTCTAGCGTCAACTTGCTTCAGAGAACTTTTGACAAGAGTTAGATAAGATAGCTTTTAATAATTAGCCATTCTTTTTAGCGATTCCTCATGACGAACGTAATAAAACAAACAAGTACCATACGTTCGAGAATCGGATCTACCGCAAAGAACTGCTCATGAGCCATCCGATCAAACCACTTATCTCATTTTCCCTTAACAAGTTTAACTAGAAACACGACCCTATTCCCCAAGTCACAACCCAACCACTCTCGAGATCTCTATTCAACCGCTATGCTTATACTCACGTCATAGACATACACTGCTCCCAATTCATACTCGTACCACTCCCACCCTCTGTGCAAGGCACTCTGGGCTCTGGGTACCTCATGCCACACTCACTTACAGGCCACAAAGTCCTGCAAGCTATCAGCATCCAACCTATACCACTCCCACTCTCAGGACTCGTCAGCCCTTCGAGCTCTGGGTATAGCAACCATACCCCTCGCACTCTCAGGTCACAAAGACCTTCAAGCTATGGGTATCACACTCATACCACTCCCACTCTCAGGACTCACAAGTCCCTGGAGCAAGCAAGTCTATCGTCTATAAGCATGTCCGACCGAATCTATCTCACAGAGTTCACACACCACATCACATGGTGACGCTCACCAACCATATTCCCATCCCGGAATATCAGCCTATCCTATAACCACTACACAGGTTATCTTAAGGTATAACCACTCATTCAGGGTATGCCATTTTTCCTTGTCCGAAGGATATTTCCAGTTTATACTTTAATAGACCTTTCTTTACTCACATGACTTCACAAGTCATAACTCATAAGAATACTCTTCTTATTCAATTTCACATAATATTCACCGTATATAACATGACATACAACTCAAAATGTGCAATCTGAAACTATCGATGGAAAACTCAAGCCTCAGCTTGCTCCTCGAACCACTTTTTAAATCTCGTTTCCATCCTTGCCTCTGGTTCCCAAGTCTCCTCCTGCACCCATCACAATCCCATAACACCCTCAACATTGGAATCTTCTTCCGACGAAGCTCTTTGACCCTCCTCTCGAGAATCCTCAAATGTCTCGCCTCAACGGTCATATTAGGCTGAAGATCTGTCGGAATCTCTTCCACTACCTCATCATTCTTATGTAAGCAGTTCTTCAGCATCGACACATGGAAGACCTTGTGAAGTGCTCGCATAACTTCCGGTAACTCCAACCGATATGCAACCGGGCCAACTCTCTCAACAATTTTTGAACGGACCCAAATACCTTGAACTCAACTTAGTCTTAGTAATGGATCTGTTCGGACCCCACAACAATGCCATCTTGAGATATACCCTAACTCCCACCTCAAACTCGAGGTCTTTCCTCCTCTTATCGACATAACTCTTTTGCCGATCTTGGGCTTCCTTCATGTTCAGTTTCAAAACTCGGATCTTCTCCGTAGTCTCCTGAACAAAAATCTGCACCCCACATACTCCTCTCCCCCACCTGGGTCCAACACAAGGGTGTACGGCATGGCCTCCCATAGAGTGCCTCGTATGGGGCCATCCCAAAGCTTGCCTGGTTACTAATCTTGTAAGCAAACTCTGTCAAGCTCAAGTGGTCCACCCAATGACCACCCCAGTCAAGCACACACATCGTACGCTGCGACCCATTTAGCAACATCCTTTTTCATCCCGATCCAAAGATAATACCGTTCCAGATCACAGGTACTTTTTAGACTTGACCGAGTTAAAATTCTTTCGGTTATAAAAAAAAAAAAAAAAACTATCTGTCTCCGTGAGGGGTCGACCTCACCCTATTTTTTTTTTAGCATTAAAATATTCAGAAATATTAATTATCACACATACACAACAATTCCAAATTATTCCAATTCAACATTCATTAAGACTTGTTCAATAAACTTAACAACATAAAACAACAACACGAGTCCTAAACATCCTCTGCCAAAAGCTACACTCACTCAACTTAGCAAACAACTTATGCTCTTGTAGCTTTTCCAGAACAACTCTCAGGTGTTCCTCATGCTCCTCGGGATTCTGTGATCGGCCTGGAGCTTGGCTCTCCCGTCTCCGCGATGGAATACACCCGAGGCGCAGGTGCTATCTGCCTGATCGGTGGCGCTGTGGTTGGCATCATCTGCAGTCCAGCACTCCGCTCATCTGCCTCCTCGACAGTGTAAACCTAAGGTGCCACCGCACTCTGCCTACTCGACGGTGCTACTGCTACCCCTCCCTGCTGCAACCTAGGGCATTTGGGCTTGATATGCCCCACTTCCTTGCAATGGAAACACACTCGAAAATCTGGAAGGACCTCTCCCTTCTGCGGACAGTTGGCCACCCTGTGATCCATACTTCCGCACCCAAAACATCCCTGGCCATTCTGGCTACTCCTCACAGGGCCTCCACGTCCTGCACTCCTCGAGGGACAACTTGCAAACTTGTGATCCCTGCTTCCACACCCGAAGCATCCTGGACCACTCTGAGTACCTTCAGAAGTGCCTCCCCACTTCCTCTTCTGCCCTGCCACCTGCCCACTCCCCTTACTCGACCCTGATTGCTGCTGCATCTTCTTGGCCTGGAAACTCAAAGTAGACGATGCTACCTCCTCCCTCAGACCATCCTCTATAGATGCGGCCAACTCTACCAACTCTCCTAATGTGCCAAACAACCTACCAAGGCAACGGGTCCTCAACTCAGGCCGCAAGCCTATCATAAACCGTCGCACTCGGGCCTGCTCACCCTCCATGACTCGACCAGCATAAATGGAAAGCCGGTTGAACTCTGTCTCAAACTCCCGGACAGTCTGGTCCCCCTGAGTCAGACTCAAAAACCTTGCCTCCAACCGGTCTACTGCCTCCTATGGAAAGTATTTGGAGTTAAACTCCTCCACAAAATCTCTCCAAGTCAACTCCACCTGACCACTCCTGGCGACTACACTCGTCCACCACAGATGTGCATCACCATCCAAGTAATGAACTGCTAAGTCAACTCGGTATCCTTCTGGACACCTACATGACTGGAAGTTCCGCTCCAACCGGGACCTCCACATATTAGCCTCCTCAGGACCGACACCACCCAGGAAGAACGTAGTGCCCATCCTCTGCATCTGCTCCATCATCCTATGATAGGATGGGAGCTCCTCCTCAACCACAACTCTCGGTTGTGCCTCAACTACTGGTGGCACAACTGGAGCTTGAACCGCTACCCTCTCTGGATACCGCTCCAACAGCAAGGTCAACAGATCCGCAATACGGGCATCCTGGGCCTGGGCATCACGTGCTGCCACACCCGCAGCACCCGCTGGAACTCCAGCCTCACCGGCACTCTCACCGGCCGCACCCTCAGACCCCAACGGACCCATATGCAAATCTCCGCCTTGCTCAACCGTGGCACTTTGTGCCTCCCCCAAATCCACCACTGGAACACGACCTCGGCCTCTACCACGGCCACGGCCATGTCCACGACCTCTAGCTCCTCTAGCCATCACAGCCAAACAGTCGATTCCTCGATCAAACCTTGCAACCACAGAACCGGCTCAACAACAGACTCAAACTTCCACGGTTCAGATTAACCGATCCAAACCGGACACCACAGCTTTAGCCACAAAAAAAAAATAATGTGATTAAAACTTTGGCCCCAAAAGACTAAACCAAGGGTCTTTTAACTAAACTCAACAAACAATTAAATAACACAAAACAACTTACCGTGAAATCTCTTTAAAGGCTCGAAGAGGATGATCTATAACTCCATACTCAAACAATTGACTAACTCACATAATCAATTCAACTAAAAAAAACACATGCTACTCAAAGCACCAAAAATCAAATCAACTCCAATTTAACTTTTCTAAACCCGTCCTAGAGCCGTAATGGCTCTGATACCAAATTGAAACGACCGCACTCGTTTTTTTAAAAGCAATTAATTATTATTCCCATAAATAATAATTAACTTCCCCAAACAAATATTATTTACTCACTCCAACAACAAAATATCCTTTTTAAAACAACCGAAAGGATATTAAAACGATCGATCTTTCCAGAATACGACGACTTGAGTTGAGAGTCGAAGTTGGTCTGTATTGTCGTTGGTGGTGGTTGCATTTGAGACAATATAAGAAAACTTTATCTCCTAACTCTGAACATGAAGACTTTGTATTTTTGGATATCTTTGCTTAGGTTCTCTTATATTGAAACTAAAACAAGATTTTCTTAGACTCCATCTTAAGTTTTTTTTTCTAAGTTTCAAACTCTGTGTCTCAGTAGGATGAGGCACTCTTTTTGGATATAAGTGGTTGTGTTTTTTTAATTTTATAGTTTCTTTAGTTAAATTTCATGACAATTCTAGGTGAGTGATAGTGTTTTTTTTTTTTGGTAATAAACTATACATTCATTTCAAGTTTATAGTTTATAGTTTTTTTGGTTAGATGACTAAGAAATTAATTGTATATAGCTTATAATGTACTGTACTCTTGCTATATACCAAAAAAAAAAAAATTGTTTTTTATTACTTCACTTAAAACGTATCTTTTTATTCACATAGTAAGATCTAATACGAATCCTTTGGTTGAAATAATTCAAAGACAATATATACTAACTAAATATTAAATTCTTATCATTCATGATTATTAAGAAATATTACCTGTGATTTTCTGATGGTGTTGGTTAGGGGTAACATGAACATGTAAGAAAACAACGTCGGTCGAGCTATATGATTCTTAAGCGTTCAACGTGGTGGATCTATATCAAGCAAGATATAGATCATGAGGTGTGCCACCTGTCAAAACAAAACAATAAACCTCTATTTTATTTTTTTGTTGGAAACAGTTTAGAGTTTACTATGTGTAAGAGACATAACTTATGACGGTGGTGATGGTCCATAATAGAGTAATAATCAAATAAATTGTTAGTTTTTCTTACGTTTCCTGATTGGGTAGAAGGATGATTCATACCTGTTCTATCGCCAGAACCTTTAGGGTTGAGATCGTTGATAAATATCTCGCAGCTCCTAAGCATTGGAAGACGATCATAAGATGAGATCTGAACACCTCTGCCAGAGACGACGAGATGAGATGCTCAGAAAACGAGATGCTCATACCTCAGCCATCTGTGGCGGCTTGGAGAAGGTGGCGGCTGGTGGTTGCTAGCTTTTAGGGTTTCTTCATTTTTTGGGGATCTGGAGTTTTTTTTTTTTTAAGTTTTTAACAACACGGATTGGGAGTTTTAAAATTATAAATAGTGATAGATATATTTTCTCTTGTTATGGTAGTTATGAGATTTTATACGTTTTGCTTTCTTGGCAAAAAATTAAACATTTGATATTTTCTTTTGCAAAGTGATATAAATTTGTAAATTAATGTAATACATTATAAATTTTTTAAAATTTTAAATTATTTAAATATCGCACAACATTATTTATAATTGCTTAAATTATGCATCAAATCTTTGAATTGACTATATAACACTATATAATCTTTAATTAATAAAATTAAATTTATTAACTAAAAAATGGATTAATGTTGGGATTTCTTTTAAAATATTGATTATTTTTCTGACAAAGTAACAAAAATTCTTTGGATAGAAATACATTAAATTTAAAAATTTGTTTGGCCAACTTTAGCTTTTGATTTACTTATTGTTGAAGCCCAGTTATCATTACTGCATTTTCTAAATATTTTACCATGAATTTCACGACAGTATACTCCACAACCTTTTTATGGCAAAGTATATAAAAATATATAGTTTTTTCTTTTATATAAGAAACTCATTAGCAAAATTAATAACCATGCCAAAAAAACTTACTAACAAAAAAAAATTACAATCCAAAATTTTGAATTGACTAAAAAAAAAATATTGTTGACATGAAAATTATAATATATTAGATGAAAACATTGAATTATTCTTTTCCATTTAGAATTTCGAGATTATTTTGCCGACAAAACGAAACTAAAGCTTTGGATGTTGTTGGAATACAAATCAACGTTTCACATCGGAAGATTATAAATTAATTGTCTAATATATTAGTCAAATTCAATTCCAATTAGTATGAGACTTTTTGAGATGGAGTCTAATAACACATATGTGCGGACTTGACCACTTGGCACAAAGAGAACAATATCACCGTAATGGGAAATTGACTTGGGCTTTAAGAAGCACAATAATTGGTATAAGAGCCTAGGTTAAAAAGTGGACATAGAGTAGAGGGTGTCGGATGCATGATCGGTGTGGGAGGAGGCTGGGTGCCAAGGTTTTGTTGGAGGGGAGGTTAAGATTTGTGTTTCTTGGTTTGAGGAGAGGATTGTTGGGATACAAACCAATGGCCCACATCCGAAGATTAGAAAATGATTATCTAATATATAAGTAAATCTAACTCCAATTAGTATGAGACCTTTTGGGAAGGATGCCTTTTGGGAAGGAGCCCAAGAACAAATCTGTGCGGGCTTAACCATTTGGCCAAAATCGGACAATATCATACTAATGAAGAGTTTACTTAGGTTTTAAGTGGCCCAACAATTGGTATCAGAGTCCGGTTGAAAAAGGCGGACCTAGGAAAATGAGTGTGGACTGCATGGTCGGTGTGGAAGAAACTCCCAATGTGACACTATTAGAAGAGTGTCTCAAGAGAATCTCGCGATTAAAAGGTGCCGGTGTCTAGGTGTCAAGGTTTTGTCGGAAGGGAGGCTAAGGTTTGTGGTCCTTGGATTGAGGGGAGAATTATTAGGAGACAAACCAACGTCTCACATCAGAATATTAGAAAATAAATAGTCTAACTTGATTTGTACCCGCGGTATACCATGGATGCCAAGGTTTTGTTTGTATAATTTTAACTTGCGTTTTTATAATTTTTATAAATAATTTTATAGTTTGTTTAATATATATTTGTAGTGTTTTTGTTTATTTATTGTTTATAATATATTTTACGTGCTTCGAACATCGAATTTTTTTATTTTTCTGTAGCATTAGCAAATTTCTGTTATTTGATTCAAACATACGCCAAATGAATGATGTTCTATACTCTCATTCAAACAATTTAGACCAAATTGTACCGAATTAAATATGAAATTAATCTGAGCTAAAAAAAAAAAGCAATACAATTGTCAATCATATGTAATTGTTAGTCATATGTAAACCCATTTTAATATTTGGTAAGTATTTCTAATATTGAAAATATATATTATATTTATTACTATATATTTTCTTATCAGTTATCCTTGAAAATACCCCACAAGTCTAGTTATAGACATCATGAACATGATTAATATACAACTCATTCAATTCAAAATTACTTTAAGAAGTAATATATAAGTAACATAACCTTCGTATTGTGCCTTAAGTTCGAAGCCATTACAGATCCCACAAAACAAGAAAGGTCTGGTGAATCATCGGATGCAAGATCTGCTTCTCTCTTGGGACTCTTTTTCTTTCTTGAAACCTTCTATATATCAAAGAGCTTCCCTATTAATAGGTTAAGTAATATCATACTCATTCTAAATATGATAGTAATATCTAATATAAAACTGATGTTACCAATTTGTTCATCTTAATGACTATTTTCATACTGAGTCTCATAGCAAATTGGTCATAAAGCTGACAAATGAAACACCATCACTGTAACGCCCCGACCGCCACCGTCCATGGGCCATCACGTCTTCTCTTGACCTGTGGGCTTCACCCTTATCCGAAGGCCGGTTCGTTATCTCAAGAGGGGTCGAGAGACTTGTTTAATTACTTTCCATACAAATCACCACATGATCTTTCTCTTTGTTTTGGCCTCACTCACACAGTTCCGTTTACTTTGAACTTCTGTTAGGATGGTTGACAGAAAAGATAAGTGCACTTTGGTGGCATAGGTAGCCAAATTAATTATTTTAAGCTTCTCGACATTCACCCCCATATACCATAAATCGGTATGTTATAATCCCTTCTATTTGTAGGTGCCATTGCCTTGTCTCCCCAACCATTATAGAACCTCAAAGAGGATGAATGTGAAGCAATTATCCCCACTTTTTATATAAAATGTACTCTATTATATTTTTTTCCCATCAAAAATTAACTATGAAAGTTTGTTTTTTTTTTTTTTTTTTTTTTTTTTTTTTTTTTTTTTTTGTTGTATGTAGGTTGATTCTGAGTTGGGGAATAACTAGTGGAAGCATATAGTATGTAACTCTAGTTATTCGTGGTTTGATCATTAGAGACTATAATGCCGTGCTCGCCTTATATATCCC
This sequence comes from Barbarea vulgaris, assembly GCA_963667165.1. Taxonomy (NCBI): domain Eukaryota; kingdom Viridiplantae; phylum Streptophyta; class Magnoliopsida; order Brassicales; family Brassicaceae; genus Barbarea; species Barbarea vulgaris. The sequence continues at coordinate 8,050,378 of OY763891.1, forward strand.
AACAAGATTTATTCAACCATGTTTCGTTATATATCTTATTTTTATCACAACACTATACATTTTATTGTACCTTATTTATTATGCATTTTGATTCCTAAAAAGATAAAATTTCTCAGAACGTGATTTATAATCTATGGGTGGGCGATGAGGGAAGTTGCAAAATGTTTTAATACACTTAATTTAGGAATGAATATAGATGTGTTAATTATCTACATGAGATCAACTTAGAGGTGTAAACAGAGATGAGAAGAAAATTGAAATTGAAAATTTGAAATACTGATCCTAACTCGAGGCATTTCCTGACTTATCGACACTCAAGACATTTTTGGGGTTTCATGATAGCCGGAGCAGGCAATTTAATATTTCTCCGACCCATCACAACAATCTCATTGGATGTAATCAGTGATCTCCTCTTGATAATCATCTAATCTACTCAATGTAAAGATATTGTGTAGGAGAATCTAAAGGAATCACCAGTTCTTAATTAAACTTCAAAGAGTGGCCTTTGTAAACTCTTACCTCTTGTGTTTGGTACTGACCTTCAATGTCCATCAATGCCTTAATTTGATAGTAGCCAGGGTCATAGTAAGGTTTCAAAAAACTTCTGTCATCAACGTTGATTGATCGATAGAACTTCACAATTAACTTTGAATGTACATCATGATCAAATTTTCTTTTTCCTTCACATTTATTATCTTTTTCTTTTCGCCTCGATCTTGCGCTAAGCCGCTAAGTTTATCATCGAACAAAATGTGGTGACATAGGTCTAAAACTCATATAAGTTTGTTTTACATATAACTTAAGGTGTATAAAATATGGTTTTTTTTTTCTTTTTGGATAAGACTTGGCTTGGGTTTTGAATTTATCCAGTCCAAAATTTCGTAAAATCCCTAAAACTTTAAACGCTTTAATTTTAATAATAACAAAAAAAAAGTAGCTGAGAGATGCCGTCACAAAATATATATATATATATAGTTGAGAGATTGATCTATGATTTATATCCAAGTCTTATCCCAAAAAAAAAATTAAACACCTTTTTTATATATAAAACAAACATGTAAGAGTTTTAGACATGTCACACTAATTTTTTTTCCGATGATCAACTTAGCACAAGAGGCGGAAACAAAAATGACCTGTGGAGGAAAAGGAAAGATTGATAATGATGTAAATACAAAGTTAATTTTAAAGTTCAATTGATTAATCAACATTGGTGACAGAAGATTTTCGAAACCTTACTATGACTCAAGCTACCATCAAGTTAAGGCATGTATGCACATTGAAGATCAATACCAAACACATATGGTAAGAGTATTCAAAAGGTCTACTCTTTGAATAAAACTTTGCCGCTACAATGGATGGAGGTATTTTACTAACTCTTTTTATGTATGTAGTATGAAATTAATTTAGATGTTTAAAGATTTATGCTTCTACAAATTGATTAGCAGTAATATTTTGCATTTAGTTTTAGTTTATTCATTTTCATTTCTTTTTTAGAGAATGAGTGAAATCAACAGCTTTTTGCTTCTTCTTTTTTCTCTTCATAGACTAAAAAAGGCACTATTTAACCTTCACATACTTTTAATTCTTTGAAAGGTGCAAAAGCGTTTGAACTGTACAAGCGAAATGTGTTACTTTTTCACAAACAATCAAAGAAGCAAAAGAGAGAGAGAGAAAAAATGGTTGATTGGTCTAACTTACCAGTGGAGCTTGTGGATGAATCGTCATTGGATTTTTCTTCCTCGTAGAATATATACGTTTTCATACCATCTGTAAATCTTGGCGCTCCTCTGTTTCTATAACCAAGAAACCTTTCCGGAGCCGCCCTCTCATCTATGTCATGCCCCTAAGCATTGCTCTCTATAGCATTCCAGTCAATGAGCGAATCACTGGCCTCCACAACTGCACATTCCTCTCACGTGACGCCTTCTTCCGCATCAGTGTCTCCTCCTCTCTAGATAAAGGGTGGTTGATAAAATATGACGTGGACATCAATATTAGGAAACTTCATCTCCTCAACTTCTCTTAAACATTCATTCCAGACCCTCGATATATTGTAATTCACGGTCTGCGAGATTCGACAACCCTATGAAGTTCAAGACTCCCGCAAGAAAGTACTAGCTCCGGAACTTAAAAGAGTGGTTATTGTCAAAGATGCGGGAGAAGATCATTATCGGGTTCCCATGGTTGGCCGCGATGGAAAGATCAGAGTCTGTAACTGGAGTGTAGGAAATAGGAACATAATTGCATACCGAGTGGCGTAATTCACCGACATTATAGTTCACAAAGGGCTTGATTATGCCTTGGATTCTAAAGGCTTTGTTTGGTTGATTAGATTCTCACTTAATATCTTTAGGTATGAACCTTCACTCGATGAAAACATCACTAGTGGCTGTTGTAGTCTTGTAGAGAAACTAGGTATGTGGAATGTTGTGGAGAGCTTTACATTGTGGAGCACCTCCTAGAAAAGAATGTAAATAAAAACGCTGTTTCTTCGAGTAATATATATGCTTGTCGTGATCCTCAGTATTTCCTTGTGATACACAAAGATGTTGGGGATGTGATATGCGACTTAATTGAAAGTGACAGCCTCAAAATGGTTGGTTTCAAGGTTTACAAGATGGATGAGGAATTGATGAAATAAATGGAAGTTAAATCCTTGGGAGACAATCCTTTTTTTATGGCTATTGATTGTAGTTTCTCTGTTTTGGCTCATGATTTATATGGATGCCTTAAAAATCTGTTTACTTCATTGATGACAAGGAAGATGGGATTAAGGTGTTCAAGCTAGACGATGGAATTTGGTAGTATGATCAATCAAATGTTGGAATTTGATCAGAGTTGTCTCCAAATGTTTGTTCCTAGATTTCTCTAAACAAGAAAATATATTTACAAACAACTCTGCTAAAATTCCAACATATTCTTGATCATACTACCATTGTCTAGCTTTAACAACTTAATACCATATTCTTCGTCGTCAATGAATTAAACAGAATCTCGTAGGCATCCGTAGAACTCATGAGCCAAAACAGAGAAAATACAATCGGTAGCCATCACAAAAGCATTGTCTTTTAGGGATTTAATTTCCATTTATTTAATTAATTTCTCATGCATCTTATATACCTTAAAAGCCACCATTTTGAGACTGTCAATTTCGAATAAGTCGCATATCACATAACCAACATCTTCGTGTATCCCAAGGAAACACCGAGGATCACGACAAGCATTGCTATTACCGTAGGACACAACTTTTCTCTTTTGGACAGTCTTTTCTAGGAGGCGCTCAGCAATGAAAATCTCTCCATAACGCTAATGTCTCTACGTGGTGGAAGGAATGCAATTTAACCGTGGGTATATCTCCCCATAATTTGTGACAGACAGTGAGAAAATGTATGTTGAGTATGAAAATTGCAAGGTAAGTTTTCTTGGTTCTAAGCTACCGGAATGATAATGCAGATAGACTAACAAGTTTTATACTGTGCAGTTGCTTCTTGTTCACAAGAAAGTTACCAATGCAAGTGATACGATCCTAGGAAGCATCAAGACACAAGGACTTGGAGATGGTGATGCACAAGGAGTGGTGTTCGAGCCAAGAGCAAAAGGAGCTAGGAAAGCAGCTTTAGGAGTCAAGAATTGTTACGGATCAAGAAGTTACACTACGATAATGGAGTCTTTCTACATCCGGCAAAGACTCAAGAGGATCACTCGAGTATTAGTGGTTGTGTCAAAGCCACACCGGTCAAGATACACACTCGAGATGGCTAGAGCATGGCCGTATGATCCACTTGCACTCTTTTCCTTCATCTCTGGTTTTTCCCAAGTGGTTTTCCGAGATAAGGTTTTTAACGAGGCTTGTGGCTCATGCGTCATCTATGCCACCTCTAGTCCGATCCACACTTAGGCCCACTATCAAGACATTTTAGGCGTGGCCCATATCCTCTTATTCTCTGATTTTAATTTCAAACTCTACATTTAAGTTTCTGCTTTGTTTCGAGTTGTTGTTTACCGAGGCATGTCTCGTAAACACGCTCTTCTCTCTCTCTTCTCTTCTCCTCTTTGTCTTCTCTTCTTTATATGTCTCTGAGACTCTAGTGTTCTACTTATCTATCTTTTTAATCAAAAATCTCTTTTCTTGATAGATCCTTGTTTTCTCTTTCGAGTGATTCGAAAGAGAAACTTGAGTGATTCGAATCTATATATGCGTCATCTATCTTTCGAGTGATTCGTCATCTATCTTCTTTATATGCGTCATCTATCTTTCGAGTGATTCGAATTAGAAACTTGAGAACAATTCTAGTGATTAGATTGTTCGAATCAGACTTATCAAGAGGTCTTACACAACCTCTCGTGACGTCTCTCGTTCCATCATCTCCAGAACTGCTTGCTGCTCAAGCCTGGAGTCTAAACTTGTCACCTTAGCTTCCCGGTGAGAGATTGGGACACGATTCTCCACCCAGAATCGTATCAAGTGGTATAAGAGCAACATCGAGAAGTTAAGTAATTTTCGTACCAACTTGTTCGAATTTTAATTAAATATTGGCTTGTGATAAAATTTGTTTGAGAATTTTTGGATATGTTTTGATAATTTTTCGAGATCATTTTCTGAAAACAGTCGTTGACAGTGTTCATCAGATGAAATTGAATACCAAGAGTCATTTTCGTGTTTTTAAGTATTAGGACCGATTTGATTATCAAAAGGACTCTTTACTGGTTACTTTTTGTGTTAATTTTCAGGCAGAGATGGCCGATCATGATGAGGAGACACTCAGCAACCGCAACAAGCAACTCGTTGAAGCGATTACAGCAAACATGGAGCAAGTAATGGATAACAACATGGCTGCACTTAGTCAAAGGCTTCGTCAAGGACTTCTACAAGAGCAGAGCAGATCACTAAAAGGGAGGGAACAAGAGCTTAATCCCAAGCTGCCAGACAATACAACGAGATCAACTTGGCGCAGCCCGCATAAAACCTCTCACGCTCCCAAATCTGTGTTTTGTTTTGATTTTCAACCAACTAATGAGCTTCGACTTTGGAAATTTTCAGGAAAAGAAAACTACTTAGAGTGGGAACAAAACATGGAGGATTGGTTCTACTACAATCACATTCTGAAAGAGAAGAGGTTCGCTTATGCCATTGGACGACTCAATGGAGATGCTTACAAATGGTTGTTGGATGAAGTTTATGAATGCTGGTATTACAACAAGCCGACTATCACGACCTGGAGAGATCTTAAGGAACTACTAAGGAATAAGTATGCTCCACAAGCACCACCAGAACTACTACAACAAGTTCCAAGCCAAGAATCGCCTAAAGAAGCAATAACACGAGCATTAGGAGGGTTTACTCAAACTGAAGCAGTTCTGGCCCACAATGACTTACCTACAGCTTGTCACAGTGTTGAGACTAATGAGAAACCACCAGACGTTTTGCCACCAGTGAATACCCGAGGTAATTATCTAGAATCTCAAAAACGAATGAGAGCTAACTTGCTTTCTCTTGGTGCAGATTGTACCATTTCGGTGTCAAAACCTTTTCAAGAAAAGAAGATTAGTCTTGTACCATTGCCACCAGATGAAGTATATCTTGACAAAACCAAACTCAAAGGTAAGCAAGAACAAGGTAAGCAAGCTAATTACTTGGCCATGTCTGGTAAAGAGAAAGAGGATGAAACTTTTGATTCAAACTTATTTACCTCTTTGAATATAATTACTTGTGCTTCTAACCCTCCACCGGTGCCACCGAGTGAACTTAAATTTTTGCAGGATGTGTCTATAGGTACTGAACCGAAGAAGCTACAGCCTAATCACTCCTACAACTACAATGTGGCGATGATCTATGGTGATGGAATTCAAGATAAAGCTAAAGAAAAAGAAGAGCAAAGTGATGACAACTTTCTTAAGGAGACGCAACCAGTTTAAGCCAGGAGTATTTCGGCTCAACAAGGATTTATCATGGGCTTTAGAATGATTTCTAATGGCTCTAAATCGATGAAAGTACAACCTCGTCTTGTTGTTGATTTTCTACTAACTAACATGGAGTTTTCTTCTTGTCATGATAGGAATAAAGCAAGAGATCATCGTGAACAAGTTTTCGAAGACATTGAATTGCATGCAAAGCTACCCACTGGAAAAACCATCTGTTGTCTTCATCAAGATGCCTCTCAAAGCCACATTTGGAGACCTGGAGACTATCTAGAACGTTCAAGACCTGTACCGTTCTAGTTTTGGATCACATCACTTCAAAAGTTTCCCGTGGAGGCTAAAATGGATCTTTCATCATCTGAATCATTCTTAACCTATCATTGGCGACCAGGAGAGTTTTTAGACACCTCTAGAGAGTATGAAATGGTCACCAACTATGCCCTGATCCAAGAAGAACCCCCGGATCCATCACTATTTTCATTTGTTGTGATACTTACAAGCACCAAATACACCAAGGACCTTGTTCAGGTAAGTATCTCTTCATCTCAACTTGTTTCTCATGATTTAAGGGCTGTGAATATGAGTTTATTTTATCCAGAAATCATTGAGAAAAAGTTAGGATTATTCAAAGAATATTCGGAACAGAATTCTTGTATTAAGATGCATGAAAAAGAAGAACTTGAAAAGGATAATGTTTTGAATCAAGCTAAGAAGTGTTTATTTGTTTATGGTACTTCCATGACTGTGATAACACACTTGCTCTTTGCCAAAGCTGTTCAAAACATTGCAGGTACAAAGGAGGAGCCACCGGATCTGGAAGTTCTCTCGCCAAATTTCTTTGCAAGGACTGGAATTGGAGTCGTTATGTCAAAGAAGCTAAACGTTTTCAAGATATTTCTTCTGATGGAGATGCTGGGAGTTCTCCCCAATGTTCTCAAAGGACACCACCATGAAGCTGAATCTCTCTTGTGAATTCCCGACACTACTCTTTCCCTTTCTTTTCATTACCAAGATAAGTCATTGTTGTTTTATCCTTTTGATGCTTCTAACTTAATGTTGTTTGTGGCAGGTCAAGCGGATTTGAGGACAAATCCTTTTCAATAGGAGGGGCATGATACGATCCTAGGAAGCATCAAGACACAAGGACTTGGAGATGGTGATGCACAAGGAGTGGTGTTCGAGCCAAGAGCAAAAGGAGCTAGGAAAGCAGCTTTAGGAGTCAAGAATTGTTACGGATCAAGAAGTTACACTATGATAATGGAGTCTTTCTACATCCGGAAAAGACTCAAGAGGATCACTCGAGTATTAGTGGTTGTGTCAAAGCCACACCGGTCAAGATACACACTCGAGATGGCTAGAGCATGGTCGTATGATCCACTTGCACTCTTTTCCTTCATCTCTGGTTTTTCCCAAGTGGTTTTCCGAGATAAGGTTTTTAACGAGGCTTGTGGCTCATGCGTCATCTATGCCACCTCGAGTCCGATCCACACTTAGGCCCACTATCAAGACATTTTAGGCGTGGCCCATATCCTCTTATTCTCTGATTTTAATTTTAAACTCTACATTTAAGTTTCTGCTTTGTTTCGAGTTGTTGTTTACCGAGGCATGTCTCGTAAACACGCTCTTCTCTCTCTCTTCTCTTCTCCTCTTCATCTTCTCTTCTTTATATGTCTTTGAGACTCCAGTGTTCTACTTATCTATCTTTTTAATCAAAAATCTCTTTTCTTGATAGATCCTTGTTTTCTCTTTTGAGTGATTCGAATTAGAAACTTGAGAACAATTCTAGTGATTAGATTGTTCGAATCAGACTTAGCAAGAGGTCTTACACAACCTCTCGTGGCGTCTCTCGTTCCATCATCTCCAGAACTGCTTGCTGCTCAAGCCTGGAGTCTAAACTTGTCACCTTAGCTTCTCGGTGAGAGATTGGGACACGATTCTCCACCCAAAATCGTATCAGCAAGGGATCTTGTTGGTGTTCTAGAGGATGCGATTAGAGGCGCATACCCAACCCTAATAATTGCAGAAGATATTGAACAAGAGGCTTTAACTACTCTTGTTGTTAACAAGCTTAGAGGCACACTGAAGATTGCACCTCTCAAAGCTCCTGGATTTGGAGAACGCAAGATCCAATACCTTGATAGGTAGGTGATGTTTTTATGACAAAACCTATATGTGGGTATCAATCAATGTGCCCTCCAATTTTGGAATTATTTTGATGTTATGTTATCGTCATGTGGCTTCTGTTTATGCGCGCAGCAACTTTGATTAGAGAGAAAGTTGGTCTTTCTCTTGACAAAGCGGGAAAAGAGGTTCTGGTTACCGCCTCTAAGGTTGTACTGACAAAGGAGATGACAACAATTGTGGGCGATGGGACCACACAGGAAGCAGAGAACAAGCGTGTTGTACAGATTAGGAATCTTATTGAGGTATATGTTTGGGTCAAACCGCTTAAGAAGTCTGTGATAGCTACTTTTTGTATATTGCTTGGTAATGCTAAAAGGACCATTCTCTTGTAGCAAGCGGAGCAAGACTATGAGAAGGAGAAATTGAACGAGAGAATTGCGAAGCTCTCTGGTGGAGTAGCTATAATTCAGATAAATAGTAACCACATGGGCTTGCTTGGATTTGTGTGATGGAAGATTGACGTAACTGATCCTAATTAAAGCTTTTACATCTTGGTTAGAGGTTGGGGCACAAACTGAGACAGAGCTAAAAGAAAATAAACTGAGAGTTGAAGATGCTCTTAATGCTACAAAGGTGATTTTCTTTATTCAGCTGGTTGGGTTATAGAGGGGTGCGCTATTCTCACTACTCATGGATTATCTTACTTATATGATCTCATTGAGTTTCAGGCTGCTGTGGAGGAAGGTATTGTTGTTGGTGATGGTTGCATTTGAGACAATATAAGAAAACTTTATCTCCTCACTCTCAACATTAAGACTTTGTATTTTTGGGTATCTTTGCTTAGGTTTTCTTACATTGAAACTAAAACAAGATTTTCTTAGACTCCATCTTAAGTTTTTTTTTCTAAGTTTCAAACTATGAGTCTCAGTAGGATGAGACACTCTTTTTGGATATAAGTGGTGTGTTTTTTTTAATTTTATAGTTTCTTTAGTTAAATTTCATGACAATTCTAGGTGAGTGATAGTGTTTTTTTTTTTTCTGTTATAGTTTGTTTGTTTGGAGTTTTTTGGTAATAAACTATACATTCGTTTCAAGTTTATAGTTTATAGTTTATAGTTTTTTTGGTTAGATGACTAAGAAATTAATTGCATATACCTTATACTGTACTGTACTCTTGCTATATACCAAAAAAAAAAAAAAATTGTTTTTTATTACTTCATTTAAAACGTATCTTTTTATTCACATAGTAAGATCTAATACGAATCCTTTGGATGAAATAATTCAAAGATAATATATACTAACTAAATATTAAATTCTTATCATTCATGATTATTAAGAAATATTACCTGTGATTTTCTGATGGTGTTGGTCAGGGGTAACATGAACATGTAAGAAAATAACGTCGTTCGAGCTATAGGATTCTTAAGCGTACAACGTGGTGGATCTATATCAAGCTAGATATAGATCATGAGGTGTGCCACCTGTCAAAACAAAACAATAAACCTCTATTTTATTTTTTTTGTCGGAAACAGTTTAGAGTTTACTATGTGTAAGAGACACAGATTATCACGGTGGTGATGGTCCATAATAGAGTAATTATCAAATAAATTGTTAGTTTGTCATATGTTTCCTGATTGGGTAGAAGGATGGTTCATACCTGTTCTATCGCCAAAACCTTTAGGGTTGAGATCGTCGATAAATATCTCGCAGCTCCTAAGCATTGGCAGACGATCAGAAGATGAGATCTGAACACCTCTACCGGAGACGACGAGATGAGATGCTCAGAAGATGAGATGCTCATACCTCAGCCATCTGTGGCGGCTTGGAGAAGGTGGCGGCTGGTGGTTACCAGTTTTTAGAGTTTCTTCATTTTTTGGGGATATGAAGTTTTTAACAACAGGGATATGGAGTTTTTAAATGTATAAATAGTGATAGATATATTTTCTCTTGTTATGGTAGTTATGAGATTTTATACATTTTGCTTTTTTGGCAAAAAATTAAACTTTTGATATTTTCTTTTGCAAAGTGATATAAAATTGTAAATTAATGTAATACATTATAAATTTAAAATTTATTTTAAATTAGTTAAATATCGCACAATATTATTTATAATTGCATAAATTATGCATCAAATCTTTGAATTGACAAAATAACACTATATAATCTTTCATAATAAAATTATAATTTATTAACTAAAAAACGGATTAATGTTGGGCTTTCTTTTAATATATTAATTATTATTTCTGACAATGTAATAAAAATACTTTGGATAGAAATACATTAAATTTAAAATTTTGTTTGGCCAACTTTAGCTTTTGATTGACTTATTGTTGAAGCCCAGTTATTATTACTGCATTATCTATATATTTTACCTCGAATTTCACGACAGTGTACTCCACAACCTTTTTATGGCAAAGTATATAAAAATATATAGTTTTTTTCTTTTATATAAGAAACTCATTAGCAAAATTAGTAACCATGCCAAAAAAACTTATTAAAAAAAAAATTACAATCCAAAATTTTTAATTGACTAAAAAAAAATATTGTTGACACAAAAATAATAGAATATTAGTTAAGAAAATTGAATTATTCTTTCCCATCTAGAATTTGAAGATTATTTTGCCGACAAAATGAAACTAAAGCTTTGGATGTTGTTGGAATACAAACCAACGTTTCAAATCGAAAGATTATAAATTAATTGTCTAATATATAAGTCAAATTCAATTCCAATTAGTATGAGACTTTCTGAGATGGAGTCTAATAACACATATGTGCGGACTTAACCACTTGGCACAAAGAGAACAATATCACACTAATGAGAACTTGACTTGGGCTTTAAGAAGCCCAATAATTGGTATAAGAGCCTAGGCTGAAAAGTGGACCTAGAGAAGAGGGTGTTGGCTGCATGATCGGTGTGGGAGGAGCCTGGGTGCCAAGGTTTTGTTGGAGGGGAGGTTAAGATTGGTGGTCCTTGGTTTGAGAAGAGGATTGTTTGGATACAAACCAATGGCCCAAATCGGAAGATTAGAAAATGATTATCTAATATATAAGTAAGTCTAACTCCAATTAGAATGATACATTTTGGGAAGGATGCCTTTTGTGAAGGAGCCCAATAACAAATCTATGCGGGGTTGACCAATTGGCCAAAACCGGACAATATCATACTAATAGAGAGTTGACTTAGGCTTTAAGAGGCCCAGCAATTGATATCAGAGTCAGGTTGAAAAAGGTGGACCTAGGAAAATGAGTGTGGACTGCATGGTCGGTGTGGAAGAAACTCCCAATGTGACACTATTAGAAGAGTGCCTCAAGAGAATCTCGCAATTAAAAGGTGCCGGTGTCTAGGTGTCAAGGTTTCGTTGGAATGGAGGCTAAGCTTTGTGGTCCTTGGATTAAGGAGAATTATTAGAAGACAAACCAACGTCTCACATCGGAATATTATAAAACAAATAGTCTAATTAGATTTGTACCCGCGGTATACCACAGGTGTCAAGGTTTTGTTTGTATAATTTTAACTTGTTTTTTTTTTATAATTTTTATAAATTATTTTATATTTTTTTAATATATATTTTTTGTTTTTTGTTTATTTATTGTTTATAATATATTTTACGTGCTTTGAATATTAAATTATTTTTTTTCTCTGTAACAATAGCAAATTTCTGTTATTTGAATCAAACATACGCCAAATGAATGATGTTCTATACTCTCATTCAAACAATTTAGACCAAATTGCACCGAATTAAATATTAAATTAATCTGCACTAAAAAAAAAACAATACAATTTTCAATCATATGTAATTGTTAGTGATATCTAACCCATTTTAATATTTGGTAAGTATTTCTAATATTGAAAATATATATCATATTTCTTACTATATATTTTCTTATCAGTTATCCTTATCTTAAACCTGCCCATTTTAGAACGAAAACCCGTATTATCTCATACTTGCCGAGAACTTTCCATCATATAACCAATAATTGTTATATAATTATCTATTTTGGATTGATTATTTTAGAATTTTTAGTCTATTAGTATTAAAAATAAATTTGAATAAATAATTTATTAGTATTATAAATAACTAGTTGTATATATATTATTGATTAGTCGATATTATATAGTTTTAGTATTAATAGTACTTTAAACTTTTAAGAGAGTTTTAATATTAAAATTTAAGAGAGTTTAAATATTATCAATATTTTAATAAAGCTAAATCGGATAAATTTTAAAAAAAATTTAAATATTATTTTAAATTGTTTCAACTAAGTATTGGATTAAACCAAATATTTTATAAAACTTTGATGTCTCATAAGTCAAGTTTTCTGCTCATTTGTATTTAAAATCATTTTGGTCTTTTTTATAGTATGACTTTGAACCGTTGCACAAAAGTTTTAGTCGATGTAGAACGTTTAAATTATTTCAACTAATGAACCGGATTAAACAGAATAATTTTTTTTTTTAAATTTGGACGCATGATAAGTTAAGTTTCCTGCTCATTCGCATTTAAAATCATTTTTTTGTTTTTATAATATTATTCTGAACCATTTCCCAAAATTTTAGTCAATGTGAAACGTTGAACTCATACTTTTTTTCTTCTTTAATTTAGTAATATATGTCCGTTTTTTAAAATTTGAATCACAAAACATGGAGAAAAAAATTGAATTTTTTTTATTAATTATATGTATCATATAATAGTTTAAAATAATTTGAAAATAAGATCTAACAAATGTGATAGGAGAATCATATTTCATAGTATTAATATTGCAATATTAGATAAGGAAATAAATAATGAAGAGAAGAAAGAAAAAGATGCAAATATAGTGTTTAATTTAATTTTGCTGGAATTAATATTTTCTTTTGTGGGTGTTTGGATATAGGGTTAGCCATAAATTTTTTAATTTTATACTTTTAGAGTGTTTGGAAACACCTTCTAAGATTAGGTCTTTTTTTAATAGTTTAGGAGATATATAAGTCAAGTCAATCTCCAATTAGTATGATACATTTTAGGAAGGAATAAAAAAAACAAATCCGTGCGGGCTTAGCCACTTGGCCCAAAGCGAACAATATCATGCTAACAGAGAGTTGATTTGAGCTTGCAGAAGCCCATCATATATAAATACATTTAATATAAATTATAATAATGTTCAAGTACTCTTTGATTGACTCCATTACTATAATACAACATTTTCTAAGAATTTCTTACTCAAAGTTTTACAACATTGTATGCTACTTTTTTTAATATGTCGGTATTCCATACTTTTTCCATGGAAAAATATTAATTCGCTCATTTATAATTGACAGTGATGATATATAAGACGCATGACAAGCAAAATTTTGTTATGCTTCTTCAAAAATCAATAAAAGATAGTTTGAATATCCAGCTTTTTGGCCAACATTTGGTTAAAGACTTCAGCTTGATTAGATAATTTGCATGCAAAAATCCATCGGAAAACAAAGATAAATTCTTACCCCAAAGAAATAAAACTGGAAAACTTTCAAGAATAGATTCTGTAACATCCCGGTTTCTGGTATATGGTGGTGCATGATGAGAGGCTTAAAAGAATTGATTTGGCTACCTATGTCACCAAAGTGCACTTATCTTTTCCGTCAACCATCCGGTCAGAACTCCACAGTTAAGCGTGCTTGGGCTGGAGTAGCACTAGGATGGGTGACCTACCGGGAAGTGATTGTCGGTACCGTGTGAGTGAGGCCAAAACACGGGGAAAGATCATGTGGTGATTTGTAGGGACAGTAAACAAGTCTTAGAGCCTCTCGAGATAACAAACCGGCCGTCGGACGAGGGTGGGGCCCATGGGCCTAGAGAGGGCGTGGGGGTCACGGGCCTGGAGAGGGTGTGGGGGCTCACGGACGGTGGCGGTCGGGGCGTTATAGATTCATGTACCAAATAAAGTTTGTTGTTAGATCCTAAAATCTCATGAACTTGATACTTCGAATATGAAATCTAACAAACATCTGCAAAGTTGCTAACAAAAAGATTTCTAAATAAGGAAAGTGCTATACGGATGAGTGACAAAACAAAAAAGTTATAAGGATACAATATAATCAAAATAAATGGGCTTTGAAATGAAAATCCATTGAAAAATTCAAACCCTTGTGATGTACAAACAAACTTATCTATTTACTATGTACATAAAGACTTAACCAAGAGAAGAAAACCATTAACAACAATCAATCTTTGTGATATAGATGGAGTAATATTCTATGTGACCATATTATTATGGTATGTATATATTATTTAGTATAAAGTTTTCTGAAATAAGATTTCAGGAATTTCTGTTTTCAAACGGAAATTGAAAGTTTATACCATATGGAAATACATTCACATCTAAAATATGAATTCGAGACTGACTATGAGATAAGATGGGATAAGATGAGATGAGATGAAAATGATGTCTACCTCTAATTTTTATTTCAAGATTTTGAAAATTAAAAAAAAAAAATGTGACGGATGATGTGGACGGCACATCATCTGTTTAATATGACATGGATGGCACGTCATCTATTTACTATGCACTGCAGATGCTCTTAGTAATATCTGGAATGAAAAGGCTATGGCATTAGAGTATTCCAAGGTATATACGGAACTTGATGTTGCATCTCTTCGATTAATTTCTTGCATTTTAAGAGAGTCAGTAGAAAACACATTTTAAGAACTTAGCTTCAATTCAATCCATAGCAATGGGTCTGAGTACCCGCCCAAAAGCCAACTACCCGCCACATGCAAACACAAACTAATTGGTCAAGGAATACGACCTTAACGGAGCTAGGAAGTCGAATGTGGCAAAACTAATGATTTGAAATACCCATGAAGCTATTGCCACATTATTTTTCCGCAGCAATCCATAGCTATTTGACCTAACCAAGGACTTTAGGTCATAGCTACAAAAATAAGATCTGAGAGTTTATTTTTAGTAAATTAGAACATGAAACCCACACTCAAGATTTTTTTTATGGACATCGTATCCTGGCAGTGAACTTTTGTTGATTTGTCTACATTAGGACTGATACAGAACTCGGACTCACTCCTTTGTCTTAGTGATCACAAGGTTGTCAAAGACAACAAGCTTTGGCGGAAGTAGGCGATGATAGAGATGGATGGTGAAGGGAGATTGACTCCCTCAATCAATGTGCGAATAAGGATGTTGATTCACTCAACAAACTTAAGCCACATACTTCTAAAGAACTAAGTGAATCAATCACTAAGAACTAAACAAGAAACAACACAAAGAATTCACACCTTTGTGAAAAGAAGAAACATTTTCTTTTAATTTAAAATGATCAAGGGTGTCTACAAATGAAACAAACTAATCAGCTTATATAGGCTCAGCTACACGTCCTAATACTCTAAAAACAGAAAAAAGATGTGAATTTGAGAAAAGAGAGCCGGTGGGTGATTAATGATAAAATCCGGCTAGATAAGGAAGGAGCCGTTGGCTTGATCCTTGAGAGCTTGGGAATCAAGGAGAGCGTGGAATAATCTTTGTAGGTTAATAGGGAAACTCTAGGAGGGCACTTTCTCATTTTGAAGCTGAGCGTAGTATCTTCTTGGAGCCGTTGGAGAGTTAGGACATAAAGTGTGAATGCTGCCATACAAGGAAAGTGTGAGCACAAGGAGATCCGCCTGATCTTGTGTATGCTGGTGCATGGAAAGGTGTTAGCTGACTTTCTTGAAAGGTCAAGTGTCTCTTCTGATTGGCTTAACGTCTCTCCTGGTCGCCAAAGTGTTGTTCGCAAGTGATTAAACCCGTGAGCTTCCAAGTAAGGCAAGCCGAGAATCGACCGGTTTTAAAGTTGAATAGCTTTTACGTCTGATATCGTTTTGGTATGAGTGTCTAAGATTCTCTGAAGGATCAAGATTACATAACAGGTCTGGTTCGATCAAAAATCTCCAAATAGTACACATAGGTCCAAACCGGGTAAGTTGGAAAACACTTGAATTGTAAGTTGAATATCTCTTTCGTGTGAACTCCTTGTGATTAAGGGTCTAGAAGTAATAGATAAACCTTCACATACTGAATCCCAGTTGGAAACTTCGTGTACCCCAGACGATGATACCCTCATAGCTCACCTTGATGCTATAGAGGCCTCTTTTTCTACTGGCGAGAAAGGAACGAAGGGTATATCAGATGACGAAAATATGTTTGAGGAAGAGGATAGCGAGGAGGAGTCAGATGATGGTCAAGATTACCATAGCCACAGCGACGCTGAGGAGGAGGATTACGACTTTGACCACTGGAATGACTTCATAAGGAATGATGGAGCGGAGGTAGATAAGTCTGCTGAAACTTTTCCTACCGGTTTAGATTTGCCAATAGATCGTCCCACGATCAATGATTTGAGTCCAGTGTCCAGAAATGAGAAAATCCAATATGGGCCTAACTGTATTAGCGATGATGATTTTTTTGACCTTCCTAGAAAGAAGGCAAAGTCGAAGACTTCGAATGGGAAAACCGGTGTCTATCCTGTTGATTTAATCAAGTTTGCAGAGAAAATTAAAAAGGGGATATCGTTAACAGAGATCTACGATTTCGAAGACATTGAGCCTATGTTTGATGATACTGGTGCATCTCAGCTTAGGGCCAACCAAGTTGATCTTTCAAAAGAAAACGATGTTATGTTCGTGGGTAGGGAATTTCTGACCAGGGAAGATTTCAAAATTGCTCTCTCAATATTCGCTATTAACCGTGTTTTTCGGTTCAAGTTTGTGAAATTCGCCAAAAATTATCTCATTGCGCAATGCTTCGATAAGAAGTGTGATTGGCGTGTGACGGCACACATAATAGGCGAGTCTGAGGAATACTTAGTTAAAAAAATCAAAGTTAGTCCACGTGTGTGATGTTAATACTAGGAGGAAGTTTTCAAAGCATGCAACATCTAAGATGGTAGCTGCTCTCCTCAGGTCTAAATATGTAAATGCAGCGTCTGGCCCTAGAGCTCGAGATTTATCTGATATTTGCCTTGATGAGCATCATATTAGACTTTCTTATTGGAAAGCTTGGAAAGCAAAAGAATTGGCAGTTGAGTCGGCTCAGGGGACAGAAGAATGTTCTTATAGATTACTGCATGTCTATCTTCATGTGCTCCAGCTTGCAAATCCCCACACTATCTACCATTTGGAGACTGAGGAAGATGACGACAGTGATGATAGATTCAAGTATGTTTTTCTTGCTCTTGGTGCATGTGTTTTAGGTATTAATCATCTCCGCCGTGTTGTTGTTGTCGACGGCACTCATCTACATGGGAAATTTAAAGGCACCTTAACTGCTAGTGGTCAGGATTCGAATTTTCAAATTTTCCCTATTGCATTTGCCGTGGTGGACAGTGAGAACGATGATTCATGGTCTTGGTTTTTCAATAAGCTTAGCGAGATATGTTCTGATCGGGATGATCTCACTTTCATTTCTGATCGTCATAAGTCAATTTACAAAGCTAAAGAGCTGGTGTTCCCAAAAGCTCACCATGGCGCATGTCTTGTACACCTTCGTCGTAATGCGAATGCTAAGTTCAAAAAGGGCAAGGTTTCCCCTTTGCTTTGGCGAGCAGGTAACGTGTTCCGGGTCAAGGATTTCAAGAAGATTTATAATAGGATTAAGAGTAGGGATAAAGATTTTTGGAAGTGGCTTGAAACCGTTGGCTTAGAACATTGGACCCGTGCTTATTTTAGGGGTAAGCGCTACAACTTTATGTCAAGTAATATTGCTGAGTCATTAAACAAAGCTCTATTACCTGCTAGGGGCAGTCCAATTGTTGCTTTGATTGAGTTCATTAGTAGAATGTTAAGTAGGTGGTTTACAGCTCGGAGAACCATGATTTCTAAACTTGATTCTTCTATCACTCCTGCTGTTGAAAAAGAATGCTTGAAACGTTTGGTAGAGTCTGTTGGTTTTCCTGTTATGGCCGCTGGTCTATGGGATTACAAGGTGGGAGATAAGGATGGAGAAAGGTATCATGTTCCCTTGAAAAAAAGGAATGCACATGTTTGCAGTTCCAAATGTTCACTACAAGAAAGCAGCTGGAAAACCGACGGAATTTCCGACGGTAAAACGACGGATTTACGACGAAATTGCATTTTTTTACGTCGTCGGAAATCCGTCGGAAATCCATCGAAAACCCAAAGTTAGTATTGGTTGTGGCTGATATCTTGGAGTAGAATCAGTCGTAGTCGTGTAACTTGTGAGGTTAGGTGGTTGGGAATTCGAGGGCTGGAATGGTTCTTAGTTGCTGAGAAAAAAAAAGGAATATATGATTTCCTTGGAGGATGGATTCTTCGTCACTCGAAGGATAGATGGTTCTGAGAGTGAGGATACGTATCTTGAGCTGAGAAACTTGGATGTGAACTAAGTGAGGTCGCTGGTAAGTTGATCAAGTGGTTGAGCTGTGTAGGCCAGCGGTTGTCAACAGAGGAAAAAACTGATGTAAGGTTGGTAGTTGAGTCCGTTTTGCGAGGACTTTGAAGTTATCAGATTCGAGGACGAATCTATATTAGTGGGAGAGAATTGTAACATCCGTATTTCTGAAACGGAAAGTGAATTTATTTTCGGATTAAAGAGCTGATTAATTTTCAGATTTTATTTGAAGCAAATAATGATCTGAGGTGTTAAATGGAGAATCGGAAAGTTTGGGATCGTTTCTGTTAAATCAGGAAGTTGTGGTGGGTTTAATTGATACAATTAGAAGTTATAGGGCTGTTTTCAAAGAGCAAAAAGTCAAAGGACTTAGTTGCAATTTTTGAGTAGGTGGGACCCACGTAATTCTCTTTTAAAAATTGTGTCGGCAGCTTTCTTTTGTTTTTCTTCTTCTTCTTCCCTTCTTCTTCTTCCACGCCTGCAAAAAGAAAAAAAAAAAAAAAAAAGAAGAAGTCAAAAGATAAAGGTGGAGCTTTTGGCGTGAGGAAGAAAGGAGGAGTGAGAGGAAAAAGAAGCGGAGATCATCACCACCGTCAATCTCAAGTTTCACTATCGGAGCTGTGGCCACAGTATCGGTTGTGTGGTTCATGTTGTTTCGTGGTTTCAAGTCTAAGCCTTGGTAGGAGAAGAGGAGAAGAGAGGTCTCACGTGGGAAGGTGACAGAGGAAGTGATCTCATCACCGGAAAAGTAAGTCGCAAACCTCTTAATCCTCTTGGCTTCTGATTTGTTGTCTCGTTTGGATGATGGTTCTTAATAAGGGTGATTATTGTGACCATGATTGTTACATATTTTTTACCACCGAGCCACACCGTGGAGAAAGGTACATGACGAAGCTCGTCTTCTTCGTTGTGTCGTTCTGTGTTGGTGTGTGGTTGTGATGTTTCAATTATTAGACCAAGCAAACCAAGCTAAACCAGGTTTTATTGTGAGTTTAAAGCCATTGAACCAAACAAAATTGTTAAGAGGCTGAACTTACGTTTGTGGTGTAGTTGCCGTGGGTTTGTGTAGTTGTTGTTTTAGTGTAGTTGCAGAGGAGACGAAGAGGATGACTTAAAGTTGTAAGCGTTTATGTGTTGCTTAGTGGTTAAGTTTGGTTATTTTATTATTTTAGGTCTCGCGTTCGGGAAATTTAGGGTGTATTCATCCCGGGGAGTTTCATAATTTTACATAATTTTGTCGTGAAAGTTTCTGCATTTGGCTAAGGTGAGTGCAGTACCGTGGCTTATCTGGGCTTTACGGATTGTTTCTAGCCTAAAAGAGTTGTGCTAGAGTCTTATGTGATGTTTGTTGATCGGCTGATTTGCTAAACTTGTTGATTTGATTTTTGTGCTGAATTAAATTAATTAATAATTAATTATTTAATTAATTGCTGTGAAGTAAATTTGCCGAAAATTGTTGAAATTAATTCTATGGAGTTATTGCTAAATTTTAATCAATTAATTAATTGCTGATAATTAATTAATTGATGAAGTTGTTGTTGTGTTGGTTGCGAAAGTTTTGGAAATTAATTATGTTGAAATTAACTTTATGGAGTTATTGCTAAATTTTAATCAATTAATTAATTGCTGATAATTAATTAATTGATGAAGTTGTTGTTGTGTTAATTCCGAAAGATTTTGGAATTAATTTTTGTTGAAATAAATTGTTGAAATTAATTTATTGTAGTTATTGCTGAAGTTTAATTAATTAATTAATTGCTGATAATTAATTAATTGATGAAGTTGTTGCTGTGTTGGTTGCTTAATTCCGAAAAATTTTGGAATTAATTTTGTTGAAATAAATTATTGAAATAAATTTATTGGAGTTTATGCTGAAGTTTAATTAATTAATTAATTGCTGATAATTAATTAATTGATGAAGTTGTTGCTGTGTTAGTTGCTTAATTCCGAAAGATTTTGGAATTAATTTTTGTTGAAATAAATTGTTGGAATTATTTATTGTAGTTATTGCTGAAGTTTAATTAATTAATTAATTGCTGATAATTAATTAATTGATGAAGTTGTTGCTGTGTTGGTTGCTGAATCCCGTAAGCATATCTATTATGCTAGGAAATTTTTTTGTTGGCCTGTGTGTATAGCCGTGAGACGGGTTGATCGCCTCACTCAGTATTTATTAAATACTGATGCATCTCTTCGTTGATGCAGCCAAAGTTTATCTTGCTGGAGCTCGTGGGACCAAGGCTGTGGAAAGTGATGACATACTGGGGGTTGTTGTTAGTTGATATTTATGCTGATGCGAATTTATTAGTTTATAATAAATAATTGATTGTGGTAGATGGTTGTTGTTAGAAAAGCTGAATTAATTAAATTTGTGTTGGGGATTTTAATATTTATGGGAATATTATTATCTGTAAAAAAAAAAAAAATGGGTCGGGTTGTTTCAATATGGTATCAGAGCGGAGTTGTTTCTAGGACTGATAGATTTTCTGTTGTGCTGAAATTGTTGTATGTGGTGAATCGAGTGTAGTTCGATCGTTGTTAGTCGTAACTTTATTTTCTGGTGTTGGGGTTTCGAGGTATGTCATCCTTCCCAGCCGGTAAAGAGGTTCCACGGTAAGACTCTTTATGTTGTAGTTTTACTAATTGTTGGAAAGATTAGTATTACGCTGAATTGCAGGTGGTTAATCCAAGGGGAGTTATTGTTACACCTCTCAGGGGTGGTGGCATAGCTGGCAAAGCAAGCAAAGATGGCATAGTTGAATTGGGATTACCACCGCGAGTGTGGTGCAGTGTGGTTGTGGAGCAGGTGGGACTGAGCACCCTATTGGTGAAGATCAAGCTGTTTTTGTGGCTGGCAACGTTGTGCCAGTGCAGGGTGACTCCTCAAGGGGTAGATCAGAACCAATTAGGGATGTGTTGGGGTTTGTTGACCCAATTTTGGAGCAGTTACTGGCTGTGGTACTGGCTCCGGCTCCAGATGCGCTACAGGGAGTTGCTTCTTTGCCAGTGTGTGTTGTTTCGGGGATTCCAAAAGTTATAGCAGTGGAGTGTTGTAGGGTGCTGTAGATCCTTGCTGGTGGATCTTGCCGTATGAGTGTTGTAGATTATTGCTGTAGAACCTTATTAGTGATTCTAGCTGTAGGAGCGTTGTAGATTATTGTTGATTGATCTTGCTGTAGGTCTTGCTGTAGAGCTTGTTGTAGGAAGTTCTGTTGGTGTTGCTGATGCGACTAAAAGAATTCGGATCGATGTCGCGATCAGGGACTAGGCTGTGCTGAGGGGATTGGTGGATTCCGTGTTACGGGTTTATTTGTGGTGATGCTGGAAGTTTAAGTCATGGGAGATGGCCAAGGAGTTACTGTGTTGCTCGGAGTAGTATGATCAAGTTGTGATCAAGGGAGCGATGTAGCTGATGGGATCATTCGATCTAAGCTGAATAGTATGATCTAAGCTGGAACTTAAGCATTTTTGGTTTGGTTTTAGACCGATTGATCCATCGTGGATCGATCGATCCCAACTACGCAAGGGTTCCAGTGTGGCAAAATTGTGGTGGTTGGAAGTGCGTTGGTAGAGTTGATGTTGGTGCCGTTAGAGAACCTATGGAAAGTGTGGCTGGAAGTGAGATGGTTGAGCAAGTAGAAGTTAAGAACCCATTGGTGGAGATCCGAGCAGAGCTGTGTTTGTTGTGTTGGTGTTAACGCGTGAGTTGTTGGTGGAGCTGCACCTGAAAACGTTGCACTGTGCCAACAGTGGTATATCAAGGAGATCAAAACCAATTAGAGGCGGTGCTGGGTTTGTTGGCTCAACTGTTGGAGCGGTTGACTCTAGCTCTTGGGGCACCACCAAGAGCTGATGGCTTACTAGGATAGGTTCTGGAAGAGTTTGGAAGAGCTCTTGAGTGTTCCGGAGTATTTCGGATGACTTTAGAGAAAGTTTTGGGAGTGTGAACCATAAGTGGTTTAGTTCGGGGTTGCAAACCGGACGAGTTTATTTTTGGTAAAGATTAAAGCTGGTGAGCTGAGATGTTGTAGTGCACCGGGATGTGTAGTGAATAAGGAGTTTGAAGTTATCTCGTCCCTAAAAGCTATTGGAGTGCACTAATTCTTAATGTTGTTAGATCGAGCAGGATCTAATTTTTGTTCGAGAATCATGGTCTAGGAAATAATTGGAAGTTTTGAGACTTGCCAGGTTTTAGTTAACCTAGGAAAGTTTGCGCGATAGTGGTGAGATCAATCACAGTGGAAAGGGGTTGTGATTTCAGGCTTGCGAATCAAGCGGAAGTTTTGCCAATGGTGTTAAAGTATTTTTAATGGTGGGGAGTACTCTACATGCTTAAGCAAAGCGTGTTGTGAGTTTCCAAAAAAAAAAAGGTTGCGTAGAAAGGAAAGTTTCCTAAAACAAAGAAAGTTTCATAAAAAGGAAAGTTGCTCAATAATCTAGCAGAGCTTTTATTAAGTTTAACCAAAGTTATTGTTGGGAGTATGCTTGTTGTGCGAGCTAGCGGTGCTCTAAGTACTCAAAAGGAAGAGATAATGAGTGATCTAGGTTGTAAGCTTGAGGAATAAGCTGAATTTTGAAATCTTAAACAGAGCTGAATTCGAGGCTATTGAGGTAGCTAGAGTTGGTGGCTGGTTGTGATCTGAGATAGCTTATCATTTCGAAAAGGCTAATCTCGTTATTGACGCTTTAAGCGGAATGCGTGCAACTGGAGATTCCGAAGAGGATGTTGAGATCCTTGTGAGCATGGGTCGTGCCATGCGGTTGTGGGATGTGTCGGATGAGTTAGAAATTTTGGGAGAATGTTCTTTTCGTCCAGGAACTACCAAGGTATACCGGGTTCTAAAAAGGTATTATATGTGGGTAGGGATGAAGAGGATGTCGTTAGTTGGGTATCAGGCTTGATACATGCCAACTAGTGAATGCGGAACATTAAGTCTGAGTGGGTTGCTGGGGAGGCTCTCATTCCTATCTGGAAACAAGAGTTGAGCACGATAGCTTCGTGGCAGGTTTTGCTAAGGCTGTGTGTTTGTGATGGCCATTGGTTTGATCATTTGAGTTTAGCAGAGTTCGTATACAATAATAGCTACCATGCTAGTATCGGTATGGCGCCATTTAGGCTCTCTATGGTAGGCCATGCAGAACACTGTTGTGCTGGACTCAAGTGGGGGAGATGAGTTTTCTGGGAGCTGATTTTGTGCAAAAGACTACGGAGAAGATCCGTGTTGTCTAGCTGAATATGAAGAAGCACACGACGGGCAGAAAAGCCATGCTGATAAGTGTAGAAAGGAATTAGAGTTTGCAGTTGGGGTTATGGTCTATATGAAGATGGCCATGCTGAGGGGTCCTAACAGGTCCATTACTGAGACTAAGCTGAGTCCGAGGTACATGATTCCGCTTAGGATTATCGATCAAGTTGGGCTTGTTGATTATAGGCTGGAGTTATCGGATGTGATGCATGCAAGTCATAAAGTATTTCTTGTGTTGCTGAAGAAAATGTATGAACAAGGATGATCAGGTGATGGCTGAGATTCCATCTGATATGTTGCCAAGTATGGTTGTAAAGGCGAGGCCTCTATAGGTGTTAGACCGAAGGGTCAGGATGATAAGGAGGAAAAAGGTTCCGGAGATGAAAGTCTTGTAGGATTGCAATGGGGCTGAGGAGGAAACTTGGGAACCTGAAGCTAAAATGAGGCAGAAGTTTTCCAAGTGGTTTGGCAAGCTGGCGACTTAGTTGTAGTCCCAGTGCTGTTGTTGGCAAGGTTGTTGTCCTTTTTCTCGTTTAAGCTGTTGTACTCATTTTATTGCGGAGTTTTAACGAAATACTTTTTTTCTCTTTTATTCAATAATAAGATGGAGTTTTATTGAATATGTTGTGCACGTCATGGTTGTTTATGCTTGGTTCAGCTGTGGGGATCATGCCGTGTTGATCCTAATACTTGGTTTGGCTGGTTAGGACATTGTCCTAATGCTGTTTGATGGGGTTTCGTGCTGGGAAATCTCATTGCTGTGTGGTGTTTACCGGTCGGGTTTCTATGTGATTCCTGATGCTGTTTCGGTAAGCCACTTGAGATCTTAGGATCTTGCTGGACTTAGCTGATCGGGTCACGCTGGACTCCGAGATGTTAGTCATTCTTACTGCGCTGAGCTGTTCCGGGGATCCGGTAGGCGTATTTTTATTCAAACCAAGTGGGGTCATGTGGTGTCAGATTCTGGGGGTATATGAACCGAGTATAGACAATGATGTGTTGTGCTGATAGTCGAGAGGCTTTGATGTGTTGTGCTGATAGCTGAGAGGCTATGTTGTGTTGTGCTGATAGCCGAGGTTATGATGTGTCGTGCAGATAGCCGAAAGGCTATGTTGTGCTGTGCTGATAGCCGAAATGCTATGCTGTGATGTGCTGATAGCTGAAAGGCTATGCTTTGTTGTGCTAATAGCCGAGAGGCTATGCTATGGTATACTGATAGTCCAAAGGCTATGTTGTGTTGTGTTATTAGCCGTGAAGGCTATGCTGAGTCGTGCTGTTAACTGTGGAGTTACAGTTAAGCCGTGTTGTTTGTGGTGGTCTATAATGAACCGTGTCGTTGACATATAATTTGGTGAGTCGTGTTGGGGCTGTGGAGTTATGTGGAGCTGAACTATTAGTTGTGGATTGTTATAAGCTGTTGATTGGGTTAGTAGCCGAGATCATGTTGAGCCGAAGAGAACAATCGATCCTAATAAGATCGACTTACCCAAAGTTAGTATTGGTTGTGGCTGATATCTTGGAGTAGAATCAGTCGTAGTCGTGTAACTTGTGAGGTTAGGTGGTTGGGAATTCGAGGGCTGGAATGGTTCTTAGTTGCTGAGAAAAAAAAAAGGAATATATGATTTCCTTGGAGGATGGATTCTTCGTCACTCGAAGGATAGATGGTTCTGAGAGTGAGGATACGTATCTTGAGCTGAGAAACTTGGATGTGAACTAAGTGAGGTCGCTGGTAAGTTGATCAAGTGGTTGAGCTGTGTAGGCCAGCGGTTGTCAACAGAGGAGAAAACTGATGTAAGGTTGGTAGTTGAGTCCGTTTTGCGAGGACTTTGAAGTTATCAGATTCGAGGACGAATCTATATTAGTGGGAGAGAATTGTAACATCCGTATTTCTGAAACGGAAAGTGAATTTATTTTCGGATTAAGGAGCTGATTAATTTTCAGATTTTATTTGAAGCAAATAATGATCTGAGGTGTTAAATGGAGAATCGGAAAGTTTGGGATCGTTTCTGTTAAATCAGGAAGTTGTGGTGGGTTTAATTGATACAATTAGAAGTTATGGGGCTGTTTTCAAAGAGCAAAAAGTCAAAGGACTTAGTTGCAATTTTTGAGTAGGTGGGACCCACTTAATTCTCTTTTAAAAATTGTGTCGGCAGCTTTCTTTTGTTTTTCTTCTTCTTCTTCCCTTCTTCTTCTTCCACGCCTGCAAAAAGAAAAAAAAAAAAAAAGAAGAAGTCAAAAGATAAAGGTGGAGCTTTTGGCGTGAGGAAGAAAGGAGGAGTGAGAGGAAAAAGAAGCGGAGATCATCACCACCGTCAATCTCAAGTTTCACTATCGGAGCTGTGGCCACAGTATCGGTTGTGTGGTTCATGTTGTTTCGTGGTTTCAAGTCTAAGCCTTGGTAGGAGAAGAGGAGAAGAGAGGTCTCACGTGGGAAGGTGACAGAGGAAGTGATCTCATCACCGGAAAAGTAAGTCGCAAACCTCTTAATCCTCTTGGCTTCTGATTTGTTGTCTCGTTTGGATGATGGTTCTTAATAAGGGTGATTATTGTGACCATGATTGTTACATATTTTTTACCACCGAGCCACACCGTGGAGAAAGGTACATGACGAAGCTCGTCTTCTTCGTTGTGTCGTTCTGTGTTGGTGTGTGGTTGTGATGTTTCAATTATTAGACCAAGCAAACCAAGCTAAACCAGGTTTTATTGTGAGTTTAAAGCCATTGAACCAAACAAAATTGTTAAGAGGCTGAACTTACGTTTGTGGTGTAGTTGCCGTGGGTTTGTGTAGTTGTTGTTTTAGTGTAGTTGCAGAGGAGACGAAGAGGATGACTTAAAGTTGTAAGCGTTTATGTGTTGCTTAGTGGTTAAGTTTGGTTATTTTATTATTTTAGGTCTCGCGTTCGGGAAATTTAGGGTGTATTCATCCCAGGGAGTTTCATAATTTTACATAATTTTGTCGTGAAAGTTTCTGCATTTGGCTAAGGTGAGTGCATTACCGTGGCTTATCTGGGCTTTACGGATTGTTTCTAGCCTAAAAGAGTTGTGCTAGAGTCTTATGTGATGTTTGTTGATCGGCTGATTTGCTAAACTTGTTGATTTGATTTTTGTGCTGAATTAAATTAATTAATAATTAATTATTTAATTAATTGCTGTGAAGTAAATTTGCCGAAAATTGTTGAAATTAATTCTATGGAGTTATTGCTAAATTTTAATCAATTAATTAATTGCTGATAATTAATTAATTGATGAAGTTGTTGTTGTGTTGGTTGCGAAAGTTTTGGAAATTAATTATGTTGAAATTAATTTTATGGAGTTATTGCTAAATTTTAATCAATTAATTAATTGCTGATAATTAATTAATTGATGAAGTTGTTGTTGTGTTAATTCCGAAAGATTTTGGAATTAATTTTTGTTGAAATAAATTGTTGAAATTAATTTATTGTAGTTATTGCTGAAGTTTAATTAATTAATTAATTGCTGATAATTAATTAATTGATGAAGTTGTTGCTGTGTTGGTTGCTTAATTCCGAAAAATTTTAGAATTAATTTTGTTGAAATAAATTATTGAAATTAATTTATTGGAGTTTATGCTGAAGTTTAATTAATTGCTGATAATTAATTAATTGATGAAGTTGTTGCTGTGTTAGTTGCTTAATTCCGAAAGATTTTGGAATTAATTTTTGTGGAAATAAATTGTTGGAATTATTTATTGTAGTTATTGCTGAAGTTTAATTAATTAATTAATTGCTGATAATTAATTAATTGATGAAGTTGTTGCTGTGTTGGTTGCTGAATCCCGTAAGCATATCTATTATGCTAGGAAATTTTTTTGTTGGCCTGTGTGTATAGCCGTGAGACGAGTTGATCGCCTCACTCAGTATTTATTAAATACTGATGCATCTCTTCGTTGATGCAGCCAAAGTTTATCTTGCTGGAGCTCGTGGGACCAAGGCTGTGGAAAGTGATGACATACTGGGGGTTGTTGTTAGTTGATATTTATGCTGATGCGAATTTATTAGTTTATAATAAATAATTGATTGTGGTAGATGGTTGTTGTTAGAAAAGCTGAATTAATTAAATTTGTGTTGGGGATTTTAATATTTATGGGAATATTATTATCTGTAAAAAAAAAAAAATGGGTCGGGTTGTTTCAGGTATAGTTCATTCCAGTCAGAAGAAGAACAAGGAGAATTTTATGACGATACAGACTCAATTACATATGAAGGATCAACATCATACAGACTTAACTTTTTTCCGACGGATTTCCAACGGAATTCGTGAGGATCCGTCCGAAATCCGTCGGAAATCCGTCGGAAATACCGACGTATTTCCGACGGACTGAAGATATTCGCTGCATGTAATAGGTTCCCAATGCCGCGTGTTAATAAACCAATGCCGCGTGTTAATAAATGTTAGTAAATTCCGACGGATTTCCGACGGAATAGCCATCGGAAATCCGTCGGAATACGCGGATAAATAAACCAGATCGTCTTCTTCGCTATTCATTCGAGAAAATCAAAAAAAATTTCAACAAAAAAATCCCAACTCTCCCTAAACCTTCGATTCTTCAAAGATTTACACCAAATCTTCTTCCAATGGCTGGGTATCAAAGAAACATGTAAGTTTTTAATGTTGATTAAGAATTTGATTTGTTAGATTTGTGGATTTAGGGTTTTGAAATTTAGATCTAAGGAATTTGGTTATAGATTTGGTTAATATGTTTTAGATTAGGAATTTGGATTATGATTTTGGGTTATTTGGTTATAGATTTGGATTTTCTATATTAGGTTTTGAAATTGAAATAGAAATTGATTTTACAAATTGATTTTTAAAATTGAAATAGAAATTGAAATAGAAATTGGAATTTGGTTATGATTTTGGGTTATTTGGTTATTGATTTTACAAATTGATTTTTTGATTTAGGATTTTTGGAATTTTTATTTTTATACATTGAAATTGATTACACAAATTATAAATTATTTTTTAAAATTTATAATTTATATATTGAAAATAATTAATATATTTATAGTTGTGAACATATTCATAATTATTTTAGACAATTAATAATAAATATATTTCTTATGATTTTTTTTTAAAAAAACTGAATTTTAAATTTTTTAAATGATTTTCGAATTTTTTTGTGTATTTTTTAAAAATTATTTTCAGAAATTGATTTAAATTATAAGTTATGAACAATGATTTATGAAATATATGTTGCTTTTATAAATTTATGTCTATTTTTTTAATTTTATAATGATTCCGTTTTGTTATAAATTTTTATGTAGGGATTATGGAGCATACGTCGAGTCTACGAGCGGACTGCGTCGTCACAGTAGGAGTAGAGCTGCGAGGAGTTCTCCTACGCCGTCCACACATATTCCGGATACACAGATTCCAGAAACTCATTCACCGGCACCATCCGCAACTGCTCCGACGCAGATGAGTGCTGAGGACTTCATGGCTCTTCCGGGACGAGAAAGACTTCCACGTCTTCATCCAGATTGTCGAGGAAAAGATATTTGGTAAGTGTTTTTATTTATTTATTTATTTAATTTATAAATCTATTTTTTTATAACTAATTAGAGTTTTATTAATTAAATTGTTTTGTAGGTTTGACGATTCGAACACTGGGATCTCAAAGTCAATCAACCGAATGTGCCAAGGAATGCTTCAGCATCCATATCCAACATACAGCTCAATGCCGATCCAAGAGAAGGACATGTGGTTTCGCCAATTTGCGGTAATGTATTTATTTTGTTTATAATTAAAATTGAATTTAAATTATTTAAATTGTTTAAATTCATCTTATTTTTAATTTGCAACAAGAATTCAGGTGGGACTGTCACTTAACCGCTACGGTTAGACGCGAATTCCACAAAAAATGCGCACGGGCGTATTCATGGAAGATAAACGAGTGGAAAGATAAGTGGAAGCAGAATGATGTGCCAAGGGACTTGGCTTCGAACCCGGATCTATTTAACGGGTTCATCGCTTACTGGAATGAAGAGCCTACCAAAGAATCCGCCGCAAAACATTCTGCATCCCAGAACAGCACTCGCAAAGGAAAGGGCAAAGCGACGCACAATCTAGGTGCGAAGAGCAAGGCGACGAAGGCAAAAGAACTAGTAAGTTTTTTTATCCCTTCAAATTTCATTCATACTAAAATGAATCATTAATTTTTTTTAAGTTTAAGATTCACAAATTTTACTCAATTACTTTATTTTGCATGCAGTTTCGGGAAGATGGTGTCGAACAATCTAATTTGAGATTGCTCCAAGCTGTCCACACCGGCAAGGATGGTGTAATCCACGATCAGGTCACTCTGGATATCGTCGAGAACGTCAAGAAGATGGGTGAAGAGTTCCTACTTTCTCAACCAATCATTGAAGGAACCCCTCCCCTCACCGAAGTTCCTTTGGAGAAGGAAAACGAGTTCGTATTTGAGGTAAGTAAAATTTTTATTTTTATTCAAGTTTTAATTCATTTTCAATTTTTACTCAACTTTTTTATTGCTTCCGCAGGCTATTCCGAAGTCTAAAGGCCGGAATTATGGTATTCCCGACGATACTTCATCCTCCGTTACTTCACGCTATTACAGAGGTTCTCACGGCGCACATTTAGAAGCTGAAGTGGATGAACTCAAGACTACGGTGCAACGCCTCACGGAGGAAAACCAATCGATGGCGGCTAAGATGGAAGCATTCATGGCTCGATACCCACCACCACCACCTTAGATCTTGTTTATGTTTTTTAAATTATTTGTTAGAAACCACTTTATGTTTAATATTTTCTGTTGTTTTTAATTTTTATTTCGAATAATTTAATATTAAAGTTTTATGTTTTTTCTATTTTAAAAAACAATTAGAATTTTATTATTTTTCAAGTATGTGAATTTTTAAATTATTACAAATATTAATTAAATACCGGTTCTTAAGTGACAATCGATATTTTGATTAATATATTCTAAACTTATCATTCAAACCAATATGAATATAACATAATACAAAAATAATTCAATTGAAACGGTTAAAAAAAAAAGCCATGAAACCCCAAACCGTCGGAAATCCGTCGGAAAAATTTCCGACGGATTTCCAACGGTTTGCCCAAATCTGTCAGAAATCCGTCGGAAATTTCCGACGGATTTCCGACGGTTTGTGGTTTAATGGCTTTTTTTAACAAATTTTACACAATAAACCTCAAACAAATAATTATATTATAAGATTATTAGATATAACACAATTTAAACTTAGTATTTAGGTTAAATTATTGTTTTCAAGATTTTGGGATGATTTACACTTAAGTTCTACATAATGAAATGTATACTTTAACTTACATGTTTACTAGTTCCTAAGTATAAATCTTAATTTTGATAAATTCATATAAACGGAGGTGAATATTGTAAACTTATCATTGAAATCATTAATAAACCACACTACAAACACATTTCAATTGAAACGAATCGAAAAACCTCACGAAACCACAAACCTGTCGGAAATCCGTCGGAAATTTCCGACGGATTTCCGACGGGTTTAGGGAAACACGTGTTGGTTTTTAAGGTTTGTCTGACAAAAGGAATAACATATATTTTCCTAAAGTCCGTCGGAAATCCGTCAGAAATTTCTGACGGATTTCCGACGGACAGTGAAATTTTGGCAAAATCAAACGTTTTCGTGTCCCGCGTTAGTTGAATTTTACGAAATAATTTCAAAAATTCCGACGGATTTCCGACCGAGATGCCATCGGAAAATTCTGTTTATAATCTTCATCTTCTCCGCGAGCTCACACGAAAAATCAGAGCAAATTCTTCAAATTTTATAAATTTTAGGTTTTCAAAGTTAGATTTAGGTTTGGAATGTTAGATTTAGGTTTGGAATGTTAGATTTAGGTTTGGAATGTTAGATTTAGGTTTTAAATGTTAGTTTTAAGTTATAAATGTTAGTTTTAGGTTTGGAATGTTAGTTTTAAGTTTTGGAATGTTAGATTTAGTTTTTGTGATGTTAGATATGAGTTTTAAATCTTAGTTTTAGGTTTGGAATCTTATATTTAGATTTTAGAATGTTTGATTTAGGTTTTCAAAGTTAGATTTTAAGTTTGGTTAGTATATATATATATTGAATGGATTTTAAGAAATTTGTGAATTTAGAGTTTTTGAATGTTATAGATTTAGGTTTTGAATGTTAGTTTTAGGATAAAAATGTTATATTTAGATTTTGCAATGTTAGATTTAAGGTTTTCAATGTTAGATTTAGGTTTATAATGTTAGTTTTAGGATAAAATTGTTAGATTTATATTTTGGAATGTTAGATTTAGGTTTTCAATTAACATATTTAGGTTTGGAATTTTAGTTTTAGGATAATAATGTTATATTAAGATTTTCGAATGTTAGATTTAAGTTTTGAATGTTAGATTTAGGTTTAGAATTTTAATTTTAGGATAATAATGTTAGATTTAGGTTTTGTAATTAGATTTAGGTTTGAAATGTTTAGTTTTAGGTTTGGAATGTTAGATTTAGATTTTAGTTTTTAATGTTAGTTTAAGGTTTATAATGTTAGTTTTAGGATGAAATTGTTAGATTTATATTTTGGAATGTTAGATTTAGGTTTTCAATTAACATATTTAGGTTTGGAATTTTAGTTTTAGGATAATAATGTTATATTAAGATTTTCGAATGTTAGATTTAAGTTTTGAATGTTAGATTTAGGTTTGGAATTTTAGTTTTAGGATAATAATGTTAGATTTAGGTTTTGTAATTAGATTTAGGTTTGAAATGTTTCTTTTAGGTTTCTAATGTTTAGTTTTAGGTTTGCAATGTTAGATTTAGATTTTGGTTTTTAATGTTAGTTTAAGGTTTATAATGTTAGTTTTAGGATAAAATTGTTAGATTTATATTTTGGAATGTTAGATTTAGGTTTTCAATTAACATATTTAGGTTTGGAATTTTAGTTTTAAGATAATAATGTTATATTAAGATTTTCGAATGTTAGATTTAAGTTTTGAATGTTAGATTTAAGTTTGGAATTTTAGTTTTAGGATAATAATGTTAGATTTAGGTTTTGTAATTAGATTTAGGTTTGAAATGTTTATTTTAGGTTTCTATAATGTTTAGTTTTAGGTTTGGAATGTTAGATTTAGATTTTGGTTTTTAAAGTTAGTTTAAGGTTTGAAATCTTATATTTAGATTTTTGATTGTTAGATTTAAACTTTGATTTGTATATTTATATAGGATATTTGTAAATTTATATTTTTTTTTGTTTTTCAATATTTGAGAATTAATTTTTGAATTTTTGAATTTTTAATTATATAAAATATGAATTTTGTAATTGTTTTAAATTATTATTATTAATATTGATTTCATTTCTATATTTTTAAATATTCATTAAATTATTTTGGATTTTAAATAATTTTTTTTTGAATTAATATTCGGAATATATAATTATTTATTAAAAAAAATTTTATTATTATAATTTAGCCAATCCGTCGGAAATCCGTCGGTAATATGCCGTCGGAAATCCGTCGGAAATATTCCGACGGATTTCCGACGGCTTATATTCCGACGGATTTTCGACGGAATGATGAAACGAGTAAACCGACGGATTTCCGACGGCTTGACGGAACCGGCAAACCGACGGATTCCCGACGGCTTGCCGGAACACGTAAACCGACGGATTCCCGACAGCTCGCCGGAACACGTAAACCGATGGATTTCCGACGGCTTGCCGGAACCGGAAAACCGATGGATTTTCGACATATTTCTGATTCGTATTTTCCGTCGGAAATCCGTCGGAAATACCGATGGTTTTCCGACGGATTTTCCATTTCCGACGAGTTAGAAGCGACGGACGAATCCGTCGGAAATCCGTCGGGATAGGCCAATTCCGACGGATTCCCAACGGATTTGGCCGTCAGTTTCGCGCCAGTTTTCTTGTAGTTGTTAGATATTCCTTGCCGGCATGCAATGGCTGCTGCCGATGTGAGGGGTCTTGACTACAGCACATTGGTTGGAGAAGTATACAAGGTCAAAACATTGGCAGCTATATTGTGTGGTATAATTCTTTCGGTAAAAGACCCTGTAGATGTTGAAATTCATGAAGATGTAAGGATTTTGGAGTTAATAGGCCCGAAGACAAAACGCCCACCCGGGAGGCCACCTAAACTGAGAATAGCATCCCTTGGAGAGTATCAGGTACCTTTTGTTCTGTTTAATATGATTTTCCTACAGTTAAACTTCCATATTCTGACCATTCTATCATTTGTTAGGCTAGAGGAAAAAGCCAACATCCGAATAAATGTGGTAGATGCCATTGTCTTGGTCACAATAGGCAGACTTGTGAAGAACCCATTGGCTGACTTCCAAACCAGAGTAGTGGTGGTGGTAGGTTTTTTTTGTATTTTGGAACTATTGTATTTAGGTGAAGGCGTATTTATGTTTTTTTTGGGTATTCATGCAATTTGTGGAATTGTTGCTGTTTTTTGGAAGGGTGTTTTTAGGGGGCTTCTAGAGCAAGGCGAAATTTGTGTTAACATTCAGAAATAGGCTTAATGTTTTGGTTGATTTGTATAGGGATCCATATTTTTGTAAAATGTGTATCCCCACGCAAATATACTTATCAAAATCTGTATAACTCATATATTCCTTCACTTATAATTCGTTATGTCTGTTTCGAAACGCTTCTTTTTTTTTTTTGTGTTTGAGAAACTCTAAACATCGTAATGTTTATAATCTTCAATTCATTTTTAAACAGTACAGCACCTGAACTAATTTTCAAATTAAATAAAAACTTGTAAAAAACAAAAATTGCCTACTCGGATTGAGATTTCAAAAGAGAATCTCAGCTAACTCCTTCCGTACTATCGTGACACATGCTTTTGGTTGATGGCCCACACATGAGTTAAATTAAAAAATTTGAATTGTACATTTGAAGTCATTTAAGTATGAACAGAGTATTTGACTAGACACAAAACGTCAAATATAATAGTATTAGTTGAAAGGTAGGGGGAGTAAATATAAGATATAGATAAGGGTACGATAATGTAACTAAAATATATGATTAAGATTTAGAATCATTCATTATTCGTACACCCAAACTAGTCAAGTACACTACATTCGGTGGAATAGGTATACATCGTACCGCACATTCCACACACAACGTACACCGCAATATATATAGATTACATAAGTTCCATTATAGCTTTTGAAAACATCGAAGATTTTAATTAAGATGGAAATCACAACATACGAGCAACAGACATTGCGCACCAGTACATAAAACATGCCTCACAATCATTATCTCCAGATACACAATTTTAAACTGGAGACGTACACCATAGAAAAATGGAGATGACCTAATCTAACGGAAGACGTACACCATAAAAATCAGGAGACGTACACCATGGAAAACAGGATAACTATTTCTGTGTTGGGAACTTGTTTGAGGAGCTTTAAGTTTATTAAATTTTTAAGTTATGGTAAGATGTATGTTGCAGTGTATTCGAGCTATTGTTTTCAAATGTGGGTTCAATGGACAAATGTCTGGAATACTTTTGAACTGGTCAACAACAGCATAATTAATTTCCATTTGGAGTCGTACACCATGATAAACGAGAGACGTACACCATGAAAAACAGAACACGTACACCATGATAAAGTAAAGCACGTACACATTCCACATCAAATGAGGGATAATGTAAGTTTGTTAGACTACCTCCAATGTTTAAAACAAAATATTGTGAACCCCAAGTGGTTCTTACCAATTTTTTTATGTTTAATTTTTGATAAATTTTAATTTAAGCACCTCTTTTAAGGATTCAGCTTAGTTTTTCATCTTCCAATGGTGAACTCCAAGTGGGGTTCTTAAGAAATTTTTTTTTTTTTTTTAAATCATAATTATTTAAAGAAAATTTATTTTGTTTTAATTTATAAACATTTTATTAATTAAATTTTATTGCATTTAATAAAAGTTTAAACATACATGACATAAAAACATATTATAAATAGGCTTGGAAATCATAAAAAGAAAAACCGATTAGTTGTAATCTAGACGTGAGCCATATTTGTGCCATATATGCTCAATCAAATCAGCTTTTAATTGTTGATGCATTGTTCGATCACAAACTCGATTTTCGAATGCCCATCATATTTCTGAGATTTGAAGGGATATCTGTCGAATACTTAAATCCACTTGTGAAGTTTTGTTTGCTTCTACTTGTGCGAATTCGGATACATCAAACTGAGTGTACCCATCTCGTTCGTCTTCTACTATCATATTGTGAAGTATTATACATTCTCGCATACTCTTCTCCATTTTTACCTTATCCCAAATAAGAGCTAGATTTTTGACAATGACAAATCGAGCTTGCAAGACTCCAAAAGCATGCTCGACATGTTTACATGTAGCTTCTTGATATGTAGCAAATAAGGATGCTTTGGGACCTTGTAGAATTGGAATGAATTGAATAAATGTTGCCCATTTAGGATAAATACAATCTGTGAGATAGTAAGCCAAATGATACTCGTGTCCGTTGACAAAATAATTCACTTTTGGAGCTCGACCTTGTAATATATCATCAAAAACTGGTGAGCGATCAAGAACATTGATATTGTTTAAGGTATCTGGAGGACCAAAAAACGGGTGCCATATCCAAAGATCTTGGGAAGGTACAACCTCCAACACGATTGTCGATTTTCCAGATCCACGTGTATATTGCCCTTTCCAAGCCGTGGGGCAATTTTTCCACTCCCAATGCATACAATCGATGCTTCGTATCATCCCGGGAAATTCGCGTATCTCTCCAATATCGAGTAGTAGTTGAAGATCTTCTGGTGTGGGTCTTCGTAGGTACTCATCTCGGAATAAATATATAATTCTTTCATCAAAATGTTCCAAGCATGAAATCGCCGTGCTTTCACCAAGCCGGAGGTATTCGTCAACCGCATCAGCTGCACAACCATATGCCATCATACAAATGGCTGCTGTAGACTTTTGTAGTGCAGAGAGACCGAACCTTCCGGTAGCATCTTTTCTTTGTTGAAAGAATGGAATTTCATTGGAGAGTCGATCAACAATACGCATGAACAAGGGCTTGTTCATTCTAAAACGGCGGCGAAATATATAAGGAGGGTATGTTGCATCTTCTCTGAAATAACCGTTCCATAAGCGGTTGTGTCCTTGTTCACGATCCCTTTCAATATATGCTCATTTTTTCTTGGGTGCTTGTTGACAATCACTTTGATCAACGAAAAACTTTTCAAATGCTTGATCAAAAAGTTGGTCAAATTTTTCATCTATCTTTTCGCCTAAATTATTACGGGATGAAGATGCCATTTTTTGTGATATATTGGTGTAAGAATATTGTGTTTTTTTGGAGAAAATGAAAAGTGTTTTTATGAGATGTAGGTAGAGAAGTGTTTGGTATTCGTAAGTGACAAAAATTGTGTTTATATAGACACATGTAGTGGTATGAGAATATTGTTTTCATGGTGTACAATCATTTAAAGAAAAGATGATGTGTGGTATAAGAATATTGTTTTGATGGTGTTAAATCATTCAAAGAAAAGAATATTGTGGTATGAGAATATTGTGTTAAATCATTCAAAGAAAATAATTTTATGGTACAAAGAAAAGAATTTAGTTTGATATTTTGATTAATCTAAACAAATATAAGAATTGTATATGGGCCTCAAAAGTATACAAAGGAATCAAAATCTGAAACAAACAAAAATATCGTTTATGTACAAAAATTGGTATGGTTAACAGCGTTGTACAAAATTGCTTTTTGAGAAATCAAACTACTTCGAGTTGGTTTCGTTAACATCGTTGAGTCCCTGTAAAGGAAGGAAAAACATACCTGAAAGACATATTTAAGCTGTTGAAGAGAACGAACAAAACATGAATCTGAGTTTTGGTGTATTTACCTGAATCATAGATTCAACTCTGCATAAATCCCTCTCAGAACTGTGATATCAACAAACAAGGCATTCATTATCATCAAATCATCAAAGCATTCAAATATCATCAAATCATCAAATTAGACTTATGCTAAACCATCAGAATAATGCTAAACCATTCATCTATCATTACTTTTGATATCATCAAATCATCAAAGCATTCAAATATCATCAAATTATCAAATCAGACTTATGCTAAACCATCAGACCTATGCTAAACCATTCATCTATCATTACTTTTGATATCATCAAATCATCAAAGCATTCAAATATCACCAAATCATCAAATCAGACTTATGCTAAACCATCAGACCTATGCTAAACCATTCATCTATCTTTACTTTTGATATCATCAAATCATCAAAGCATTCAAATTTCATCAAATCATCAAATCAGACGTATGCTGAACCATCAGACCTATGCTAAACCATTCAAGTATATCATCAAATCCCATAGTGGTGACAAAATTACTTCAGATTTTATTTTTTGATCATCTCAGCAAATAAAATCCATCATCAAACAAACATCTTACCAGGTAGTTGAAGCATCTCCGACTGATAGCTAACAAAAGAGCATCTCCGACTGATAGCTAACAAAAGAGCCTCTCCGACTGATATCTAACAAAAGAGACAAAGCAGTGATGAGTTAGATTCCAGAGCATCTAAGGCAATAGAGCAAAGAAATAGATAACAAATCATTCATTAACAAAGACATTACACAACAAAGACATTTCATTCAACAAAGACATTTCACAACAAAGACATTTCATTTAACAAAAACATTACAAAGTTCACATTACAGATTTTTAACTTACTAGATTAACTGACTCATTAGAACTTATTACACACCATAGTACATTCATTATACCTCATTATGCCAACATGTCCCTAATTAACTTGTCCTTTAGAGCCAATTCTATATCAGAAAGTGGTTCTGACTTGGCAAGAAGACTCTCAAACAATTTATTCTTAGAAAGCTTCTCTTTCATTGCCAAGTCTTGTTGCTTTATCTCCCACATCTTCTCAAACTCTGAAAGTGACTTTCCTTCTTCTTCACAACTGGTTGTCTTTCTCCCACTCTTTTAGCTTTAGCCTCTGCGGCTTTAACACTAGGAGGACGAGCCTGGGGTTCATCCTCTCCATAGCCAACTGGATGGGAGCTTGAAGAATTTGGAGAACCCTCCTCAAGCTTCCTTCTTTTGGACCTTTTACCATCTTTGGCAGAAAAGGTTGAACACCATTTCTGATCATGGCGAAGCTCCCTCCATGCATGCTCAAGGGTGAACTTGACTTGGTGATCATTGAAGAAGATGTCATGAGCTGCTTTCATAACATCATTATCATTTTGGCCGCTTGATTGCTCTTTCAATGCAGCATCATAGTAGCCTACGAATTTGCGTACTTGGTCATTCAACCTGGCCCACCTTTGCTTACAGTGACTGGTCTCCCTATCTTGGAAACCAACCATTTGGGGACTTGAGTTAAAATATGCTTGGATGCGTTTCCAAAACGCTCCAGCTTTTTGCTCATTCCCGATTACTGGATCCTTGCTGGTGTTCAACCATGCACTTATGAGGACCACATCTTCTCTAGGTGTCCATTTTCTTCTTTCTTTACGCTCCTCACCACCTATGCTTGGATCATCAGCACATTGGATACCAAACTCTGATGATCCAAGTTCTATACTAGGGGAGAAAGTCCCAAAAGGATTGGAGTGAAGAATGTGGCTATCTTGTTGACTATTTAAGAGGTTTAGAAAGCTTGAATTTTGAGTAAATCGATTCGTTGAATCCATCACTTGTTTCTGGTGGATGTTAAAACAAAAAGGAAAGAGCGAAGGAGAAATGGGGGTTATGGTTCTGTGTTTAAGATGAGGCTGAAGGTTACTTGATGAGAGCATGGCCAGCAAGGAGGATAAACCAATGCAACATAAGGATGACAATGAGGATCAAGGGAAACAGCTTGAACCGGAGCATCAAGGACATGAAGATTTACACATTTCTCCGGGTCCTATTACTAGGTCCAAGCAAGCCGAGCTCAACACAACTTTGCAATCTCTTCTCAACACCATTCAGGGCAGTTTAGCGTGTGCTAATCCAACTACCCTGGTTGTGATACAAGCCACCTAAACATTTATCAAGAGAGGTGATAAGACTTATATTCTTTTTCCCTTGTTTGGTTTTGTCCCATTGGGTTTTCCAAACAAGGTTTTTAATGAGGTAGGCCTTATCACTCTTTCACAAGGCCTCTTGATAAATCCAGGCCCCTTTACTTCTCCTTAGGCGTGGCCTATGTCTCTTCACTATCTCATTTTGAACTTTGAGTGTTGTTTAATTTTTGTATGGTTTTTGTGTGAGTTCCGAGGCATGTCTCGTAACTCCACACTCTTTTATTGTTTTCTTTAGCTTCTCTTCTCTTTATATTCTACATCTGAACTTCATTTCAATCTATCAAACATTTTAATATCATAAGTCTTTCTTAATCTCGTTTGATCATCCTCTTGAACCCGAAATTTGGATCATTATCCCATTTCACTCAAGAGACGAAGTCTAAGGGTCTCGTCACCCCCCTTAGAAGTTTCACTTCGATCCATCACTTGTTCTTGCCGAGTTTGGTTTTCACCCACTCGTGGATCAAGCCCTGAGTGTTCAAAGGCTATTCATCACCTTTGGAGTATCACTCATTCAAGCCCTATCATCACTTTTTCACTTCATATCATTACTTCCGCACTCATATCCGCTCACTCTGTTCATAACAACCAGTGGAGAACGTTCAGGGGCATTGATCCTCATCTAGGATCATATCAAGTGGTATCAGAGCTCACTCCATCTCAGGTTGTGTCCTTTCAAATCGATTGTACCCCTTTCATATTCTGCAGAACATTTGAATCGTTTTGCCTGTTGATTGCTAGAATTGTCATAATTATTTGGTAATTGATAAAACCTTGAAATCAGTTTCTAAAGAACCTATTATGAGTCTACTTTCTGTGAAATTTGATTTCGGAATTTTTGGACACGATTTGATATTTTAATCTGACCGATCATCTTCAAGTGTTTCAAGAAAAAGGATTTCTGCGATTTTTCAGTGTTTTGATTTTCATAAATCCGTTTTAATTGCAAAAATCGTGAGATCGGTTGGATCTGTCTCTGAAAAGAGTCTAGTAGTTTAGAAAATTGTTTCTAAAATTTTTGAACGTGTTTTGATAATTTATTCTGTTCGATCAGGTCAAACAGTCGTTTTGGATTCTAGAAAGCTTGCTGAGTTTTCCTTTGTTGTGTTTCTTTGGGCATTTTTACTTGTTACTTGTTTGAATCTGAACAGGTACCATGGTGGGAACCAATGAGGATGAAGAGGAATCTTCCAGCTCCAACAAGCAACTTATGGACTCCTTCAAAGCTATGATGGTTGAGAGTATGGCCACTATGAAAGCTGACTTAGAAAGGTCCATCAACGACCGACTCCGAGACCAACAGCAACCTATTATTGAAGAACAACTTAGAAGGAACCTACGACTTTCTGATGCTGAGCACTATTATAGTCAGACTTCTCGATCAAATCGTTCTCGAAGAAGACAGCCAAGAGAAGACCGAACCGTTAGAAATAACCAAACCGCTATTCGAGACCCTCTTGCCGGTGTGAAGATAGAGATTCCATTTTTTCATGGAACCAGTAATCCTGAAGAATATCTTGAGTGGGAAAAGAGGGTTGAAATTATCTTTAATTGCCGGGAGTTTACTCAGGAGACTAAGATTCGAATTGCCCCGACCGCATTCAAGGATTATGCTCTAAGTTGGTGGGACCAGTTGGTTACGTCTAGAAGAAGAGCTGGAGATGTACCTGTTGAGACTTGGACCCAAATAAAGATCATTATGAGGAAAAGGTTTGTACCCAGTCATTACCACATAGAGCTTCACCTTAAGCTTCGGAACTTGACTCAAGGAAGTAGATCCGTTGAAGATTATTTCAAAGAAATGGAAACCTTGTTACTTAGAGCCGATATTCAAGAAGACAATGAAGCTACTATGGCCAGATTCATGGGAGGTCTTGACAAAGAGATTGTTGAAAAGCTGGAAGTCCAACATTATGTCGAGCTAGAAGAGCTTCTCCACAAGGCTATCATGTTTGAAAAACAACTTAAGAAGAAGAGTTCTAGAACTGGATACAACCCTACCAAGTATAGCAAAGATTACAAGCCTAAGGATTACAAACCGCTTACCAAACCCAAGATAGACGAATCTTCGCTCAAGGGAATTGATAAAGGATCAAGCACCAAGACTAGAGAAATTCAGTGTTTTAAGTGCAGAGGTTTTGGACACTACTCCCATTCGTGCTCCAATCAGAGAACCATAGTTATTAGAACCAATGGCGAGATAGAATCAGAAGACGATCATTCGGAACCTGAAGAAGAGCCACTTAGGCTGCCGGTGACCGGACAACTCTTGGTCACTAGAAGAACCCTTAACTTACACAATCAGGCCGAGAAAAATGATCAAAGGGAAAATCTCTTCCACACTCGTTGCCTTGTTCAAAATAAAGTTTGCAGCCTAGTAATTGACGGAGGTAGCTGTACCAACGTCGCCAGCCAGTCTATGGTAGATAAGCTTGGACTCACAGTCACTAAGAGAGCTAAACCTTACAAGCTGCAATGGCTTAATGATGAAGGAGAATTAGAGGTTGAGAACCAGGTCATAGTTCCCCTATCCATTGGAGAATACAAAGATGAAGTATTGTGTGACATTCTACCCATGGACGCCGGACATATCTTGCTTGGAAGACCTTGGCAATCTGATCGGAAAGTAATGCATGATGGTTTTACCAACAGATATTCTTTTGAGTTC
Source organism: Barbarea vulgaris (assembly GCA_963667165.1). NCBI lineage: Eukaryota > Viridiplantae > Streptophyta > Magnoliopsida > Brassicales > Brassicaceae > Barbarea > Barbarea vulgaris. The sequence goes on from OY763891.1 coordinate 8,092,814, forward strand.
AAAGGCACGAAGAACATTTTGGTTCCACTCACTCCCCATGAAGTTCATCTTGACCAAGTGGCCTTGAAGAAGGGACGGATAGTTTCCAAAGCTAAAGACAAACAGCCGGTCAACCTCATGATCACACCTAACCCAGGGAGTCAATTACCACACATACTTTTTGTGATTAAAGAGTGCTATAGCATTAACCCCTACGCGCAGGACTTGCCTAGCAAACTTCACTCTCTCTTGCAGGAATTTAAGGATGTTTTCCCGGAAGAACTTGCAACAGGATTGCCACCAATCCGTGGAATATAACATCAAATCGACTTTATGCCAGGAGCATCTCTTCCCAACAAACCCGCTTACAGAACTAATCCTCTAGAGACCAAGGAGCTTCAACAACAAGTAGCTGAGCTCATGAAGAAAGGACATATTCGCGAAAGTTTAAGTCCTTGTGCTGTACCCGTTCTATTTGTTCCAAAGAAAAATGGTAGTTGGAGGATGTGTGTAGATTGCCGTGCTATCAACAATATCACTGTAAAGTATCGCCATCCTATTCCTAGACTTGATGATTTGCTTGATGAATTGCATGGGTCTAGTATTTTCTCTAAGATAGATCTTAGGAGTGGTTACCATCAAATTAGAATGCAAGAAGGGGATGAATGGAAAACTGCCTTTAAGACTAAGCATGGGTTGTACGAATGGTTAGTTATGCCTTTTGGGTTAACAAACGCACCTAGCACTTTTATGAGATTAATGAACCATGTTCTTAGAACATTCATAGGTCATTTCGTGGTTGTGTACTTTGATGATATCTTAGTTTATAGCCGCAGCCTTGATGAGCATGTGGAACACCTTAGGGAAGTTTTAAAGGTGCTTAGGAAGGAAACCTTGTATGCTAACTTAAAGAAATGTACTTTTGGAGTGGATCACCTTGTCTTTCTAGGTTTTGTTGTGAGCACAGATGGAATCAAGGTTGACGAAGAAAAGATACAAGCTATAAAGGATTGGCCGAGTCCAAAGAATATTAGTGAAGTAAGAAGCTTCCATGGTTTAGCCGGGTTCTATAGGAGGTTTGTTAAGGATTTCAGCACTTTAGCCGCCCCACTCACTGAGGTTATCAAGAAGAATGTCGGATTCAAGTGGGAACAAGATCAAGAAGATGCCTTTCAGACCTTGAAAGAGAAGCTAACACATGCCCCGGTTTTATCTCTTCCTAATTTCGATAAAAATTTTGAAATCGAATGTGATGCCTCAGGAATTGGTATTGGTGCTGTTCTTATGCAGGAAATGAAGCCCATAGCTTACTTTAGTGAAAAACTTGGAGGCGCCACACTCAATTACCCTACATATGATAAAGAACTTTATGCACTCGTTCGAGCTCTACAAACATGGCAACACTACCTTTGGCCCAAAGAATTTGTCATACATACTGACCACGAATCACTCAAGCATCTCAAAGGACAACAAAAGCTGAACAAGAGACACGCCAAGTGGGTTGAATTCATTGAAACTTTTCCATACGTCATTAAGTACAAAAAAGGTAAGGAGAATGTAGTAGCCGATGCTCTTTCTCGGAGGTACGTTCTCTTGAATTCTCTTGAAGTTAAGCTACTAGGATTTGAGCAAATAAAGGAACTATATGCTACTGATGCTGACTTCAAAGAAACCTATGCTTCTTGTGAGAAATTTGGTGTTGGAAAATATTTTAGGAGTGATGGATTTTTATTCTATGATAACCGCCTTTGTGTACCTAACTCCTCCTTGCGAGATTTGTTTGTCCAAGAAGCTCATGCAGGTGGTCTTATGGGACACTTTGGCGTGGCAAAGACATCCAGCGTGTTACGTGAACACTTCTTTTGGCCCCACATGCAAAGTGACGTCGAGAAATGCTATCAAAGATGTGTAACGTGTAAGCGAGCTAAATCCACAATCCAGAAACACGGTTTGTATACCCCTCTTCCTATTCCTGTGCATCCTTGGCATGACTTATCCATGGACTTTGTAGTTGGATTACCTAGGACTAAGACTGGAAAGGATTCGGTATTTGTGGTAGTTGATAGATTCTCTAAAATGGCTCACTTCATACCTTGTCATAAAACCGATGATGCCATTAATGTAGCTGGTTTGTTCTTTAAAGAAGTTGTTAGGTTGCATGGAATGCCTAGGACTATTGTATCGGATAGGGATACCAAATTTCTTAGTTATTTTTGGAAAACCCTTTGGTCTAAGCTAGGAACCAAGCTTTGTTTTTCCACCACATGTCACCCACAATCCGATGGCCAAACTGAGGTAGTCAATAGAACCTTATCCACCTTGTTGCGTGCCATAATTAAAAAGAACCTTAGGACCTGGGAAGAGTGTCTGCCTCATGTCGAATTTGCTTATAATCATGCTAAACATTCCGCATCTAAGTATTCACCATTTGAAATTGTTTATGGGTTCAATCCCATCTCACCTTTGGATCTAATGCCTTTACCCGTGAATGAAAGGACAAGTCTTGATGGTAAGAAAAAGGCTGAGCTTGTGAAACAGATTCATGAGAAGGCACGAATTAATATTGAGAGCAAGACCAAACTATACGAGAAGCATGCAAACAAAAACCGCAAAGAGATGATTTTTGAAGAAGGAGATTTAGTGTGGATCCATTTGAGAAAAGAGAGGTTCCCTAGCGAGAGAAAATCCAAGCTTATGCCCAGGATTGATGGTCCATTCAAAGTCATCAAGAAGCTCAACAACAACGCCTACCAGCTGGATCTCCAAGGTAAGTACCATATAAGTCCGAGTTTTAATGTTACTGATTTGGTTCCCTATTTTGCAGATGAAGATTTGAGGTCAAATCCTTTTCAAGAAGGGGAAGATGATGAGAGCATGGCCAGCAAGGAGGATAAACCAATGCAACATAAGGATGACAATGAGGATCAAGGGAAACAGCTTGAACCGGAGCATAAAGGACATGAAGATTTACACATTTCTCCGGGTCCTATTACTAGGTCCAAGCAAGCCGAGCTCAACACAACTTTGCAATCTCTTCTCAACACCATTCAGGGCAGTTTAGCGTGTGCTAATCCAACTACCCTGGTTGTGATACAAGCCACCTAAACATTTATCAAGAGAGGTGATAAGACTTATACTCTTTTTCCCTTGTTTGGTTTTGTCCCATTGGGTTTTCCAAACAAGGTTTTTAATGAGGTAGGCCTTATCACTCTTTCACAAGGCCTCTTGATAAATCCAGGCCCCTTTACTTCTCCTTAGGCGTGGCCTATGTCTCTTCACTATCTCATTTTGAACTTTGAGTGTTGTTTAATTTTTGTATGGTTTTTGTGTGAGTTCCGAGGCATGTCTCGTAACTCCACACTCTTTTATTGTTTTATTTAGCTTCTCTTCTCTTTATATTCTACATCTGAACTTCATTTCAATCTATCAAACATTTTAATATCATAAGTCTTTCTTAATCTCGTTTGATCATCCTCTTGAACCCGAAATTTGGATCATTATCCCATTTCACTCAAGAGACGAAGTCTAAGGGTCTCGTCACCCCCCTTAGAAGTTTCACTTCGATCCATCACTTGTTCTTGCCGAGTTTGGTTTTCACCCACTCGTGGATCAAGCCCTGAGTGTTCAAAGGCTATTCATCACCTTTGGAGTATCACTCATTCAAGCCCTATCATCACTTTTTCACTTCATATCATCACTTCCGCACTCATATCCGCTCACTCTGTTCATAACAACCAGTGGAGAACGTTCAGGGGCATTGATCCTCATCTAGGATCATATCATTATTCATATATATGAAGATGGTTTCGGGTTTAAGTGTTTCTTAGAAAGTTGTGGTTAGCATTCAATGACATATTAAAGGCCTCACCTAATCTAACACTACCAAGCATTAATCACCATAAGCAATTATCACAATAGGCTCCAAATAGAGTTTTTTTCCTATTTCTACCAGTTCAAACATCAGAGACAACAAGCATTAATCACAAGCTGTCACTTCTATGCATTCACTTTATGTCATTCTTTTTGTAAAAAATTATGATGCATCAAACTTTATTTCATTCTTTATTTCATTCGGATGTTAACTAAAAATAAAAAGTAATCCATATCTATGCGATAAAAGTAATCCATATCTATGCAAGCATTAATCACAAGAAGTCTACATGTTTGTTTTAAACTTTTTTGTTTCGTTTAACCATGGATATAGTTTTTTGCTTTTTGCTAGTGGTTCAAACAAGAGAGACAGCAACCAAGCATTCAATAAAAGACAAATCATCAAAGCATTCATTAAAAATCTACTACTTCCTAACTACATTCAATAAAAGACATCAACCAAGCACTCAACAAAAATGATTTTATGGTTTGCTTATTACCTGGATATGAAAGATACTTGCATTCCTGTTGGCTTGATCCGATTTCAATGTGTGTTTGCATTCCTTTAGCTCATACTCGCAAAAACAAAAACATGAGTTAGCCAATTGGAATCCAATAAAAATATTAAAACCATTTAGGCAAAAACCTATGCATTATGACTATAGCTAAGTGTTATCGTGAAATATATGATCAAGAGTTCTATATATTTGTTTCAAAGAACTTCATAATTTGATCTACACAGAGAAGCATTATAATTTGAGAATCGGATCAATTTTTAAAGAACATAATCCCAGAAAATATACTAAAAAGAGAACTGTTGTTACTCACAAAGAACAACAGCTACCATAGATAGCATTTTCATAAATAAAAATGAGAACTTCCAAGAAATAAACCACAAATCACAGATACATAAAACTCAGAATACATAAAGCACAGACAACCAACTCTGCTTTAACCCCATATACATAAAACTCAGAATTTGCAAGACTTAAACCACAAATCCCTAAGTGTAACCATTGAAAAACTCAGAATTTGCAAGATATAAACCATGATTTTGAGTTAACACAAAATCAAAACCATAATTAACCAAATAAACCCATATATTATAGTCGCCCTTTCGAATCATGGAAATCTAAACCTAAATCAGAAATTTTGAATATCACATAGCCCTTATTTCTAATCACTAATTCGGAATCCTAATTTCGAAAATTTAAGCAAGATCTACAAATAACTAAGCGAATATCAAAGAACCCCTAATTTCAAACCCTATTTTCGAATTTCACAGAACCCTAATTTTGAATTACTAAACAAGATCTACAAATGTAATCACAGATCTTCTTACCTTTACAAATAGATGGCGAAGGTGGCGAAGAGGCGAAGACTTTCGGCGGCAAAGGTAACGAAGTGGCGACAGAGACAAGGCGAGAGAGAAAGAGGCGAGAGAGAAAGTGTTTTTTTCTCTGTAAATAGGTTTGGCCGCGAAAAGAAAAAAGATTTCTCAGCTACAGCTGACTTCCAATAGAAAGATGCCATGTATACCTTTAGAACCGATTCTTAAAATGCTTCGTTAAGAATCGGTTCTTCACTATTAACACATTTTTGATTTAATTTTTATTTCTTAATGGGCTAAGAACCCCATTAAGAACCCATTAGCATCCTCTGTTGGAGGTGCTCTTAAGTTTGTTAAGTTTGAAAGTTTGGAAATTTTAAAATGATAACTATGTCTATGTTAGGAACTAGTTTTCATATATTTAGTTTATTAAGTTTTTAAGTTATCGTAAGATGCATGTTGCAGTGTATTCGAGCTATTGTATTCAAATGTGGGTACAATGGGCAAATGTCTAGAATACTTTTGAACTGGTAAACAACAGCATAATTAACTTCCATTTGGAGTCGTACACACCATTTTTAACTGGAGACGTACACCAAGGAAAAGTGGATACGTACACCTAATCAAACGGGAGACTTACAGCATGAAAAACATGATAACTATGTCTGTGTTGGGAACTTGTTTGAGGAATTTTTAGTTTATTAAGTTTTTTAGTTATGGTAAGATGTAAGTTATGAAAAACAGGATAGCTATTGTATTCAAATGTGGGTTTAATGGTTAAATGTGGGGACGTACACCATGAAAAATTAAAGCACGTACACATTTCACATTTGCGTGGAATAATGTAAGTTTGTTAAGTTTGAAAGTTGGAAAGTTTGGAAAACTAAAGCCGAACATCATATGAAGTTAAAGACGTACACCACGAGAAACTTAAACAATATTAAACTAATGACATACACAAGAGAGGTTCAGAAACGTACACCATCGTAACAAGTGTGAAACACATACATATAGATAAAAGATAGCACGATATGCAGTGAGTTCGCTGCTGTATATTACGGTCAAATCATATAGCAGATACACCTTGCGCACCAGTATAGGTAACAAATACCGCAAAACCTGTCCAAATCATCATCGTGGTCGTCTGCACACCCCAGAATACGAACTACATCGCAATCCGGGTAACTGAAAGTTCCCCCATTCGTGTTCTTGAAACTGGGAATATGCTGAACTATATCCCTACGAACACATTACCCATTATCTCTAAGGCATATGAACCTTCAGGAGTCATGGTTTAGGAAAAGTATGTTTAGGGTCTGAACGTCTAACTCTTCTTCACCAAGACAAATGTAGAACATTGCACATGCGAAGGTTGAATATGGACATTTTGGAACATTTAACTTGAGAAATGCGATTGCACTGTCAAGATTACGGGGTTGGGCGGAAACCCTGATGCCCTTAGCGAAAATTGTCATTTTATTGCCTGCTCTGACGCATTTCTGAAAGAAATTCCCGCAAGGCCTTCGGAGGTGATGTTAGATAATGGAGAATAATATGCTGGATGGAAGCAAATTTTGGATATATCTGCGGTCTTGAGCACCTCATCCATGAAAACAATCTGATTGGTAAGTTTTGCGGCTATAATCCATGGACCAAAAAACAAGTACCTTCCGTGTCCAGATTTCTTGATGACAATCTCCAAAACCTCGGCGGGTAGATCTGGAAGAGCCATTAAAATGACTTGAATGGGTAGGGGACTTTAAAAACAGAGAAAAGTATAAATGAAGAGAGAAGATGGAGGCCTTCGGTAAAGGTGTGTAGAGGGAGTGGCGGTTGATGTAGAAAGTGGAAATGAGTTTAGCAAACGAAATATTGTGACAAGGGGTGTTAAATTAAAGAAATTTAAATTCAATATTAAACAAATGATCCAAGAAAAGTTAAGAAAATAAGATTAAAATATTGTTTACAAAAGATGTCTGAAATTAAGTGTTGTGGGTAAAAAGGTATATCAATCAACTGTGGTTGAAGAGAATAAAGATAATAGTATTCTACAAGGTAATAGGCTGTAAAAGTAACTGGGCAAGTTAGGAATTTATGATGCAAGTTATGTAGTCAAGTTAGTAATATATACAGTCTTTAACCGGGTCTAACAAGGAATAGACTAAATATTCCGTGAAGGTGTACAATAGGAACGGTGCACGATCTCTCTTCCCTATTATCTAATCCTACTAAATAGAGTGGGAACATATTAACACGATGGAACGGAGTATAAATGTAGAACGGAACTGGGGGATACAAGATAATAGGTGGTGGTGTACATTCTAGGTACGAGGTACAATAATGTATGATGTACATTATAATGGGGTGTTTGTTATTGCTAAGAGGGGAGAAGGCGGAATATATTAAAATGTAAAAGATTTGGGATGATTATACATTAAATTATGTATAACTCATAAATTCAGCCTCCCACCTAATTAGTCAATATATGTTACAATAAATATAAGACATTTAATAGAGAAGTATTGTGTACGAACCAATAAAATAAATTTTTGAAATGGCTATATAAGTTTAGGATGGATATGCTTAACTACACACAGAGCAAAGAAAAGCATGTCTATTAACGAAATACTTACCAAAATTGCAGAAAATGTGGGAAAGGAATACTGGTGGCAACTTGGGCCACTACTAAGATCGGGCAAACGAGAGAGAGATATTGTGTACATGAAAGATGTCTTGAAACATGCTAATATCTTTAGCATGTTTACCGATCCAGAAGACATCCACCTAGAAGGACGAAATTGGGGTATATTTGTGGCATGCATTGACGCGGGTCACAGTACGGCGTTATACTATGAGGGGCTATGTCTAGTCACACATGGCAGAGATATTGAAGGTGGTATAAAGCTATTGGATCGTAACGTTCCGATGCAAGCTGATGCGACACTAGCGGCGGCCATCTTTTCAATTTGTGCAGGGGATAGTGAAAACGGCGGGAGGTACTTAGAAACGTTGTCTAAGGAGGATTATGGGTTGGCGACGAAAGAAATGCGAGAGTCAGGGGAGAAACTAATTCATGACATTCGGTTGTATTCACCACCTTACAAAAACAGATATGCAAAAAGATTCACTTACCCAGAAAGTGAATCAATCAAAACTCCACCTTGCGCAATGTTATGCTCGCTTAAGTGCGGTGGATACGATCACCTATGTAATTCTTGATACATTAGGAGGTGTTCCATAAAAATTTGTAGTATGTTGTAAGGAGGTGATCTCTGTAACGTATTACTAGGTTGATGTTAAATATGATTACTTTTCGCATGTAACCTATTTATCGGAGTAGTTTCTTGAATGTAAGATACGTGGCACAAATTATAAGAAATGGGGGATGCGGTAAGATTGAGTTTCGTGGAAGTGTTTTATTATGAAAATTCGAAATATTTTTAAAATGGTTACCAATTGGAATTAGAAGTTAAAATTATATGTGAAGGTGACGCATTCAAGTTTTGTTGACATTTAGATTAAACGTTTTAATTGGATTGTAGTTATTTCCAATAATTACAATAAATTTGAGAATCTGAATGTTTGAGTGCAGAAAATTGTATAATTGCCATATAAATATGTCTGTAGAAAATTAACATTAATGGAGATTATTCCTATAATAAAGTGAGCTGAGAGGTAATATGAGGGTTGGTTAATAAAGAGAAGATAAATTTAAAGAGGAAGCAAAAAATACAAACAACCATCAAAAAGCAAAAGTATGGAGATCTAGACACATGTCGACATCTTGGAAAGACAATCTTCCATCTTTAAATATATGAAAGCTGTGGAGAATAATGTACCAAGCTTCTTATAATGTCATTACTTCAGCTACCAGAGGATATTTTAGTAAATATTATAAAAATAATCGGACAAGATTCGTGGTGGAAAATGGGACCACTTGTAAGAGCTAATAAGCGAACAATGTCCATAGTATTCAACAAAAAAGTGCTGAAGTCTGCAAAGATCTATAGGTTATGCTCAGATCCGCAATATTATGCTCTTGGAAACTCAGAGACACCAGATGGAAATGGTCACCGGTTCTTTTACAAGTGTCTAGAGGCGAGGAATCCAAAAGCAGTGTATCACAAAGGGATAAAACATGCGGCAATCTACCAGAATCTTGAATATGCAATTGACATGTTAAAAAGAAATGTACCAGAATGTAAGTATGCTACACTTGGCTGCGCCATATTTGCGATGTGTCTTAGAGAGGTAGGTATGGCAGTTGATTTCCTAAGAATCTTGTTCGACCTTCACACTCCCGAGGGTACACATGATTTACGAATCATTGGCGAGTGTTTAAAACGAAGTCTACGCGACAACTTCCCAGCTAGCCTCAATACGCACAAGAAAACATTCCGTTACCCGGAATGTGATGTTGTTCGTGAGCCAAGTTGTGCTTTTGACCATGACCCGAATTACGAGTCCTTTTGTGAGAATTGTTATATGTACGGGTGCACCCGTGATATCTCATATATGCTGTAAGGTGATATTTTGTTAGATGTGTAATGCACTATAATTAAATGGTATTTGCTTGGCCTGGTCTGTGTATCCCAAGTTAATTTGTAGTGCACTTTGTTTGGAATATAGTTTCTGTTATTCAAATGTTGGTATTTTGTTTGGACCAGTAGAAAAGAAAATTTCTAGGTGTTGATTAACTTAGTGTACGATGATTGACGTACACCCGACATATAACATACACAGGAAAAATAACATTATATAACATTGTTTGCCTTAAGTGTCTAGAGGCGAGGAATCCAGTGTATCACAAAGGGATAAAACATGCGGCAATCTACCAGAATCTTGAATATGCAATTGACATGTTAAAAAGAAATGTACCAGAATGTAAGTATGCTACACTTGGCTGCGCCATATTTGCGATGTGTCTTAGAGAGGTAGGTATGGCAGTTGATTTCCTAAGAATCTTGTTCGACCTTCACACTCCCGAGGGTACACATGATTTACGAATCATTGGCGATTTACAAAACACGTTATATAACATTGTTTGCCTTAAGGGTGTGAGGTAGAAGTTCCTAAATAAAAATGTCAAATAAATATAGTTTATGATAGGTGAGTACATAAGGGGGCTGGACGTACACCACGAAAAACTTCGTAGGGTCGGATATCGTGATAAGTGGTGTACATTGGTGTACACCACGTTTGGGGGATAGTGAAATTTGATTTGAGGAACTAACAAATTTATAAATGACTACATAATAATCCTTAATGGAGGGAGAAGATAATACATAGAAAACATGAATAAATTCTACAGATGTTCACATATATGTAAAACACAATTATATATGTAACAATATTCGCAATATAACTTATGGCCATGCCAAGCCCCACACTGGGGATCATCAATGGCCTTGCAACTAGGAAATTCCCAAATGGGGCTGAATGTGTCCTCATTTGGGGGATCGAAGCTTTGGATAGTGTTGATTAGAGATTCTCCCATATCATACATAGCCACAGAGGACGGGGAAGCAAAATTCTGGAGAAAATACTCAAAGACACCACCAGCAATATCTCCCCTTCCAGCACACATCAGAAACATACAATATGCAAGAGTGGCGTCAGCATACGTGGGCACAATGTTCTGCAGCAGGGCAAGTGAACCATAAACATCTTGGGATGTAGTAATGAGTCTAATAGCTTCAAAGTAGATGGCGAAATGGTTTTGAAATGTAAACATTTTAGAAAGACAGATCTCCCATTCCCAGCAGGACAAATGTTAGTCGGATTTGGACTGCATAAAGATGTAATATTGGCAGACTCAAGGATTTCCTTAGATAAAACGAGGTCACGACAATCTTTGCCAGCCAGTAGAATTGGTCCGAGAAATTAAAAATCTTCTTCAGCAATCTTCTTTACAATTGACCTAAATAAGTCGAAAGGTAAGTCTGCAAATGACATTAAGTCTTGTTGTGCGTTTTAGCAAGTAAGATCGGTATTTTAGTGTGTAAAGGATATTTATAAAGAATCTCATGCAGTACAGATGAGACAATTTAGAACTATTGAAAATGATACTAGTTTAGTATAGTTAGTGGAATCTTTTTTAAAGTTGAGTAAAGGGTCCACCTGGGTAGCGAGACTGGTTACCATAACTAAATCATTAGCTGGACAAAGGGGAAATTAAAGGGGAATCATGTACTAACGTGCTTTATTATTACCTAGAAAACTCAAACAAATCTCCGAGTTGTCTTGTCTTATCTTTTGTGTCACTATAGCTGAAGTTCATAGTAATATTTATGCGCAAAGGTGAGTAAGGAAAATCACGTGGGAGTGTTGGGAGTATGCGAAAATGTAAACATGAGTACCAAAGAAATGGGTTTCGTTCAATTAAAGTCACTATCATTGACTTTTAAACCAAGAATATGGAAAAGGCTATGATGTTGAACACTTTCAATATGGGCAACTCGGATGTTGTAATAACTGGAAATATTTAAAAACATAATTGTGAGTTGGCAACGTCCTGGTTGTAATTTTTGTGGTCGACTAGAAAGTTAGAAGTGAACATTGTTAGTGAACCTATCCTTAGCTAATCTGGAAATCATGTAAAAAGGCATTGGAGAATGAAACTATTGGGGTATAACTTATGCTTATGGAATTGAAAAATCGAAGTACATTATTAAGATAACGTCATATTATATTTTCTGAGCTACCATTCCGCATTTGAAAAACATAAACAAATCATTACTTTTCTGATGACACTATTGATAATCTGGGAATATGAGAAAAGAAAATGGAATCATAGCTACGATTTGCCAATTGTTTACAAAATATCTACGCTTGGAACAATTTTAAGTCACTATCAATTACTTAAAAAAAAACACAATGGAAAATGGCAATGACGTTTTACATTGGGGGAACTCGGAATTTGTAAGAGTTGGAAAGATTTTCAAAATGTTTGTGATATGGCAAAGTAAAAAATGGGAGTTTTTTTGAACACTGGAAAGTAAATAGTATACACCGGAAAGTAAATAGTATACACCCAAGACCGAGTACCGTCTATCGAAGAAAAAGTGTCGAACAAATGGCAAAGGGCATCGACCGGCTATCGAGTAATCATCGACCGGCTATCGAGAAGTATTTATCGGCAAATGGCAATCTATCGAGAACAAACTACCGAGAGATTCTTACCGAGGAAAGGTTACCGAACAATCGACCATCGACCATCGTTACCAAAGGACCGATATCGAGAGAATGCCATCAAGAAGTTACCAAACCTTTGACCATTAGGCGACCGATCCTCGAGCAATCATCGACAACCGGCCATCGACAAACAATCGACTGGAAGGACTGTGATCGAGAAATTTCTCGACCACTCGAGCACGAACAACCGACGACCGAGCAACACCACTCGAGTACCAAACTCGACCACGACGACTGAGTGCCGACTGACCGTGCCGATGACCGAAGCTGACCGATCCAATGACCGAAACTTGCCGTCCACGTTTTTGAAGCTTGCCTTCCAAGCAATCATATTTTCGTTTCTAATCACCGGATGACTGCACTATTCAATGTACCTAACTGCGGGCAAGAGACAAGCCGACTGTGTGATATGACTTGCATGCAATGTTTCACTAATATAGCTTGCATGCAAAGTCACTATTCCGGGTTTAGACACATGGCCAAGCGCATGAAAAATGGAGGAAGACGATGTGACTCCATTCGCCTATAAAAGGAGAAGCCATCAAGCTACTCACCTCATTCACCATACACGCGAAAACTCACCTAAAAGAAGAGAGAAGTCCCACCAAACTCTCTCTAGAAATCGTCTGAAGAGAAAGATCAATCAAGATTCTCCTAAGGTTCCCTCTAACCAATTGAGAGGTTAACGTACATCCTTCATCACGTTGTTACTAAGAAGTTTGTCAAAGACCGGCGCGAATCCTTCCAAGTGACCGTACGCGAAGATAGGAGCTTCGGAGAATCCGGACAAGAAGAGGTAGCTAAAACTATTCTAAACATCATCATCCGTGTCTCAGTCACACTCAAAAGCACTGTGAGTTGGTTTTGTGTGGGATTTCATGCAATTTTTAGTCATGCATGATATCCATTTTTCTTGCTTGTTTATTGCTTGCTTTGCGTGAAATTGCTTGATTACACCTAGAAATTGCATGCTAAATGAATCTTAACAACTATTCGGCCTTAGGATTAAAATTGGGTTAGAAACGTTAGGAGATCTATCACCTAGCTTAAAATTATTTTTAATCTTGAAACCGGTTTATTTTTAAGGAATTATCACCATGGCTTAGGATTAAAATTTGGTTAGAAACCCTTAGGAATTGCTTGCTGTGTGTTAGAAGAGTCTAGGATTTGTGTGTTGCGTGCTTATTTTTAGGTCTTAGAGTCCTAGGTATCTAGTCTAGAGTCTTAGGTTGTGAGGGTAGTCATGTGGTGAGGTATGTGCTAGTCCGGCCATGCTTCTCCATATGGGGTGTTGTGGAATCCGTGTCGGAGTCATGTGCTTTTAGGCAATGCGGCTTCACTTGATTGTGGTGAACCCGGATGCAATGGGCATGCCGTGGTAGTTTCGGGACATGTTGGCCCTCCTTTGTGGTAGCAACATGATTCTAAGCATGCCGGCGCTCCTGTGTGGTAGCGGCATGAGTGTGAGGATATGATGGCGCTCCTTTGTGGTAGCATCATACTCGGGTTAACCCTAGGATGAGAGGAAGTCTAGATTAGTGTTAGCTAGGAGAATCGTAAGATTCGCAGGTCCTAGTAGTCTAGAGTCTAGGTTGTGTGATTTTCGGTCTATTGCGTGCTTTGTGTCTTTTTTAGGGTTTTTTTTTGGGGGGGGGGGAATAGAACTAACCGTAGAGGGATGCCAACTCACTGGGCAACATTAGGTTGCTTATTCTTTCTTTTTATTTTGCAGGTTTAGTTGAGTTGAGTAGTCCCAGAATCGAGTACTAGGGCCCGGATGTAGATTTCGTTGCAAATGTAAAATTCTAGTTTTGGTGTATTATGTATGGTGTTTCAAAGAAATGGGAATTCCCGTATAAACGTTTGGGAAAGTATTTTAGAGTATTATATTTAATAATAAATCGGTTTTATATTCGTAACTTCAAGTTTGATACACGGTAAAAAGATCCTGTCCGGATTGAGCCAACGGGCTATCGGTGACAAGGGATGCAAACCCTAACTCATTGGTAGAATGGCACGAGATTCCAATGAGAAGGGTGAAAACCTGACTTGGCAGGACTGGACTAAGGTCGAGATGGCTATTAATCCTTGTACTACTTGGCTATCCTTCCTTACGTCTGTACTGTAGTGACAACAGATTGTAGATAGTTAGGTTTTTAGGGTAGATCGAGTCATAGGCCGATCCGTGTTCGCTACAGTCCCATATCCCCTTTATCTCTGATTTTAAATTCAAACTCTATATTTAAGTTTCTGCTTTGTTTCGAGTTGTTGTTTACCGAGGCATGTGTCGTAAACACACTCTTCTCTCTCTCTTCTCTTATCCTCTTCGTCTCCTTCTCTTTATAACTCTTCTGAGACTCATTTTTATTTCTTATCTAATCTTTTTCAATCAAAAACCTTTACAAATTTTAGATCATTGTCTACTTGTTTTCGAGTGATTCGAATAATAGGGGACTCTTAGACTTATCAAGTGGACTTTCCGCATCATCTTGTGGCGTCATTCAATCCATTAAACCTCCAGGTTCTCAGCAATTGGGTCTGGAACCAGTTCATCATGTTACTTAGCTTCACAGTATGAGATTGGGGCGAGATTCATCACCAGAATCATATTAAGTGGTATCAGAGCCACATCGAGAAGTTAAGTGATTTTCGTACGATTTTGTTTGAATATTAATTAAATAGTGGCTTGTGATAAAATCGTGAAACCAATTGCATCGGAACCTAGGAAGAGTCTAGTATTTGATAAAATTGGTTTCAGAATTGTTGGATATGTTATGATAATATTTTGAGATCCATTTCTTTGAACAGTCACGATTTGTGTTCTAGGCAACTCTTCGTGTCATACGAACGGTCACTTATGTTTTAGGGTGTGAGATCGACTTGCTTTCATAGAAACTAGTTACTGGGTTTGTTCTGTGTTGATTTTCAGGCAGAGATGGCCGATCATGATAAGGAAACACTCAGCAACAGCAACAAGCTACTCGTTGAGGCGATTACAGCAAACATGGAGCAAGTAATGGATAACAACCTGGCTGCACTTCGTCAAGGACTTCAACAAGAGCAGAGAAGATCACGAAAAGGGAGGGAACAAGAGCTTAATCCCAAGCCGCCAGACAATACAACGAGATCAACTTGGCGCAGCCTGCATAAAACCTCTCACGCTCCCAAATCTGAGTTTTGTTCTGATTTATAACCAACTAATGAGCTTCGACTTTGCAAATTTTCAGGAAAAAATAAAACTACTTAGAGTGGGGAAAAAACATGGAGGATTGGTTCTACTGCAATCACATTCTGAAAGAGAAGAGGTTAGCTTATGCCATGGACCGACTCATTGGAGATGTTTACAAATGGTTATTGGATGATGTTTATGAACGCTGGTATTACAACAAGCCGACTATCACGACATGGAGAGATCTTAAGGAACTACTAAGGAATAAGTGTGATCCACAAGCACCAAACCGTGCTCCTAAATCCAATGCCAAAGTCCAAGGAACCACATCAACACGGAGCTTAACAATGGACCAAACAGAGAAAGTAACAAGGTACAATGACATGCTATCAAATTCAGAGCTCGTGAAGTGTCTTCCAGCCAATAAACAGAGTGGGGATGTCACCATAACCATCATGAACAAGGAAGCACCACCATAATTACTACAACAAGCTCTAAGCCAAGAATCGCGTAAAGAAGCAACAACACGAGCATTAGGAGGGTTTACTCAAACTGAAGCAGTTATTGTCCACAATAAATTACCTACAGCTTGTCACAGTGTTGAGACTAATGAGAAACCACCAGACGTTTTGCCGCCAGTGAATACCCGAGGTAATTATCTAGACTCTCAAAAACAAATGAGAGCTAACTTGCTTTCTCTTGGTGCAGATTGTACCATTTCGGTTTCAAAACCTTTTCAAGAAAAGAAGAATACTCTTGTACCATTGCCACCACATGAAGTATATCTTGACAAAACCAGACTCAAAGGTAAGCAGGAGCAAGGTAAGCAAGTGATATGCTCAAATTATCCCTAAGAGCTACTCTCTCAAATTAAGAGATCACGGTAGTACTTAGGGGTCGAATCCACAAAGACTCGGTGGTTTCACAATAGTCGTGTTCGCTTCAAATCCAGCTAAGCAGTAAGTAATATTGAAATAACAATTGCAGAAAATAAATAAAAGAGATGTAATCAATGGAGGAAAACGGCAGGTCTACGGAACTTCTCAGGAAATTAATCAAAGCAGATGAAACAACTGGTCAAGATCCAATTAAGAATCGTTCTAGAACTCGAATCACTAATGCATAGCTAACCAACTGTCGTTGCGAAAACTATCTATGACATAAACCTAAGAGACCAACTGTCGTTGCGAATCCTAAAGTTCAGACAAGCTTTAAGTATAAGTTCAATATGTTCACAAGTTATCTAAACAAACTGTCATTGCGAATATCTAACATGCTCACTAGGATTAGTTCAGATTCTAAATCATGCTGTCACGCCAATTTAATAACCTTATATCATATTTCTAGGTGATCAAGCTAAAAGAAGCATTAAGTATAATACTAGATGAAGAACTAACAAGTTTGAATCTTAACAGTGTCAAACCTAACAAATCATGAAATCCCTTGTGAGAATCCCTAAACCTAACTAGAGATCTACTCAGACATATCAAATGAAACACAAGACATAGCTGAAGTAGATATCATATAAAACTGAATCAAAAGTAGAATAGAAAACAAGGGTTCAAGATCTTCTCTCGGAAGTACAAGTAGCAAGAACAACCCCCAAGCAAAGAATTTTATATATTATAAAAGATGGGTTTACATTGCTTCCTTGAGTGCCACCTGTCCAGATTGTTTTTAAAAGAAAAAAAAAAAACAAAAACGTTTGGGCTTTATTATTAGCCCATTCAGATTAATATTTGTTAAGGATAATAATCCTTTACACTTTTACAGCTTTTAATTTTTCAACGAACCCTATTGTCTTCTTCCAAGCGTCGCTTCCCAAAAATAATACCCAAACGTTTCAATCGTTTGATGGCTATTTCATGGATATATAAACAGATACAAAAACTCTCAATCAAACTATTGGATTTCTCAAGTGTTTTTTTAACCAGATCTCCTATGGTACGCACTAACAAATCTTACTCAATGCTTGGAGAACTTCAAAGTGATCTCATAAATCAAGCAATCATTGTTCGCCTGATTCGAAAGTGGGAAGCATGCAATCGAAGGAAAGGAAGCCAATTGCTACGTCTAGATCTCTTGCTTCTAGATGAAACTGTAAGAATCATTGTCAATTTGGGAACGTTGAAGTTTTTCTTTTTAATTCCTCTCCCTTTTCAAAATTTCACCTTATCCTTTTCTTCTATCTTTGGAAGGGATGCTTAATAAAAGCTTCAGTCAATCATCGCCTCATCCGCTACTATAATAACATCTTTAAGGAAGGTTCTATCTACCATATTAGCAACTTTGCCTTGGATGAGAACAATGGGCGATTAAAATTGACAGATCATATGTTTTCTATTCAATTCACTCATCTTACAATTGCTTCCGAAGTATTGGATGATTTGCCTTCAATTGGAGACACATCATTCAGAATCCATAACTATGACACTTTGCTCATGTATGCGAATACAAACAAAATATTACCAGGTTAGTTGCATCTTTTTAATATATATGAATAAGAATTAAACTAATTTTTTAATTAGAGGTTTTATATTTTGTGAAATCATTTATGTTTCAGATGTGGTGGGCAGAATCACTTATGTGTGGGGATCGAAATTGCGTTGTATCGGCTCAAAACATAAGATAATGGCAAGATTAGTGCTACAAGAGTATGTATATTTTCAGAATCTTCATAAATGTTAAGGATTAATTAATTATTGTAGTCAAACGTAACCAAGTATAGCTTTTGTTAAGTATAGTATACTAAACAACTGCATATCTATTATTGGCAGAATTATGTTTAATATTCTTTCATTTAAATTGTAGTAAAACCAAAGTTCGTCTATCTATAAGGGATCATGTTGCTTCTGATTTTTGAGCAATGCTCCACGATATACAATGGAAGAAAAGGGTAGTCATCATAACAGCTGTTAATCCTAAATTATTTGCAGGTGAGGATCTGCTCTTTGTTACAAATTAAATATTGGTCTCATTAGACACTTACCATTTTTTCTGTCATAAAGGAGATCTTTACTTGAGCACTTCACCTGCTACAAGATTTTATGTAAGTGAGGATTTAGAGGACGTTGAAAAATTCCGGTAAGTACAATCTGTTTCTCTTTGCAACATCTTTCTTATCAAAAACCAATTTGTCTATAATAGTACACCATTTTTTCCAATATACAATTCATGTATAAATGATTTTGCCAGCCAACAAGTGGAAGAGGTTGATAATATTCCCTTGGAGAAACATGAACTGGACGAAGAAGGCAATGCAAATATAACGATTTCACAAATGTTATCTTTTCTCGATGTGGAGGAACCGCAGGTTTAATCAATCTTTTGATAAGTTACACTATATATTCCCTAACTTAATTTAACTTTGAAACTTATTTTAACTTTATCCCCAGGAAAAATACTTTCTTTGCTCGGCCAGAATAGTTGAAATTATCACTCGCAATGGATGGTATTACATCTCATGCTCCAAATGCTTCAACCGAATTAAAATTGAGGACCACAGAGTAACATGCTCATTTTGTTATGATACTAACTTTATTGGTGTTGTCAGGTTTTAATTTACTACTACTTTATACTTTCAAACTTTTACAACTTCTTTAGAAAAATATTGTACTCATGTTTGTCATCTCAGGTTCTGCATAGAAGTTATTGTTAATGATGAAACAGATCAAGCAAGATTTGTCATCGTTGATAAAGAAGTTAGAAAACTAACAAATTTGACGGCTGCAGATTTGATAACCTTTGAGGTATGTTATAGATAATACTTTCCTCACATTCATGTATATGTTATTTTACATTGACTGTTATACAAATTGATGTAGGGCACAAACTGTTATAATACCAAACAGAAAGAACTTCCTACATGCTTACAAGAACTTATAGGAAGAGAGTATATTTTCCAGTTACGCCTTACAAAGTATGACTTTAAAGCACCGCAGAAGATGATTTCCATAGTCGGCATAGTCGATGGACCAATCATATAGAAGGAAGCATCCATAACATTCCATCTGCACCCACTAAGTAGTTTACAAGTTGTAAAATACATTTTCCCTTTTGTTTAGTTTGTCACAAAAAAATACGTACCTCCTATCTCTATTTCGCTGTAATCTACATGAATCCTTTTAATATATATTCCCTTTGCTTTGTAAGTAATCAACGGAAAAGTTTAAAACATAAAATTATATAAAGCCAATATGAAAAAGTGCTGTTCACAAGTATTATATGTTGCTAATCAAATTAAAAATGTAATAAATTAGAGTCATTATGCTCTCGTATCAATGTCCAAACGATAACAAATTAACACAAGTGAACTGCCTCAAAGCGGTTATAATAATCTGCTTGCTTACTGAGATACATGACAATCGAATCGTTACTGTAATTATGGTTCTGTTTGGAAACCAAATCTAAAGCTCTCGAATTCAAAAGAAATAAATATTTAATATATGAAAGTTATTTGAAATAATGGTTCCAGTAAGACCAACATAGCCCTTGAAGATCCCCAAGTCAACACCACGAGACTCCGGAAAGTTCTTGCATACGTGAAGACCGACCCGGTAATAACGAATTGTGTAATTTTAAAAACTGAATTCTTATGTTTAAGTCTCACAGAATTATTCCAAACCCGAAACTATTTAAATTTCCTAAGTCTCTGTATTTAGCAAAACCAAATAAACTAATATATAGTGTAAGACACGAGTTGGGTCTCTTTTGTAAACTTCTGGAACTTCTGGGGCAAAACTGTAATCTTCAGAACTTGATAAATTCCGCATAAACGCCTGACGATGTGTGTCGAGCGACACCAATGGGTGGTGTTGATCGACACCATTGACCACTGGAAACATCGACTTCATCTTCTCAGCAACAAATGCTCCAAAATGCTCCAAAATGCTCCATAATCGTCCAAAAAGTTCCCAACGCATGTAAACCTGTAAAAGACTCGATAAAGACTCACAAGACACAATTAAGACTCGATAAAGTACTTATATCATGGCTTAAACCGGTAAAATCCACGATAACTCAACTCCCCCAGACTTAGCTTTCGCTTGCCCTCAAGCAAAATAGAAAACTAAACATGAGAAAGAAGTTTGAAACACACAGAAACTCATTTCGTCATAAGAGCACCACATTCACATTCACCTTAGTGATCCACTAAAAACTCTTACCTGAAAGGATCTAGACCACCATGTACTTCACCGTAGACGTTCACAGCGTTCCCGATTAAACCCACAATTTCACAGCATAGTCCATATTACCTTCACCGCTGGGTCTCATCTCTGATCCTGATGCCCAGATCCTTCTAGACTCTTTCACGTACAATACCAAAACAAAGACAACCTTATAGATATCTGTACTCTTTCTCTCCCCTAGACTTATTTTTTTTCTTATTATCTTTTTTTTTTTAACTTCTCTTTTTTTTTTTTTTTTTAATTCAGAGGTGTAGTGAATAATGAGGTCACGGGAAATTTTCATACCCCTCACTTCCACCTTTGCGTGATCATCTCAATCTCAAGTAAAATAACGATGTCACGGGTAATTTTCCTACCCTTTTACTCAAGACGAGAATCATATCACTACAAGAAAACCTACGTTTTACGATCACCAAATTCGTCACAAAACAGTCGCAAAGTTCCTAATTACGACTAATTAGGGACTCTTACCATTCGTCGCAAATTTCTTGTCGCAAATAAAACAAGTCGCAAAGCCGTCGCTAATTTGCAACTAATTTGTGACGCAAATTTATCGTCATATATTAGCGACTATCTTACAACTACATCACCGAGTCATACTTCAAGACAATTTAGTGACTAATAATATAACAGACTACTTTGTAACACACAGTTTGAGTCATATAGTCGTGACGATTTGGAAGTCACAGATTTGCGACGGGTTTAAGACTGTTTTGTAGTCGCAAAAGAGTCAACTATTAGTAACTAATATGTCACAGTTTTGATCTTTTAAAAGATCTATTTTATCGCAAATTGGTAACATTATAACAACTTATTTGCTACCAACCTAATTTGCAATTAAAAAAAAAAAGATAAATTCCGAATTCAATTTGTATTATACCCAAAAGCATTGTTTTCCAAAAGAACCAAACATAACATTCCGAAATCCATAAGAAAAACATACCAAATTAGTAGTTCCATGATGGAGAAGATGTAGTTTAAGATAAGGGAGAGAGTACATAGTTCTAAGATAAGGGAGATAGTACTCTAAGATAAGGAAGAGGATGATGAAGTGTTGGACAATGGTGAAGTGGCAGTTGCGTTGGCGGGTGGGTTGGGTGCTCGAGTGGCTGGTGTGTTGGGTGCTGTTGTGGCTGGTGGGTGATTAGCCATAAATTCTGCTAACCCGGGATTGTCCTTGGTTAAGTAGGAGACGATCATCTCCAAGCTTGAGATCCGACTTTGATCGTTTTGTTGCTGCTCACAAAGGTTTGAGATCTGACTTTGATCCTTGCGTTGCTGCTCACGTAGACGTTCAATCTCCAAGAGTGATGCTGAAGAAGTGCTTGCAGAGCATTCTTTTCTTTTTTTCCCTTTCTTGATCCTCTCAGCAAGTCGTCCAAGTCTGAAGAGGTTGCCCTTGTCATCTTTTTCAGTACACTAAAAGACCGAATAATTCACAAAACCAACATTACTAACAAGATTCATTCCTTATAACAATTCACAAATTAATTGAAAAAACAATAGTTTAGATTAAAAGTTGCCGACAGTAATTGTGAAACTGATGAGAAAGTAATAAAGGGATCATAGAGACAAAAACATATACTTTCTCTATTCTAGTTTCAGAACACAAGTTAAAAAATCATGACACACTAAAAGATCTTCATTGATTTAATCTTAAAATCAGTCAATCAACATCAAATATTTTATCCTAAGCTAATAATCGTGCTTACCAAAACAAAAATGTGCTCAGAAAGAAAGAGAACATAAATTAAAAATCAGACCAAACAAAAGAAAAGAAGATGGAAAAAAACATAAGAGAAACAAAGACATTCAAAAGCAGATAGCGAACAGCAAAGTATTCTAAAGTGTCACTCAAAATTATAAATCAAAACCAGATAATCAACATCAGCAAAACATAGTAAAATCCTATGGTAAGTAGAGGACGACAAAAACAAAATTACCTTAATAAAGATTTCATCTTTTTCTTGAATGGAGAGGGTTCGATGAGTTGAATTCTCTGAAGTTTCAAGACCATCAAAATTCATTTCAGCCATTACCTCTTCGATGTTCTTATCATAGGCGTCATATATTTGTTTGGCCTTTTGGTCAACAAAACTTCCATCCGCCCTTGTATGTGTTTTCATAAACACTTCTCCAAGGGATACCGGATGCCCCAATTCCTCCTCCTGTAATGATACAAACCATGTTAATAATGTGAAACGAAATAGTTAAAGTGAATGAAAAAAAAAAAAAAAAACACTTTACCATATCTTGTTGAACTTGCAAGAATGATTTTTGGCCGGATAAGTGTTTGTGAGCTCCAGCACCCCCACGGTCAGAGTTACGAGATTGTGATGCATTCTGGCTCTTTTCAATAGCTTCCTCAGTGTCCCAATGCTTCCACATTTCAGTCCAAACCGATTTGGGCATCCAAACTGGTATATCCCCTTTGCGCTTAGCTGCGCTAGCGATTCCTTTCATCCGTCTTACGCCGATCCTATTGAAATGTTCTTTCACAAGCTCTGTAATCCCACTATCCCAATTATACTTGCGATACACAATACAATATTGTAAGTATAAATGAGATGATTAGTATGTAACTATAAAACAACAAAAAACTGAAGTAAATATTACCGCAAATGTTCTAAAAAATCTTTCTCGAATGGGAATAGGAGTCTCGCTCCAGTTAAAGTAAGGACCATCAAACTTCTTCCGAAATAGGCCACAAATGACTCAAGTCAGTTTTTCTTTGTCCCGGTCAAACCTATAACATGAAAATCAAAAGTGGTTAAGAAATAAAAGAGATGTGAGAGACGAACGAAATTCAGAGAGTTAAGCAAAATAAAGTAATCAAACCCGATTGAACAATCAATTGACCAAAATAATAATCAAATGAAAGTAAAATACTATATTCCAACCAGATTAAATAATGAATGACTCAGCTATACTTTCATTGTCATTTTTTCAGCAACTCTGTCGTTTTGAGAAGTCTCTGCATTGTTTAGTGTCCCTTATAGTCCATATCTATATACCTCCGTGAAGAGTGAAAACATGTTACTAAAATCAAAATCAACTCATGTTCATCGCATATAAGTAATATAGCCAATCTTACCAAGGTGTATATTAAATCTTTCAGCAAGCAACAATTCAGAAAAGTAAATGCATTTTGAAAATTAACAATCTCATAGAACAAAATCTTATTGATTGACCAAAATACAATAATCAACTGGAGAACAAATATACTTTCAATAATCAAACGAAAGCAAAAGACAATAATCTAACCAGATAGAACAATCAATTGACCAAAAGACAACAATCAAACCCAGAAAAATACAAAAATCAAACCAAATCAAGCGTATGATAAGACAAAAAGTAATAAGTTGCATACCATGTAGACTCAACGTCGGGGATAGGATACTGACTCAATAGAGGTAGATTATGTCGGCCAGGTAGAGCTAGCATATCATCTAGCAACTGTTCGAAGTCTTGATGTTCGGGAGGAAGGGGCGGTTGATGCTCTGGAATCTCAGGAGGCGCCGGTGGTTGCTGTGGAATCTGAGCAGCCAGAGCATGGGTCTGTCGAATATGAGCAGCCGGAGCATGGGTCTGCGGAATCTGAGCAGTCGGAGCATGGGTCTGAGGAGGAGGTGGTTGAGCGGCTTGTGACCGTGAGTGAGAAGGACGCTGCGTCGACGCCGGGTATTGAGATGGAAGAGTTGTTGATGATGGTTGGGAAACAGATGGTCTTGCGGCCGAGGAAGGGTTGGAGGAGTGAGAAGATGCCCCACCGCCGGCGTTAATTTTGACGCCTCCGGCAGATTTAGTTACAGGAAGGATGACTCGCGCACCTCCGGCGGTTCTACGACCGCGACCCCTACTCGATTTACCCTTTGCAGCCATTATTGCTGTAAGAACTGATGATTTTGAAGGTGATTTCGAGATGAAAAGCTTCGTCGCCGATAAAGAGATGAAAAGGTTCGGTGAGAGAGATGAAAAATCTCAAAGTTTCTAGAGAAATCTGAAAAAGAGAGAGGGTAAAAAAAGATTTAGTAATTAATTCGGTCACAATTTAGTGGGGAAAATAAAGAAGGTGGGAAATTTATTTACTAATTACCGCCGAAATTTTCACCAAAATTTTCATAATATTTCGAGGGGTCACAAAATTGTCACAAACTAAGTTAATAGCAAATTGGTCACAAAAGAGCGACCGTAGTAGTAAATTCGTCGCAAAATGTAACAAATTTGTGACAAAAATAACGAGTCACAAACGTGTTCATATGAATTTTTAAACTTAAGAGCCAAACAAATTAGTTGTAGACTATTACCATCACTTACATAACAATACTAAACATAATCAAATCAGTTTTAATGTGTATAAACATTAAATGGAAATATATTAAGAAATTTGAAAACTATAAGTTAATATTACATAAGTGTTTATATGATGTTTAGAAGATTTGTGTATACTATAGACAAATCAAAGTTTTTTTGGTTGAAAAATGATTCACTATAATTTATAGTAGTTCAGTAACATGTAGAAACTTACAACTTAACATATTGATAATTCTCTATTAATAAATCTCTAAATCAAATATTGTGGGTCGCTAAATAGAATCAAAACCGTCACAATTTCAGGTGGTCGTCGCAGATTAATCACATATACGTCGGTAATTTGTGACTCTTTTTTAACCGTCCTTAAAATTAGTCACAATTTCAGGTGGCCGTCACAAATTAATCACATATACGTCGGTCATTTGTGACTCTTTTTTAACCGTCCTTATAATTAGTCACAACTTCAGGTGTTTTGTAGCAAAATGGTAATATAACGGTGAAGATATTAGCAAATTCGTTGCATGATATTTTTATTACAAAGATTTAAAATCCTAAGAAATATTATTCAAATTCCTCATCTTCATCATCTGAAGAGGATAAATTACAAAGAAATTCATCTTCTGCTTCTGCGTCTTCGATTTCAAAATCAATTTCTTCTGTAGGATTATTTCCGTCTACCAAACTATCAATGATGATTTCTTCAATCGTACCCATCATTCCATCATCATCAGTTTGCTGTAATATAACAAGCTCTTTTTCGTTAAACTCTCCTTGAACAGCATGCCTTGGATTGACTTTGAGAACTGTGAGCCAAACTTTTCGAGGTCGTTTAGTGCAAGGGTATGAAAGATAACAAACTTGATCAGCTTAAAAAAAAAAATTAGAAGTATATATATTCATATATACACACATACATATTTTGTTAAAACGAAAAAATACCTAAAATGAATGGTTCGTAATTTTGATATCTCCTTGAGGAGAGAACGTCAACAATGCCTCCATCTTGCTTTCGAGTGCCTTTGCCAATTTTTGGGTCATACCATTCACAATAGAAAAGTGTTGAAACGACCGCCCTCGTTTTTTTTTTTTTTTTTAAATTAATTAATATTCCCATAAATATTAATTATTTCCCCAATCAATTAATATTCAACTATTCATGAATAATAATCAATCACTCCAACAATAAAATACGTTCACAAAAAAACACCATAATTAACTGTAAGTAATTTATTCAACTTTATAATAAAACACTTAAACAAACAACCGAGTTCTTAGATCATCCCCTCTTCCTCGCCTTGATTCCACGGTCACACTCTTTCTTTTTCTGCATCAAATAAAAGAGATGCATAAGTATTTCAACAAATACTTAGTGAGGCAATCCTCCCATCTACAAGCTATACCCGCAAACGATTAAAATTATTCAATGTATTAAACACGAAAATACCGACAATAAATTAACCATCTCAAGAAACACTCGATCTAGATCTCCCATGAGATCTTACGGCCTATATTCATGAAAACACATCAAACAATTAAACCGTTCAGATAAGCTTATGGTCATGCACTCACCTTAGTCAAACACAGAAATTTCCGTGATAAAATTATGCAATTTCCCAAAACTTCCTGGGATGAATACACCCTAAATTTCCCAACGCGAGACCTAAAAATATTAAAATAATAAAACTTAATATAATTAAAAAAAAACATAACTAAAGTCATCTTCTTCGTAGAAACTCTGCAACAACGTGACGACAACACCGTTAATGGCGTTCACCACCACCGATCACACCGTCAAGCTTCAACTCCACCGCACAGCAAGCTCCCACACAACGACGACTTGACACGCAAGGCTCCGATCACCCAACGAACCTCCATAAGACTCGATGACAACAACAACACCGATCACGACGTCACCGGCGTTCACCTCCGCCATCGTTCACGATCCTAACCTTGAGATGGCCACACGATCCAACGCTAATACGTCACCGACACCACACACCGACTACTCCTCATCA
This sequence comes from Barbarea vulgaris, assembly GCA_963667165.1. Classification (NCBI taxonomy): domain Eukaryota; kingdom Viridiplantae; phylum Streptophyta; class Magnoliopsida; order Brassicales; family Brassicaceae; genus Barbarea; species Barbarea vulgaris. Next base: position 8,119,874 of record OY763891.1, read on the forward strand.
AACTCGATGACACACCGATCGACTCCAACATCGTTCAACTTCCAGCATCAAAACGCGACAGTTCCGAACCCACCATGAAACAAAGAAGTAGAAGAGATGCTTACCACATGAAGATGAGAGTGGGAGAGAGAGAGAGATTTGACTCCGACAAGACGATCCGAAAATGGCAATCACACCACCACTACTCGGCAACCCTTTTTTTTTGTTTCTCTCCTTCTCGACACCAAACCTCTTCTATCGTTTCTCTCTTTGCCAAAAGCTACTAACCACTCAACTCTCTCTTTTTTTTTTCTTTCTGCAGATGTAGGTGTCGGAAATTTCTGCAGAAGAAAAGGAGTGGGTGGCTTAGTGGAGAAGGTAGTGGAGAGGTAGCCTTTAATGGCTAGAGTGGAGAAGGTGGAGAAAATGGGAGGCTGCTGGTGGAAAAATAAAGGATGCAGAGTCCTTTTTTTTTAATTTTATTTGTAGACTAGTCCATAAACTCCCAAAAGTCTACAAACCGTGCTCAAGCTTCCAAATCGATCCCGAACACCCCTACGGGGAAAAAAATGCGGTGTAACTTCCAAATTACTCCAAAAATTCTCGGAAATATTTCCCAGAGATTCTCCGCATAAATCCCGGATGTAATTCCGAAAATTCCATTTTCGGAACACGGGCGTTACAATTCTCCCCCACTAACATAGATTCGTCCTCGAATCTAACGCCACAGTCCATCCCCAATGGACTCAAACACACATATTATAACACAGTGGTCACACTTGACCATACTGGCCACACAACCAGTCACGAGATCAAACACTATTGACCCCTAAGGTCTACATTCAGTCACTAGCTTAAGACTCCGGTCATAGATCATTGCTCATAGTTCAAGCTTATATCACTCCACTCTAAGATACCAAGTCCTAAGAGTTCTAGACATCAATACCACTCCGCTCTCAGGCCACAAAGTCCTTATGAGCTCTCGGTATCCAATTCATGCCACTCCACTCTGGCACTATAGCCTTACGAGTTCTCGGTCATTACGTACCACTCCACTCTGGCTATACACCTTACGAGTTCTCGGCATCGCACTCATACCACTCCACTCTGGCTAGTCTAACCTTACGGGTTCTCGGTATCACATAACACTCCACCCTGGGCTATATTCCTTACGAGTTCTAGGTATCACACTCATACCACTCAACTCTGGGTAGTATAACCTTACGAGTTCTTGGTAATCACATACCACTCCACTCTGGGCTATATACCTTGCGAGTTCTGGATATCACACTCATACCCCTCAACTCTGGGAAGTATATCCTTACGGGTTCTCGATATCTCATACCACGTCACCCTGAGCTATATACCTTTCGAGTTCTGGGTATCAAAGGAACTATCCATCCTCCCAAGAGTTGTACAGGACCAACCGTCCTTTGAGCATCCATGACCCACAATATGTCTATAAGCACTTCCGACTGAAACTACCTCCCGTGATCCGCATACGACCTTGCAAGGTAATACCGGCATCACACACATTCCAAACCCGGAATATCATCTTTTCCATAACCACTACTCAGGTTATCTCACAACATACCCCGTCACTCAGGGTACCCACATAATCTTTTCCGATTATTACTCAAGTTTTTAATTCCCCATAAAAACTCTTTTCAGAACCTCATGTTCACTTAAAAGCTCATGCCAGCACTGGCCATCAACAATAAGAACTACTCATCTTATCAACGAGAAGAAACATAATGTATTAATCGTTTACTACACCAAAACGAATACATAATGGTCAGCAACAATAACTTGAAACTGGGAACCATCGATGAAAGCTCAAGCATTTGATTGCTTCTCGAACCACTTCTTAAACCTTGCTTTCATCCTCGCCTCTGGTTCCCAAGTCTCTTCCTCAACCCCATCACAATCCCACAAGACCCTTATCATCGGAACTTTCTTCCTACGATCCTGCTTGACTCTCTTCTCGAGGATCCTTACTGGTCTTGCATATAAGGTCATATTAAGCTGAAGATCTGACGGAATCTTAGCTAAAACATCATCATCCTTATGCAAGCACTTCTTCAGCATTGACACATGGAAGACCTTGTGAAATGCTCGCATAACCTCGGGTAACTCCAACCGATACGCAACCGGTCCAACCCGCTCAACAATCCTGAACGGTCCCATATACCTCGGACTCAACTTAGTCTCCGTAATGGACCTATTAGGACCCCGCAACATAGCCATCTTGAGATACACACTATCTCCCACCTCAAACTCGAGGTCTTTCCTCCTCTTATCGGCATAACTCTTTTGCCGATCCTGCACTTCTTTCATGTTCAACTTCAAAACCTGGATCTTCTCCGTAGTTTCCTGAACAAAATCTGCACCAAACATGCTCATCTCCCCCCACTTGGGTCCAGCATAATGGTGTACGACATGGCCTCCCATACAGTGCCTCATATGGAGCCATCCCGATACTCGCCTGGTAGCTATTATTATAAGCAAACTCTACCAAGTTCAGGTGGTCCACCCAATGACCTCCCCAGTCAAGCACACACATCCTCAGCAAATCCTCGAGAGTCAGGATGGTCCTCTCGGACTGTCCATCTGTCTGAGGATGATAGGCCGTACTCATGTGTACCTTGGTACCCATCTCAGCCTGAAAAAGCCTTCCAAAACATCGAAGTGAACTCGGAATCACGGTCCGAGACTATACTCACAGGTACCCCATGAAGCCTCACAATCTCATTGACATACTTCTTAGCCAATACCGCAGCTCCATCGGTCTTCTTAATGGCCAATAAATGTGCTGACTTGGTCAAACGATCAACAATGACCCAAATAGCATCCTTGGTCCGAGAGACGGGCAAGCCGACCACGAAATCCATCGTGATCATATCCCACTTCCACTCTGGAATGGGAAAACTCCGCAACAACCCGCTCAGAACCTGATGCTCAGCCTTCACTATCTGGCACACATCGCAAGCCGTGACCCAGTTAGCCACATCTTTCTTCATCCCAACCCAATGATAATACCTTTTTAAGTACCGGTACATCTTGGTCGCTCCTGGATGAATCGAAAACATACTCGCATGGGCCTCACTCAGGATCTCTCGTCTCAGATCCTCATCCTTGGGTACACATACCCGCCCATGCACCAGAATAGTCCCATTCGCTCCATCGTGATCATATCCCACTTCCACTCTGGAATGGGAAAACTCCGCAACAACCCGCTCAGAACCTGATGCTCAGCCTTCACTATCTGGCACACATCGCAAGCCGTGACCCAGTTAGCCACATCTTTCTTCATCCCAACCCAATGATAATACCTTTTTAAGTACCGGTACATCTTGGTCGCTCCTGGATGAATCGAAAACATACTCGCATGGGCCTCACTCAGGATCTCTCGTCTCAGATCCTCATCCTTGGGTACACATACCCGCCCATGCACCAGAATAGTCCCATTCGCAGAGACCTGATATTCTGATCCCTCATCCCCGGAAGCCTTAATCAGACCTTCATCTTTTTCCTGAGCCATCCGAACCCTACTCAAAAGATCAGCCTGATTCGCTGCTTCCAAGCCTAACGGTTCCTGAGATGTAGCACACAACCTCAACGTGCTAACCTCGCTTACCAAGGACTCCATGTCCCGATCACTAGCCGAAGCTACCCGCTTGCGACTCAACGCATCTGCAACTAAATTTGCCTTTCCAGGATGGTAGGCTATCTCCAGATCATAATCTGCCACTAACTCCATCCAACGCCTCTGCCTCACAACCTTGCTCGATCAACCTCTCAGCCTGAATAGCTGAAACCACTATGCTCCCAGAAACCGGTCTCACTCCCTGATAAACCAGCTTCTTTTCCGTACGCTCAAAAACAACTCGGCCTCTATGACAGTCGAGATGAGCCTTGAACTATCCAAGCCAGTCCATGCCCAAAATGACATCATACAGCTCCACCGGACACACAATCAGGTCAGCCGGCATCAACTCTCCAACAATAAGAATGTCAATGCCCTTGGCACAACCCTGCATCCCCAGCAAACGACCCCCAGCAACTCTCACAACTTCCAAATGATCATCAGAAACCTCCAGGATCCCACTCTTAGACACCCAACTCGGTGTAACAAAACTGTGAGATGCTCCAGAGTCGAATAACACATGAGCCTCTACCCCAGCTACGCTTAAGGTCCCTACGCAAACATTAAACTAAGACGGCCACACACGAGCACACATAAAGAATAATAACACTTACAAGAACAACAACTAGATAGAAAAAGAACTAACCAGTGATCGGTTTGCTGCAGCTCGCTCCACCTGCCCCGCGTCTAAAGCATAGACCCGAGGTGCTACTGCGGCCCGCTTCGACGGTGGTGCCTCAATCCTTGGTGCCTGCTGTATTAACTTCGGGCAACTTGTCTTGACGTGCCCTGGTTCCTTGCAGTGATAGCAAACCCGCTCGTTCGCCTTGGTGCAATCCGCAATACGGTGATCAGGACTACCACACCGGAAGCACCGATACCCTGCACCAACAGTCTTGGAAGTTCCCTCCCACTTCCTCTTCTGCCCCTGGTCACCGCCAGACCTGCCCCCCTTGCTTGGAGCAGAACTCTGAGGCATTTTCTAAAACCCAGAACCCGCAACCTGCACTCTAGACTCCTGCTTCATGCCCTCCTCAATCAAGGCTGCCCGCTCAACCAACTCAACCACGGAAGCATAACTGTGAACTATGCAGTGGTTCCTCAGCTCCAACCGCATACCCAGCAGAAACCTGCGCACCTGAGTTCTCTCATCATCAAGACCCCTGCCAGCATACCTCTTGAGCCGATTAAACTCGGTCTCATACTCCCAGACAGACCTGCTCCCCTGTGACAAGTCTAAGAACTCGCCCTCCAACCGGTCCAAAGCCTCCTGCAGAAAATATTTGAGGTCGAACTCCTCACGGAACTCTCCCCAAGTCAACACCGCAGCCCCCCTCCGCCAGGTCAACTCGATACTCCTCAGGGCATCGGATAGAATGGAAGTTCCTCTCCAGCCTGGACCTCTACTCGTCTGCCTCAACCGTCTTGGCACCACCAGCAAAGTAATTGGTGGCTAAACTCTGCAAATGCTCCATCACCCTGAGATAGGATGGAACAACCGGTTCAACAACAGCATCCGGAACCCTCGGAACAACTCCTCCTGGCAGAACATCAGCCCCATGTGGCGCCACCGGAGCAGGAGCCGGTACCGCAGCCGGAAACCGCTCCAAAAGTTGGGCCAACATCCCAAGTACAGTCCCCATCGGGTTTGGATCTGCCATCTGCGGAGCAACTCCATGTGCCAGTACAGCATGGCCAGCAACAAATCCAGCCTGATCAACCCCTATGGGATACTCCACTTCCACCTGCTCCACCGTGACACTCTGCGCCACACTTCCCTCGGGAACCACCTCTGCCCTGCCAGTCCTACCAGCTCTGCCCCCTCGGCCAACACGGCCTCCTCGGCCAGCTCGGCCAGCTCGGCCACCACGACCACCTCTGTGAGGCCTACCAAATCTTCCAGAATCAACCATCCTTAAGAAACAACAGCAACGGATTAATAAATTTTACTACAAAATAATTAACCAACAACACAACAAGCGAGTCTTACCATGGAACCGTTATCGGCTGGGAAGATGACATAACCCAACACCCCATAACAAACAACTACACAACACAGCAGGAAATCTAACAGTCCTAGAAACAACTCTGCTCTGATACCAAATTGAAACGACCGCCCTCGTTTTTTTTTTTTAAATTAATTAATATTCCCATAAATATTAATTATTTCTCCAATTAATTAATATTCAACTATTCATGAATAATAATCAATCACTCCAACAATAAAATACGTTCACAAAAAAACACCATAATTAACTGCAAGTAATTTATTCAACTTTATAATTAAACACTTAAACAAACAACCGAGTTCTTAGATCATCCCCTCTTCCTCGCCTTGATTCCACGGTCACACTCTTTCTTTTTCTGCATCAAATAAAAGTGATGCATAAGTATTTCAACAAATACTTAGTGAGCCAATCCTCCCATCTACAAGCTATATCCGCAAACGATTAAAATTATTCAATGTATTAAACACGAAAATACCGATAATAAATTAACCATCTCAAGAAACACTCGATCTAGATCTCCCATGAGATCTTACGGCCTATATTCAAGAAAACACATCAAACAATTAAACTGTTCAGATAAGCTTATGGTCATGCACTCACCTTAGTCACACACAGAAATTTCCGTGAAAAAATTATGCAATTTCCCAAAACTTTCCGGGATGAATACACCCTAAATTTCCCAACGCGAGACCTAAAAATATTAAAATAATAAAACTTAATATAATAAAAAAAACATAACTAAAGTCATCTTCTTCGTAGAAACTCTGCAACAACGTGACGACAACACCGTTAATGGCGTTCACCAACACAGATCACACCCTCAAGCTTCAACTCCACCGCACAGCAAGCTCCCACACAACGACGACTTGACACGCAAGGCTCCGATCACCCAACGAACCTCCATAAGACTCGATGACAACAACAACACCGATCACGACGTCACCGGCGTTCACCTCCGCCATCGTTCACGATCCTAACCTTGGGATGGCCACACGATCCAACGCTAATACGTCACCAACACCACACACCGACTACTCCTCATCAAACTCGATGACACACCGATCGACTCCAACATTGTTCAACTTCCAGCATCAAAACGCGACAGTTCCGAACCCACCATGAAACAAAGAAGTAGAAGAGATGCTTACCACATGAAGATGAGAGTGGGAGAGAGAGAGATTTGACTCCGACAAGACGATCCAACAATGGCAATCACACCACCACTACTCGGCATCCCCTTTTTTTTGTTTCTCTCCTTCTCGACACCAAACCTCTTCTATCGTTTCTCTCTTTGCCAAAAGCTACTAACCACTCAACTCTCTCTTTTTTTTTTCTTTCTGCAGATGGAGGTGTCGGCAATTTCTGCAGAAGAAAAGGAGTGGGTGGCTTAGTGGAGAAGGTAGTGGAGAGGTAGCCTTTAATGGCTAGAGTGGAGAAGGTGGGGAAAATGGGAGGCTGCTGGTGGAAAAAAAAAGGATGCAGAGTCCTTTTTTTAAATTTTATTTGTAGACTAGTCCTTAAACTCCCAAAAGCCTACAAACCGTGCTCAAGCTTCCAAATCGATCCCGAACACCCCCTACGGGAAAAAATGCGGTGTAACTTCCAAATTACTCCAAAAATTCTCGGAAATATTTCCCAGAGATTCTCCGCATAGATCCCGGATGTAATTCCGAAAATTCCATTTTCGGGACACGGGCGTTACAAGTGTAATCTTTAAATTCACAAATCCTGGATACTGGAGCTCTATGATATTTTCCACGGTCCCATAAAAATCATCCTCGTTAGATGCTTCTGAATAATTTTGTCCTCGGACACATACCCCATAATTCATGGTTTTTTTCGTGAGCCCGTGATCCCGCGTGTGAAACAAATAACCTCTTGTAAAATACATGGGCCAAGACTTTACTTTATTTTCAGGACCTTCCACTAGTTCATGAACCCAAAGAGGGAAACTTTCTTGATTTGTGCTCACCTGCCCATATATAAGTATAAGAATATTAATATTCATTAGGTGGACAACAAAATGCATACATATTGGCGAACCCATGTATGCAAATTTTCATCTCTTTTTGTTGTCACCTCATCATCAGATAGTTCTGGACATTGAAATCGAATTTCTGCGTCCAACAAGCTGTTTTTTTGCCAACAATAAGATAGATATATTTTTAAAAAATATTTTTTAAAAATGATAAATTTACAGTCACCTACATCAATTGCAAAATACCTCTCAAGTTGCCGAAAATAGTCACAATTGCGCAAAACATATGCATGTGCACATTTATAATCTTTCTCTTTTAACCAAAATTCAGTACTTTTGCCACTTGGACGACCTACTTGAGTGAATATATCCGGAACCGGTTTAGGATATACTGGTACTTCACCTTCATCATATCTTTTTGACCTGAAAATTTATATTTTTAGCACTTCGTATTTGACGCAAAAATTGAAATTACTTAATTACTAATTAAGTTTTACCTTCTTCTTCTTGCTGTCGAAATGTGCGAAGCAAAGTAATGTTCTCAGAAATAAGATATCTCATCATTTATGTATGATTGAATTATTGATCCCGCTGGATATCTTTTGTTCTTCGCCTTGCCTTTTAAATGTTTAAAAAACCTTTCGAAAGGATATATCCACCTATATTGCACTGGACCGCCAAGCTCCGCTTCGTAAGGTAGGTGTATAGGTAGGTGCTCCATAACATCGAATAAAGAAGGTGGGAATATTTTTTCCAAATTACACAAAATCATGACAATGTTATCCTTGAGAATTGTGAGGCGGGATTGCTCCAATGATCTACAACTTAAGTCACGAAAAAATGCTCCAATCCCTACAATAATAAAATATTATATTGTTATTTATACCACTATATAATATTAATAAAATAAAAAAACATATAAGAAAACTAATTTATGTATATACCTGATAAATGCAAGATGCACGTTACGAGGTAGAAGTTCTGCAAAGACAAACGGAAGCAATCGTTCCATAAATACATGGCAGTCGTGACTTTTCATTCCCGAGAACTTTCCACCATTGATGTCTGCACAAGAAGCTAAATCTGCAACATACCCGTCTGGGAATCTAACTGAATGTTTGACCCACTCTAGTAAGCATTCTTTCGCTTTTGAAGTCAATCTCCAAATAGGAAATGGAGCTCTCCCTCGCTCATCTACATGCAAATCTTTTCGAGAACAGAATTTTGCAACATCTAATCTTGACTTCACTGTATCTTTTGATCTGTCTTTGACATTCATAACAGTATACATGATGTTATCGAAAAAATTCTTCTCGATATGCATCACATCAAGATTGTGTCTAAGCGTTAGATCGGTCCAGTACGGTAGCTCCCAAAATATGCTTTCTTTATGCCAGTTATGCCAATTTCAATAACCGTCCATTTTTTCTTCATGACCATTTCCGCCGCATTCAGATGTTTTAGGTGGTCCGACTTGCCTTATACGCTCAAATAAAACTTCTTCACCGGTCAGAGATGGAGGGGGATAGTCATTCAGTACGTGCTTTCTCTTCAAAAAGTTTACTTTATTCTTCCGTAACGGATGCTTTATAGGAAGAAATCTCCTGTGATAATCAAACCAACATGTCTTCCTACCAGCTGGCAATTGAAAAAATTTGGTATCATCCATACAAATAGGACACGATAATCTTCCATGTGTCGTCCATCCCGACAACATACCATATGCCGGAAAATCGCTTATAGTCCACAAAAGTACAGCTTTCATGTTGAAATTTTGATCAAATGACACATCATATGCCCCAACTCCGTTATACCATAGCTCTTTTAACTCGTCGATCAGTGGTTGGAGGAAAACATCAAGACTGGCTCGTGGATGATTAGGTCCTGAATTCAGAATCGTTAGAAACAAATACTCACTTTTCATGCACATATCTGGAGGTAAGTTGTATGGAGTCATGATCACAGGCCACAACGAATGATTTTTTGACATACCAAAAGGGTTTAAACCGTCTGTACATAATCCAAGATAAACGTTGCGCGTTCTTGTGCAAATGTAGGATGCAACTGTTGAAAATTCTTCCACTCTGCCGCATCAGATGGATGACACATTACTCCTTCGACTGAGTCATGTTCAGCATGCCATCTCATCGATGATGCAGTCTTCTCTGATTGGTACATTCTCTTCAATCTGGCAGTAATAGGTAAATACCACATACGACTGAATGGTATTTTGGTGCGTCCCTCACTAGCCTTATATCTTGGTTTTCCACAGAACTTTCAATGCTCCAAACTCTCATCTTCTTTCCAGAAGAGCATACAATTATCTATACATACATCAAATGTATAGTACGGCAATCCTAGCTTTCGCATCAAACTTTCTGTCTCATAGTATGATCCAGTTGCCTGATTATCCTCCGGTAAGTACTCCGTAAATAATTCAGCCCATGAGTCAACACAGCTTTCAGCCAAATTATGGTCTGCCTTAATGTTCATGAACCGGGCAGCCAATGATAACTTTGATTGACCTTCACGACAACCATTATAAAGTTAAGTATTTGCAGCCTCTAACATATTATAAAACCTTTTTGCCTCATTCGTAGGTGCTTCATGAACATGATCATTTCCATGTTCCTGTTCATGATACTCGTTAAATAGTGTAGAACCATGAAATGCATCATTCACCATCCCAACATATACATTCCCATCATCAAATCCTATGGGTTGACTACCACTAGTATAATCTGTATTAGCATACTGACTACTTGTTCCTGCCCCAACCACATCATAATCTTCACCATGATCAGACCATACATAATATCCTGGCATAAATCCTCTACTATGCAAATGATTCGAAATTTTCCTTCTATTCAAGAATTTTTCATTTTGACATATTACACAAGGACAATCAAATTTACCTCCACTGCTCTGAGCGATAGGCTGACTATTTGCAAAATTCATGAATTGTTCCACCCCCTCCAAAAATTCTCTAGAAAGATGGTTTGTCCGTGGATCGATTCTGTTATACATCCATTCTCGTGATGAATTCCACATCGAATTTTTTTTGTCGCTCTCATTTTTTTTTCTTTGTGACTATGGTTTTTTTTTACTCTCGTTTTTTTTTTCTTTATGACTTTTGGGTTTTTTTTTTACTCTAGTTTCTTTTCTTTGTGATCCTCATTTTTTTTTGTAGCTCTCTACATTTGGAGACAAATGGGGTGAGAATGATGTAGCTCATATAGACAAAATGAATGTGACTCATTTCCGACTTCCGCAAAAACAGTCACAAATTACCACTCTTTTGCCACTATTTTACGATAATTTTGTGACGACAAGAAATTATCGCAAATGTTAGGTACTTACCTAAATTTCATATTTTCACGTTTTTACCAACTTTACTTACTGACGAATTTATAACGAAACTGTGACAATATAGTAGAGTTGCAAATATGTCACAAATTAAAGACGACTTTGCGACGCCAGTTTTCTGACTAAAAGTAAAGTGACTAAATCGTCTTTATTTGTGACAATTTAGCGACTTCGCTTATAGATTCAAATATTCGTTGGAAAACTGTCGCTAATTTAAGACTAGTTAGCGACTAATTTTTTTCGTCGTAAATTTGTGACTATCTAGCCTCTAATATATTAGTAGTCTTTCATTAGTCGCAATAAAATCATAGAATCGTCACTAATTTTGCGACGAAGAAAAGAGTCACAAAAGTTAGTCACAAATTGCAGGTTTTCTTGTAGTGTATCATCTTTTCTGCTTTTTTATTTTTTTTCTTTGGGATAAGGGAGAGGAGTACCGCTTTTATTGGTGTTTACAGAAGTTGTCTTGTTGAGTATGAACGATGAGTCAAGCCCCAGAATACCTGTCACATTGATGAGGTAAAAGGAACTAACAGAAATTGGCTCGGTTGTTTGTGGATTTCTGCTGGAAATATGGGCGTCTCAAGTCCACCATTAAGCCTTTGGTTTTTTCCATTAGTCTCAGATGCCTAACAAGCTTGAATCAAATGGCCACTTAAGTTCCTGCAAAATGTGATGGTTCCTCGAAAAATCATAGTTTCATGGACTGGTTTTGACTCAATAAAAAGGGACTCAACTGACTCGATAGACTCATAAGAAAACAAAAGACGGAGTTAGTAACTACCTCCCCCAGACTTGAAAAACACTGTCCCCAGTGGTGCCAAACCAGAGATTGGTAACATAAGATAAAATCGAAACAAAATTAGAACCAGAATTATAAAGACTTATCCGTGGATGGGTGTTGGTGTCAATCGACACCGACACCAATCGCTGGTGTCAATCGACACCAGAGTCGTGATCAGAGGGTGATGTTCGGGTGACAGGTGGGAAGTTTCCCCTCGCGGATGTCTTCTTGGTATCGAGACTCAACCCCCAAGGGTGGGTCTTCGTTGCGAGCCCTAATTCCAAGCTTGTGATGCGACTTCCAAGTCCCGTGACGCTTCGTTCAATTGTATCAATCTTCTCATGGATCGTTTTCATGCTTAGTTATTGTATCTCCATGTATTCCTCCATAATGTTCTCAAACCGTTCTTCTTGGCTACTCAACCTGGAACGAGCATTATCTTTTGCTTGGAAAATTTGATGTGGGAGACGTACCTTGCGGTGGTGTCCAGGAGATTGTCGTTGATTAGGAATGACATGAGCTTCCCTGAGGTTCTCGTCCCTTGTCCCCTCGGCGGGTAGATCATCAAGCTCAGCATCTTCTCTGGAATGATCTTCTAAGTGATTTTCAATAGCTCGTTTCTCATAGTAGTCTTCATCGTGATCCATTGGACAGTCTTTTTCACTAGGCGATTCCGGCGTTGCGGGTTGATGATGCGTGTGTTATTTTGCTTCAGTCTTTTACCTCAAAGACCACACGACTACTGTAAGTGCACAGTAAAACGTATGTAGTACTTAAGGATCGAATCCCACTGAGACTTGTAAAGCACATTACGAATTTTATGGAGAGGAGTATGGCTAAGACAATAAGAGGGTTTTGTTTTGGGGTTTTTGTAACAATTGCAATAACAAAATAAAAGCTAAATAAAATAATGTAAATATAAATAAACAAAACGTCGGGCCTCACGGAATTCTTAGGGTATCATGGATCGAATATAAGCTAAGATATTAAACTAGGAACTAAACTACTATGCATGTTCATGAACTATGAAACACAAGAGAATAAGAAATACGCGGATATCAATATCTAATACCTAAAGTCTATATACTTCGTTACTGAACTCACGCAGGCAACGACGCATACATCCTAGCATTAAGATCAAGTTCAATGATAGTTCGTAAAGCCCTATAACTCAACTCACGCAGGTTATAACACAATACTCGTCTAAGCTAGTGCAAGCGAGAATACAATACTTTTGATGCTATAAAACGCCTAGGATCAATCACTAGTTAATTACTTTAGCAATATGCATTAAGAACAAGCCTAGAACGAAGACAAAAAATGAATAATTCCGGATCTAACAACCTAACAAATCGACGATATGAATCCCCTTTGAATCCCTTAAAACCCAACAAGTAAAGTACTCACACTTACTCAAGCAAATCAAAGCCATGGATAATAGATTGAATAAACTTATAAGTATGAGAAAAGGGTTTAGAAATCTGATCTGAGGTACAGAGGAGATGTATCTTCTTCCTTAAACAAGTAGAGAACAAAGACTAGAGAGAAGAGATGAGAGGAGAAGAGAGGCGGCGAATTGAAAGAATTGGTGCGGCGGCAAGAAGAGCTTCAACGGTGGTGAGGCTTCTCCTTAAGGTTCTCAGATATCTCTGAGTGTATCAGGCTGAGGCAAACGAAATCTTCTTAGGGTTGTGAAGGCACACCTCTAAAATTAGGTTAAATGAGTATTTATAGGTTTCAAGGTCGGTTTAGGGCTTCATTGGGGATTAGGAGTCACTTAAGGAAACATGGGGCGCCTATCTTCAAACAGGTCACGAGCCTTGTGACCGGTCATGGCAAGAGGAGAGGCACCGGTCATGGCCCCTTGTGGCCGGTCGTGCCAAGAGATCTTAGACCGGTCACGGGTCCTTGTGACTGGTCATGACAGAGCTTCACTCATCGGATCATATCTCCCAAATGGCTGAAGAGAATACATTGATTCTTGTTCGAGGTGAAACTTGACACTTCTGAATTTCCATAGAAACCAAGAGGTGTCAGTCATACATTTTGATATGACCCTGGAACCGACGGTAAGGTTTTACCAACAGGCGAGGGTCGTGTCGAGTGCGGTACGGACTGACGGAGTCGAGAGCCGAGGGATTCGGCGTCGAGCGGGACGGTTTTACCGGTCAGTCGAGAAATGCGTTTCTCGGTACGACAATCAAGAGACTGGTCGAGAATTCCGGCATTGCCGAGAACCAACTGACGAGTACGGATCAAGGGTTTCCTCGGATACGCGGTACGGTTCGGTAAGGGTGGTAAGGTGGAAGAGGGTTCCGAGGAGTTGCTTGACTCGGTTCCGCCTAAGAGAGCGGATGGAAAGGTTAAGTTTTCAGAGAGTTGCTCGATCTGAAACTCGACAAAGAGATGGATAGAAGGGATTGAATGGCGACACACCGACTGATGGAAGAACCGGTGATACAGCCGCCAACGGATAACTGAGCCCGGCTCAAGGAATATCCGACGGAGTTCGTTTGTCAAGAGGGAAAAATCGAGAGAAACGGAAGAGAGAAATATCTCAAGTGTTTGATTAAAAACGGCGTAACCACGAAATGAATCAAGTCTTACCCTTTTAAAAGCTTAGTGCACTTAACCTACAAACCCTACACTCGGGTAAAAAAGGTAAACAATGCCTTGGTAAAAACTGGAAGGTTAAAAATAAAAGAAGAGAAGTAGGTTAAAAGGCTGGCTCCTACCTAAAGATAGTCCATGCACCAGCGCCTTAACCAGTGGCTTAGACGTGGGACTCCGATGCACGAGCGTCGGGAAATGCCTAGTTAAAACCTACCTTAGTAAACCCAGTGGGAAAAACCTAAGGTAGGAAAAAGAGTACATCAGAACAGATTTCTTACTAGCATCTTCACCGTGATGCAAAGGCGAAGACGCTCTGCCCGAACCTCCCAAGGCCGGTTAGAGCTCTTGGCCCTTGGACATGGCCGAGGTCTTCCTCCGAGTTGGATGGTTGGTCATCTTCAGCTTTATAGCGATCCAAGTGAGCTTCCACATACGTGTTGAACTTATGCCTAAGGGTCTTGGCAGCTGCTCGGCTTCTAGTTTCAGCTCCCGGTACCACTCGAGGTGCTTCGACCATGCTCCGGGTTCGTCTAGCCGGTACTCCTTGCTCGAGTAGCGGCTAACTGGTTCCTTGGGATTCATCATTCCCTCCCCCTTCCGAAGGTTTTGCCCTCAAAACTGGATCATTTCCTGCAACATAAGGAACCAAGTCAGAAACATTGAATGAAGTAGAGACTCCATACTTACCGGGCAATTCGAGGCAGTAGGTGTTGTCGTTGATTCTCTCGGTGATTTGGAGTGGCCCGTCGCCTCTTGATGCTAACTTGTCCTTTCGCCTGGTGGGGAACCCTCTTACCTGAAGTGTAGCCACACCCAATCGCCCAGCTGGAAGGTCATCTTCTTGCGGCCTTTGTTGGCTTGATGGACGTAGTGCTCGGTCCCCTTCTCTTTGTTGCTTCAGACTGTTTCATGTAACTTCTTGACGAACTCAGGTTTGGTGACGCCATCTTGGTTCTCCCTTTGCTCTGGCGGTAGTGGAATAAGATCCATTGGAGTCAAGGGGTTGAATCCGTAGACGGCTTCGAATGGCGAGACCTTGGTGGTGGAATGCACCTCTCGGTTGTATGCGAACTCAACGAATGGAATGTAGTCGACCCAGGTATCCTTGTTGCTATCGATGGTAGCCCTCAGTAGTGCCCCTAAAGTCCTGTTTAACACCTCGGTCTGTCCGTCGGTCTGTGGGTGTCCGGCGGTCGAGAAGACTAGCTTGGTGCCGAGCCGTTTCCACAAGATTCTCCAAAAATGACAGAGGAACCTTGGATCTCGGTCGAACACGATGGTTCTGGGAAGGCCATGCAATCTGACTACCTCTCTGAAGAACAAAGCAGCAACATTGGTAGCGTCGGTCGTCCGGGTACAAGGAATAAAATGTGCCATCTTCGAAAACCGGTCGACGACAACAAATACTGAGTCTCGCCTTTGGGTGCAAAGAAGTCCGATAACGAAGTCCATCGAAAGATCTGTCCAAGGACTGTTGCAAATCGGCAGTGGTGTGTACAACCCTTCCGGCATCGCTCTTGACTTGGCTCGGTGGCAAACTTGGCATTAATCGCATAACCTCTCGACCATGCGCTTCATCTTCGGCCAATAAAAGTGCTCTCGGAGAAGCGCCATAGTCTTGGCTACACCAAAGTGTCCCATTAGCCCGCCTCTGTGAGCTTCCCTTAGTAATATTTCCCGGATGGAACCCTTGGGAATACACAAGCGCCGATCTTTGAAAAGAAACCCTTCAGGGATGTAGAATCGGCCAAAGGGCCCCTTGCCGCTTTCCCGATAGCAATCTCCTAGTTCTGGATCCGTGGCATAGATGTCTTTGATGCCTTCAAATCCTAAGACCTTGGCATCCATGACCGTGATCAAGGAGTTCCTTCGGGAAAAGGCATCGGCTACCACGTTTTCCTTTCCCTTCTTGTACTTGATTACGTATGGGTAGGTCTCGATGAATTCCAACCACTTGGCGTGCCTCCTCTTAAGGTTTGTTTGCCCTCTTAGGTGCTTCAAGGTCTCGTGATCGGTGTGTATCACGAACTCCCGTGCCAACAAGTAATGTTGCCAAGTTTCCATGGCCCGGACTAAGGCGTACAACTCCTTGTCATAAGTCGGGTAGTTAAGGGTGGCTCCGCTAAGCTTCTCGCTGACGTAAGCTACTGGTTTTCCTCCTTGCTCGAGAACTGCTCCAATGCCTACTCCCAAAGCATCGCATTCCACTTAAAGGTGTTTGTGAAGTCCGGAAGTGCTAGAAGAGGTGCATGAGTAAGGCGATGTTTTAGCTCTCGGAAGGCACGATCTTGGGCTTCTCCCCAACTGAACTCTACATTCTTCTTGATGACTGCCGTTAAGGGAGTGGCTACCATGCTGAAGTCGCGGACGAAGCGTCGGAAGAAACTAGCCAACCCGTGGAAACTTCGCACTTGACTGATGCTGGTTGGATCCGGCCATTCTTCAATCGCTTTTATCTTTTTCTCGTCAACCTTAATTCTTTAGCCGCTCACAACAAAACCCCAAAATACGAGCTCGCCGGCTCCGAACACACACTTCTTTCGATTAGCATACAGCTCCTCTTGCTTAAGAGTAGCCAGAACCTTCTCAAGATGCCCCACGTGATCAAACAAATTTTTGCTGTAGACTAAAATATCATAGTAAACCACGACAAACTCGTTGATGAAAACTTGAAGGACGTGGTTCATGAGGCACTGATATATCATGGATTTTACCGGTTTTAAGCCATGATATAAGTGCTTTATCGAGTCTTAACCGTGCCTTTCGAGTCTTTATCGAGTCTTTTACAGGTTTTATGCGTTTGGGACTTTTTGGATGATTATGGAGCATTTGTTGCTGAGAAGACAAAGTCGATGCATTCAGTGGTTTATGGTGTCGATTGACACTCATCACTGGTGTTGGTCGACACCCATCGTCAGACGTCCATGCGGAATTTCCCAAGTTCTGAAGATTTGCAGTTTTGCCCCAGAAGTTCCAAAAGTTTATAAAAGGGAACCAGCTCGTGTATTAGTCTATATATTAGGTGTTAGGGTTAATCCTAGATGAAGACCTAACAAGTTTGAATCTTAACCAGTGTTGAACCTAACAAATCATGAAATCCCTATGAGAATCCCTAAACCTAACTAGGGATCTACTCAGACATATCAAATGAAACACAAGACATAGATGAAATAGATATCATAAACTGAATCAAAAGTAGAATAAAGAAACTGGGGTTCAAAATCTTCTCTCTGAAGTACAAGTAGCAAGATGAGCCCCAAAGCAAAAGAATAGATAAAAGACTAGAAAAACTGGATGAAAGGTGGCGTACATCCAACTTAACCTAAAAATCTAATATATAGAGTAATACACGAGCTGGGTCCCTTTTGTAAACTTTCTGGAACTTTTGGGGCAAAACTGTAAATCTTTAGAACTTTGTAAATTCCGCATGGACGTCTGACGATGGGTGTCGACCGACACCAGTGATGAGTGTCGATCGACACCACTGACCACTGAATGCATCGACTTGGTCTTCTCAGCAACAAATGCTCCATAACGCTCCATAATCATCCAAACAGTCCCAAACGCATAAAACCTGTAAAAGACTCGATAAATACTCGAAAGATACGGTTAATACTCGATAAAGCACTTATATCATGGCTTAAAACCAGTAAAATCCATGATATATCATCCACGCACCATCGCCTTAACCGATCCTTCATGTTGAATCCGGATGGCTTAGACGTGGGACTCCGATGCGCGAGCATTGGTAAATGCCTCGTTAAAACCTACCTTAGTAAACCCAGTGGGAAACACCTAAGGTAGGAAAAAGAGTACATCAGAACTGACGTTTTACTAGCGTCTTCACCATGATGCAAAGGTGCAACACGGTGAAGACACTATGCCCAAACCTCCCAAGGCCAGTTAGAGCTCTCGGCCCTCGGACAAGGCCGAGTTCTTCCTCCGAGATTGATAGTTGCTCGTCTTCAGCTTCATAGCGATCCAGGTGAGCTTCCACGTACGTGTTGAACTTATGCCTAAGGGTCTTGGCAGCTGCTTGGTTTCTAGTTTCAGCTCCCGGTACCACTCGAGGTACTTCGACCATGCTCCGGGTTTGTCTAGCCGGTTCTCCTTGCTCGGGTAGCGGCTGACTGGTTCGTTGGGATTCATCAAATTTGGTGAGCTGAAACTGTCTAAAAACGGGTTTTCCTTGACATTTTGCCGTGAAACCTTTTAAACCTTCTTGAACCTAAAAATACTTGATAACTAGTTCCCTTTGCATGAAATCACACCAAACTCTTCTCAAATCATAAGAATATAAGAGTTCAAAGAGGTAAATATACGATGTTATCAACTACCCCAGACTTAGACTTTGCTTGTCCTCAAGCAAACAAGAAAGTAAAGTCATGGAAAAGAGGTTTTGAAAATTGCGGGAACTCACTTATCTGTAGGAATCTCGTCTTCGCACTCCTCGTCGCCTTGACCTTAGAACCTACTTTACGTACTCGTCCATGAGAAGCTTTTACATCCTTTATTCTTAGTCCACGGTCCAATAGAACTTTTCGAAATCACCATTGTCATATCTTTACATAGATTAAGAAGAAAGTAAAGGTGGTCTTACCTAGGGGATATCAGCCAATGGATATGTTGATCCAATCCAAGCCAAGACATTCTTCGTATTGTTCCTTTCCTCTCCCTTTTTCCGCTTCCAAGAGATTGATTTTCCCTACTTTTCTAGGGTATCATTTTTTTTTTATCGATCTCTTGCTCTTTTTTCTTTGGACTTAGGGTTCCGCGAGTTTTCGAAAGATGCACGGGTTTACGCAATATATCCCGCGGTCACATCCGCCCTTGTCCTTTTTCTTTTCTTTTTGTGGATACCAATCTCCGTGAGGTTCCGAAAGATGTACGGGGTATGTTATTATTTCAATTTCCTGAGGCCTGGTCACTGCGACCCCCTTTGTTAGGAGGGTACTATCAATATGATATTACCTCGGAATCAAAGGTAAAGAACTCTAGTTATACCTAGAAATCTCTGTTCCCATCATATTTTTTTTATTTATTCGAATTTTGTCTACCTTGTTTTGATTTTGTAATAGATTCTCCGCGAGTAGGAAGTGGAATTAATACAATGAGAACAAAGTGGCGAACGGGTGCGTAAGGCGTAGGAATCTGCCGAACACTTCGGGCCAAATCCTGAAGAAAGTTAAAAAGTGCTGTTTGTACTCGGGACTCAAACAACTATTTAGGGTTCCTATAGCTCCTTGTACGCACTCTATCCCTCGGTCACATCAACTCGTATCCGCTTTTCTTTCTTTTCTTTTCTTTTCTTTTCTTTTCTTTTCTTCTTTTCTTCTCTTTTTTTTTAGAGTACTGAAGGGAAGCGAGACGGGAATCATCCTTTGTGAAGTAGTGCAGTGTCTTATGTGGTTCGAAGAGGTCTCATCCGATGTATATCCAACCCCTAAGTGAGAAATTAAAAGTCAGGTTCTGTTATAATAAGGGTTAGAGACAACGTTGGATCATCCTATTATCCAGTAGAAAGAGACTTTTGGAATGTTGACTCAGCTCATGGTCTTTCCAAATCGGTTCTGTAGTCAAGCATAATCAAGAGCCATAAGAGTTTTAATCCAAATAAGATCATCCGTTAGATAGGATCCTGATTCCCCACTAGTTTTGACCCAATAAAAACGAAACAAAAATTTGACTCGATAAAAATGTTAAGAAGATTGATGTAAAAATATGGAAAAAGGTCTCAAATCAAAAAAATAGAGAGTAGCATTACTATAAGATGGAACACCCCCCCCCCTCCAGACTTAAGTCACACCGTCCTTGGTGGGAAAAAGAAAGAGATGAGGATGAAAAATCAAATGAAAAGGATTTAGAGTTTAAGAACAATGTCACCTTGATGGGATTAAGTTATCTCCCTTAGACTCAATCGAGAATTCGATTCCGTCTTATAGGTCGATGGTGGTGATGATGTGGTGACTAACCGTTGATCCTTTGTGTTTGACATCGAGTAAACTCGGCTTAGTGATAACATCGTATTTTGGCTCCATTTTCCTATGTTTTTATTGGGTTTCTAAAGGAGAAAGCAAGTGATTATGGATTCTTTGAAGGAATTTCCCACCATTTTAGCCTCCAGAAGTTATTTATGAGTTTTTGAGCAAAATGGACAAAGAGGCTACGAAAATCACATTTTCGGACAGCTGCAAACCGCCAGAAGTACGACATCTTTTGAAGAACTTCCCAATACTCAATTTTTAAGTTCTTGGTGTCTCTGAAAAGCCAGAAATGTCAAGATTCACCTCAAAGAATAATCAGAGCAATCCCTTCAGCCATTTGGGAGATACGCCTCGTTGAGTGAAGCCCCGTCGATATCGGTCACAAGGTGCCGTGACCGGTGCCGTGACCGGTGCCGTGACCGGTGCCACCCTTCTCGACGCGACCGGCCACACAAGGTCTTGACCAGTGCCACCCTTCTTGGCACGACCGGCCACAAGCCCCCGTGACCGGTATTGACATCTCGACCTTGTTACTTAATGAAACTACGTAGTTTTGTCCTGAAAGCCCTAATCAGGTTTCCTAAGCCTAAAACCCTATAAATACTCCTCCTAAACCTAACTTCCGCGTGTGGAACCCAATCCATAACCTAGAGAACAGAATTCAAGCTTCCAGAGACAAGAGCCGCCTCCTCTTTTGAAGTTCCATCACCTCTCTTCTTCTTTATCTCTTTCTACATCTTATGTTTGCTTTGTTGGGAGACAAGTTATCTTCTGTGACATCTATAGAGAAGTTTCCTTTGAACCCCTTTGATATATTTGAATCGTTTATGATGTTATTTATTATGATATCTATTGCGTTTCTTTGCATCATGAGCGAGTATATCTCTTTGTTGGGTTTCATGGGGTGATTCGAAGGGAATTCATGATTAGATTCACTTAGGTTGTTAGGTCTGAACCTTATTCTCATATTAGGTATCTCTTGGTGCATCTTTATCTTAATGCATGTTTCTTGAACTGATCACCAAGCACTGAACCTAAAGAATAGGAGCGCTAATCCCGTAAACCTAGCTCTCGGACATAGTGTTACTGAAGCTTCGCGTCATGGCCTGCGAAAGTTGAGTCATGGAGCTTTGTGAACTTATCAAACTCGTCATAAATGCTTTGAACCGTGCGTCGTTGCCTGCGTGAGTTGAGTAATGTAGTACGGGGATCTTAGACATTCATTATATTATCCATAGGTTGTTTGTTCATTCGTGTTTGTAGTTGAGAACCTAGACTAAAGTCATTAGCATTCGCATATTACCTTGCATCTCATTTGTTTAGAACAATGAAGGCCCCGAGATAACCCTAGACGCCCAATGTTTCCTCATATTACTTTACAACCGATTTATTTACTTTCCCGTTTCATTAATTTAGTCATTAGAAACCCCAAACAAAACCCTTTTCATATTATCATCTTAGCCAGAAACTCTTTCATTGCATTCATTCCGTGTTAGCTAGTACTCTCTGTGGGATAGATCCTTAAATACTACATACGTTTAACTGTGCACTTTCTGTAGTCGTGTGTTTATTTTGAGATAAAATATTAAAGCATAAATTACACGCATCAAGCTTGTTGGTGCCCTTGCCGGGGAGTAACTAGCTGCCATTGAATTTGATACGATTTCTCGTCTAAGATACTTTGAACTTTTCATTTGAATCTTTCAATTTTATTTTACTTTTTTAATTTGTTTCTTGATAACCTCTTTGATCCCTTTTAGTTTTTGTCTTTGGATCTTTGCAGTGCATGACTAGGAGCCAAAACTCCGACAACGTGACTCCCATCCAAGACACCGATCGACTATAATGCGAGCTTAGAAAACTTCGGAGACAACAAACCATGGCCGAACAAGGAAACCAAGTACGTGGTGCCCTTGACCTTGGACCATTCCAACAAGCCCCTATCCTTGATGAACATGGACAATAGCTGCAAGACGAAGATGGTAACCCCGTCTACGAACCTGCCGAAGAAGATCACGAGCTTGCCCCTCGTGAAGAGAACCCCTTAGGCCTAGGAGACAACATCAATATTCCTCCCCGTCAGCCTCCTCAAGTTGTCAACGCACCACAACCTGCTAATAGTGCTAGACAAACCGCCTATGTACCTCCTCTTAGGCGTTCCAACTAGAACCGTACGATAGCCGACTTTGATGTGCCGAACCAATATCCGCATGATCGGGCTGCCATACGAGTTCCCAATCCACCGAGACGTGAGTACGAGATCAAACATCAAATCATCACCTTGGTGAAGCAAAACCAGTTCCATGGTGTCTCCATGGAACACCCTATGGACCACATCGATCTTTTTGAGGAAATCTGTAGTACAACCCAAGCTAATGGTGTACAAGACGATTACTTGAAGTGTAAGATTTTCCCTTTCTCTCTAGCCAACAAGGTGATATATCATGGATTTTACCGGTTTTAAGCCATGATATAAGTGCTTTATCGAGTCTTAACCGTGTCTTTCGAGTCTTTATCGAGTCTTTTACAAGTTTTATGCGTTTGGGAATTTTTGCATGATTATAGAGCATTATGGAGCATTTGTTGCTGAGAAGACGGAGTCCATGTTTTCAGTGATCAATGGTGTCGATCGACACTCATCACTGGTTTCGGTCGACACCCATCGTCAGACGTCCATGCCGAATTTACCAAGTTCTAATGATTTGCAGTCTTACCCCAGAAGTTCCAGAAGTTTACAAACGGGACCCAGCTCGTGTATTAGTCTATATATTAGGTTTTTAGGTTAAGTTAGATGTACGCTACCTTTCATCCAGTTTCCAGTCTTTTATCTATTCCTTTTCTTAGGGGCTGATCTTGCTACTTGTACTTCAGAGAGAAGATTTTGAACCCCTGTTTCTTTATTTTACTTTTGATTCAGTTTATGATATCTATTTCAGCTATGTCTTGTATTTCATTTGATATGTCTGAGTAGATCCCTAGTTAGGTTTAGGGATTCTCATAGGGATTTCATGATTTGTTAGGTTTAACACTGGTTAAGATTCAAACTTGTTTGTTCTTCATCTAGGATTGTACTTAATCCTTATTTTAGCTTGATCACCTAGAAGTATGATATTAGGTTGTTAAATTGGCGCGACAGCGTGATTTTTAATCTGAACTAATCCTAGTGAGAATGTTAGATATTCGCAACGACAGTTGGTTTAGATAACTTTAAACATATCGAACTTATACTTAAAGCTTGTCAGAACTTAAGGATTCGCAACGACAGTTGGTTTCTTAGGTTTAATACATGAATAGTTTTAACAACGACAGTTCGTTAGCTATGCATTAGTGATTTGAGTTCTAGAACGGTTTTTAATTAGATCTTGACCAGTTGTTTATTCCTGCTTTGAATGATTTCTTGAGAAGTTCCCTAAACCTGACGCTTTTCCCCACTTGATTACTTCCTTACTTTTCTGCAATCTGTCTTTCAATACTTATTTATTGCTTAGCTGAGCTTGAAACAAAAACGTCTTTTGTGAAGCCTGAATGGCCGCTCATTTTTAGTGGCTTCACAAAAGACGTGTTTGTTTCAAGCTCAGCTAAGCCATAAATAAGTATTGAAAGACAGAATGCAGAAAAGTAAGGATGTAATCAAGTGGGGAAAAGCGTCAGGTCTAGGGAATTTTTCAGGAAATCAATCAAAACAGGAATAAACAACTGGTCAAGATCTAATTAAAAACCGTTCTAGAACTCAAATCACTAATGCATAGCTAACCAACTGTCGTTGCGAAAACTATCTATGCCTTAAACCTAAGAGACCAACTGTCGTTGCGAATCCTAACGTTCTGACAAGCTTTAAGTATAAGTTCAATATGTTCACAAGTTATCTAAACCAACTGTCGTTGCGAATATCTAACATGCTCACTAGGATCAGTTCAGATTATAAATCACGCTGTCGGGCCAATTTAACAACCTAATATTATATTTCTAGGTGATCAAGCTAAAAGAAGCATTAAGCACAATCCTAGATGAAGAACTAACAAGTTTGAATCTTAACCAGTGTTGAACCTAACAAATCATGAAATCCTTATGAGAATCCCTAAACCTAACAAGGGATATACTCAGACATATCAAATGAAAAACAAGACATAACTGAAATAGATATCATAAACTTAATCAAAAGTAGAATAAAGAAACAGGGGTTCGAAATCTTCTCTCTGAAGAGCAAGTAGCAAGATCAGCCCCTAAGCAAATGAATAGATAAAAGACTGGAAACTGGATGCTGAATAATATTAAAGATCAAAGGTGCATCCAACTTAACCTAAAAACCTAATATATAGACAAATACACGAGCTGTGTCCCTTTTGTAAACTTCTAGAACTTCTGGGGCAAAACTGCAAATCTTCAGAACTTGGGAAATTCCGCATGGACGTCTGACGATGGGTGTCGACCAACACCAGTGATGAGTGTCAATCGACACCATCAACCACTGAATGCATCGACTTTGTCTTCTCAGCAACAAATGCTCCATAATCATCCAAAAAGTCTCAAACGCATAAAACCTGTAAAAGACACGATAAAGACTCGAAAGGCACGGTTAAGACTCGCTAAAGCACTTATATCATGGCTTAAAACCGGTAAAATCCATGATATATCATCTTGCGGTGAGGTTCTAGGTATTGTCCGCTCTTAGTAAATCCTGCAAAACTTGTCATTTAGGAAATAACTCAAAGCATAAATAAGGTAGGAATCATCATATAATAGGGTCCTTGTTTCCAACAAAGTCTTGGCTCAATAAAAACATGACTCGATTAAAAGACATTAAAATGACTCAATAAGAAAAAAAATACGTTAATAAAGGATAAACACCCCCCGAGACTTAAATCACACTGTCCCCAGTGTGAAATAAACCGGAAAAGGTGGAATAAAAATGACAAAATAAAAATAAAAATAAATATTAAAATGCATAAATAAAATAAAAAAGATAGGACCGAGTAACCTCAACTTCTTAGGAGGTGCTTTAAACTCGGCGGGTGTCTAGTCGCGGTATCTTGCTTGTCTCCTAAGTTGCTCGATGAGATCCTTTTGGTAAGCTACTTGCCTTTCAAGTTCCAGGCGCAAGGCTTTCCCATTATCAAGTGATGGCGTGATGGCTTGGTTTTCCTGGTGGAGGGCCAAGGAATCCATTGCCTTCTTCTTGACAAATTGGCTCACGATGAACGGGAGGTTGTCGCCAACGCGGAGTGATAGGAACTCATCGTCTCAAGTCCACCATTAGGCCTTTGGTTTTTCCATTAGTCTCAGATACCTAATAAGCTCGAATCAAATGGTCACTTAAGTTCCGGCAAAATGTGAAAGTTTCCTCGAAAAATCATAGTTTCATAAACTGATTTTGACTTAATAAAACGGACTCAACTGACTAGAAAGACTCATAAGAAAACAAAACACATAGTTAGTAACTACCTCCCCCAAATTTGAACAACACTGTCCCCAGTGGTGCCAAACCAGAGATTGGTAAACAAAAGAGAGAACTGAAACAAAGTTAGAACCAAAATTACGAATACTTATCCGGGGTGTTGGTGTCGATCGACACCAGACACCAGAGACGTGATCAGAGGGAATTGTTTGGATGACAGTTGGAAGGTTGCCCCTCGCAAATGTCTTCATGGTCATGAGGTTCCATCCACAAATTTTGATCTTCATCATTAAGACCCATTTCCAAGCTCGTGATGCGACTCCCGAGTCCCTAGACGCTTCGTTCAATTGTATCAATCATCTCAATGATTCTTTGCATGCTGAGCTGCTGCTTCTCCATGCCTTCCTTCATAAAGGCCTCAAGTCGCTCTTCTTGGCTGCTCAACCTGGAGCGAGCAGTATTGTTAGCCTGAAAAATTTGATGTGGGAGACGTACCTTACGGTGGTGCCCAGGAGAAAGTCTATGAGTAGGAATGGCTTGAGTATCGCCAAAGTTTTCGTCCCATGTCCCATTAGTTGGCAGATCATCAAACTCATCATCTTATCGGGAACGATCCTCAAAACGGTTTTCAATCTCCCGTTCCTCATAGGCCATTCCGGTGTTGCGGGTTGATTTCTTTCTTCTTGTACAAATGCTTCAAATGCCTGAACATCCATCCACTTTGAATAATCGATTGGATTGTAGAAGCCCTGTTGCAAAGCTTCAAATGCCTGAACATCCATCCTGTACCCGGTGTTGGTGACATCTGATTCAACTTTCCTTACATTGAAGTTTTGGTCGAGTAGTTTGCTATTCAGTTCCTTAACTTGATCCTCCATTCTTTTGAGTTGGTTAGAAATGGCGGAGAGCTGCGAGGTAAGTTCTGAGGAGTCTGGCGCATGTGGGGTCGCCTCTTCTTGAGTGTCCAAAGTGTCCACACAGAAAGTCTGACATTCAATAGTAGGGTGCTGGATAAATTTTTCCATGTCAAAATTCATGACCGTCTCTCCCACATTCAGAGCTATTCTGCCTCCTCGAACATCAATAAGCGTTCCAGCAGTGGCTAAGAAAGGTCTACCTAGGATAAGAGGATCCTTAGGCTCATCACTGTACTTTAACACAACAAAATCCGTCGGTATCATGCAATCGCCGACTCTCACTGGCACATCTTCCAAAAGACCTTCTGGCGTCTGAATGCTCTTATCCGCAAGGATCAGAGTTCTCTTAGTAGGCGTGAAGTCTGTCATTCTGAGTCCCACAGCAACTGAATACGGCATCAAACTCACACTGGAACCCAAATCACACAAGGAATTCTTAAACCTTGCTTGGAAGATAGAGCAATCCAAGACAGAGCTACCCGGATCAACAAGCTTCTCCGGTATCCTGTTCTGAATAACAGCACTACAGACCTCAGTCATCATCATAAATCCTTCCTCTTCTCGCATATCCTGTGTAAACATCTTCTTCAAACACCTCTTTACCACATGCGAAGTCTTGATAGCATCGATCAATGGACTCTCAATGGAGAGTTTATCCATGATTTCTCTGCACTTAGCATCATACAACTCTTGCTTAGACCTCATGTTGTCCTTAGGGAAAGGAACCTTGGGTACGTAAACATGCTCATGCGTTTTCTGCAATTCTTCAGCAACCGGTGCATCTGGTGATGAGTGGTGTCGATCGTCACCAATGGGTGGGTGTCGGTCGACACTAGCCGGTGTTGGTTCTTCTCTCGATTTGAACAAGGGTGTAGATCAACACAGATGATGTGTGTCGGTCGACAATGGCGGCTCCTCCGCGAATTCTTCATTGATTTCCTCTAAGTCCACAATCTCTTCACCCTTCTGAGACCTTGCCAATACATGATTCAACTGTTTACCACTTCTAAACCTGATAGCATTGCAAGGGTACTTGGGGTTATTGTCTGTTCTTCCTGACAGAACTCCATCAGGCCGTTTGACAGACACAGCAGTCTGTGCAACCTGGAGATCGAGCTTCTTCATGTGAATGTTCAAAGCATCGATTTTACTGTTCAGATCGGTATACAGCGAGTCAATCTTCCCATTAAGATCAACCGTAATCTTCTGTCGACCTTCCAAAATCTGATCTAGCATAGACTTCATCTCGTTCTGCTCAGAGCAAGTGGGAGGTTGCTGATAGTAGGAGGATGATCCATTGTTCATGTTGAAGTCAGTGTTGCTCTGGAAGGGCTTCTGATACTGGTTCTTGGGAATATAACCAGAAGAGTTCTGATTACCGGTGAAGGTACTCCGCTGATTGTTTCCACTGTAACCACCTCTGTTCTGCTGATTGCCATAACGCTGACCCTGAAACCCAGTGCCACCAATGTAGTTGCAATCCTCTTCCTCATACACCTGCTCGGGCTCAAATGTCTCAACCTCTGCAGCAAAATGAAATGACTTCTTACTCATCAGGATACGGTGAACTGAATCCAACTTTGTCTTCAACTCAGCAATTTGTTTCCCATCTACGCCTCCAGCCTGCTTCTGACGTTCATAGTCAGCATTCTTGGAGCTATTGCTAGACACCAAGTTCTCAATCAACTCATAAGCTTCCTCTGGAGATCTGGTGTTGAAGTTCCCATTGCTCGCTGAATCTAGAGCCATCAGGTACCTCCAATCAACTCCTCTGAAGAAAATACCCAACAACTGAACTTGGGTGAAACCATGATGCAGACAATCTTTCTGATAAACTCTGAAACGAACCCATGCCGCCTTGAATGCCTCAATAGGCCTATGCATAAACTCAGAGATGTTATTTCTCAAATCATCTGAACGTGCATCATCATAGAAATTTCTCAAGAAAGCCTTCTTTGTTTCTTCCAAACTAGTAAGAGATCCCGTCGGTAACTGCTTCAACCAGTAAGCTGCTTCACCAATAAGAGAGTGAGGGAAGAGCATACAGAAAAGATAGTCATAGCTGACTCCAATGATCTTCATGCAAGTTACCAGATCCTCGAACCTCTGAATATGGTCCATTGGGTGTTCATGTGACAAACCGGAGAAAGGATGCTCTCCTACTAAGGAGTAATAAGACGGCTTCAGCTCGAATTTGTTCCTCTCAATGGCTTGGAGACGAATCGCAGACCTGTTAGCATAGAACTCATCAGGCCTATTGTAATCTCGGCATGTCCTTGCCTTTGCACAACAACAACATCTCGTTCAGCTGTCGGTTGGTGTCGAGTGACACCAGGGGGTTGGTGTCAGTCGACACCATCGACTTCGGAAATCACGTTGCCCTCTGCATCAAGCTTTTGGCCTTGCTCATTGCAATTATAACCCTCTTTGTCTCTTAGTACAACTGGACCAACCATTTCAACTGGTTTCTTTTCTTTTCTGATCTCGCGCTCTAACTTGGCAAGCTCTTGATTCGAAAGAACTACAAGCTCGTTGTCTTTGGTGCTTCAAGTTCTGCGGTTAGGCATACACCTGAAACACACCAAACAAAAAGAAAGAACGATGTAAGTAAACTAAAAAATAAAAAACTTAGACTGAACTCTACACTTAAGTCTATTGGAAACTCAAAAGAGTCCCCGGCAATGGCGCCAAAATTTGATTGGGGTCAAATTAACCCTAGAGCTACTCTCTCAAATTAAGAGATCACGGTAGTACTTAGGAATCGAATCCACAGAGACTCTACGGCTTCACAATAGACGTGTTCATTTCAAGCTCAGCTAAGCAATAAATAAGTATTGAAAAACAGTTTGCAGAAAAATAAATAAAGATGTAATCAAGTGGGGAAAAGCGTCAGGTCTAGGGAACTTCTTAGGAAATCAATCAAAGCAGGAATAAAAGACTAGTCAAGATCTAATTAAAAACCGTACTAGAACTCAAATCACTAATGCATAGTGGTAACCCCATCTTTTCAGACTTAGCTACACAATCGCCCATAAGTAATATAAAGGGCTTGTCAATCCAAATGGGTGTGATGCTAGCAATCAAGATGCAATCAGAGATCTCTTAATTCAAGCCAAGCATAAAAGATGATGAACCTAGCAATATAAAGATGAAAAGAACAGAATTAAAAGTAAGAGCAAAGCGCAAAGCGCAAAAACAGAGTAAATGACGAAGTAAACAAAACAGAGCATAAAGAAAACTAAAAACAGAGTAAGCAACAAGAAACAGAGACTAAGAAAGCAAGAACAACCAAATGGGATGAAGATCATAAGGATGGGGTAGTTGGCTTATGATTCTTCTCAATCTAACAAGGGTGCCTAACAATCACTCAATCAGAGCTAATCCTTAGACAATGAATTCAACATCAGATAAATCCACTCTCGTGGTAAATACCCTCAACCCAATGAAACTTCCTATTCCTAACTCTCGTTAGTGAAACATAACAAAGGTAGGCAATAAACACCAATCCATTAAAGCCAAAATGCACTCTAGAACAGCCAATCTCTTGGGCTAGAATATGCAAATCTCTGGAATTGGTTGGTTCAGGCTTCTCTACAAGCACCTCTCGGTGGAGAGAAAACTGGGTTCAACTTCCTATTGATCAGAAAGGAAAAGGCATTAAGCTTAGACGCCCAAGAAGATCAAGAATCCTACATAAGCTTATCCCATCTTCAAGAATCTAATCACTACTCAGAAATCATCCTCAAGAACACAAACCCAGAAGATCAATTAGTCATAATCATAATCTGGAATAAGAGATGAGAAAGATTTCCAAAAGAAAAGCAAATGCAATAAAAACTCAAAAAGATCCAATCAGATCTGGATTACAAGAACAATCATAATAACTCTAAGATGTTTCTCTCTGAATTATTTAGTGCATAAGAAGTTCATTAAAAAATGAGATCCTTAGCTTAATGACCTCAGGAAAGTATATAAACCCTTGATCATTAAACCTAATAGACTAAAAGACAAAATACAGAAAAAGATAAAGTTGGCGAGACTGGAATCTGTTTGTAAACCGAGTTCAATGGTCGAGTAGGAGCAAATCTTCAAAGGCAGCATCTTTGGTTCAGGCTCGGTTTGTGAGCTCTAGATCCAAGTCGAGTAGGCGTTGCTCGGCCTCCAGATCGAGTGGAAAGGTCGAGTAGGCTTGGCTCTGTTTGTAAATCGAGTTAGTAGGTCGAGTCAGCATCTAGACCCTGAAAACAACATTCATCTTCTTGTCCAGAATAGCCCCCAAAAGCTCCTTTAACACCTGATAACAACTCCAAATTGCAATATATATGCAAACCTAATGCAAAACCTATTATGAACCCTATATGAGTGAAATGAATAGATATAGAGTGAAACTAGTGATGAAACTATGCTAAAATTGATGGAAATGCAAGTTTAAAAGTGGTAAAACGCAGAGACATCAACTCCCCCAAACTTAGTCTTTGCTTGCCCTCAAGCAAACAAATAAGATATAAGCTGGAGAAGTTGATAAAAGGTGAGGACTTAGAGCAAAAACATGCTGATAAAGGAAGTAGCATCAATGTCCTAGTTAGTAGTTCTAGAATGCATTAACAAGTAAACCTTACTTTCAAAACTTTAGCCATACCCTTCATAGCAAACATGACACTAGCCTCAACCTACACATGCAATCAGAACAACCATTCCCTTTAAAAATCATTAATCTGTAACCATGAATCAAGTTTACGCAATTTCAATAAACTCATTTGGCTAAAGGAAAGGTTAAGAGGCACAGATTGCCCCCTTTTGTTACAAGTCTGAACAATAGATAACATGGGATTCTTAAGAATAGACTGAGCTTTAGAAGAAGGCTAAAGGTAAGATAGCCAACCAATGCATACAAGAACATGTTCTCAGCTACCCATCCCATATACAAAGATTCTGCTTCTGCCTAAACCTAAACCCAGAAGATGATCCTAACTCTACCCTTAGACAATTTTCTGCCATGAATCCTTTTTGGATCAACTCATTCTTCTTTCTTTTGCCATTTATTCTAAGGAAAAGGGTTCTTATACTTTGCTGCTTATGCTAGCGGATTGGGTTCTTTTAAACTAAGGCTCTTCTATTCTTCTTATTCATTAAGACACTTCAGGCTTTTTGCCTTTCTTTCCCTTTTTTATCTTTCTGAGCCTATATATTTCTTTTCTTCTTCTTTTTTTTTTTCAAATCCTAAATCCTTTACTAGAGCAGCTATCTTATCTTCAACTTAGACCTTTTCCCAGAACTTCTTTTCTTTCCTTTCTCTTCTTTTCTTCCCCTTGAACCCCAAAGTGAAAAATTCAGACTCGGTTTAGTGAACACGAGATGCCAACTCGGTCACCTAACTGAGCTTGTAAAACCGAGCTTAACTCTTCACCTAAGTTCCAGTCTAACCTCCTAACCAAAATTCAGTTCCCCACCTAGTTATATCTAGTTCAAAGATTATGAACCAGAACTATATATATGAGAAACCATTCTTGTCGGCACAAACCTAACACTTTCTACCAAGCTCAGTCCTGAAATAGGCCTCACATTCACACAGAGAGTAATGATGGCTTGAAAGGAAGGTTCTGGTTATGGGTAGGGGAAACTGTTCCAATGATGGGAATCAGCTACTTGGATTCACGAGAGTGGTGAAAAGAGTAAGAGAATCCAAATATGTGTAAAGTATCCATAAGTTCAAATCAAAGGCGTAAACATGATAATTGCAATTCAGTTTAAGGTATTAAAAGGTAGAGAATGATATCAAATCAAAACATGCTTCAGCTAAGACTAAACATCAAACAATGCAATCTAGGCATGGTGCGGTCTTATGCTTCAAGCTTACAGGAATGCATTAGACAACTATTAACTAGGGCATTGAGACTATTTCATAAACCAGCATGTTTACAAGGCTCTTATCATCCTAGTCCCCTATGTAGATGCACAATTCTATATGAGATGCATCTAGACTCAATCCTAAACATGAATGCAATCTACATCAACACTCTGTTTTTGTGGAATGATTTTCTGAAAAATTTCAGATTTTTATGGTTTTTCTTATGCAAATAGATGAGATGCTATGCAGACTCAATATGCAAAATTTGAAATAAGAAAACAGTAAACGATATCAAATGCATCTCAGACCCTCCCCCAAACTTGAATTAAACAGTCCCTTGTGTAATAAAAGATTCAACGGAAGGTTCAAGGATGAAAAACAATAAGAAAACTAAAAAATTAATGGTATAAACAATGGTAAAGAGTGGAGTTGTACCTCAGGGTTGGGTGTTCTAACTCGGTCACATGGTCGAGTTTGATGGCCGAGTGGTTTGGTGATGAAGATCTAACTCGGCCAGGCTGATCGAGTTAGACTGTCCGAGCTTGATTGTTGACCTATAAAGGGGTAGCTCGGTTTGGCAAACCGAGCTTGATGGCCGAGCTTGATTTGTTGGGATTTTTACTCGGCCTGGTTGATCGAGCTAACTGGTCGAGTCTGATATTCTGGGCTTCTCCGCCTTCCTTTGCATAATCCTGAAATCTCAAACCTGACCAAGAAAACTACTAGAAAACATATTAAAAGAAACAAGAAACCTTAAAGCAAAATTTTTACAAAGATAGTCATGGTACTTCCTCCCAAGTGAGCTTGTTTAAAGTCACTAAGCTTGACTTCCTTACTGGATTCATAGAGGCTGTAAGAGAGGAACTAATATCCTCTTTTCCTTGGTGGGTAGATCAGTAAACTCATCGTGCACCCTGCACCAATCAGCAAACTGACTCTCAATAGCTTCCTCCTCTAGGCTAGCTTCCTCTTGATCAGGTGGGTAGTCTATTTTTCCAGACCATTCTGATGTGAGTTCACTTCCCTTCTTGCTAACCAGAGTTATAGCTATATCAGGTGGGATACCCTTTATGTTTTCTGATCCTTGATTGGTCTTCCCTTGGAGCGACTTGATTTGATCTTTCAGCTCTTTCACAGTGTCTTTTAGCTTCACTATAGCTTTGTCCTGCCAATTGGACCTTTCCTTAAGTGCAATCCACTCATTTGGCCCACAAATGTCAGGCTCGGTCTGCAAACCGAGTTTGTTCATCGAGTTAGAAACATCCAGACATGTGAGAGCTTGACTCTGTTTGTAGACCAAGTTAACAGGTCGAGCTTGATCCAAACTTGTCCTTTCCGCAGCTTTAAACACTGTTTCAGGTCCAGCTATCCTCTGACAGAATCCTGATCCAGGTTCACTATCCTTTACCAATGCCGGCTTTAGTGGATCATCTTCAGTAGGCTCTCTCAACAACTCAGCAGTGCTCTCATTCAGTTCCTCAATGGAGAAGATCTGTCCCCCTATTGTGGGCTTCCTCATAGCATCATTGATATCAAACTTCATTTTGAGATCATTACCTAGATTGAGGTCAATCTTTCCCTTCTTAACATCAATGACTACTTCAGCTGTAGCCAAGAATGGCCTCCCTAAGATCAGAGGTCTCTTGGCTCTTCATCCATCTCTAGTACCACAAAATCTGTAGGGACCTCTACGTTCCCTATCTTGACAGGTAAGTCCTTCAGCAACCCATGAGGAGATCTAGTTGATCTATCAGCTAAAACCAAAGATATATTGCAAGGCTTGAATTCTTTGAAACCCAGTTTCTGAGCTATAGAGAGAGGAATTAGGCTCACAGACGCACCAAGATCACAGAGGCAACTATTGAAGGCTAAAGGACCCAGAGAGCATGGCAAAGTGAAAGACCCAGGGTCTCCTAGCTTCTCGTGGACAACTTCCTTCTCTATAACAGCACTGCATTCATGGTTTACTGCTTCCATTGCATGAATTTCCTTCTTCCTTTCTAAGATTGCATCCTTCAGAACCTGAGGTGCAAGTGCAAATGCATCCTCTAGAGGCATCTTTTTCTCAATTTCCATGATTTGCTTGTCAAACTGAGCTTGATACTTCTCTATTAACTCCTTCTTAAATCTCCCTGGATATGGGATTGGAGGCACATAAGGAGGGGGAATATAGCGTGTTTCCTTTTTCTCTGGAGCAGCTGGTTTTCCAGACTCGATGGGATTGACTCTGGTTACAAACCGAGTCAAGCAAACCGCATCAGCTTCATGGGTCAGTTTTTCAGCCCGTTTTTCACTGTCCTCAGTGATTGTAGTTTCTTCTCTGGTAGCTAGCCCACTTTCACTCCGCAATGTGATAGCATGGATAGTGGCGAACTCCTTGAGGCTTTGGATCGCAGTCCATGGGAGTTTTCCTGGTTGCTGAGCAGAAGAAGTGGAGGCACCCTTGCTCTCCATGGTTTTGAACTTAGAGTGCAATGTCTCAAATTTGGTGTTGAGATCATTGTAAGAGCATTTCCATTTGGTGATTACCTCTGCAAGCTGCTTTGCATCATTTTGTTGGCCTTGGAGGAGTTGTTGTAACATATGCTTCATGTCAAGCTCTGGAGTGTGAGATGGCGGGGTTTGATGAGCTCCCAAACCAGCTGTTGCAGCAATGACTTAATGTTGCTGATAGCCTCCCTGATATGGATGATAACCACCATAAAATTGATGTTGAGGAACGAACTCTTGGTTCGGAGTATAAGGAGCAAAAGGGTTGGTCTGGAGTTGTTGCTGCTGATAGCCTCCAAGATATGGCTAATAACCCCCTTGAAAGTGCTGCTGAGGAATGAACTCTTGAATCTGATTATAAGGAGCAAAATGGTTGTTCTGAAACCTTTGTTGCGGTGGAGAAGCCTGATGATTGTTGTAACCCTTAGAAACAAAGTGAACCTGCTTCTGCTGAGCGTGTAAGAGCTTATCCAGCTTCTCATTCAAAGCTTGAATCTCCTCAAACATTGTGTCCTCCTTGTGATCTTGTTTGCATGTAGGGATGGGTTTAACTCGAGATGGGTTTGTTAGCGCGGTTTGGGTGGTAAAGTGGAGAGTACTTGAGTTGCAGACTCGTTTTGCAGATCGGTTTAGCTGTTCTCGGGTTGTTTGGTCGAGCTTGCTGGTCGAGCTGACTGAACTCTGTGTATCTGGTCGAGCTTGCTGGTCGAGTTGACTGAACTATGTGTATCTGGTCAGGCTGGTTGATCGAGCTGACGGTACTCGGCCTATTTGATCGAGCCTAAGGGTACCTAAAACACAAAGATTCACAAAGTCAGTGTTTTGAGTAAAATGTAAACGAACTTGATCGTAAAAGATCTGAAATCCTACATGTAACAATCAAACACCCAATCGGCAACGGCGCCAAATTGGTAACCTCATCTTTTCAGACTTAGCTACACAATCACCCAGAAGTAGTATAAAGGGCTTGTCAATCCAAATGGATGTGATGCTAGCAATCAAGATGCAATCAGAGATCTCTTAATTCAAGCCAAGCATAAAAGATGATGAACCTAGCAATCTAAAGATGAAAAGAACATAATTAAAAGTAAGAGCTAAGCGCAAAAACAGAGTAAATGACAAAGTAAACAAAACAGAGCATAAAGAAAACTAAAAACAGAGTAAGCAACAAGAAACAGAGACTAAGAAAGCAAGAACAACCAAATGGGATGAAGATCCTAAGGATGGGGTAGTTGGCTTATGATTCTTCTCAATCTAACAAGGGTGCCTAACAATCACTCAATCAGAGCTAATCCTTAGACAATGAATTCAACATCAGATAAATCCACTCTCGTGGTAAATACCCTCAACCCAATGAAACTTCCTATTCCTAACTCTCGTTAGTGAAACATAACAAAGGTAGGCAATAAACACCAATCCATTAAAGCCAAAATGCACTCTAGAACAGCCAATCTCTTGGGCTAGAATATGCAAATCTCTGGAATTGGTTGGTTCAGGCTTCTCTACAAGCACCTCTCGGTGGAGAGAAAACTGGGTTCAACTTCCTATTGATCAGAAAGGAAAAGGCATTAAGCTTAGACGCCCAAGAAGATCAAGAATCCTACATAAGCTTATCCCATCTTCAAGAATCTAATCACTACTCAGAAATCATCCTCAAGAACACAAACCCAGAAGATGAATTAGTCATAATCATAATCTGGAATAAGAGATGAGAAAGATTTCCAAAAGAAAAGCAAATGCAATAAAAACTTAAAAAGATCCGATCAGATCTGGATTACAAGAACAATCATAAAAACTCTAAGATGTTTCTCTCTGAATTATTTAGTGCATAAGAAGTTCATAAAAAAAACGAGATCTTTAGCTTAATGACCTCAGGAAAGTATATAAACTCTTGATCATTAAACCTAATAGACTAAAAGACAAAATACAGAAAAAGACAAAGTTGGCGAGACTGGACTCTGTTTGTAAACTGACTCCAATGGTCGAGTAGGAGCAAATCTTCAAAGGCAGCATCTTTGGTTTAGGCTCGGTTTGTGAGCTCTAGATCCATGTCGAGTAGGTGTTGCTCGGCCTCCAGATCGAGTGGAAAGGTCGAGTAGGCTTGGCTCTGTTTGTAAATTGAGTCAGTAGGTCGAGTCATCATCTAGAGCATGAAAACAGAATTCATCTTCTTGTCCAGAATAGCCCCCAAAAGCTCCTTTAACACCTGATAACAACTCCAAATTGCAATATATATGCAAACCTAATGCAAAACCTATTATAAACCCTATATGAGTGAAATGAATAGATATGGAGTGAAACTAGTGATGAAACTACGCTAAAATGGATGGAAATGCAAGTTTAAAAGTGGTAAAATGCAGAGACATCACATAGCTAACCAACTGTCATTGCGAAAACTATCTATGCCTTAAACCTAAGAGACCAACTGTCGTTGCGAATCCTAAAGTTCTAACAATCTTTAAGTACAAGTTCGATATGTTCACAAGTTATCTAAACCAACTGTCGTTGTGAATATCTAACATGCTCACTAGGATTAGTTCAGATTATAAATCACGTTGTCGCACCAATTTAACAACCTAATATCATACTTCTAGGTGATCAAGCTAAAAGAAGCATTAAGGACAATCCTAGATGAAGAACTAACAAGTTTGAATCTTAACCAGTGTTGAACCTAACAAATCATGAAATCCATATGAGAATCCCTAAACCTAACAAGGGATCTACTCAGGCTTATCAAATGAAACACAAGACATAACTAAAATAGATATCATAAACTGAATCAAAAGTAGAATAAAGAAACAGGGGTTCGAAATCTTCTCTCTGAAGTATAAGTTGCAAGATCAGCCCCTAAGCAAAGGAATAGATAAAAGACTGGAAACTAGATGTTGAATAATAATAAAGATCAAAGGTGCATCCAACTTAACCTAAAAACCTACTATATAGACTAATACACGAGCTGGGTCTCTTTTGTAAACTTCTGGAACTTCTGGGGCAAAACTGCAATACTTCAGAACTTGGTAAATTCAGCATGGACACCTGACGATGGGTGTCGACCGACACTAGTGATGAGTGTCGATCGACACCATTGGTCACTGAAAGCATCGACTTCGTATTCTCAGCAACAAATGCTCCATAATCATCCAAAAAGTCCCCAACGCATAAAAACCTGTAAAAGACTCGATAAAGACTCGAAAGACACGGTTACGACTCGATAAAGCACTTATATCATGGCTTAAAACCCGTAAAATCCATGATATATCAACTCCCTCAGAATTAGCTTTTGCTTGCACTCAATCAAAATAGCAAACTAAACCAGAGAAAGAAGTTTGAAAACACATAAACTCATTTCGTCATAAGAATATCACAATCACATTCACCTTAGTAATCCTTTAAAACCTCTTACCTGAAAGGATCTAGACCACCATGTACTTCACCGTAGACATTCATTGCTTTCCCGATTAAACCCACAATTTCACAGCATAGTCCATATTACCTTCATCGCCAGGTCTCATCTCTGATCTCGATGCCCAGAGCCTTCTAGACTCTTTCACATACAATACCAAAACAATGACAACCATATAGCTATCAGTACTCTTTCTCTCCCCATACTTATTCTTTCTCTTATTATCTTTTTTTACTTTCTTTCTTTTCTTCTTTTTTTTTAATTCAAAGGTGTAGTGAATAATGAGGTCACGGGAAATTTTCCTACCCCTCACTTCCACCTCTGTGTGATCATCTCAATCTTAAGTAAAATAATAAGGTCACGGGAAGTTTTCCTACCCCTTTACTCAAGACGAGAATCATATCATCTTTTCTACTTTTTATTTTTATTATTTTTTTTCTTTTTCTTTGGAATAAGGAAGAGGAGTACCACTTTTATTGGTGTTTACAGAAGTTTTCTTGTCTGGTACGAACGATGAGCCAAGCCCCAGAACACCTGTCACATTGATGAGGTAAAAAGAACTAACAGAAATTGGCTCGGGTGTTAGTGGATTTCTGCTGGAAATATGGGCGTCTCAAGTCCATCATTAAGCCTTTGGTTTTTCCATTAGTCTCAGATACCTAACAAGCTTGAATCAAATGGTCACTTAAGTTCCTGCAAAATGTGAAGGTTTTCTCGAAAAATCATAGTTTCATGGATTGGTTTTGACTCAATAAAAACAAAATCGACCGACTTGACAGACTCATAAAAAAACAAAGAGAGAGTTAGTAAGTACCTCCCCCCAGACTTGAACAACACTGTTCCCAGTGTTGCCAAACCCGAAGTTGGCGAGAAAATAAAAAAAAAAATTGAAAGAAAACGAAAAACTTACCAGTGGGTTGCCTCCCACTAAGCGCTTGTTTTCAGTCTTTAGCTTAACTATGCCAAATATCAGGCATCTGGTGGATCCGAGAGTGCCAAAGAATGCCTCTCAGAAATTTGTCGCTTCATCCAGGGTGGAGTATAAATGCGCGGTGCATGAGAACGACCATGGAATTGAGGAACTTCAGCAGGGCGGGACGTTAGTCTAGGTGGGACACTTATTTTCCCTGCAAAATCATCAAAAGAAGAAACAAGCGCTCTACGATAATCTCGTGGCTTGGTTAACTGTGAAAAAGTCGGTGTACCTTTAAAATTCGTATTGATGAGATGAGATGGCTCGGGTTCAGAAGGTGCGTGCGTACCTTTGCTTTTCCGGGGGTGAATGGAGTGTGGGATGTGGAGCTGGCTGTTTGGTGGGTGTCGTCTGACACCAGTGGTGGTGTCGAACGACACTTAGCCTGCAGCTCGGATTAGAACCTCGTCTTGGAGTCTAGTCCGGAAGAGATGATCACCACTCCAATCAATAAGCTCAGAAGCCTGCTTATTCACTTGCTCACTAGGACCCAACCCTTCGACATACCCAGCAGTAATGTCTGTTGAGGTCTCTACAGAAAATGTCTGACCATCAATGGTGGGTATCCTTCTCAGCTTATCCATGTCAAAGTTCATGACCATATAACCCACATTCAAACCTATTTTTATGTTCCTCACATCAATCATAGCACCAGCTGTAGCAAAGAAAGGTCTTCCCAGAATAAGAGGATACTTAGGTTCTTCCTTATATTTCAAAACCACAAAGTCTGTGGCAATCAAGCAGTCACTAGAACATCTTCTAAGACACCTTCTGGAATCGTTTTGGATCGATCAGCCAAAATAAGAGAAATCCCCGTTGGCTTCAAAACTGTCATCCCCAGGCGAACAACAACAGAATGAGGCATCAAACTAACACTCGAACCCAGATCACAAAGAGAATTAGAAAAGCGACATGTGGAGATGGAGCAATCGAGCGCAAAACTTCCTAAATCATGTAGCTTCTCTGGAATCCTACTCTTAACCGTGGCACTAACTGGTGCAGAGATAATCACTTCCTTCTTCTTTCCTTTCCTCTTCTATGGGGTCTCATTCAATAGAATTGCTCAAATGTCCTTGGTAAGCAAAGCTCCTTCCTCAGGAGTCACACCATTAGTAACCATTCTCTTAACATACCTCTTGAGTGGATGTGAAAGCTTGACTCCATCTACTGGAGGTAGCTCAATCATCACTTTATCCATCATTGCATTGCATCTGGCTTCTTCCATCTCTTGCTTAGACTTCCTAGGCTTTGGAAAGGGAACATTAGGCTTATTGACCTTTTTCCCTGAATTTTTCAGCTTCTCTGAAGTTGGTGTCTCAGATAACGGCTGGTGTCGATCGACACCAGGAGTTGTATCGCTCGAAACTGGAGGTCGTACTGATGACTGGTGTCGATCGACACTAGGTGGGTGTCGATCGACACTGCTAGGCAGATTCATGTCTTTTGTCATGGGTGCTGGTGTTGATCGACACCAGTGGTGGTGTCAATCGACACTAGAGTCTGATCCTCAAAATCTGCTTCAATTGCTTCTAACTCCACGAATTCATCTCTAATTCCCACCAAAAGGGCATTCCAGGCATGGTTTGGGTTGTTCTCAGTCCTTCCAGGAAGGAATCCCTCTTGTCTTTTAACAGACTCAGCATTCTGTGCAACCTGAACATCTAGCATCTTGACGTGAGTACTCAAAGCTTCGATTTTCCCATGCAAATCAGTGTACAAAGCATCAATCTTCACATTAAAATCAACTGTGATCCTCTGTTGACCCTCCAATATCTGCTCAATCATATATTTCATCTCACTCTGCTATATTGGTGTAGGAGGTGTCTGGTAAGATGAAGTACCATAGTTCCTTGAGAAACTGCTACCATATCTCTGACCCTGATATCCAGCTCCATTGACATAGTTGACATTCTTTTCCTCAAAACATTCCACTGGGTCAAAAGTCTCAACCTCTGCAGCAAACTGAACTGATTTCTTACTCACCAAGATGTTATGAACTGAATCCAACTTAGTCTTCAGCTCAGCAATCTGTTTTCCATCAATGTTTCCAGCTTGCTTCTGCCTCTCAAAATCAGCATTCTTGGTACTATTGCTAGACGCCAAGTTCTCAATCAACTCATACGCTTCCTCAGGAGATCTAGTATTGAAGTTCCCATTGCTCGCTGAATCAAGAGCCATCTGATACCTCCAATCAACTCCTCTGAAAAAGGTACCCAACAACTGAACCTGGGAGAAACCATGATACGGACAATCTCTCTGATACTCTTTGAAACGTACCCATGCAGCTTTGAATGCCTCAATAGGCCTATGTGTGAACTGAGAGATGTTGTATCTCAAATCCTCTGAACGCGCATCATCATAGAAGTTCCTCAAGAAAGCTTTCTTGGTATCTTCCCAACTAGTCAGACATCCTGTCGGTAACTGCTTCAACCAGTAAGCTGCTTCACCAATAAGAGAGTGTGGGAAGAGCTTACTGAAAAGATAGTCATAGCTGACTCCATTGATCTTCATGCTAGTCACCAAATCCTTGAACCTCTCAATGTGATCCATAGGGTGCTCATGAGGAAAACCTGAGAAAGGTTGTTGTCCAACTAGAGTAAAGTAGGACGGCTTCAGCTCGAATTCGGTCCTCGGGAAGGTAGGAAGACGAATCGCAGACCTGTTAGCATAGAACTCATCAACTTGCCCTTGCCTTGCCGCTACAGCAATTTGTCCTACAGTTGCCGGTTGGTGTCGAGCGACACCAGGGGGTGGGTGTTGATCGACACCCTCGACTTCAGCAATCACATTGCCCTCAGTATCAAGCTTTTGGCCTTGCTCGTTGCAAATATGACCCTCTTGGTCTCTAAGAACTCTAGCTTCATCTGGTCGTAGTACCACTGGACCAACCATTTTAACTGGTTTCTTTGCTTTTCTGATCGTGCGCTCTAACTTTGCAAGCTCTTGATTCGAAAGAACTACAAGCTCATTGTCTTTGTTGCTTCGAGTTCTACGATTAGGCATAAACCTGAAACTCACCAGACAAAAAGAAAGAACGATGTAAGTAAACTGAAAAATAA
The DNA here is from genome assembly GCA_963667165.1 of Barbarea vulgaris. NCBI lineage: Eukaryota > Viridiplantae > Streptophyta > Magnoliopsida > Brassicales > Brassicaceae > Barbarea > Barbarea vulgaris. The sequence continues at coordinate 8,162,318 of OY763891.1, forward strand.
AAACTTAGACAGAACTCTACACTTAAGTCTATTGGAAACTCAAAAGAGTCACCGGCAACGGCGCCAAAATTTGTCAGGGGTCAAATTAACCCAAGAGCTACTCTCTCAAATTAAGAGATCACGGTAGTACTTAGGGATCGAATCCACAAGGAATATGTGGTTTCACAATAGACGTATTCGTTTCAAGTCCAGCTAAGCAGTAAAGATGTATTGAAAAGACAATGCACAAAAGTAAATAGAAGATGTAAATCAATAGGAGGAAAGCGTCAGGTTTAAGGAACTTGTCAGAAAATCAATCAAAGCAGATAAAACAATTGGTCAAGATCTAATTAAAAACCATTCTAAAACTCAAATCACTAATGCATAGCTAACTAACTGTTGTTGCGAAAACTATCTATGACATAAACCTAAGAGACCAACTGTCGTTGTGAATCCTAAAGTTCTGACAAGCTTTAAGTACAAGTTCAATATGTTCACAAGTTATCTAAACCAACTGTCGTTACGAATATCTAACATGCTCAGTAGGATTTGTTCAGATTATAAATCACGTTATCGTGCCAATTTAATAACCTAATATCATACATCTAGGTGATCAAGCTAAAAGAAGAATTAAACACAATCCTAGATGAAGAACGAACAAGTTTCAATCTTAACCAGTGTTAAACCTAACAAATCATGAAATCCCTTGTGAGAATCCCTAAACCTAACTAGGGATCTACTCAGACATATCAAATGAAACACAAGACATAGCTGAAACAGATATCTTCCCGAGGGATAGAGTGCGTAAACCCGTGCATCCTTTGGAGTTCATGAATCCGAAATCCGTTTGCAAAAAAAAAAAAAAACGAAAGGAAAGGAAACGGTTATGAATATGAAGTCTCATAGCACAGGTTATCCCAAGAGAGACGTGGATCACTTTACAAAAGAGATGGAGTTGTTACAGAGTACCCCACATAAACATCTAAGTCTGGGGGAGTTAAAAGAAAATAAGTAAATGAATGGTGTTTTTACTAGAACAAGTGGTTGGAGCTGTGGATATCAACTGGTTCATACTCTCGGGTGATTCTGCGGCGTATGCTGCTCTTCTTAAATAAACCGGTAAATCCCTAAACACTCTTTCTCCACCACCTAAACACCAAAAAGCCCATTTTATACCAAGCGCCATCTACCCTGAATGATGCCTTCTAATGAGAAAATTCATGCACCTCTTCATGATTGTAGGGGTTAGCTGACGTGAATGCAGAGTTCTTTTGTAGGTTTGAGATGGATGTACAAGAGTTGTGAATGTTGTTAGTCTATAGTGAGAATGTTCTGATGTGAGTCTATGTATTTATGAGTCACAGGTTATTCCTTGGAGCATGGTCCCTGATCATAGGAGAGTTTCCGAGATTTTCAAAACCTCTCCACCGGCTTAGCTTGTTTGTTTGCTTGAGGACAAGCAAAGTCTAAGTCTAGGGGAGTTGATAACATCATATTTTGGCCCAGTTTTCCTATGTTTTTACTAGGTTTCTAAAGGAGAAAGCAAGTGATTATGGATACTTTAAAGGCATTTCCCACCATTTGAGCCTCCAGGAATTATTTATGAGTTTTTGAGCAAAATGGATAAAGAGGCTAAACAAATCACATTTTCGGATAGCAGCAAACCGCCAGAAGTACGACATCTTTTGAGGGACTTTCTGATACTCAATTTGGGAGTTCTTAGTGTCTATGGAAAGCCAGAAATGTTAAGATTCACCTCGAAGAATAATCAGAGCAGTCCCTTCAATCGTTTGGGAGATACGCCTCGATAAGTGAAGCCCCGTCGATACCGGTCACAAGGTGCCGTGACTGGTGCCACCCTTCTCGACGCGACCGGCCACACAAGGTCGTGACCGATGCCACCCTTCTTGGCATGACCGGCCACAAGCCCTCGTGACCGGTATTGACATGTCGACCTTGTTACTTAATGAAACTATGTAGTTTTGTCCTGAAAGCCCTAATTCGGTTTCCTAAGCCTAAAACCCTATAAATACTCCTCCTAAACCTAACTTCAGCGTGTGGAACCCAAAAAAAAACCTAGAGAACTGAATTCAAGCTTCCAGAGACAAGATTCAGCTCCTTTAGGAGCCCCTCTCGTCGGACTTTGATAAGATTTCTAGTATACGATACTTTGAACTTTTCATTTGAATTTTTCAATTTTATTTTACTTTTTACTTTGTTTCTTGATAACCTCTTTGTTCCCTTTTAGTTTTTTTTTTTGTCTTTGGATCTTTGCAGTGCATGACTAGGTGCCAAAACTCCGACACCGTGACTCCCATCCAAGACATCGATCGACTAGAACGTGAGCTTAGAAAACTTGGGAGACAACAAACCTTGGCCGAGCAAGGAAACCAAGTACGTGGTGCCCTTGACCTTGGACCATTCCAACGAGCCCATATCCTTGATGAACATGGACAACCACTGCAAGACGAAGATGGTAACCCCGTCTAGAACCTGCCAAGGAGATAACGAGCCAGCCCCTCGTGAAGATAACCCCTTAGGCGTGGGAGACAACATCAATGTTCCTCCTCCTCAGCCTCCTCAAGTGGTCAACATACCACAACCTGCTAATGGTGCTAGACAAGCCGCTTATGTGCCCCCTCTTAGGCTTGCCAACCAGAACTGTACGATAGCCGACTTTGATGTGCCGAACCAATATCCACATGATCGATCTGTCATACGAGTGCCCAATCCACTGAGACGTGAGTATGAGATCAAACCTCAGATCATCACCTTGGTGAAGAAAAACCAGTTCCATGGTCTCTCCACGGAACACCCTATGGATCACATCGATCTCTTCGAGGAAATCTGCAGTACAACACGAGCTAATGGTGTACAAGGCGATTACTTGAAGTGTAAGCTTTTTCCTTTCTTTCTAGCCGACAAGGCTCATAGATGGTTGAAGTCTTTACCCCCAGGATCGATCACTAGTTGGGAAGGATGCAAATCAACCTTTCTCAATTACTTCTACACAAAGTCAAGGTCCAACTCTCTTCGGAACAAGCTTCAAGGCTTTCAACAAGCACTGGTCGAGTCATTCTATGAAGCATGGGAACGCTTTAAGGACTATGAACGAGATTGTCCTCACCATAGCTTCAGTGGAGGTAACCTTCTTAGTACTTTCTATAGAGGCTGCTTACATCCTAAGTTTCAGCTTTCACTTGACATGGCCAGCAATGGAGACTTCACAACCAAAACCATTCAAGAAGGACGAGCCCTCACTGAGAACCTCTCAGCATGTAGTAGCAACTCTTGCACCGACAATGATAGAACTATCCGCTCTAACGAGTCCGAGTCTAAACAACTCACCGAGCTTAAGAACATGATGGGTCAACTTCTAAGGAACCAACATCGAGCCGTGAATGCATGTGAAACCATTGAAGACGAATGTATGGAACCATCCCAGGAGTTTGAATAACCATTTGGTCAGAAGGAATAAGTAAACTATGATGGAACTGAAGGATACTACCAGAACCGAGGTTACGGTAACAACTTTAACAACAACTTTAGAAACACTTCTAACCTTTCTTACAAGAACCAAAATGTGGAGAACCCCCAAAATCAAACTTATCCACCACAAGCCAAGCCTTTCAAAGCCAACAACTTTGGTGGCAATAGCAGTTTTTAGACGAGAGCTCCTTTCAAAAACAACAAGGTGCCTTTCCAGGCTACGGTCCGAGCACCTAGTTCTCAAATCAATAGACTTGAGACGATGATTCAACAACTGCTTGCCTCAACCAAAAGGAATCTAGAGACACTCAGGTGAAGATAGACAATGTCTATAGTGATCTTAATGGGATGTTTGAAAGCCTTTCTTCCCATGTCAAGAAGCTAGACATCCAGTTAGCTTAAATAGCAAACGCCACGGGAAGACAAACCGGGGTACTTCCCGGGAAATCCGAGGAGAACCCAAAGGTGTATTGCAATTCTATCTCTATAGGGACAGCTCTAACAAGCCGTGAAACCAGAGCGTTGGTACCTCTCTTTTATTCCAACGAAGATGGGCTCCGCACAACTAGCATGATAAGAAAGCATGAGGAACAAAACCTGCACCCTACGAAGGCTACCAAAAGTAGAAGACCCAGGGAGTTTTGTTTGCTCCTGCTCCATAACAGGCATCAAATTCTCTAACTCCCTTTGTTATCCATACTGACCATGAATCCCTCAAGTATTTAAAAGGACAGCAGAAGCTCAACAAAAGACATGCGAGGTGGGTTGAATTCATTGAAACCTTTCCTTATGTCATCAAGTATAAGCAAGGTAAGGAAAATATAGTTGCAGACGCCTTATCCCGGAGGTATACTCTACTTTCTACTTTTGAAACTAAACTGCTAGGGTTTGAGCAATTAAAAGAGCTTTATCAAAATGATCATGATTTCAAAGAAATATTTAAACAGTTTGAAAAGCATGCTTCAGGTCGGTTTTATAAAAATAAAGGTTTCTTGTTTAATGATAATTGCTTGTGTGTGCCTAACTGTTTTACTCGAGAGTTGTTTGTTAGAGAAGCACATACATGGGGCTTAATGGGACACTTCGGAGTAACCAAGACTTTGAAGGTTCTACAAGACCATTTCTATTGGCCACACATGAAAAATGATGTTGAACGAATCTGTAAAATATGTGTCAACTGTAAACAAGCGAAGTCTAAAGCACAACCTCACGGTTTGTATACTCCTCTGCCTATTCCTCATCATCCATGGACTGACATTTCTATGGATTTTGTGTTAGGATTGCCGATGACTAGGAATGGAAAGGATTCAATCTTTGTTGTGGTTGATAGGTTCTCAAAAATGGCTCACTTCATTGCTTGTAACAAGACTGATGATGCATCCCATGTGGCCAACCTGTTCTTTAAAGAGATAGTTCGTTTACATGGCATGCCTAGGTCCATAGTTTCTGATAGAGACACTAAATTCCTGAGTTACTTTTGGAAAACTTTGTGGTCTAAGTTAGGAACTAAGTTGTTATTCTCTACCACTTGTCATCCGCAAACTGATAGGCAAACTGAAGTAGTTAATAGAAGTCTATCGACCTTGTTGCGAGCCTTGATAAAAAGTAATTTGAACACTTGGGAAGCATGTTTGCCGCATGTAGAGTTTGCATATAATCATTCCATGCATTCTGCTTCTAAGTATTCACCATTTGAAGTTGTTTATGGATTTAACCCCTTGTCTCCTATGGATCTAACCCCTTTACCTTTGAGCGAAAGAGCTAATGTGGATGGACAGAAAATGGCGGAACTGGTCAAAAGGATCCATGAGAAGGCTCGTGCCAACAATAAGAAAGGAACTGAGCAATATGCAACACAAGCAAACAAAGGACGACAAGAATTAGCTTTCGAAGAAGGAGAACTCGTCTGGATACATCTTAGAAAAGATCGGTTTCCGGAGGAAAGAAAATCAAAGCTCATGCCTCGGATCGATGGCCCGTTCAAAATCTTAAAGAAGATTGGACCTAATGCCTACAAACTTGACTTGCGAGGTAAATACATCATCAGCTCAACTTTCAACGTTTCTGACTTGATTCCTTTTATGGCAGATACTCCGGATTTGAGGGCAAATCCTTTTCAACTGGGGGAGCTTGATGTGAGAATGGATAGCGACCAGGATAGACAGCCGATGGCCGAGGAAATGCTGGAACCGGTCAAGGAAATGTTTGGTTTGGTCGAGAAGGAAGCTCCGGATGAGCCACTTGGAGCTAGGACGCGATCTTGGTCGGCCAAGGAAGTACTTAACATACTAGCTGGTTCTATGGCTCGCTCTAGGACTAAAGAACTCATCCATACTGTTGGAGCCTTGCTGCATCAAGCTATGGTTCAAAGGGGTCGCTCGGACGCAAGTGATACCGCGGCCACCTTGGTCATGGTTCATGTCCGGGATGATTAGTGTCAAGCTCTATGGCTCATCTACACTCTTTTTCCCTTACCTTTGGTTTTTCCAAAGTGGTTTTCCAAAGGGAGGTTTTTAATGAGGTTCGTGGTCCATAGGTTCCATTGTGCTTGACATTAGTCTGACCTAGTCCGGCCCGTCTCGAGAGCTTAGGCGCGGCCCGTCTATCTTTTGATCATTTCTATCTTATTTCTGTTTAGTTAATTTAAATTTGAACTTATGTTTGAGAATATTATGTTCGCGGGTTTGTTGTCTTTGCTTTAGTCGTTGGTGAGTTCCCGAGGCCTGTCTCGGAACTCGCCGAGACTTAATTACCCCCGCTCCTCTCTTCTCCTCTTCGTCTCCTTTCTTCTTTATATGTCTTTGAACTCCTAATGAATTATCCATCTATGTTTTATCAAAAATCTCTTTTTCTTGATAGATCCTTGTTATCTTTTTTGAGTGATTTGATCTAGATTACTTGTGAACATTTCTAGTGATTAGAGTGTTCAAAACCGACTTATCAAGGGGTCTTTCACAACGTCTCGTGGCGTCACTCGTTCCATCAACTCCAGAATCGGTTGCTGCTCAAGCCTGGAGCCTTACCTTTGTCGTCTTAACTTCCCGGTGTGTGATTGGGGCGTGATTCTTCACCCAGAATTGTATCACCGGTGCCCCAAGGAGCCCGCTACCGGTCAAACCCCATCGTGACCGGTGCCCTCAGAAGACCCGCTACCGGTCACAACCCCTCGTGACCGGTGGAGCACCTCTTCACACCAAATCATGGTGACCCGACGCCAAGCCTCTGGGACGCATTTCTTCCCGAAGACTCAGACCGTTTGCAACAAGAACCAGCCATTCCCGTTGCCACACGACGGTAGCTTGTCCGGCAAGAAATCTTTTGTGAGTTTTCTTTTGGAAAATTTCCAAAACCCATAGGATCCCACATGTAAGTTCCTTCCCAAAGCATCTCTTTAAGTTATAAACACTTTTTGGACTTTAAAATAGGATTCTAAAGATTCAAAGGAGCTTTTATCATCTCTTCCAGCCTCTTGAGAGATAAGAACTCCTAGAATCCAATTTTTGAATTTGGGGCTTTGTTAAATTGATCAATGAATCATAATCACTAACATTAGGAGAATCCAAATCTCCATCTTTTTTCCACAAAAACCCAATGTATATGTCTGAATTTCTAATTTCTTTCTTGCGCTTAAAAGTAAGGTATCTCTAATCTCTCTTGATTCGTTAGCAATTGTTAGTGAAATTAGGTAGGGAATTTCTAGATATGCCTCTAGGAATGTAATTCTTGGAGTTTTGATGGTTAGTAGTTCATGGAATTTGATTTTGGCTATGCTAAAGTTTGGTAACTAATTTAGATGCTAAATTGATTATGCAAATTGCTAGGATTGAATGTATTAGCTCTATTTGTTGTAGGATTAAGAGGGTGAATTTATTTACGTCATGAATAGACACTGAATTCGATTTTGACCTCTACTCTGTGTGAAGATTGTTATGAACCCAGAAGTCAAAATCCCTATTTGATTTCTCGATTCTAACTTTGGATTTATGTATCCTAACTCGGTGATTCCTTGTTGAGAACGAAAGTTCATATGAAAAGGATTACCATTGGTTTATCAAATAAATTGCTAACTTGTGTAAACTTTTGTTTTATGATAGGTGCATTGCCAATGGACTCTCAACGCGTACGCTGAGACACACTCCGCATTGGTTTCAATGATAGGGAGCAACGTACGAAGTGGATTTATGACAAGTTGAGCACTAGGAACAAAGGAAAAGGAAAAGCGAGAGCAAGTACCTCGGATCAAGCATCACCAAACCGTGAGAGACGGAACGAAGATGAGGAAGACGACAAGTTCTTACTCACATCCCTAGTACCGTCCCCTTTGCGAGGCAAGCTCATATGCCACTCGCTCTGTCCACGGCGTGAGCAACCTAGGACCATTAATCTCCCAATGAAGTTCATCGATCAAGCGTTGCGTGATGATGTTGATTACCGAGCACATCTTGATAAGTTCAAGCTCACGCCGAGTTTGCGAGTCGACTACACCGCGTTGGATGCGCTTGGATTGAGTGGCGATGTCAAATGGCCTTGGACGCTTTAGGACTCCTCACATTCATGGAGTCGGTGCGCCAAGAGATTTATGAAGAGGAAACGCGCCAGCTCCTTGCCACAATATTACTCGGTTATCCCAACTCGCAGACCCCGATGGCTAGAGACAGAGTGCTTAACTTTACCATTAATGGTGAGAGCTTCTCAATCTCCATCCCTGATGCGTGTGATTTATGCTTCAATCTTTTATCGCAAAAGAAACACATGACTACTGCAAGTGCACAGTTAAACGTATGTAGTATTTAAGGATCGATCCCACAGAGAGTACTAGCTAACACGAGATGAATGCAATGAAAGAGTTTCTGGCTAAGACAATAATATAAAAGGAGTTTTGTTTGGGGTTTTCTAATGACTAAATGAATGAAACAAGAAAGTAAATAAATCGGTTGTAAAGTAATATGAGGAAACGTTGGGTGTCTAGTGTTATCTCGGGGTCTTCATGGTTCTAAACAAATACGATGCAAGGTAATAAGCGAATGCTAATGACTTTAGTCTAGGTTCTCAACTACAAACACAAATGAACAAACAACCTATGGATAATAGAATGAATGTCTAAGATCCCCGTACTCCGTTACTCAACTCACGCAGGCAACGACGCACGGTTCAAAGCATTAATAACGAGTTTGATAAGTTCACAAAGCTCCATGACTCAACTACCACAGGCCATGGGGCAAAGCTTCAGTAACACTAGGTCCGAGAGCTAGGTTTACGCGGTTAGCGTACCTATTCTCTAGGTTCAGTGCTTGGTGATAAGTTCAAGCAACATGCATTAAGATAGAGATGTCCCAAGAGAAACCTAACTATGACTAAGGTTCGGAGCTAACAACCTAAATGAATCTAACCATGAATTCCCCTTGAATCACCCCATGAAACCCAACAAAGAGATCTACTCGCTCATGATGCAAACAAACACAATAGATATCATAATAAACAACATCATAAACGATTCAAATATATCAAAGGGGTTCAAAGGAAACTTCTTTATATATGTCACAGAAGATAACTTGTCTCCCAAAAAATCAAACAGAAGATGCAAAATGAGATAAAGAAGAAGAGAGGTGATGGAACTTCGATAGAGGAGGCTCGGCTTCAAGGACTTGGAGACGATGAGAGATGCTCTTGGAGGAGGCGGCTCTTGTCTCTGGAAACTTGAAGTCAGTTATCTAGGTTATGATTAGAATTCCACAAGCTGAAGTTAGGTTTAGGAGGAGTATTTATAGGGTCTTGGGCTTAGGAAACCGGATTAGGGCTTTCGGGACAAAACTACGTAGTTTCATTAAGTAGCAAGGTCGAGGCTTCAGTACCGGTCACGGGAGCTTATGGCCGGTATTGTCGGTAGTGCCAAGGAGGATGTTACCTGTCGCCACCCGGTGTGGCCGGTTGCGTCAAGAGGCTCACTACTGGTCACGACACCTTGTGACCGGTGTCGACAGGGCTTCACTCAACGAGGCGTATCTCTCAAACGTTTGATGGGATTGCTCTGATTCTTCGTCGAGGTGAAACTTGACACTTCTGGCTTTCCATAGACACCAAGAACTCCCAAATTTAGAATCGGGAAATCCCTCAAAAAATTTCATACTTCTGGCGGTTTGCAGCTGTCCGAAAATGTGACTTGCTTAGCCTCTTTTGTCCATTTTGCTTAAAAACTCATAAATAACTCCTGGAGGCTCAAATGGTGGGAAATGCCTTCAAAGTATTCAATCACTTGCTTTCTCCTTTGGAAACCTAAAAAAATAGGAAAATGGGCCAAAATACGATGTTATCAACTCCCCCAGACTTAGACTTTGCTTGTCCTCAAGCAAACAAACAAGCTAAGCCGGTAGAGAGGTTTTGAGAATCTAGGAAACTCTCCCATGATCAGGGACAATGCTCCAAGGAATAACCTGTGACTCATAAATACAGAGACTCACGTCAGAACTTTCTCACTATAGACTCGCTCACAACATTCACAACTCTTCTCCATCCATCTCAAACCGACAAAAGAACTCTGCATTCAAGTCAGTTAACTCCCTACATTCATTAAGAGGTGCATAAATTTTCTCATTAGAAGGCATCATTCAGGGTAGACGACGCTTAGTATGAAAAGAGGCTTTTTGGTGTTTAGGTGGTGGAGTAAGAGTGTTTAGGGATTTACCGGTTTATTCGAGAAGAGCAGCATATGCCGCGTAATCGCCCAAGAGTATGAACCAGTTGATATCCACAGCAATAACCACTTGCTCTAGTAAAACACCACTCCTTTACTTATTTTCTTTTAACTCCCCCAGACTTAGACGTTTCTTTGGGGTACTCTGTAACGGCTCCATCTCTTTTGTAAAGTGATCCACGTCTCCCTTGGGATAACCTGTGCTATGAGACTTTATATTCAGAACCGTTTCCTTTTCTTTCATTTTTCTTTTCTTCTTGATTTTCTTTTTGCAAACAGATTTCGGATTCATGAACTCCAAAGGATGCACGGGTTTACGCACTCTATCCCTCGGGTCACTGACTCCTAATCCGTTTCTTTTTGCGGATACAAGTTTTTGCGGAGCTCCAAAGGATGCATGGGTTTACGCACTATATCCCTCGGCCACATCTACTTATATCCATTTCTTTTTTTTTCTTTTTTCTTTTTTTTAGAAAGGGGAAACGGTACTTATATAAATAGAAGCCTCATGAGCACGAAATAGGTATCTTTTAAATTGATTCCCAAGGTAGAACAGATTCGGGACCAAGTTGCCAATCTCTCCTTCATAATTCTTTTGCTTCTCAAGTGGTTAGAGAACTGTGTCGATAATTTCTCTCTGACGTTCCTGAGCATATCTGCCAAATGAGAAAATAAAAAGAGAAGTGCAAGAGGTCTGAAAAGAGTTTATGGGGTTTAGGGTAGGAACCACCAAAAATGAGCAGCCATTCAGGATCAGCAGAGAGTGGTAAAAAGAGGGTAAGAAGTCCTGAATGTTATGCACGTTTCCCTGATCTAATACCTTTAATGAGAAAGAATTAAATTCAAATAAAGGTTATAATAAAATGGAGTTAACGTCAGTTCCAACAAAATCTCCGTAAGAAGAAACTTCTGGGAGTGCTCATGCGGTGAGGTTCTAGGTATTGTCCGCTCTTAGTAAATCCTGAAAAACTTGTCATTTAGGAAATAAGTCAAAGCATAAATAAGGTTGGAATCATCATATCATAGGGTCCTTATTTCCAACAAAGTCTTGGCTCAATAAAAACATGACTCAATTAAAAGACATTAAAATGACTCAATAAGAAAGAAAAATACGTTAATAAAGGATAAACACCCCCAGACTTAAATCACACTGTCCCCAGTGTGAAATAAACCGAAAAAGGTGGAATAAAAATGAAAAATAAATATTAAAATGCATAAATAAAATAAAAAAGATAGGACCGAGTAACCTCGACTTCTGAGGAGGTGCTTTAAACTCGGCGGGTGTCTAGTCGCGGTATCTTGCTTGTCTCCTAATTTGCTCAATGAGATCCTTTTGGTAAGCTATTTGCCTTTCAAGTTCCAGGCGCAAGGCTCTCTCATTATCAAGTGAAGGCGTGACGGCTTGGTTTGCCCGGTGGAGGGCCAAGGAATCCATTGCCTTCTTCTTGACAAATTGGCTCATGGTGAACGGGAGGTTGTCGCCGACGCGGAGTGATAGGAACTCATCGTCTCGAGGGTTCCATCGCTTGGCTCCATCTCTAAGTCGTGGAACTGTGGGGGCAAGGAAGCATAATCGTAAGTACGAGACTAGGGTAAGAGTGATACCTATAACCAAGGCGATTGGGGTTGATCGTTGCGCCTTCTAGAATTTGCATCTTGCCAAGCCGCTATAAATCAAGATAGTTCTCCTTAGACGTGAAAGGTCTATCCGTAAGATCTACTCCCGCTGCTTCGAGGATGGTCGTAATGATCCCTCTGAAACTCGAGTTTGCCTTAGGATCGGTGCAAGCCTTGCTTCATGTTTTACCTTAACCAATCGCCTAGCGAGAAGCGCGACATAGTTGATCCTTCTCGAGAAATCAACAAAGGGCACTTTCAAGACAAGGAGCTCTTCTCCAAGGATTGAATTCTGAGGGGTCCTTGAGAAGATGGTATGGGCGAGGAGCTTCTGTGCGCATCGGATGGCCGGGTGCGTGATGATGGAGGACTTGGTACCGCTGCTAGTGAAACATCCTTGTCAAATGTCATCCCATACATCATGAAAGCTCTCCGGTCCAAAATCTATCGTGTCTTGATATTCAACACCTAACGCCTCGCAAAGCCACGGAATGGAGATTGAGAAGCTATCACCATGAATTGTGAAGTAAAGCACTCCGTCTCTAGCCATCGGGGCGTGCGAGTTGAGATAGGCGAGTGAGATTGTGGCAAGGAGCTGGCGTGTTTCCTCTTCATAAATCTCTATGCGCACCGACTCCATGAATGTGCGGAATCCTAAAGCGTCCAAGAGCAATTTAAAATTGCCACTCAATCCAAGCGCATCCAACGCGGTGTAGTCGACTTGCAAACTTGGCGTGAGCTTGAAGTTATCAAGATGTGCTCGGTAATCAACATCAGCACGCAATGCTTGACCGACGAACTTCATCGGGACATCAATGGTCCTAGGGTGCTCGCAGCGTGGACGGAGTGAGTGGCATATGAGCTTGCCTCGAAAAGGGGTCGGTACTAGGGATGTGAGTAAGAACTCATCGTCCTCCTCATCCTCGTTCCGTCTCTCGCAGTTTGGTGATGCTTGATCCGAGGTACTTGCTCTCGCTTTTCCTTTTCCTTTGTTCCTAGTGCTCGGCTTGTCATGAATCCACTTCGAACATCGCTCCTTATCATTGCAACCAATGTGGAGTGTGTCTCTGCGTACGCGTTGAGAGTCCATTGGGAAAGCACCGAGTTAAGAAACATAAATCCAAAGTTAGAATCGAGAAATCAAATAGGGATTTTGACTTCCGGGTTCATAATAATTTTTGCAAAGAGTATAGGTCAAAATTGAATTCAAAGTCTATTCATGACGGAAATCAATTCACCCTCTCAATCCTACAACAAATAGAGCTAATACATTCAATCCTAGCAATTTGCATCATCAATTTAGCATCTAAATAAGTTACTAAACTTTAGCATAGCCAAAATCAAATTTCATGAACTACTAATCATCAAAACTCCAAGGTTACATTCCTAGAGGCAAATCTATAGATTCCCTACCTAATTTCACTAACAATTGCTAATGAATCAAGAGAGATTACATGTACCTTTCTTTTAAGAGCAAGATGAAAAGTAGAAATTGAGACACATACTTTGGGTTTTTGCAGAAAACAGATGGAGATTTGGATTCTCCTAATGATAGTGATTATGATTCACTAATCAATTTAATAAATCCCTAAATATGAAAAACTGGATTCTAGGAGTTCTTATCTCTCAAGAGAGTGGAAGAGATGATAAAAGCTCCTTTGAATCTTTAGAATCCTATTTTAAAGTTCAAAAAGTGTTTATAACTTAAAGGGAGGCTTTAATTTGGGAAGGGACTTACCTATGGGACCCACTGGGTTTTGGAAATTTTCCGAAAAGGGTCCCTAGAAACGATTTCTTGATGGACACGCTACCGTCGTGTGGCTAACGAGAACGGCCGGTTCTCGTTGCAAACGGTCCGAGTCGTCGCGAAGAAACGCGTCCTAGATGTTCGGCATCAGGTCGCCACAATTTGACGTGAAGAGATGTTCTACCGGTCACGAGGGAGAGTGACCGGTAGCGGGTCTTCTGGGAGTCCCGGTCATGGTGGGGTGTGACCGGTAGTGCTTCTTCTTAGGGTACCTGTAGCGAACGCGGACTGGTCTATGACCGGACTAGTCACGACCATCCCATGCATGCTACACTGATGGTGATCAAGCACGGCCCAGTTGAGGTTCCACCTTGCCTAGAACGTACTTGATACCATCCCGCCTCGGACTATGAATAAGGCCTTCCAACCTGGTCATAGTCCTTAGCGTTGTGTCGATCCGGACAGGATCTACACCAGCTTGTGACTCGGTTTTAGATAGAAAACTTCAATTTATTTATATAAATTATTATAAAAACCCTTGAAAACGCATACAAGTAGCCGGCTAAGGCCTAGTGCCAAAAACTTTATATATATAATATAAAAATACTCTCTTTTGTAAAAGACAACAAATCTACATCCGGGGTCCTACCGTTCCGTTTCCTAATTTCCTACGGTTTCCTGTAACCAAAAAGTAGAATCATAAGTAATCTAAGATTACTTAGTGAGGCCGGATCTAAGAAAAACGTTAGAAAAACCACAATCCCACCCCATGCACAAACAATCACACAAAATAAGCAAAATATGCATGAATGAATGCAATCAACAAGAGGACTTATTGAATTCTAAAATGCAACCTAAAATGCAACTCTCATCTCACCCACACCACACAACACCACCACACAAATTCATCAACATCCCTTCACACCTCCCTATGTTGGACACCACACAGGAACTCCAACATAGCTTCAGCTCCTCTAGCATCTATGCACTAGGTGCCACACCGGTGTGAAGAACGTACGGTTGATATAACGCATAGTCTTCACACCTGACTCATCACACACCCTTCCAACCCACTCCTCACCCATTCCTCACATGTTAAATAGCCATTGTGGCTAAATAACCCCTCTCATGCAAATGCAAATGCAAATGGTATGAATGCAACTAACGTAAACAAACAAAGCAATCAAAACAATCAAGCAAACAAACAAGTAATATGAAAGCCCAAACCGTTTTCACGTGCTACTTCACGCGCATCGGTACTCACTGAATGGCTGGTGGTAAGTTGGATCTGGATCTGGTGGAAAACGGCTGACACCCTTGCTTGGCTCTCGGCGGAATCGGTAGCGGCTACACAGACCGTCGGATGGACTAAAGTCTTCTCGGCAATTAGGAAGAACCTACACGCTTTCTCTCAAACTTTCTCTAACTTTCTCTTGGGTAACTTTGAGGATTGGATGCGAAAATGGCGAAGGGAAGGGCTATACTTATAGAACCAGGTGCATGGAAGCTATTCACATGACGATGACAAATGTCCGGCCAAGTGTCATTCCGAAAGCCCTTGGCGTCACAAGTGTGCGTTGGAGTCTTGGAAGGCAAGTTAAAACAGCTTGGAGGCTAAGTTTTAACTCCTTGGAAGGCAAGTTTTGATTACTTGGACCGCAAGTTTTGGTGGAGTGGAAGGCAAGTTTCGGTCAGTTCTCGTCCAGTCTCGGACAGGTTCCGTCCACTCTCTGTCAGGTCGCGCTCTCGGCCATGGTCAGCCACATCTTGGTCGCGAGTGATCTTCCTTGGACAACTCCAATTCTACTAGGGACATTTGAGATATTCCTCGACCAAAACCTTTCTTTTCCCAATTAAAGATGATTTCTAGCTTTTGGCTCCTTCATTCGTCATATTTCTTTGATAGGCCAACTCCTTCTTCGTTCTCGGCATTGTGACCAATTTTTGTGACCAATTTTTGTGACCAACTCCTAATTCCATCGTGCCTTCTAAATTTTTCTTCGAGCAAAGCTTCTAAGTGATGGAGACTGCTTCATCGATCATGCCCTTCTCCCATTTCTCGATTGGCACCTTGGTTACGTCTTCGCTTGGCCGCGTTCTTCCTTGTACGAATTTCTAGTCAAGGTTAGGGTCATTACAGTAGTGGTCACGGTGGAGTGTGACCGAGAGTGGGCTTCCTTCGTGTGCTTCGTCCTTAACGCGGCTCGTGCTACATTTCCCTTTCTTCCTTGGTGTTTCCTGCTGCTATATCGGCTAGGAGGTTAGGAGGATGAGACGGCTTGGTGCGTGAGATGCGGCACGGGCGCAGAAAGGTTGCGGGACAGCTGCAGATGGGTCGTGGGAAAGGTCGCGGACAGGTCACGGGATAGGTCAGAGACAGGTCGCGGGACAGTCACAGACAGGTCATGGGACAGGTCGCAGACAGGTCGCGGGATAGGCGCAGATGGGTAGCAGGACAGGTCGCGGTAAGGTCGCGGGACAGGCGCACACGGGTCGTGGGACAGGTTGCGGACAGGTTGTCGAACATGCGCTCGGCACCAGTCACGAGTAGGTGTGATTGGTATTGGCCTCCTTGGCCCCATCGGTCACAACGGGTTGAGACCGGTATGGCGCTCTCTTCTCGACCAGTCACGCCTAACGTGACCCGGCCTGGACGCTCAGCTCGGCTTGGTGGGGACTCTCGGCATTGGCTTCTTGCTGCGGCCAATCCGTCGCCTTTTGCATAGGGCTATATGATGCACTTGCCACCAAAAAGAACTTTGCATCCTCTCCTTTCTGTCTTTTGGTTCTTTTCGATTTTCTACTTTTCTATTTTCTTTTCTTGTTTTATAAAACCTGAAATGCAAAAACAAAAACAATAACAAAGCAACAAAAGCAAATCTAAACTAAAACTAAAATAAAAAGGAAAAACTCACAGGTGGGTTCCCTCCCACTAAGCGCACCTGTCTAACGTCTTTGGCTCGACGGTTGTGCCTTTTCAGGCTTGAGAAGAGGAAGTAGCCTGGGAATTTGTTGTTATTTGGGCTCCTTTGATATCCTCGTAGTTAGCTCCTGTTTCAATGACAAGTTGTTCTTTTACTGCAGTTTCAAAAACTTTAGCTGTAAGGAAGACTTCCTTGGTGTGCCATATCATCTCGTGGATTTGTTCCTTGCTTTCCTTGCTTAGCTTGGGAGGAACTATGATTTTGATCTTGCAGATTTGAGCTGCTCGGGCGGCTTGGAATGTAGTTGCTTGCTCTTCCTACGGGTTCCTCGGGATCCTATCTTGGTCTTACCGATCTCGGGATCCGGGGGATCAATGCTGGACGAACTTTGGCATAAAGAGGTAGCCATGGGAAACGTCGGATAGGAAGTTTTCCTATTGATGTTCGCAAAGACTGTCCTTTTGCTGTTATAGTCTATGACGGCACCAACTGTAGCAAGGAACGGTCTTCCCAAAATCAAAGGTCTCTTGGTTCATTCGTCCATCTCAAGGATGTGAAAGTCCGTGGGGACTATCCAGTCTCCGACTACTAGTTGTAAGTCACGGGGTTTTCTGAGATAAGTCTCCGAATACCAAACTTAGGTTGGAGGGAGATACGTCTCGTATCCCAAGCCTCTCTGCAACTTTTCTAGACATCAAATTAACATTAGCACCAGAATCACAAAGGGAGTTAGAGAATTTGATGCCTGTTATGGAGCAAGAGCAAACAAAACGCCATGGGTCTTCTACTTTTGGTAGCCTCCGTAGGGTGTAGGTTTGTTCCTCATGCTTTGTTATCATGCTAGTTGTGCAGAGCTAGTCTTTGTTGGAATCAAAGAGGGGTAACAATGCTCCTGCTTCACGGCTTTGGGTTCTCCTCAGGTTTCCCGGGAAATACTAGTTTGTCTTCCGGTGGCGTTTAAGGTTTGAGCGATTTGGATTTCTAGCTTCTTGACATGGGAAGAGAGGCTCTCAAATTTCCCGTTAAGATCACTATAGACATTGTCAATCTTCACCTGGGTGTCTCTAGATTCCTTTTGGTCTGAGGCAAGCAGTTGTTGAATCATCGTCTCAAGTCTATCGATTTGAGAACTAGGTGCTTGGACCGTAGCTTAGAAAGGCACCTTGTTGATGTTGAAAGGAGCTCTCAGCTGAAAACTACTATTGCCACCAAAATTGTTGGCTTGGAAAGGCTTGGCTTGTGGTGGATAAGTCTGATCCTGGGGGTTCTCCACGTTTTGGTTCCTGTAAGAAAGGTTAGATGTATTTCTAAAGTTGTTGTTAAAGTTGTTACTGTAACCTCGGTTCTGGTAGTATCCTTGAGTTCCAACATAGTTTACTTCTTCCTTCTGGCAAAATGATTCATCAAACTCCTGGGGTGGCTCCATGCATTCCTCTTCAACGGTTTCACATGCATTCATGGCTCGATGTTGGTTCCTTAGAAGTTGACCCATCATGATCTTAAGCTCAGTGAGTTGTTTAGACTCAGACTCGTTAGATCGGATAGTTCTATCAAAGTCGGTGCAAGAGTTGCTACTATGATGCGGTCATCAAACCGAGCACCAACCATGAGAGAGATCACATTGAGCAAAGACAAGCCGACGAGACCGAGGGGAGCAAATCAACACTAAAAGGACCAAACCAGTCTCAAGTAAAGAAGGAACTCGAACCAAGAACCAATATTGGAGTTCCTCAGGTCATGATGAGATGGATAAAGACATCTTCAAGGACTGTACTCTTTTTCCTTCACTGTGGTTTTATCCCAATGGGTTTTCCCGGTAAGGTTTTAACGAGGCAGCAACTTGTTGGTGCAAAAGTGCCCAATGTCAATTGTTCCAGATCATACACCATTTTCATTACATTCTCATCTCATCTAGAGAGCACCTCGAAGTGGAGTCAACCAATTATCAGTTCAGATGAAGGAGGTATTGACTTTTTAAGTCAGCTGAATTCTAACATACCGGATTTAGACCGATGTACATTAAAAGGTGGATTCCGGCCAGACCAAGAGGAACCGAGCAACAAGGAGACCTCTTATGGAATCGTGACTCATAATGGAAGCTCATCGAATTGGAATCAAGTCAATACCGAGTTTGGTTTAGGAGATATTAATTTTCTAAACCAGATGATTCTCAGCTTGCCTAATTTGGAAGCTGACGGGTTTAATCACTTGCAAACAAGACTTTGGCGACCAGGAGACTTTATTCAACTTCTAGAGACCTTCCTGCTGTTTCTACAAGACCATATGAAGACTACATGTTGTTTAAAGGCTTCCAAAACAACACCACTTCAACTCATAGTTTTCACAACAAAAGGAAAGACAATTTCCTTGTTTTGGGGAAATGCTTTCTTTCCACTACCCAAATTGTTTAAACTCGACCCTCCATCTATTCCACCTGATCCTAGACATCCAAAGCCACTAAAAGACCCAGACAAGAGCCTAAAAATCTGGCAGCTCCACCTCTTCAAGTTTTCAAGATAAAAGGAGCCTCCACTTACCTTAATTTAAGGAGTTTGTCATCAAAAGCCTTAGCTCCTTAGAAATGGCTATTTCCTTCAATTATGCACGAGTTGTTTCTTGTTTTAGCTACTTAGAAATGTTGTTTACGAGCCTATAAAAGCTCCATTTTTGTTTCATTGTAAAACACCCTCAATTGAGATTTTAAAGTTCATAAGAAAACAGTTTTTCTTCTCTACACAAAGTTGCGAATTCTTTGTGTTTGTTTCTTTCATTAGTTCTTATAAGAGTGATTCTTTTAAGTTCTATTGAGTCTGCAATTGAGTTAATTGAGTGATTCAATTAACTTGTTGTTCATCGATTGAGTGAGTCAATCAATCCTCGTCCATCTCTACCAACGACCATCTTCCGCTAAAGCTGGCCAACTCTTGACAACCTTGTGAGCCATAAGACTTGGAGTGATTCCGAGCTTGTATCATACTACTTGCTGAGAGGTTCTCAATGAGGGCTCATCCTTCTTAAATGGTTTTGGTGGTCAAATCTCCATTGCTGGCCGTGTCGAATGAAAGCTGAAACTTACGATGTATGCCTCTATAGAAAGTACTAAGAAAGTTACCTCCACTGAAGGCATGGTGAGGACAATCTCGTTCATAGTCCTTAAAGCGTTCCCATGCTTCATAGAAAGACTCGACCGGTCCTTGTTGAAAGCCTTGAAGCTTGTTCCGAAGAGAGTTGGACCTTGACTTCGTGTAGAAGTAGTTGAGAAAGATTGATTTGCATCCTTCCTAACTAGTGATCGATCCAGGTGGTAAAGACTTTAACCATCTATGAGAAAGCCGGTGGTCGAGAAAATGGTGGAACTGGTCGAGGAAATGCTGGAACCGGTCGAGAAGGAAGCTCCAGATGAGCCATTTGGAGCTAGGACGCGTTCTTGGTCGGCCAAGGATGTACCAGTTGGTTCTATTACCCGCTCTAGGACTAAGGAGCTTAACAAAACTGCTGGAGCCTTGCTACGTCAAGCTTTGGTTCAAAGGGATCACTCGGACGCAAGTGATACTGCGGCCACCTTGATCATGGTTCATGTCCGGGAAGATTAGTGTCAAGCCCATGGCTCACTTACACTCTTTTTCCCTTGGCTTTGGTTTTTTCCCAAGTGGTTTTCCAAAGGAAGGTTTTTAATGAGGTTCGTGGTCCATAGGTTATATTGTGCTGGGCATTAGTCCGACCTAGTCCGGCCCGTCTCGAGAGTTTAGGCACGGCCCGTCTTTCTTTATCCTTTCTATCTTATTTCTGTTTAGTTAATTTAAATTTGAACTTATGTCTGAGAGAATTATGTGCACGGGATTGTTATTTGTGTTTTGGTCGTTGGTGTGTTCCCAAGGCCTGTCTTGGAACTCGCCGAGACTTAATTTCTCCGCTCCTCTCTTCTCCACTTCGTCTCCTTTCTCTTTATATGTATCTGAACTCCTAATGAATTATCTATCTATCTTTTTATCAAAAATCTCTTTTTCTTGATAGATCCTTGTTATCTTTTTCGAGTGATTCGATTTAGATTACTTGTGAACATTTCTAGTGATTGGAGTGTTCAACCCGACTTACCAAGGAGTCTTTCACAATCTCTCGTGGCGTCACTCATTCCATCAACTCCAGAATCGCTTGCTGCTCAAGCCTGGAGCCTTACCTTTGTCATCTTAGCTTCCTGGTGTGTGATTGAGGCGTGATTCTCTAACCAGAATCATATCAGTCTTGGGCTTAGGAAACCGGATTAGGGCGTTCAGGGAACAAAACAACGTAGTTTCATTAAGTAGCAAGGTCGAGGCTTCAGTACCGGTCACGGGACCTTATGGCCGGTAGTGT
The DNA here is from genome assembly GCA_963667165.1 of Barbarea vulgaris. Classification (NCBI taxonomy): domain Eukaryota; kingdom Viridiplantae; phylum Streptophyta; class Magnoliopsida; order Brassicales; family Brassicaceae; genus Barbarea; species Barbarea vulgaris. The sequence continues at coordinate 8,183,118 of OY763891.1, forward strand.
CAAGGAGGATGGTACCTGTAATCACCCTCCCCTTGACTAGAAATTTGTACAAGGAAGGATGCGGCCAAGTAAAAGACATAACCAAGGTGCCAATCAAGGAACGGGAAAGGAGCTTGACAAATGCAGAAGCCTCAAAAATTAAGAAGCTTTGCTCGAAGAAAAATCAAGAAGGCCCAATGGAATTAAGAGTTGGTCGCAAAGTTGGTCGAGTTGCCGAGAACAAAGAAGGAGTTGACCTATCAAAGAAATATGACGAATGAAGGAGCCAAAAGCTCGAAATCATCCTTATTGGGGAAAATAAAGGTTTTGGTCGAGGAATATCTCAAATCGCCCGAGTAGAATTGGAGTTGTCCAAGGAAGATCACTCGCGACCTAGCCATGGCCGACCATGGCCGAGAGCAGACCTGGACGAACGACCTGACCGAGAGTGCTGACCGAAACTTGGCTTCCACTCCACCGAAACTTGCGCTCCAAGTAATCAAAACTTGCCTTCCAAGGAGTTAAAACTTAGCCTCCAAGCTGTTTTAACTTGCCTTCCAAGACTCTCTGGCGCACTTGTCACGCTAAGAGAGATTCTTGTGACATTTGGCTAGACACTTGTCACCGTTTTGCGAGAAAAGCCATGCAAACCAGATCTATAAATACATCCCCTTCCCCTTGCCATTTTCGCATCCAATTCTCAAAGTTACCAAAGAGAAAGTTAGAGAGAGTTAGAAGAGAAACCGTGTTGGTTCTCCTAAGTTTCCGAGAAGACTTCCATCCGTCCGAAGGTCCGAGTAGCCGTTACCGATCCAGCCGAGAGTCAAAAGAGAGCGCCGGCCGTTTCCTGCCAGATCCAGATCCAACTCACCACCAGCCATTCAGTGAGTACCGATGCGCGTGAAGTAGCACGTGAAAACGGTTTGGGTTGCTTGTTTGCTTGTTTGCTTGCTTGCTTGCTTGTTTTGTTCATGTTTTGCATTCATATCATTTGTGTTTGCATTTGCATGAGAGGGGTTATTTATCCATAGTGGCTACTTAACAAGTGATAGATGAGTGAGGGGAGTGGGTTTGAGATAAGATGTGTAATGTGAATAATGTGAACGACCTATGGTTATATCAATCATATGTCCTTCACATTATGTGTGGCCGGGTGTGAGATGCACCCGAGGAGTTGAAGCTGTGTTGGAGATCCTTTGTGGAATTCAACATAGAGAGGTGTGAAGGGATGTTGATGAATGTGTGTGGTGTGTGGTGTGTGAGTGTGTGAATTGGGAGTTGCACTTTAGGTTGCATTTTAGAGTCGAATAAGTTCTCTTTTTGATTGCATTCATTCATTCATTCATGCATATTTTGTTTTCTTTTTGTGTGATTGCGTGTTGCATGGGGTGGGGATGGGGTTTTACTAACATTTTCCTTAGATCCGGCCTCACTAAGTAATCTTAGATTACTTATGATTCTATCTTTTTGTTACAGGAAACCATAGGAATTAGGAAACGGAATGGTAGGACCCCGGAGTAGATTTGTTGTCTTTTACAAAAGAGAGTATTTTTATATTATGTATATAAATTTTTGGGCACTAGGCCTTAGCCGGCTACTTGTATATGTTTTCAAGGGTTATTGTATAATAACTTATATAAATAAATCGAAGTTTGCTATCTAAAACCGAGTCAGGAGCTGGTGTAGATCCTGTCCGGACCGACACAACGCTAAAGACTATGACCAGGTTGGAAGGCCTTATTCATAGTCCGAGGTGGGATGGTATCAAGTACGTTCTGGGCAAGGGGGACCCAACAACAGTACATACCTTATCCTTGTCCAATACACCTTCAAATTGATAAATTTGGATCCATTTATGAAAAGTTTCCACCCCACTAGTTCTGCTTCGTTCCAAAGAAAATATATGGAAACCTGGAGATCCTCTATTTCATCAAGATGCTCCCACAGACGTCCTTACCTGCACAAAATCGCAGATGATCAAGTGAATTAATTTAAGACTATACTTTATTTGGACGCGATCGCATTTCGATGCCAAAAACTCTTTCTCAAACTCATGGAGCAAAAATTGGAGACCTTCTACACATGAAAGAGACTTCCAAGGATGCATCATTTCATGTCCAAGTTTCCAGATACAAGGAACTTTATGATTTTCTTTAATTGGGAAAAAATCAAGCAATACAGGTCATATCAATCAAGCCTTTGTCGTTTTATATTTATGTTTCATTATTCTCAGTTATGCTGATTTATTTTCAAATTTAGTGTCTTTGATTAGTCATGTAGGAGCATATATAAGCTCTGAAATTATTGAATTAAAACCGAGAGTTCTCTCTTTTTGATCTATTGGATATGAAGGTTGTGAAGGAGATTGAGAAGTTAGGAGAGGCGGATGTTGTACTAAAAAAGGGTAAAAAGTAGTAGAGCCGGCTCAATATTTTAGTGGGCCTAGGGAAAACAAACAAATATTTTTTTTAATTATGAATCATATTTTTGTAGATTTTGTAGTAAAAATATATACATATTAAATATTTTTTGGGTCCTCTTTAATCTAATTTTTAATATATTAAATTCTTTTATATATAAAATATCTAATATATATATATATATATATATATATATATATACAAAAATCGGGGTCTTTTAATTATTAGGACATGGAGAGACACGAGATTGGGGCCCGGACTGTCGCCCATGACTTCTTCATCTAATTTTAGTTCAGTCTAACCCAAAGAGCAAACTACAATCACCGGAGCCTACCCGAGAAGAACTCTGAGTCATGTTCAGTCCAGATGAAGTCCAAGGTCAACTGGTACAGCCCAACGACAACTAAAAGTGTGATAACAAACCTATTAAGTTTAGAAGAGTTTGATAAAAACGTTGATGCCCCACAAAAACATTTGGTTCAAAATAATTTTTTTACTACACAAGTAAAACCTGAGCAAAAATCTATATTGAATCAATCTTGTTTACTTGTTTACAATAATTCCATGACTATGATAACACACTTGTTTCTTTCCAAAGGACTTGACGATACTGCAAGTACAAAAGAGGAGCCACCGGACTTAGATGTTCAAGCACACATTCGAGAGAGAGCTAAGCCAGCGACACCATCGATGCTTGGACATATTTAAAACCAGGGGATATCCCAGCTCAAAGGGGAGCCACCAGAGGCATCACGCATCAACAAACCACCACAATACCAAGGTTCTCTAGCTTCCCAAAATCGAATGAAACCTAACTTGCTTTCTCTTGATGCAGATTGTACAGTTTCGAGGTCAAACCTTTTTCAAGGGGGAGGGTATGATGTGGACATCAAGTACAGGTTACCAAAGAGCAAACTACAATCACCGGAGCCTACCCAAGAAGAACTCTTAGCCATGTTCAGTCTACATGAAGTCCAAGGTCAACTGGTCCAGCCCGACGCCCACTTGGTGTATATTCTTAGCTCAACTACAGAGTGCCTCGAAGCATAATCAGCTCAATAGGAGTTAACATGAAAGAGAAAATTCAACTTAGAAATTGAGTGTTTCCCAACTTACCCGGTTTGGACCTACGTGTACTATTTGAAGATTTCTGATCGAACCAGAAGGACTTAGGCCATAAAACGACATGTTCTGTAATCTTGATCCTTCATAAAATCTCAGAGAATTGGACTCATACCAAACCGAGATCAAACGTAAAAGCTATTCAAGTTTTAAACCGGTTGATTCTCGGTTTGCCTTATTTGGAAGCTCACGGGTTTAATCACTTGCAAACAAGACTTTGGCGACCAGGAGAGACATTAAGCCAATCAGAAGAGACACTTGACCTTTCAGGAGAGTCAGTTAACACCTCTCCATGCACCAGCATACACAAGATCATGCAGATCTCCTTGTGCTCACACTTTCCTTATATGGCGGCATTCATACTTTATGTCATAACTCTCCAATGGCTCCAAGAAGATACCACGCTCAACTTCATGATGAGAAAACGCCCTCCTAGAGTTTCCTTATTAACATTCTGAGATTATTCCACACTCTCCTTGATTCCCGAGCTCCCAAGGATCAAGCCAACGACTCCTTCCTTATCTAGCCGGATTTTATCATTAATCCCCCAACGGCTCTCTTTTCTCAAATTCACATCATTTGTTTCTGTTTTTAGAGTATTAGGACGTGTATCTGAGCCTATATAAGCTCATTAGTCTGTTTCATTTGTAGACATGATATAAGATCGGAATCACACCAATCTGAGATCACTTGATGATCAAGAGGATCCCAAGCCTATGCTAAGCGGAAGTGGAATAGATGGTAGAAATGGAGGTGATAGATTGACTCACTCAATCGATGAACAAGACTAGTTAGATGAATCACTCAAATAACTTGAATTGCAGACTCAAAAGAACTTAATTGAATCACTCAAATAAGAACTAATGAATAATAACACACAAAGAATTCACAACTTTGTGAAAGAGAAGAAAAAACAGTTTTTCTTATGAACTTTGAAATCTCGATTAAGGGTGATTTACAATGAGGAATGAGCTGAGCTTTTATAGGCTCAGATTACAATGGTCCTAAGGTCTAAAACAAGAAACAAATCGCAGAAATTAAAAGAAAAGAGCCGTTTGAAGGCTTGATGACAAAATCGGCCAAATAAGGAAATAGCCGTTAGCTTGAGTCTTGAAATCTTGGGTGCGAAGTTGTGATGTCTGGGGACGTCCAGGTTCTTTGTAGGAGGCTTCAGAATGCACAAAAGTGATAAGGGAAAGAGACGTTGCTGATTGATCTCCTTTAGCTCCAAATATGGTAAGTAATGACTCCACATGTTCTTGTATGGTAAGGTGTACCAAGCCTCTGGTGGTAAAGCTTCTTCTTGGTCTAGAGTATCTCCTGGGTTAAAAGGGAACCCTCTGATGCTCATAGAAGGTCTCCAATTCATGGCTTCGGCTGATGGTAAGTTGGATGCAAGACTTTCCTTATTTACACCCGGTTTTGATCCTCCTTGGTTAGCTCTTAAACCAACTCGTACCTGGGCTGATTTAACTTGATAAATTATCTTAAAATAGATGATTTCTTGATGAAATTCAAATCCCAGAACATTTGCTCGAGTAGATTTCTCATAGGTCAACTTCTCCCTTGGATTCTCGTCTCCGAGTAAGGATTCTTGGACATCTCCTAATTGAGCTTGGTTGGAGCATGATTTTCTTCGGCAAAAACTCTTATCTGGGATGGTTTCCTGGTGAATAATGACTCTGAGGTAAAAATCACGAGTGGATTCTTCTAGTGGCAACTTCCTTGGCTTGGTGACGGCTTCGGTGCGGTGTTCGTGTGCTAACTCCAAATATGATCGATCAAGTTGAGTTTTGGCTCCATCATTATCTTTAAAATAGGTGGTTTCCAAGTGAATATTCAAGCAGAACTCCTGTGCTCGAGTGGTTTGTCTTTTGGTCCATGCTTGACTTCGTTTCTCGTCTCCGGGTAGGCATGCTTCGTCTTCAGGTGGCTTGGCTCGAGCTTTCATGATTCCTCCTGAATCATTGGTCTTCTTAGGACTGAATGGCTGATAGAAAATCAATCCTAGGCCTGGTGCTCGATTAGAACTCCATTTGGCTAAGGGTTCTCCATGATGCTCCGTTTGGTCCCTTTTGGCGTGTGTAGTAGTTGGTTTGACATGCTGCAGGATTGATCTGGGTCCGATGTCCACATCAAGACACCCTTGATCATTTAAAGTAATAAAAATCGTTTCTTTTTTCACAAAGTTGTGAATTCTTTGTTTTGTTTTGTTATTAGAAGTATGTGGCTAAAGTTTGTTTAGTGATTCAACATCCTTATTCGCATATTGATTGAGCGAGTCAATCTCCCTTCACTATCCATCTTTATCATCACCCACTCTCACCAAAGCTTGTTGTCTTTGACAACCTTGTGATCACTAAGACAAAGGAGTGAGTCTGAGTCGTGTATCATATGACATTGGTGGCTGAAGAAAATAATGTTAAGGGATCGAAAGATTCATCAAATGCATGCCGAGATGCTGCTACTCAAATGGTGAAAGAGATACCTATAAGAAAATTACTTCCTCGTTTATCAAAGAAAAATAAGAAATTAGATTTGGAATCTGCTATCCAAAAAGCTAAGGAATGTATTTCACCTCTCTCTAGTGCTTTAACTAAAAGGAACACTTGGAAATATCATTAATGCCAAGGTTTTTCTAAAATGTGCATGGTTTAATAAATCTACTAAACATACTGATATAGAATTCAAAAGGGTGGTGTTAGAAGATGGAGTAAAAGCATTTGGTCGTACGATACTCTCTACTTAAACGAGTAGATGAGACGAATAACAAACAAGAGATGGATCGAAGAAAGGCCACAAAGAGTATGAAAGCCCTTGTGATGAATTCGTGAATGTAAAATTTAGTGAATTCACAAAGAAGACATCGAATCAAAGTTGTATACTAAGTAGGGAAACTGTGAGCGCTAAAACTCGCAATAGGAAGTTTATGGTTAAGGAAAAGATCTAAGGGCTAGACTCTCTTATGAGACAACAAATTCTTAATAGCTGAATGAATCAAAAGGGATTTTATAGAGATTAGTCAGAGTTTACAAGAGGAGATTGAATGAGAAATACAAAGTGGGAGCTCTCGGCGAGAGGTCGTAATAATAGTTGTATAGTTCTAAATGAATTCCGGATGAAGAAGATGATCTTTTTCCTCGACTTCGCCTCCCTTTATAGTTCCTCTGCTTCAATCTCCTCCTAATATCGTGCGTCCCAAGATCCTGGGAACAACCTCCGGAATATCCTCTAACTGCTCGATCTCTTTTGACTTGGTCTTCGGTGACTTGTCGTATACATCCTCTCGGACTCCGCACGAGCTGATCTCCGATCTTAAGCCTTTCGGCCAATCAGGCCTTTTGGCAATTCAGGAAAGATCCATTTCCTGATGGGCCATAGCAAGGCCCAAAGGGGCGAAGCCCAGGTCCAACAATAGCCCCCCCTCTTGAGTGATGGCCGCGAACTCGAGAGAGTTTAATTAAATTTCTGGTCCCGAGAATTCTGTTCGGATTTGGCAAAATGATTAAATTCCGTAAATTAAGATTCGGCCTTCGAGATGACGCCAGATCTCAACCTGATGCATGCATCAGGGCTGTTCAGATTTTGTGCGGGATTGAGATTCTCCCATGTTGCACACGTGTCGCGTTTAGCAGGTTGATGAACGGCCTGGATTAAAAGTAAGAGAGATGCGCGGGGTTTTCGAAGTAGTGGTAATTATGGGCTATAAATCCCCACGTTTTCCCAACCCGAGGCAATAACTGCTGTAAACTCTTCAAAAAGGTAAAGTTCTCGCTCTTCTTCCTCTTTTGTTAGTTTGTATTTTTATTTCCTCAAACACGGAAGCAGAAAAAGAAAAAACTCTCGTTTTGCTCAAACAATTGTGCCATGGCTGAAGAACTACTCAGGCCTTGCCGACCCTCGTGGATTCACTCAGAGGACTTCGAAGAATTTAGGCGCCATGCAGGCATCCCAGACGACGTCGAGCTCATCGAGGAGTGCGCGCCATACTCCCCAGAGCGGGTCCCGGAGGGGCTTTGCTGCTCTTACACCACCCTGTTCGAGGAATGCGGACTTATGTTCCCTATCCCGAGGGCGATCCTTGACACGCTCGCGCGTTTGGATATTGCGTTCCCGCATATGGGTCTGGGTTTTGTCTGACACATGATTGGCCTTCTGGTGAGGGCCAGGGAATCTGGCGTTACCATGACGCTGGAGCTCGTGGTGGCGATGTACTCGTTTAAGCACAACTCCACCGCTGCTAATATGGGCACTTTCTACGTGATGCCCCGCACCGACCGCCGCATCATCTACGACCCTCCAGCCCGTGATAACTTTTGGCGGGAAAAGTATTTTTTTTTTTCCGAATTGGGCCGGCATCGATTGCTGAATTGGACTTCAGGAGGCTGCCGACTGTCTGGCAAAGCTTTGCCGGTTAGAAGAGAAAAAGTCGAGATCCTGGCCTGGATCTTAACTTCGCTCGTTAATTGATGCTACTTTGTTGCTTGCTTGACTTAGTTTTTTTAACAATGCCTAGCTTGCTTTGTTTGCAGTTACTCCGGACCGGGTCCTGTTTGCTCCGCTTTTGCGATAGACGGCCCCCTTCTTCTGCAATCTGCAAATACGTCCTGGGATCAATTTATCTATGACAGGATCCGACAAGTGCTCTACCCGAGACGAGAGGTCCGACTTCCTCGTCAGCCGATTCCGATAGAGCAACCGCCTACCCGTCGTCAGCCGATTCTTCGTGCGTCTTCCTCTCGTCATCAACGAGCTCACTCACCGCAGCCTATTTCCGCAGTCCGAGCCCACAGTCCGACTCACCCTGGTAAGGAGGCGTTGTATGAGTTTCGCTTTCTTAATTGATTTTTGGTCAAAAAGGCTTCGTTAAACCAGAGTTTGGATACTTATTCGCAGATCCCCGTCCTTCTGAAAGTACTGAATCAGTTGCTAGCATGTCTCGCCGACCGACTCACCGTGAACGCCGTTCTGCTCCCAAAAAAAAATCAAAGAGTTCGTTCTGGGGACCTGACCCGCGCCTTATCATCTGTCCTTCAACAGAATGCACCGTCGTCTCTACCATCTGCCGCCGCCGATGCTTCAGCCATTGTGCCGCAAGCTGTAGTTCCCTCTTCCGGGAGCCAAGGTGCTGAGATCATGGCGGTTATCTCCAACCGTTATGGTTTTGCATCCAAGAGGCCAAGGACAGAGGGAGAGGATGCCTCTATCGACGTTCCCATGGTCGGTGAGCATGACACACATCAATTCTCCGATGGGAGATCGGTGTGGGCTCCTGATAACCAGCCACGGGATTATGCCGAGCGGGTGCCCTCCCAAGGTCAGGAGAACGAGATGAGATCTAGGTCTTATTCCAGGAATGGTTCATCCTTAGGACGTCAGCACTGGAGGTTTAACCATAACCGAGATTTCCCGGTGATTGAGGACCGTTTGGGCATGGCGACGATCGTTCGCCACTTCAAAGCTGCAGGCTATCAGATTCCGGCTGTCTGAAATCTATCTGAGCGGGAGGCCTATGTCGACCTTGCTGTGGCGATCAGAGAGGTAGTGTTTCCCGCCATTTGTGGTAAGTTTAAGTTTTTTGTTTGTGTCTTCTCTTCGATGACTGACTCTTTATGGTTTATAGATCGTGGCAGCGTCGAACCACCTTGTTACTAGTTACGAGTAGCGGCTATCCTATGTGCCTAAGCAAGGAGAGCTGGAGGAGGCCCGAAAAGGTTTCGAAGATCTCTCGGCGGCCCTCCAGTTCTCTCAATCTCTGGTGGCGACTTTGAAGTCTCGTATTGCCCATGAGATTCCCGAGATTACTTCCCAAATGGCTCAGTTTGAAGACGAAAGGCTCGAATGGATCCATAAGCACCATGTTTTGGAGAGGCTGGCTGAAGCCAAAAATGAGGAGATGATCGCGCTGGCAGATCAGGTTTCCAAACTCTCGGAGGAGAATGATCGGCTGATAACCACTTTCGAGGAGTCGACGCGTCGCTTGGTTCGTGATGGACGTCGTGAAATTGATGTTGCCTATGGCAAAGTTTTCGAGGCCATTAAGGCCAAATTTGAGAAGAAGAAGCTTGAGTCTAATAATGAGGTTGACCTCCGCGAACTCGACTCGAACCTCCAGCTCCTAAAAGACATTACTGAAGGAGGCGAGGATGCCTTGAAGGAGAAGGAGAAGCTAGAAGCTCTTCGTCCCGAGATTGAGGAGGTGTACAAGGCCTCGGTGACCTCGGATTTTTCCACCTCGATGCTCGACCTGCCGCAAGTGTCAACTGACTCAGCCAGCGCCTATGGACGTCGATGTGCAGAGCGGAGTTCTGAGAGGTTTAAACAAGTTTGGGTCCAACGAAGCTGCCGAGAATGTAACTGGTGGTGCCAGAGCACAATGACTTTTCCTCCTTTTACTTTGCTTTTAGTTTGAACATGATTTGCCCGGGAGGGCTTTAATCCATTTTTAGACTTTTGCTTTTGGTTGCCTGGGAGGGTTTTTATCCTTTTTAGACTTTGTTTTTAGTTGTTGCTTTCGTTTTCCCGGGAGGGTTTTAATCCAGTTTATGATTTTTATTTCCAAATGGTTGCCATTTCCCTTAAGTGTGGACTTGACGCAATGGTGTTCATCTTTCGTCGATATGTGAGGGTACTGCCGGGACTTCGTCGTGGAGCCGGTTTCCAGGACATCGAACATGAGCTTGTCGAAACGACGATGTGCTTCTTCTTCCCCTCCCCCCCATTTTTAAAAGAGAGAGATATGACTTGATCCGTAGCTCGGTTGATACGCGAGTGTACCTCTGGGAGCCAGTTCGGGAGGTCATTTTTAAGACATCGTGCGGGAGGTCGTTGAGACACCTTGGTGGAAAACTGTTTTTAGGTAAGTATAACTTAGTCCCGGCTTGGAATTTTTGATAAGTTTGAGTCATTTTAGAGACTGTAAAGTATTTGGCTTGTAATCCCCCGTCGGGGTCACGCTTGCAAGTACGTATATCACTTGGATTATGATGTTTTATAGTTGTGTGTTTATAAACGAAAAAATTTATAAATAACTTTGAATTAATAAGGGGAAGATACATATTTTTGACAAATATAACAATGTAACGAAGGTTGTTTGGCTCGGTTAGAATCTGAGTTTCGCTTGTTCGTGGTTGTCGACCCTTGCCGAAACGAGATGAAGAGGTTTGTTGAAAGGTGGCTGCACTCATGGGATTAAGCTGCCTACGTACCCTGTAGAGGGATCAAGCCTTAACGTAGTTCAATTATTTATGATACCTCTAGTAATAATACTTTTTTAAGTTCATGACATTCCATTGCCTTAATTTCGGTATCCCGTTTGCATATTTTTCGAGTTTGTAGACGCCATGTCAGATTATTTCGATGACCCGATAGCGACCCTCCCATCTGGTGCCCAACTTTCTGGCGTTTAACTCTTTCGTGTTTTTGAACACTTTTCTTAGGACCAGTTCGCCAACGCAGAACTTCCGAGGACGGAGCTTGGAGTTGTAGAAATGTGCGGTGGCTTGCTGGTAATTTTGGATTCGTATCATCGCTTGATCCCGACGTTCGTCTATGAAGTTGAGGTTATCTGCAAGCATTTCATTGGTGAGTTGTTCGTTCTCGGGACATAATGTCCGTCGAAGTCCCAGAATGGAGACTTCCGCAGGAACGACAGCCTCCATTCCGTAGGCCAGAGAGAAAGGTGTTTCTCGTGTGGCCTTCCGGGGAGTGGTTCTGCAAGCCAATAGTACGCCCTGGATCTCATCCTCCGGTAAGCATTTGGTGGAGCTTAGTCGTTTCTTGATGTTATTAAGCAATGTTTTGTTTGCTGCCTCAGCCTGCCCATTACCTTGGGGGTATCGGGGTGTTGAGGTTGTTAGCTTAATGTTCCATGTTCCGAGGAAATCTCGGAATTTCTTGGAAGTCAAGTTCGCGCCGTTGTCCGTGCCGACAAATGATGTCTCGCCAAATGAGATCCTTTACATGGGTCTCGTTGACTATGACTAGCGGCTCTGCTTCGATCCATTTACAAAAATAATCATTTAGGACTAAAAGGAAACGGTAGTTTTTTTGGGCTGACTTTTCGAAGGGACCAATCACGTCCTTAGACCATTTCATAAATGGGTACGGAGCGGATACCGACGATAGTTCATGAGTAGGTTGGACCATGATGGGAGCGTGCCTTTGGCATTTGTCACATCTTGCCGAATAGGCCTCGCAATCCGCAAGCATTGTCAGCCAACAGTAGCCTTGGTTCTTTATTTATCTCGCGAGGGTTCGTCCTGTGGAATGACTTCCGCAGTGACCCTCGTGGATTTTGGTCATTAGATTGCGGGTCTGCTGACCAAAGGTGCAGAGTAAGTACGGGCCACCATGGTTGTTTTTGTAACATCTGCGGGAGGCCGATTGGCTCCCGCAGATGGTTACGATTCCTCTTCCCGAGGGGAATTTCAAACACTGATGGTAGGTGCTAGGGATTGCTTTCATGCTATGCAACCAGGGTCTGCCTATGATGGCATTAAAAGGTGCAGGTCGGTCCACGACGACGAATTCTGTGGTTTTTTTGACTCCTCGGGTTCTACCGGGAGTCTAATTGTGCCAAGGGAGAAAGTTGTTTCCCCTGCAAAGCCGGTAAGAGGTGTTCTCTCATTTGTTAAATCAGAATCTTGATATCCTATTTATTTGAAAGCGCTGTAGAAAAGTACATCTACTGAGCTCCCGGTATCGATCATGATGCGCGAGAGTTCGCAACCCACGACGTCAAGTCTTATAACGAGAGCATCATCATGCGGCTTGTCAACGTTTTGATTTTCACCATCCCAGAACGTTATTGAATTGTCTGGTCCGTCAGGTTGTGCCTATATCATGTTGTTCGTCTCGGCTATATGTTGGTAGGCTTTGATCGAATTAACGGAGTTGGTGCAAAACTTGGACCCTCCAAATATGAAATCAAACCCTTTTGGTGGGTTGAAAAACATTAGAGTTTCAACACCAGCCCCTTAGTATGGAGCGAGGTGCTTTTTTGGATGCCGGAGGAGGTGCGGTTATCGATTCCTCAGTACCCCCGCATGCGTTCATGTCGTTGAATATGCATACGACACGTTTTTTGGTTGCGGGAGGAGGAGAAGCGTCGCCCTCCTCTGAAATTCTATCTCTTTTATCGTTGTTGCTCGTTGCTTCGCATTTGGCCGAGTCATCATTCTTGTTCTGCTCGATGAGCTGAGCCAGGTTTTGGTCTGCTTCCAACCTTTCGGCTAGGAGCTTACCGAGTTTTCGGCATTCCTCGGTAGAATGACCTTTTTTCTTTTGCGTTTTGTACTTTTTAGGATCATATTTTGAGTTTTTGTTTTGGCCAGAACTTTGTATTCCGAAGGAATGATGTCCTTGACTCTGAGGATCCTTTCTAGGAGGTCTCCTCGGGTTTTGGGTAGCTGCTTGAGCCGCTTTTTCTTTTGTGCTTGCGGCCACTAGCTCTTCTTCAATTTGAATGAAGTATTTTGATCGATGCAGCGCGTCATCGATTGACATGGGCTGCCGCACCGTCATTTCCTCATGGAATCGGGAACCTAGTCTCAATCCATTTTGCAGAGCCGATATGGCTACCACATCCTTAAGGTTAGCGATCTGAGACTTAATTTCCTTAAATAGAGTTATGTATTATCTCAGTGAATCGTTAGGTCCCTGGGACAGCTTCCAAAGATCAGCCTCATTGACTTTAGTTTCCATGAATACTCCGTATTGTTTTAGGAAAGTGGTTGTGAGCTGATTAAAATTATCGATAGAGTTCCCTTCTAGGTTGGCGAACGACTCTAGAGCAGGACCGACGAGATGTTCGGAAAAGGTACGGCAGTACCCTGGCCGAACAATCTTAGGTGGGCTCGGGGGTCTATTCCCACTATATTCTGGAAACCTTAGTTTCGCGAAGTCGCGGAGATGAGCTGACGCGATCCTATTGGTAAAAGGAGTGCGCCTCGTCTCCTCGATTACTCGATCGATGTCGGGTGCGGCACTGGCAGCAGTATGTATCTCAGACTGCATCTGTCATAAGTTGGCGTCGTTTCGAGACGTATAGTCTCGAAAAGACTCGAGGTCGACCGCGCGAGCAGTGTCAGGTTGCGGCATGACTACGCGAACTGGAGGCCGATATCGCTCTTCCGTTCCATGCGCCGAAGTAGCAGCAGGAGCATCAGAGGGATGACGACTGTCACGTGGAAATTCAATTCAACTGACGGGTTCCGGTAGGTTGTACTGGGACCATTTGAACCAGGATTCTGATTACGAAACGTCCAACCAGAATCAAGGCTGGTTGTTAATGGTGGAGGTGATGGCAGTCTTGTTACAGACGACATCCCGTTTGCTACCGATGTCCGGTTATCGAGCATCGGTGCTGCTGCTGTTACGGCCGAAGAGAAGACCGGTAGCGTTCTGACGTTTGTCGGTGTTACGAACTGTCCTGCCGAAGTCGAAGTATCGATCGGCGAGAAAGTGAGACTGGTTCCCGGTGGTGGACTGGAATCCAACCTCGTGCCTCCAATGAAAGTAGGGGGCCTGGTGAAGTTCGACGGACAGTCCGGCCAAGCGGATTCGTTAATACGATAGATGAGATCCCTCTCTTGTTGTTCTACACGCTAAGCGAGAGCTCGGTTCGAACTTTCTTGGAGATGGGCTCTCTTTATGAGGGTAGCGAGCATCCCGCGGATTTCTGCCAGTTCGTTTGTAGATGACCTGGCAACTTCAGCTTGACTGGTAGATTGTGAAGCGTTTTGTGCTTCCTCACGAATCCAAACCGTGGGTCTTCCTCCCAGAGGAGGATTCTGGCACAACAATCCACTGGCCGCTGGCGGGTTCCGGGAGGATGTAACCGGAGGTATTGAACTGGAGTCAGGATTCGAGGCAGCGGCAGCTGGCGTCATTGAGAACCTTGCCGCTACCAATCGTGGTACCAAATTGGTCACCGTTGCTCCGGTAGGGTTAGCGGCAGTCGAAACTCCGCTTCCGCTGAGTAGATTCCCGTTTGATGTGATAAAAACAGGTCGAGCACCCGATTCGGTTGTATCAGATCGAGAGATCGATACTGGTGCAACCTCGAAATTAGTAGGAACGGGATTGGTTGTCGCCGTCTCACTTGTCAGTGGCCCGTTTTGAGTTAACGGAGCCGCCGGCGCGGTTGTCACCCCGGCGCCAGTTGGTCGTGAAAGGACTGTCGAGACAGTTATCATCCTTCCGGAATTCGGGTTTGCGGTTGTTGCCGTAACCGATTGCCCTGATTCATCGCGGGCTTCTGCCCTAGGGCTAATGGTCAGATTTTCCGATCTAACTGGATCCATTTCGATTTTCTCAAGGAGAAAGAAAACTGTTATGGAGATAAAGATGTTATATAAACTTTTCCTCACAAACGGCGCCAAATTGTGAGCGCTAAAACTCGCAATAGAAAGTTTATGGTTAAGGAAAAGATCTAAGGGCTAGACTCTCTTATGAGACAACGAATTCTTAATAGGTGAATGAATCAAAAGGGATTTTATTGAGATTAATCAGAGTTTACAAGAGGAGATTGAATGAGAAATACAAAGTGGGAGCTCTCGGTGAGAGGTCGTAATAATAGTTCTATAGTTCTAAGTGAATTCCAGATGAAGAAGATTATCTTTTTCTTCGACTTCGTCTCCCTTTATAGCTCCTCTGCTTCAATCTCCTCCTGATATCGCGCGTCCCAAGATCCTGGGAACAACCTCCAGAATATCCTCTAACTGCTCGATCTCTTTTGACTTGGTCTTCGGTGACTTGTCGCATACATCCTGCCGGACTCCGCACGAGCTGATCTCCGATCTTAAGCCTTTCGGCCAATCAGGCCTTTTGGTAATTCAGAAAATGGATATTTCCTGATGGGCCGCAGCAAGGCCCAAAGGAGCGAAGCGCATGTCTAACAGAAACTCTTTACTTTGAAACTCCATCGCAATAGATGATGCCTTTAATTTTCAGAATTAGTGTACTTTGTTACTAGTTTTGTTTTCTAAAATTATTAACCCGCTTGTAAACTTATTATTATTATTAGTTAATTTGAAATTTCAACACAAAAAATGGGTGAAAATGAAGAATGGCTCGAACACGACGAGCAGTGAGGAGGAGGGAGTTCCTTACCATAATGCCGATACTTTTAGGATCCATCGCTACAGCCACGTGACCACGATTCGTCTGCCAGCTCCCATTGTCTCTACTTGTGGACCCTTCCGCAAAAGTCATCTTATGCTTTTTTTCTTTTTCTTTTTTCTTTTCTTTTTTTCTTTTTGCACATTAAACTTCTTTTTTTTTTTAAATACCCCTTTTTGTCAACGATCGTATCCACTACTTTTTAATTTTTATTGGTATTAAGTTTAGGTTTGCATACACTATCTGTTTGCTTATATATCTAACATCACTAATATCGTTGTACTGATAATTTGGTCTTCCCTTCTCAATTATCTATATATATATATATATATATATATATATATCGTGCCCGTCTTTGCTTCAAAATTACGTCACCAACCCATTTTTTTGGTGGTGTGTGTATTCTTAACTAATAATATATAATACCAAACTAACTACAAACAATTTAGATTGGATGTAACCCTTTAAACCAATTTTGTTTAAATAATATATATGTAGCTAACATTGGTATTCAAGCAAAGCCGTATTCAAGCAAAGCCGACAAATATAAAGGAAGACAAACTCAATACTCACAGTTACTGGCGGAACTAACCAAAAATTTTATGGAAGTCAACTTTTATACAAAATATAATTATATAAAAAATTATAGGCTAAACTTGAATTTCAAAAAATTTATAGGGATCAAAATGCAAAATTGTAATTATTTTTATCAATTTTGTTGCTCAAAATACAAATAAATATGGTTTTTATATAAATTTATAGGGGTCAACTGACTCCCTTAGTCATCATCTACCTCCTCCGCCACTGCTTATGGAGTTTAGGTGAGCACATTATTGCCCTTTTTATACCAAAAGAAATTAAACTCCAAACCAAACCCTAAAACTCATGTGTAATAATAAATAACTACAATCATTTGGTATTGTACATACGACCCACACTACTCTAAAGAGCTAATATAGCACATGCAATAAAGTGAAGAATTTGACCTAATTTCAATTTGGTTAAATATTCTCGACCACTTTTGTCAGAAGTCACACTTGAAAGATAGAAAGAAAGAGAAAAGGGTTAAAACGGGAAAGAGTGAAAGTAAAGTCACGTCGGTCCGTTCGTAAAGGAGTGAAGCCTAAGGGAAGTGAAAATGAGTTAAAAGAAAGTGTTATTGTCGTTGCAGTTAAGCTCTCTCCTCTCCCTCAAAAAGAAAAAAAAAAAAAAAGTTTTCTTTCTAAATTCCATTTCTACCCCTTCTTTCTTTCTTCTGTCTCTCTCCAAACACATCATCAAACCACATTTGTCTGTCTGCAACTCAACCCCTTTCTTCTTATTTGCTTCACACTCTCTCTCTCTCTCTTTAGATTTCATATCACTCATTCTCTTCTTTCAATGGAATCTACGCCGCCTGACGATTGTTCTGTTAAGGTTGCTGTCCACATCAGACCACTCATCGGCGATGAACGGCTTCAAGGTTGTAAAGATTGTGTCACTGTCGTTCCCGGTAAACCACAGGTAACAGTTTCCAGTTTCAACAATGTCAAAGCTCTCTGTCTTCTCTTACCTGCTTAATCTGGACCTGTAGAAGAAATTTGTTTTTTTTTTTTATGTAAAAGTTATTTCAACTGAAAAAGCTTTTTAATCGGAATTATCTCCCTGAGATCTAGATCTCGCAAAGTTTAGGATCAGTGAATTTTCAGTGTGTTTATTTTATTTTTTCTCTTTCCTATGCATGTTTGACTAAGTAGTTCTGTTTTTAAGGACAATATTAGAATTATGACATCTTTAAATTATTTCCTTAACAAAAGAACAATTGATTTTGTTGTTAATTCTGAAAACTGACCCTTAATTGTCTTCCGGATAAGACAATTCTACAAAATTCGTATAAATTGGTTAAGGTTTTCGTTGTAATGTAAGATATTGGAAAATTCTGAATTGGAAAAGCCTATAATATCAAACATTTTTTTTTGTTTTTTTTGGATTGTGTTTGTGAATATGATTCAGGTACAAATTGGATCACATTCTTTTACATTTGATCATGTATATGGAAGTTCTGGTTCTCCATCTACTGAAATGTATGAAGAATGCGCGGCTCCGCTCGTCGATGGCTTATTCCAAGGCTACAATGCCACCGTTCTTGCTTATGGACAGGTAATAATAAAATTACTGGAGTTTCATAAATCTCTGTTTTTGCTTTATGGCTTTTTTTACTTAGTTCGTTATCATATGGCAGACGGGTTCTGGTAAAACATATACAATGGGTACTGGCTGCGGAGACAGCAGCCAAACCGGTATCATCCCACAAGTTATGAACGCTCTTTTCAGCAAAATAGAGACTCTGAAGCAGCAGATTGAGTTTCAGATCCATGTTTCTTTTATAGAGGTTCTTTTAAACATTGTTTTTTGTTTTCTTCGGACCTCGCGGTTTCTTTGGTTATTCATTTGACATTAATGATTTCATTTGCTAGATTCATAAAGAAGAGGTGCAAGATTTGCTGGATCCTTGTATTGTTAACAAATCAGACACTACTAGCACTGGACATGTAGGCAAAGTAGCACATGTCCCTGGGAAGCCACCAATACAGATCCGAGAAACATCGAACGGTGTTATCACATTAGCAGGATCCACAGAAGTTAGCGTCAGTACGCTGAAAGAAATGGCTGCTTGCCTTGATCAAGGGTCGGTCAGCAGAGCTACCGGTAGTACTAACATGAACAATCAGTCCAGGTGACCTTTACTATTGTGTTACTATTACTATTTCCCTTATTATTTCTGTGTCAATAATAACTTTTAACACTGATATAAATGTCTGTTTTTCGATATCCATATGCAGTCGTTCACATGCCATTTTCACAATTACTGTGGAGCAAATGCGGAAAATTAATACAGATTCTCCTGAAAACGGTGCTTACAATGGGAGTTTGAAAGAAGAATATCTCTGTGCCAAGTTACACCTAGTAGACCTTGCTGGTTCAGAACGAGCCAAAAGAACCGGCTCTGACGGTTTGAGATTTAAAGAAGGTAAGTGTTCTTCTAATGCATTCTGTTTTAGACCAGTGATAAGCCTTTTTGATCACTATGTTACAATAAAAGTGGATTCTTTTCACCAGGAGTTCACATAAATAAAGGCCTCCTTGCGCTCGGTAATGTCATCAGTGCACTCGGAGATGAGAAAAAACGAAAAGACGGAGCCCACGTTCCTTACAGAGACAGTAAACTTACACGGCTTTTGCAGGTATAAATTTGTTTTCACATTTCTTGATATCGCTTGGTTCGGTGTTTGCCCTTTCTCAAAAGTTTTGCATTTTAATTTCTTAGGATTCTCTTGGGGGCAACAGCAGAACTGTAATGATAGGTAACATTTTCTTATTTTCTAAGGAAAGTTCTGCTTTTAGATCTTTCAAGTTTTGTTAATGCTCAATTGCTCATCTAATATTTATATGCTTGTTATTCGGGTTCCAGCTTGTATCAGTCCTGCAGATATTAATGCCGAGGAAACACTTAACACTTTGAAATATGCAAACCGTGCTCGAAACATCCGGAATAAACCTGTTGTAAGCGAAACGTTTCTTTTTTGTCTATATCAATCAAAGAATCTAATTATTGACTGTAATTAGATTAGGCTAATTTTCTCTTTCTATCATTTGGTTTTCTTAAAACAGGTTAATAGAGATCCTGTGTCCAGTGAGATGCTAAAAATGCGCCAACAGCTAGAATACTTGCAGGCCGAGCTCTCTTTACGAAATGGAGGATCATCATGCACAGAAGTGCAGGTATGTTAACCTTAGTGTTCCAGCAGTTTTTTGCAGACGAATAAAGGTTAAAACTGAGTGTGATAATGTAGGTTCTTAAAGAAAGGATTGCTTGGCTTGAAACTACTAATGAAGACCTTTGTCGCGAACTTCACGTGTACCGCAGCAGAATTCCCGGTGTAGAGCATTCCGAAAAAGACTTTAAAGACATACGAGCTGTAATATTCTAACTGATACTTTAAATCTTAAATGTGGATACTATACCATATTTATGAGTGTATGTGATGTTATCCTTCTTACTGTTATGAAACGTCAACTTATTTGGTACCAGGATGAAATTATTGGTTCTGTCAGACCCGATGGGCTTAAGAGGAGCTTGCACAGTGTAGAGTCCTCCAATTATCCCATGGTTGAAGCCACAATAGGTATAAGAAAGATAAAGAGTGTTTCTTTAGACTCAAACGAATTTTGAAACTAAATTTTTTTTATTATATGCAGGTGATTCGAGGGAAATAGACGAAGAGGCAAAGGAATGGGAGCATAAGCTCTTGCAAAATAGTATGGACAAAGAGTTGCATGAATTGAACCGCCGTCTAGAGGAAAAAGAGGTCTCTTTTACTTGTTATTTATGTACTAGAACTTTTTAGAAGGTATCTCTTTGGCATACACAGATTTATTCTTGTGCATACTCCGTAATCGATCTATGAAAACAGTCTGAAATGAAGCTTTTCGACGGCTATGACCCGGCTGCGCTAAAGCAACATTTTGGAAAGAAAATTGCTGAGGTGGAGGATGAGAAGAGAGCCGTTCAGGTGGAATATATTTTGTATTAGTGTGCTCAGGTTTCATTTTGGAAGTTCCATTAATAAATATATTATGAGTTATTGAATTGTTTCCTTTTTTTTTCCAGGAAGAGAGAAACCGTTTATTGGCTGAAATTGAGAACCTTGCTTCTGATGGTCAAGCTCAGAAGTTGCAAGATGTGCATGCTCAGAATTTAAAATCGCTTGAAGCACAGATTCTAGACCTTAAGAAAAAGCAAGAGAGTCAGGTTCAGCTACTGAAGCAGAAACAAAAGAGTGATGACGCGGCTCGAAGGTTACAGGATGAAATCCAATCCATCAAGGCACAAAAGGTATAAAATATGATACGTTTTTTCAAAAGAACTTTGAAAGTGCTCTCTAGCATCCATAAATATTTTTCATTAGATGCACGTCTTTTCTTTTAAAGTAGATTTGTTTGATTCTCTTCCTTTGTTTCTAGGTTCAGCTGCAGCACAGAATGAAACAAGAAGCAGAACAGTTTCGACAGTGGAAAGCTTCCCGGGAGAAGGAACTTTTGCAGGTGCCTTTGCCTTTCCCTTCTTACTTAAGTCCTTATGTTATTACACTCAAATCATCTTAGATTCTAACTGCACCTTTAAATTTAACTTTTACTGCGCAACACAGTTACGGAAAGAAGGGAGAAAGAGCGAGTACGAAAGGCATAAGCTGCAAGCTTTAAATCAGCGCCAGAAAATGGTAAGCACGAGATTGTTACCATGTAATTTTTAAAATAGAAGATTCAGCTGTGAAACTAAGGAAAATTTGAACTCTCAGGTTCTTCAGAGGAAGACAGAAGAGGCTGCAATGGCTACCAAGAGGTTGAAAGAGTTGTTGGAAGCTCGTAAATCTTCTCCTCGTGAACACTCAGGTATGATTAATAATGTTTTGTGATTTCATGTTCGGTGGTTTGAACAATGGTAAAATGCTAGAACGCTTACATAGAACCATGTCACTTAGTATTTATCTGATTACTGTGATACATTTTCATAATCTGTTGGAGATTGCACATAAAGTAGTCGAAACATGGAGCCGGTTGCATAGATATCGTCATATTTTGAGTAATAGGATGGTTATTTTTTGTGCTTTTGTTTTTCTGAGTAAAACACTATTTATGCAGCTGGTACAAATGGCTTTGGAACAAATGGTCAGGTATGGATCGACCACAGTCCCATTTTTCTTTATCTTGTTTAATTTGTATCATTGTGATTCTTGAGAAATCTAATTTAATACATACTCTTGTAGACAAATGAGAAGTCATTGCAGCGTTGGCTTGATCATGAGTTGGAAGTGATGGTGAATGTGCATGAAGTACGTCATGAGTACGAGAAACAAAGCCATGTGTATGTCTCAAATGCATTGAACCTTTGCAATAATTTTGGTAAAGACCGTTAATGTATTTTGCGGTTACTAATTATGCATATGATTATTATTTCAGACGAGCTGCTCTGGCGGAAGAGTTATCTGTGTTAAGACAAGTGGATGAATTTGCAGTTAAAGGATTAAGTCCTCCAAGAGGAAAGAATGGCTTTGCTAGGTACATTTTTCATGAATTTTCATTCACTTTCTAATGTTTCCCGGGTTCTTATTTACTAGTTTTGTGTCAGGGCGTCATCGTTGTCACCTAATGCAAGAATGGCTCGAATATCTTCACTTGAGAACATGCTCGGTATATCTTCTAATTCTCTAGTAGCGATGGCGTCACAACTTTCTGAGGCAGAAGAACGGGAGCGTGCCTTTACAAACCGTGGCCGCTGGAACCAGCTACGATCAATGGGAGAGGCGAAGAATTTGCTTCAATATATGTTCAACTCTCTTGCAGAAACAAGGTACCTCGAGTTTCTAAGTGATACACCTCCAACATTCAGGAAAACCGTTTTCAGCGATCAAGATTTTTATGCCTTTTCTTTTCTGATGCCCATGCAGGTGCCAATTATGGGAGAAAGATGTAGAAATAAAAGAAATGAAAGATCAGTTCAAAGAAATTGTTGGTCTTCTGAGGCAGAGTGAGTTGAGAAGGAAAGAAACTGAAAAAGAGTTAAAATCGAGAGAGCAAGCAGTTGCTACTTCCTTAGCTTCATCTCCAGTAGTAAGCTTATAGCACCTTTCTTATTTTATCCATATTTCAGTTTACTTTTAGCCTTTGTTAGCGGAATAACGCATGGAAAATGAAATGTTGGTATAGGGAACACCACCGAGTTCAGTGAAACATTCAGCTGAAGACCTGATCACACCTTCTCCAATGACCGTGCCAGCACAGAAACAGCTTAAATTTACTCCTGGGATTGCTAACGGAAAAGTGAGAGAATCGGTTGCATTTTTTGATACAAACAAGAAGGTTAAAAATTCATTCTATTCTGCTTCCTTAGGATTGCGAAAGGAGCGTGTAATGCTGGTAATACAAGCTTCACTGTAAGGATCTAAGAGTCCTATATGCTTTTGGTTGGGTGCAGATGGTACCGATGGGACAAGTGTCAATGAGAAAACTATCAGCCGTTGGACAACAGGGTGGGAAACTTTGGAGGTGGAAGAGAAGTCATCACCAGTGGATTGTTCAATTCAAATGGAAGTGGCAAAAGCCATGGAGACTCTCTGAGTGGATAAGGCACAGTGATGAAACACTCCTCAAGGCAAAACCCCGACATAAGGCTCTGCCGAATAAGATCATGTGATGAAATGTTTCTTGCCGTTTTCCGAGAGAATCTTTTTAGTGTTCAAGCTCTCTCTCTACTTGTGAGTATGATACTTTTATGGAAAGGATCATACAAATGAGTGCAGGTAAGTAATCCTTCCTAGACTAAGTAAGCAATTTGAAGAGGTTATCAATTATCTTTTCTAACGAATACCAATTTATGTACACGCAGAGACTGAACTTGCTGCCGTGTGTCATTTGGGAGGAAAACTCTGAAGGTTTAGTGTAATATTGGAAACCTCGTTATTGGGTGTGTCTACCGCTTTAAGGAGAACCACTAGGACGAGTGGCGGGTGCTGCCGATTGCTTGCTGTAGCTAACAGATAGCTGATGGCTTCTTAGGAATCAGATTGTTCTTTTCATGTTGATAGAATTGACATCTTATACATAATTAAAGGGGCTCATGGAGGAAATAAACCTCATCCTTAAAGTTGCAGATACTTGTATGAACAATACCAGTTTTATTTGTTCTTTTGTTTGTTGTAAATGATAATATATCTGTTCAGTATTCAAGTCTCAAAAGTTGTCATATCTTAAGATCGAGTGAGACATGAAACTAGAGTAATGGACAGCACAAAAAGATTGAGAGTGACATGATACAGTGTGCACAAATTTATATAACTCCCACTGCGCTAAAAAAATCCAACAATAACTAACACCCAAATGTTACAACAAAAGCAGTATGCCTGCGGTTTCCTTAAGCCATGGCCAACGAATTAGCAGTCTTATTTTACATATTGCTACACCAGTAAGCATAGTGTTCATCTCTCCTAGTGACATGATACAGTGTGTACTTTCTTCTAGCGTTTATTGATAAGCATAAGGCACATTACATGTGAATGTATGAGACAAATTTATATAACTCCCACTGCGCTAAAAAAATCCAACAATAACTAACACCCAAATGTTACAACAAAAGCAGTATGCCTGCGGTTTCCTTAAGCCATGGCCAACGAATTAGCAGTCTTATTTTACATATTGCTACACCAGTAAGCATAGTGTTCATCTCTCCTATGGACACTCACCAGACCACCGCATTGCAGACAGATAAAGCTGCTTCCGTCAGCAAAGGCATCGAGCATGATTTGCGACCTCCCGCTTTTTTCCAAAATAGATATGCCATGCGCATCCGCTGTAACTGTTTCTTTGGTACCAAATAAGTCTTTTGATGTTGTTGGCTCATGCCCAAGAGGCTGTGCTTCTGTAATGGCACACTCTGCAAATATAGAAGCGAGTTGATCCATACTTGCTGTTTCTTGGATTCTACGCTTGTAAAGTTCACGGGTACGGTTCAGTATCTGAAGTACTGCCTCATCTCCTCCTTGGGTTCTCATCGCCATCACTACCTGCTCAGAACAAGATAAGACTTAATAAGAAAAGGGTTTAATAAGGACAAAAGGTCAATGCACTTACGAATCAGGTGACTGGGAAATCAAACCATGATTTTTCCATAAAAAGCATTCGTACTCTCATAACTCAAGTTAAATAACTCTCACATATCTACGCACACAACAAGCACTCACAACCAATCCCAATTCAACAAGGAAGATACTTTAGGATTCTGAAAGTTTAGAAATGAAAATTTTCTTCTACAATTTTGTATCTTCTTAGTATGAAAGCCAATGGATGAAGGCGATGTGGTAGGATTCAAACCAGTAAACTACTTCTTTATTCACTTCACCAAAGAAGAACAACATAGAAGAGACTTAACCAAAGGATGAAGGCAAAGCTGCTGTATCTGTTGGCAAGTACTTGAAGAAAACGAATGTAATGGATCCGAGTTAAGATACACATTCGAGCTTTACAAACCGTAGTTATAATGGTAACTAATGATCATAAGGATAAAATCAAGCAGAAAACCCAATCTATCTTTGTGATTCATCAAACAATAAAAGCCTCCAAAAATTAAATGTTCATCCTATGCTTCAATTCATTGTGAGGTCTTACACTACGATCTCATTATAGAACCAAAGCTAATCAGCCTTTGAATGATCAAATCTTTACAACACTAATTTGATCTTGCAATCAAAAACAATTTAAACAACTAGATATTGAAAAAATCCAACGAACCCTAATCAAACTCCAAAATTCTAAGTATCGAAACAACTTCTCATCTTCTAAATTCGCTAGCAAAAACACCAAAGGTGACACACACAGCCCCAAAACCAAAAAACCGTACACACACACATAGAACAATCCGAAAGAAAATTTTAAAATTCTAAAACGGAAATGTAGAAGAAATTGAAAATACCGCTTGAAGAGCTTGTGATGGTTCTCCTTGATCGACGAGTCTCCGAGCGGCGGAGAGGAAATCTCTGACGGTGGTGATGGGCTTGTCATGAATGAATGTCTCGCCGGAGGAGTCTGTATCCATCATCTCCGTCTCGGGATCACCGTTCATGGTGGCGTAATGCTACTGAGAAGCTGAGGGGAATCCAAGAAAAAGAAAGAAAAAAAAGAGACTAGTGATGAAAACGCCAGGGGATTCTAGGAACTTCTTGTCGTTTTTTCCTAATTGTCACCGTACAAATTACACCCTTAATTTGGAACATTTTCAAGGGGAAAAAGAACAAAGTTTATGAAAAGAATGAGGTGTATTAAACTAAATATTTGGAGAGATTTGACTTTTGAGTTAAATTAATGAATTATATGTTATTGAAACATAAATTTTAAAATATCTTTTAAAATTCAGTAATATTGGATTAATAATTTTAAAATATATAATTAAATTCACGGTTATTAAAAACGTTATTAGAATTTGATTAGTTTAAAATACAAAGACCAAATTCTCATAGTTTTAGGTAGAATTTTAGAGATGATTCTAATATTTAACCAAAATTTTGGTGAGTTCTAATTTTAAACGTCATAGTTTCGAATTCACCAAAATTTAACCAAATCATCTCAAAACTCATTAAAACTCAAATCTCCTTAAATATTCATTCTGATACACCTAATGTTGTAAAATATGCTATACGCTAGACGTACGGCAGAACACTGTATAGCGTATAACCGTATATGTATGGTGAATTTTGTTTTTTTTAATAATAATAATATACAAACATAAAAATTAGTCAATATATGCACACATATTTAAAATAATATAATAAATTAAGAATATAAAATAATAATCATGATGAATACTACTTCCTCTGTTCCAAATTAATAGATGTTTTGGTTAAAAACACACATATTAAGAAACCTATTTTTTTTTACAACATTATCATTTAATGTTTTTTTAAAATTCATTTAACCAATCAAAATTTAAAATTTGCATAAAAACTAACAAAACATCTAATAAAATGGAACAAGAAAAAATGACCAAAACTTCTATTAATTTGGAACATAGGAAGTATAAGATATTAATGTACATGAATATTGAATGTTTAAAATTTTCATTTTAGCAAAAAAAAAATATAGTTATCAAATAATTAATAAAAATTAAATTAATAGAAAAAATTGACAATACAATCATTTTACTTTCATTTTTAGGGTTAATAATTATTAGGGAGCAACTATATAATGTTGTTAAGTTTTTATATCTAAACATTCACAAAATAATACAATTTTTATTGAATTAAGAAAAAACATTGTATATACGGTATTTATTATACGGTTTTCTGCAAATAAACCATCAATTTTTTTTTTTTTTTTTTGCAAGATTAACCTTCACCCGAATCTTGTACAAGTCAATCCTATCAACCTGAAAGTCACCCGCAATATAGGCCTTCCGCATATCGTCGACGTGACACCGTTTGCCTAAGTTAGAAAACTAACATAATGATCAAAACGACGTCGTTTTAGGAGTTGAATAAAAAAAATTTATATAATAAATGAGAAAATTTGTGATATGGATACATTTTTTGAAAATAATTGGAGAAATTGGTGCTTAACTATTCATAATTAGTGAAATAGACATTGTATCTATATCTCTCTATTTTATCTCACATCCTTTCTTTATCTCAGCTCTTTTTCTTCTTTACATATCTATCTCTCTCTTGTCTCACGAAACTTTCTTCCTCTTTTATTTTTTTTTTTTCTTTTTTTTTTCTTTTCTTCTCTCTCTCTCTTTCTTTTATTTTCTTTCCATTTTTGTTTTGAAATTATCTCACAAATAATATATCTAAAAATTTTAAAAACACAATTTTATTTTCTAAAATATTTTTGTGAATCTAATGAAATCCATTTTATATAGATATACAACAAAAAAATTCTTATGTACACCATCTTCGTACACTGACTCTGTACACTTTCTATATATACCGTCTTCGTACATTGACTATGTACACTTTCTATGTACACTGTCTTTGTACACCTGTAGATCATTATCTATACCATCTCTTGTACACTTCAAACCTCGGTAGAAGATTCAACCTCGGTTTCAAACATTGGTGGAACATTCAACCTCGACACTTCAAACCTTGATACTCCGAATCTCGATAAGTTATGTGTAATAAGAGATGGTGATTATAAGGTGTACAAACAGGCAGTATACAAATCTAAGATAATGGATTTTTGGTAGTTCGTGTATCTTCGTACACTGACTCTGTATACTTTCTATGTATATCATCTTCGTACACTGACTATGTACACTTTCTATGTACACTGTCTTTGTACACCCGTAGATCATTATGTATATCATCTCTTGTACACTTCAAACCTCGGTAGAAGTTTCAACCTCGGTTTCAAACATTGGTGGAACATTCAACCTCGGCACTTCAAACTTTGATACTCCGAATCTCGATAAGTTATGTGTAATAAGAGATGGTGATTATAAGGTGTACAAACAAGCAGTATACAAATCTAAGATAATGGATTTTTGGTAGTTCATGTATATATTGATGTAAGATGATAAGATATGGTGATTATAAGGTGTACAAAGACAATGACAATGTACGAGGATGGTGTACATTGTCAGTGGACAACGATAATAATAATATAACGGTGTACAAAGACAGTATATGAGACGGTGTACAAAACTGGTGTACATGAGATTGTGTACTTAATGATTTACGGGTGTACAAAGACATAGTACATATATAGTGTACATAGTCAGTGTACAGAAATGATGTATATACTAATTTTTTATTTTAAATTAATATAAAATGGATCTTATTAGATTCATAAAAAGATTTTAGAAAATAAAATTATGGTTTTATATTTTTTTGATGTATTATTTGTGAGATAATTAAGAAACAATAAGTAGGAGAAAAGAAAAGAAAAGAAAAGAGAGAGAGATGAAAAAAAAAAGGAAGTGTTTCTTGAAAGGAGAGAGACATGGATACGTTTGAAAAAGTGAAGAGAGAGACAGAGAGAATGTGAGAGAAATAAGAGAGAGATATACTCATGTCTATTTCCCTAATTGTAAATAGTAATGTACCTTACTACACAATTATTTTAAAAAGTACCAAACAAATATCTAATTAATCATTAATAGAATGTTAATTAATTGAAATCTTCATCTGATTTCTTCTTCCTGAAATTGGATAACTATTTAGCCGATAAGAGATTAAAATCAACCAATTGAAATCATCTCATCTCTTCTTGCATTACAAATCTTGCAAAGAGTAATCTAGATATTTAGTTATTTAGAATCATCAATACCAAATGTATTATGTTACAGAGATGAGTCGTTGATCTTATTCAAGAAACATATCTAAAAAAAAATGAAACCCAGATCTACTTTTCTTACAGTAAAACAAACAAACACAGATCATCATCCTCTTCTTGATTTGAAGATTTTAATAATATATCATCACACAAGAAACAAAACCAGTTCAAGCTCATTACTCATCATCTTCGTCTTCTTCATTAATCCTCCATTGTCTACAATCCATCAGAGATTTACTTGTGGCCTGATTCAATGCTTTCCGACCTTAGTTCTTTGTGGTCTAACGGCGATTATGTTGTAAATTCGGGATCGTAACGTACGGTGAATTTGGATAATGATTGAATCGTGCTCAGGAGCACTTTCCTTAAAGAGTATTTCGACCCTTCTCAAGCCTTGGGTTACACGAAATCCCTTCTAGGATACGACAATCTAAGTTCTCTCTCTTATTCTAGGCTAAGATACAAGAAAAACAAATAGAGGTTTTGTATTTTGTTTATGTGTTTGTCACCAAAATTCTCTGAATTTTGATCTTGTGAATCTCTCTTGTTCTGTCTTTTTTCTTATCCCTTTTGATGCAGAGAGATAGACTTTTATAATGTCCAACAGTTTCGATGTATGCTTGCAACCATACGTTTAATATAATATCCGCCACTTCAACAATTACGATGGTTAGTAAATAACCGCTGATTAACTTAAATATCCAACAGATTACAATCTGCAAGCTATTTCCAGTGACGCAATTTGGAATCAATTCCCTCGATTCGTCTTATTCATTGAACAAGCGGTTAAAATGCTCAAGCTTTGATGCCATGACAGTGGGGACAAAGTAACGGCGTTGTAGGCATAACAACAAAGCTTTAGCACGGCAGATCTACCAAATGTCTCCGTCACAGAGTTCGATTGAGCACTCTCTCTCCGATACTCTCCATATGCACTTCTATGAGACATGTCCGTACCTTGAATTCGCTCACTTCACAGCGAATCAAGCCATCCTCAAAGCTTTCCAAGGCAAGAAAAGAGTTCATGTCATTAATTTCTCAATGAATCAGAGTCTTCAATGGATGAAACGACTGTGTATAATGAGATGATTATTATGTATTTATGTTAACAATTAAGATTATCTCCAAATTTATTTTTTCCCAAATCTAAACCTAATTTTAGATGATTTAAAAATCATGTCGTTTTGTCCAATAGAAAACAAAATAACATATGTGATAAAACATCGTGTAGTCTCAAGCAAAATATTGTGTAGTTTCAAACTTTAAAAACGACGTCGTTTCGATCATTCCGTTAATTTTCTAACTGAGACAAACGGTGACATGTCAACGATATGTGGAAGGGCTATATTGCGGATAATTTTGGAGTTGATAGGATTGACTTGCACAAGATTCGGGTGAGGATTAATCTTGCAAAAAAAATAAAGTTTGATGGTTAATTTGCAGAAAACCCTTTATTTTATATACACTATAAACGATGTTTATGTGGCCGTATAGTTTTTACCGTATAATAACATTGTATAGTACGGTTTGTCAGCATACAACGTATATATCTAGTATATATGGGCGTACATATTGTCACGATTTGCCACTATTAGAGGTCAAAATCTGTGTGGAAATAAGATAATATACACGAAGTTAAAAAAAAAAACAAAAAAAAAAAACAAAACTGACCGACACCAGAAACTGGAGCTAGCCGGAAACAATGGTTAAAACGGGGAAATTTGCTGGAAGTGGTGGTTTTGAAAAATCGCCTATTGGTTAGAGAGAAAAAAACGGTTACTAAACAATTGTTTTGTTATTGCAATATCTTTATAAAAATTAGATAAATGAATTTTTTTTCCAAAAAACTACACCAACTACTTATTAATCTCAATTAAAATATATGGATGATTATGTAAGTGAATTGAATGATGTGTATCAGCATTGGGCTCTTTTTCGTTAAAGTATTAAGAAAGTTGAGAAAAGGGGTCTCATGTGATTATAGCATCGAACCCATCTTCTCGGACTACCACGTAAGATTTTTTCAGATTTCTTGATTCGTTGGATCTAAAATTTATTTACAAACAAATTTAGTTGATAATATTGCTTCTTTGTTTGATCCAAAGTGATAAAATTCAAGAAACAATTAAAGAGGAATTGGTAGACCGATTTCATTATCAGTTAAATCAAGGTCATTATGTATATCTTAAAGGTTTCAAAGTGGTGAAGGAAACTATGCCATTTCTGAATATGAGAAATGAATTTCGTATTATGTTTACAGAGAAAATAAAGGTTCGACCCTCTACAAGATTTGATAATGATGACTATTATAGCTTTGTCCGTTTTGAAGACATTCTGAATCACGAAATGTGAATGTTCATGCAATAAGTTATAAGTTTTTACATCCCTGTTTTGCAGTTTTGTATTACATGAATCTCTTAATCTTTATTATTTTATACTTTTGACTACAATACTATGGTTTTTATTTGTTATGATCTGTATGGAATAATAACTTATGTGGAACCAACGGTCATTTGCATTGACCATCCATATGAAGAGTTTACTGGTGGAAAAGTTAGAATGGTATCGTTTAAGATTTGCAACATCAAGTATGTAAAAACAACTGGTTCATTGTAATTCTACTATTACCTTAAATTTAAGGAATGTATATAATTATAATGAAAAAGGTGATTTTACAGTGGCGTCCAACTTGAATGTGTTGCTAGTAATGAAATTGCGAATAAGTTGGGTATATTTGGGAAGCTCAAATGCCTAATCGCATTCTATATATGCCAAGATTCTGGAGATTAACTTATAAAGAAGGTAATACTCACATTCTCTTGCTTAAGTTTGTAATTTGTATATAGATATATAATTATGTTTAAATATCTCATAAGCTAATAGATGAAAACTTTGTTGAGATATCTTTTATCACAAGATTTCACTTATCTATTATGGCAATAAGGTTTCTGAGCTGGTATTTGAACTTGAAATATATGAAGTGTTTGAACTAAAGCAAACGTGAGTTCTTTATCTATACACTAGAAGTTCAATCTTTATTACTTAAATTATGTTTGGAACATTTTTTGCTTTATTATTTGTTAATTCTTATTGTTTACAGTTTTAAAAATGCTATGATGAGGAAACAGACTCCGAAAATTGAACCAGATTACCATCAACTCTTTTCCTATCTCGTGATTCCTACTATTTTTTTTTTTTTTTTTTTTTGTTATTCCTACTATTTACTCTTCTCTATTTTTAATGTTTAAGACAATTATGCTATTTGTTTAGTTTTAATATGTTTAAAACTTAATTATATGTTTAACTTGCTTTCGGCCAATTATTATGGTTTGTACTATCCTCTTTTTTGAAGTTAGAATTAAAATTAGGGATTGTTTTGTTTGATTTTAAATGTTATACAAGTGTTGATGAGTTTTGACGTCATCATATGATACTTACCACTAATTATCAAAATTAAACGAACTGTAATCGACTTTATATCATCTATGATTTTCTATTATCTGTCATGACAAATTACTATCTATCTTACAGATTTTAACTACTCGGAATAAAACCGAACACTAAAAATCCATACCTAAGCAAAACAATACTCATACAAACTCTATACTGTTACAACACTATATTGGCAAAACTTATATCTATATCCACATATGATTAAAAAATTTACAAATTAAATCCTTTTGAGATTATACATAAACAAAATTTAACTCATACAAACACTATATCTTTACTACACTTCACTCTTTCGTAAATCGAAATTACCAAAAAATAAAAAAACTATTGAAACTTAATATTATATCCACTCACAATTTATATTGTTAAAAATTTAACCCCGTTCGGATCTTCTCCTAACTTACGAAGAGACTAAAACAAGTGTTAATCTCAATTGACCTTTTTCCGCAAATACCTTATCTCATCTACACAATACCAATCTCATCTACTCAACAATTTGAGAATACCTTCACAATAAGGTGTTTTGACCATTTTGCCCTTTATTAAACACAAAAGAAATTTTAAACAAAAAATTATGAACCAATCAGAGCTAAGAGTTCTCTAAAATTTCTTCTCTTTCCTACAATTGGCGACACCGACGAGAGGAGATCGAGTTTCTCGCTAAAGCTCAAGCTTTAAACTTCAAAATTTAGGTAAATGCTTTTAAATTCTTGTGTATTTCATCTCATTAGGCGTGTATGTGTGTATATTTGCTGTTAAAACAAAGTTATAAGTTGTAAATTCGGATGTTTGTTTTGGATTAAGATTTAAACTCTTTGCTTAAAAATTATGCATATTTGTATGCACATTGGGTTAGAAAAGTTGTATTGTGATTTGATTAGGACATTGGGTTGGTAAATGGTTAATTATAGTGTTTGATTTACAATAAATCATAGCTAGATTAATAGATTTGGTCCAAACAGACCCAGTTTCACGATTTTGTACAACTGGTATAACTGAATAGTACTACAGCCCCAGTTTTGCGATTTAGTACAACTGATGCAAACTGGTATAAATGAAAAGTACTAATGTTATTTTTATTCTTTGCAGGGACAATTATGAATAACACTTGTCGCACAACTCTATATTTTGATTATGGGGGATACTATTCAAGGATTGAAGATTGTGGTTAATATGAATGGATAGCAAAAGATCATGGTCAAACTTATGGTTTATTATTTAAGACATCGATCGATGAGATGACTTATTTTGAGTTAATTGATAGGATACAAAGTAATATTATGGTAGATGAGTGTGTGATGCAGCTGAGATTGAGTTACATTTCATCTTCAATGCAATCTAGGAGACCGACCTTTACTTGGGATGATGATGATGTACATATTTTTCTAATTCTTTGTGATAAAGAGGTATGTGTTGGTAACGGATCCTGAACCGAACACCCAGAAGGGAGAAATAAGGACACATGTCCACCACGTCAATAAAAACAAAGGAAGTAAGGGACTTCAGAGAGAAGATTTGGACCTACCCGAACCGGTACAGGGTTCCGGGAATGAAGAGTAATAAGGCCGAGGCAAGATGGATAGAAGCCCAATAAAAGCCCATAAAGATTCAAATATCAGGGCGTTACGACATTGAAGAGCAATATTAAATGAAAATTATTGTATAAATACAACCCCCTCCCTCTAGCGCCAGTGGTGGTTGTTTTTTTTGTATTCATTTCAGCTTATATTTTTCTCTTTTTATGCAATCTAGAAAGACATACTCAATATAGTATCTTAGGTGTTGGATCCAATATCCACAGTATGTAAAAGTGTTTTGCATGTGGAACTCATCAAAGATACCTCAAAAGATCATTGGAGCGAGAAAAGTTCAAGAGTTATGAGTAATGAAGACTTTATTTTGGTTGAGACAAATGTAGAGTTAGTGATGGTGGTGGTATGATAAATATATATATGAAGGCATCGAAGAAGCAGAACAAGAACATGATTCGCCATAACAAGAACATGAGCCGATGGAGAATATTGCTATTGGAGATTGTGAAAACCATTTGGACAATGTTGAGATAACATCTGCTGTACGAGAATGTCCAATTGTGGAGCCATGGGAAGATGGTTTAAATTTTTTAGTAGGTCAAGAATTTGCTTGTAGACGGGCGGTCAAAAGATTTAATTGAAAGAGCTTCTAATTTAAATTGTTATGAGGTTGTTGTACAAAGTCAAAACCGAGGTTATACGTCTTAAAATGTTGTGAAACAAAAGACGGTTGTAAGTGACATTTACGAGTTGCAAAACTGAAGAATACTGAATATTTCTCGGTTAGAACTTGCACGAAGTTTCATACATTCTCTCGGGCTAGTTCAAGTACAAGCTCTTCTAGAAGGAAAAGGCGGCACACAAGGATTAGTTGCATCTGTTTTGAAAGAAGATTATGCCAGCCAATTCAAGACTCCATCTCCTAAAGGCCTCATTGGGATAGTTCACTCAAGAGTTGGTGTTAAAATATCATATTCTACAGTACATAGAGGGACAAAACAAGCTACTTATGATATGAGGGGTAGTCCAGAGGAGTGTTATACGATGGTGTACTCTTATTTGTTCATATTGGAGAAGATGAATCCCCGTACACGAACAAGAGTGAAATTGAATGAAGAAAAAAGGTTTCAATACTTATTCGTAGGTTTGGGAGCTTCCATTAAAGGGTTTCAAGCGATGAGGAAAGTGATAATTGTGGATGCAACTTTTCTTACAACCGTATATGGTGGAACGCTTATTTTGGTTGCGGTTCAGGATCCAAATCATCATCATTATCCAATTACATTTTCTGTAGTTGATGGTGAGAAAGATGCAAGTTGGAAATGGTTTTTCAATGAGCTGAAAACCGAATACCGTATAGTTTTCGTTCTGACAGATTTGCTAGTCTCATCAAGGCAATATGAAATGTGTAACCAAACTCTCAGCATGGGTATTGTATATACTATTTGTCGCAGAACGTGAGAACAAAAGTTTCCAATGTCAACAAATAAACAATTGCAACAAAATTAAGAGAAGTTGCTCAGATTTATGAAGTGGCTGAGTTTGAAAAAGAGTTTGCTGATTTTTTGAGAAGATATCCTAGTACAACCACATATTTGGAGATTACTTGTGAAATTAAAAAATGGGCAAAATGTTATTTTTCAGGTGCAAGGTACAACATAGACACCATCAATGTTGTAGAATCTATTGAATAGTGTATTTAAGGATGCAAGGAAGTACTCCTTATTACCATTGATTGATGTGATTCTTGCAAAAATCAGTGAATGGTTTAACAAGCATAGGAAGACTTATGTTGGTGGATCGAGCTCACAAAAACCAGTACCTCGTGTAGAGAAAACATTGCATGTAACATGTGTTGAGGCAAAGTTCTTAAACCTGACTGAGCTAAACAGTCTTCTTACTTGAATATATTGTGACTGTACGCGATAGGAGGTCTTATTCTATGGACTTGTTATCGAAAACTTGCAGTTGCAATTGTTTTAATATAGACAAGTATCCTTGTGTTCATGCATCAGATGCCAACATTTTTAACACGGAGAAGGAAGATAGAGCAAGAGAATTCAAAATGCATGACTTGTGCTCAAAATATTATTGGAGGAAACAATGAGTGTTGGCGTATTGTAAAACGATTCATCCGGTGTCACCTTAGTCTTTGTGGGATGTTCCAGCTGAGGTACTAGCATTAAAAGACGTACCTCCATATGATGAGAAAAAAAAGAAGCAAAAAAAGAAAAGAGGTTACCATCGGTTGGAAAACGTCGACCAAAGACGAAGAAGAAGTCGGATGTGAAAGTTGTACTCATAGTCAAAGTGTAAGTCAAAGCGCTAGTCAGAGCGCTAGTGAAAGTGGTATGCAAGGTCAGAGTGATAGTCAAGGCTGGGATAGATGGTTTCGGAGTGGTACTCAAGGTGCTATTCAAGGTCAAAGTCGTAGTCAAGGGGTGGGGTAGGTGGTTTGAGAGTGGTAGTCAAAGTGTTACTGCAGGTTAATTCATGTATGTGTTGCTATTTGTATTTGCTTCTTAGTATTTGAATTTGCTTCTTAGACTATTCAGTTTAATTAATTTTCATAAAAGTACAATTTGGTAGTACTGTATGTCATAAAGTACAACTAAGCTCAAAATATAACCAACTATTCAGTATAACTTCGTATAATTGGATTTGAAATGCATATTTGAATTTGCATCTCAGACTATTTCAGAATAATTGTATTTCAGAAAAGTAAAATGTATAATTTGGTAAACTGTCTGTCAAAAAGTACAACTAAACTCAAAATGTAACAGTGAATATGGAAACTTGGAAGAATGATTTAAGAAAGGGTGGTAAATGTAACCTTAACTTTGATATCATTCACATACATTAAAGTTCCATATTCAGAAAAGTACAACTTGGTAGTACTATATTTCATAATGTACGACACTTAATTCCATTTAAAACACATATACAAAATTTAAATATATATATAAATATAACGCCCCGACCGCCACCGTCCGTAGGCCCCACACCCTCTCTAGGTCCGTGAGCCCACGTCCTCTCTAGGCCCGTGGGCCCCCACATCATCTCTAGGCCTGTGAGCCCCACACCCTCTCTAGGCCCGTGGGCCCCCAAGTCTTCTCTAGGCCCATGGGCCCCACTCTCGTCCGACAGCCGGCTTGTTATTTTTAAGAGGCTCGCAAGACTTGTTTACTGTCCCTACAAATCACCGGGAAAATGGCCAAAATCTACCTAAACTATTTGCAGAATACCTTTTTCTACCTAATCTATGGCACGATGCATTTATCAACCTGAACTATCTAAAAGTTCAAATTTTAAACCTGAACTATAAGAATTTTAGCCGATTTCAACATCTACCTAAACGGTGTTACTTAGTCATTTAACGGTGTTGAGTTAGACAATTCGTAGCGTACACGTGACATCAAAACTTAGTAAAACGACGCCATTTTGAGTTAATAAAACTAAAACAAATTGTCAAAGAATAGGAAACGAATTTGCGCTGGAGAAACCAATTGGATTTAGAGTCCATCTCTTTTAACCACTAGGGCACATTGACTTATGTGGTTCATGTTAACCAAAAATCAATATATCTTATTCTTCCAAGCGAGTGCTCTCCTACAACTCCATCGACAAAACTTGAAATCAAGCTGAGATAGCAACACAGAGATCCTTAGATTTGATGTGTCCGATATATCCATTTATTTTTCAACTCAATACGATGTCGTTATACTAAGTTTTGATGCCACGTGCACGCCACGAATCGTCTGATTCAGCACCGTTAAATGGCTAAGTAACACCGTTTAAGTAAATGTTGAAATCGGCTAAAATTCATATGGTTCACGTTTAAATTTTGAATTTTTAGATGGTTCAGGTTTATAAATGCATTGTACCATACGTTGGGTAGGAAAAGGCATTTTGCAAATAGTTTGGGGTGATTTTGGCCGTTTTCCCACAAATCACCATATGATATTTCTCCGTGTTTTGGCCTCACTCACACGGTACCGACAATCACTTCCCGGTAGGTCACCCATCCTAGTGCTACTCCAGCCAAAGCACGCTTAACTGTGGAGTTATGACCGGATGGTTGACGAAAAAGATAAGTGCACTTTGGTGACATAGGTAGCCAAATGATGTGGACATCCAAGAGGACCCTAACAAACAGACTCAGTTACCACCACTAAGAGGAGGGCCGATGACACGAGCAAAAACTAAGAGTTCGCAAGGGTTCAAGAAGTCCGTTAGCCTTTGGCTCGGGACGAACCAAATGGACGTAAACAAAAAGATCACCGAGCCAATAACACTCACTCTCAATGATAAAGGAGTATCCACAAGTAATCTTGGAACACAAGCAAGCAACATTACTTCTCAAAACAAAGATTACTTGCACACCACGGAATGGCCTCTCATGCGGACAAAGAAAGTGATTCCACTCTTTGTCCTTTCATTGGCATGATGAGGCATAAAGACATCACTAGGGATTGTACTCTTTTTCCTTACCATTGGTTTTATCCCAAGAGGTCTTCCAAGGAAGGTTTTAACGAGGCAACAACCTAGTGGTGCAAGCGGTTTCAAAGGTATTTTTTGAAGGGCTGAATTGATCAAGAAACCCATCATGCTTCTAGTTCGGTTCTAAGCCTTAAAATGACATCCATTGAAGTCCACTTAAGCCCAATAAGTAGCTGGAGGCGCACCAGGAGTTGCCCTAACCATTTGAACCAAGCAGCCACCCTAATGCTCCATTAGCTCCATGTTTTAAGGAACCTTTTTATTTGTTAATTGCTTTTGCTTTCAGCCATGTTTTATGGGCTGTGTTTGTGTATTCCTTGTTTGCTGAAGCTTGTCATATTTGTAACCTAGAGGTCGAGCCTATATAATGGACTCAACACCCTCAAGGAAAATCAGACTTGAATATCAAACAAAACAGTTTTCTACTTAAGCTTTAATCGCTTAACCCTTTAGTTCTCTCTACTTGTTTGTGCAAATCCCAGCAAGTGAAGAACCCTCAGTCGTATCACAAGCCTTCCCATAGCTTGTGTGGCCGATTATCAATCCCCAGTTCCGCTCCTAGAGCCTTCAAACCCACCTTAGTTCCCGAACAGCAACCGCACGGTCATTCGGAAACTTACCTTGTCCGAGGCTTGTATCATTTTGGTATCAGAGCTGAAGATCCATCCACAACCACCAGGTTGTATCTATCTTTACTTATTTTTATCCTTTACTTTCGTATCTTGCATTAGTTTTCTTTCCAAAACGAAAAACAAAAAGAAAAATTGTTTTTACCGATTGTTTCCTTCTCGTTTTACCTCTCCGCCTTGTTTTAATTTTCATAAATTCATAAAAACTCCTAAAAATATTCTGTCACCTGTTTTAGAATCTAGACTCATTATATAAAATATAAAAATTAAGTTTGTTAATTTGTTACGCGTTTCAATATTTTTTACTGAAACCTTTTACTAGTTACCGAATCGGGTAAAATTTCGAGAATTTGTTCCCAACACTAAAACCCTTGTGTTTTTCAAATTCTTGCGAGGGACTATGGCTGAGAATGGACTAGAAACATTGGTCAGATCCATTGCTGACATGAGAGAAGACATGATTCAAAGATTTGGAGCCATTGAAGAAAGAATCACGCACATCGAGCACCCGCCAAGAAGGGCCCCGCCGCGGAATGATGAGCCAGCCAGAAATAATCCGCCACCAAGGAATAACCCTCCTCCAAGGCGCCAACATTTGGAGTCTGATGATGAAGAAGAACCACCTGATCCTCAGAGAAGAGACCGCTATGACCAACCACCCCGGCGAGACAATATCGACCCTAAACTCACCTTGCCAACGTTTGCGGGTCGAATAGATCCTGATGCCTATCTGGATTGGGAAAAAAGGATGGACAGGATATTCGAGTGCTATGAGTATAGTGAACCAAAGAAGGTAGCCGTGGCAGCAGCACAACTCACCGAACATGCCTTGTCTTGGTGGGATAGAGAAGTTGCCGAGAGAAGACGGAACCGGTACGGCCAAGTAGACACATGGGCTGATATGAAATTTTATTTCAAGAGAAGATACGTCCCACACCATTATCATCGTGAGATCCAGAGGAGATTTAGGCGTCTAACTCAAGGAAGCAAATCCGTAGAAGAATACTACGATGAGTTCGAGACACTCAAGAACCGTCTAGAGCTAGACGATTCGGAGGAGTCCCTAATGGCACAATTTGTCGATGGGTTGCAAGAACGGATATCACAAAAGGTGGAGCTTCATCCATACCACCAAATGGATGAACTATTGCATTTGGCAATCCAAATAGAACAACAAGGAAAGCGCAAGGCCTCAAAAAAACAAGCGAACCCTCAAACGTACGGCGCACGTAACGGACGATTTCAACCGCGAGACCGAGCCAAGTCCGTAGAGATCGAGTCAAGATTCAAAGGAAAAATCCCTGAGACATCTAAGGCCCCGAGAGCTGAGTCTAGTCGAGTCACTACGCCCCAAACACGCAACCGAGACATAGTTTGTTACAAATGTCAAGGAAGAGGCCATATGGCCCGAGAATGCCCAAACGCCAAAATCATGATTCTCACTAAGGATGGAGGCTATGAAACTCAAGAAGAATTTGAAGAGGAGCGTGAGGACTCAGAAGATTGCGTTGAGTATCCAGAAAAGGGAGCGATCCTCATGATAAGGCGTATACTAAACGCAATCGTCGAACCCGACGAGATGGCCCAAAGAGAAAATATTTTCCACACCAAGTGCTTAGTGGAGGGCAAAACATGTAGTCTAATCATCGATGGAGGCTCATGTACCAATGCTGCAAGCTCTTACATGGTTGATAAGCTAGGACTTAAGAAAGAAAAACATCCTCAGCCTTACAAGTTACGGTGGCTCAACGACAACTCCGAGCTCAAGGTCCATGAGCAAGTGAGATTCTCTTTTAGTATCGGGAGATATCAAGACCAGGTGACTTGCGACGTAGTTCCTATGCAAGCGGGACACATTCTTTTGGGACGACCATGGCAATTCGACAAGGAGGCCATGCATCACGGCCGGACCAATCTCTACTCTTTTAAACATAATAAGCGTAAGGTTACTCTCGCCCCACTCGATCCTAACCAAATTAATGCCATGCAAGTCAAGATGGCCAATGATGCTAAGAAGGTCCAGAGTAGCTTGCTCGCCAAAGCTAGTCATATCAACAAGGCTTTGCATTCAAAACAAGATGTGTTGCTCTTACTTTACAAAGAGGTTCTAACCGCCGAGAAAGATACCGCCATTTTACCGTTGGAAATTCAAGAAGTCCTAGATCGATTCAAGGATATTTTTCCTGATGAGATACCACCGGGACTGCCACCACTACGTGGAGTTGAACATCAAATTGACCTAGTACCCGGAGCAGCCCTACCCAACCGGCCGGCTTATCGCGTGAGTCCAACGGAAGCACGAGAACTTGAGCGACAGGTACAAGAGCTAATGTCTAAAGGCTACATAAGGGAAAGCCTTAGTCCATGCGCCGTGCCCGTGCTACTTGTGCCTAAGAAAGATGGTACTTGGAGAATGTGTGTCGATTGTCGAGCAATCAACAATATTACGATCAAATACCGCCATCCAATACCAAGGCTCGATGATATGTTAGATGAATTGAGTGGATCCACAATCTTCTCCAAAGTTGATCTTAAGAGTGGATATCATCAAGTGAGAATGAAAGAAGGTGACGAATGGAAAACCGCTTTCAAGACAAAACAAGGCCTCTATGAGTGGCTCGTTATGCCCTTCGGTTTAACAAATGCTCCAAGCACCTTCATGCGACTTATGAACCAGGTTTTGCGTTCTTATATAAGTAAATTTGTCGTGGTATATTTTGATGATATACTCATATATAGCAAGAGCTTGGGTGAACATATTGAACACTTAGAATTAGTGTTACAAACGCTTCAAAAGGAAGGTCTTTATGCCAACCTAACGAAGTGCGTCTTTTGTACTGATAAATTGATCTTCCTAGGTTTTGTAGTAAGCTCACAAGGACTCCAAGTTGACCAAGATAAAATCAAAGCCATCGAAGAGTGGCCTACACCAACTAGCATCGGCCATATTCGGAGTTTTCACGGCCTAGCAAGTTTTTATCGACGATTTGTACGAGACTTCAGCACTATAGCAGCTCCCTTGACGGCTGTCATCAAGAAAGATGTGCCATTTCATTGGGGAGAAGCACAAGAAACCGCCTTTAAAACCTTAAAGGATCGCTTGACACATGCCCCGGTTTTAGTTTTGCCTAACTTTGACCAAACGTTTGAAATTGAGTGTGATGCTTCAGGTTTAGGAATTGGAGCTGTCTTGACTCAAGGAGGGAGGCCCGTAGCCTACTTCAGTGAAAAACTCAGTGGCCCTACCCTCAACTATCCTACGTATGACAAAGAATTATACGCCTTGGTCCGATCGTTGGAAACATGGCAACACTACCTTTTGGCGAAAGAGTTTGTCATTCATACGGACCATGAAACACTAAAGCATCTTCGGGGACAAACCACACTCAAGAAGAGACACGCAAGATGGTTAGAATTCGTGGAGACCTTCCCATACATCATCAAATACAAGAAAGGCAAAGACAACGTTGTCGCGGATGCACTATCAAGACGCCACGCGCTTATAACGACTATGGAGGCTAAGGTATTTGGATTTGAACACATCAAGGATCAGTATGCTGAGGACCCAGACCTTGGGGAGACCTTTGCTCAATGCCAACAAGGAGGAATCGGATCTTACTATCTACAAAATGGATTTCTTTTCCGAGGCAAGCGACTTTGTATCCCACAAGGTTCAATGAGGGATCTTTTAGTCCGAGAAGCTCACGGTGGAGGACTCATGGGACACTTTGGAATCGACAAGACCTTCATCACACTCAAGGAGCACTTTTATTGGCCGCACATTAAGCGAGACGTTGAACGCCATTGTGCTAAGTGCATTGTTTGTCTCAAAGCCAAATCAAGGGTACATCCTCATGGACTTTATATGCCTTTATCAATTCCTAACGCTCCTTGGGAGGATATTTCTATGGATTTTGTGCTAGGACTACCGAACATACAACACAAGGATTCAATATTCGTCGTTGTAGACCGGTTCTCAAAAATGGCCCATTTCATTCCATGCAATAAGACTAACGACGCATCTCAAATCGCAAACTTGTTCTTCAAAGAAATAGTTCGTTTACATGGGCTACCAAGAACCATTGTGTCGGATCGAGACACAAAATTTCTAAGCCACTTTTGGAGGACACTATGGAAGAAGCTCGGCACTAAGCTTCTCTTTTCCACCACATGTCATCCCCAAACCGACGGTCAAACGGAAGTGGTAAACCGTACCTTATCTAGTTTACTTCGGGCTAGTATTGGTAACAATTTAAAGAATTGGGTTGAGTGTCTACCTTTGGTTGAATTTGCTTATAATCGTGCTAACCATTCTTCTTCTAAGTTTTCACCGTTTGAAGTCGTATATGGGTTCAACCCTCTCACACCCCAAGACCTTGTTCCTTTACCAATGACCGATCAAGTAAGTCTCGATGGCATCGCCAAGGCCGAACTAGTCAAGAAGATCCATGAGAAGGTCAAGGAAAATCTTAACAAAAGGAACAAATGCATCAAACGCCAAAGAGACAAGGGACGCAAGAAGATGGAGTTTGCACCTGGAGATTGGGTTTGGCTCCACATGCGGCCTGAACGATTCCCAAACAAACGAAGCTCCAAGTTAGCACCAAGGGGAGATGGCCCGTTCAAGATCATCGAGAAGATCAACGATAATGCCTACCGTCTTGAATTACCCGGTGAGTTCCATGTCACTCCAACCTTCAATGTTAGTGACTTGTCTTATTTTGATGTAGGTGAACCAGATGTAACGCGGGAACTTTTTCAAGAAGGGGAGAATGATGTGGACATCCAAGAGGACCCTAACAAACAGACTCAGTTACCACCACTAAGAGGAGGGCCGATGACACGAGCAAGAACTAAGAGTTCGCAAGGGTTCAAGAAGTCCGTTAGCCTTTGGCTCGGGACGAACCAAATGGACGTAAACAAAAAGATCACCGAGCCAATAAAACTCACTCTCAATGATCAAGGAGTATCCACAAGTAATCTTGGAACACAAGCAAGCAACATTACTTCTCAAAACAAAGATTACTTGCACACCACGGAATGGCCTCTCATGCGGACAAAGAAAGTGATTTCACTCTTTGTCCTTTCATTGGCATGATGAGGCATAAAGACATCACTAGGGATTGTACTCTTTTTCCTTACCATTGGTTTTATCCCAAGAGGTTTTCCAAGGAAGGTTTTAACGAGGCAACAACCTAGTGGTGCAAGCGGTTTCAAAGGTATTTTTTGAAGGGCTGAATTGATCAAGAAACCCATCATGCTTCTAGTTCGGTTCTAAGCCTTAAAATGACATCCATTGAAGTCCACTTAAGCCCAATAAGTAGCTGGAGGCGCACCAGGAGTTGCCCTAACCATTTGAACCAAGCAGCCACCCTAATGCTCCATTAGCTCCATGTTTTAAGGAACCTTTTTATTTGTTAATTGCTTTTGCTTTCAGCCATGTTTTATGGGCTGTGTTTGTGTATTCCTTGTTTGCTGAAGCTTGTCATATTTGTAACCTAGAGGTCGAGCCTATATAATGGACTCAACACCCTCAAGGAAAATCAGACTTGAATATCAAACAAAACAGTTTTCTACTTAAGCTTTAATCGCTTAACCCTTTAGTTCTCTCTACTTGTTTGTGCGA
The DNA here is from genome assembly GCA_963667165.1 of Barbarea vulgaris. Lineage (NCBI taxonomy): Eukaryota > Viridiplantae > Streptophyta > Magnoliopsida > Brassicales > Brassicaceae > Barbarea > Barbarea vulgaris. The sequence continues at coordinate 8,227,363 of OY763891.1, forward strand.
ATCCCAGCAAGTGAAGAACCCTCAGTCGTATCACAAGCCTTCCCATAGCTTGTGTGGCCGATTATCAATCCCCAGTTCCGCTCCTAGAGCCTTCAAACCCACCTTAGTTCCCGAACAGCAACCGCACGGTCATTCGGAAACTTACCTTGTCCGAGGCTTGTATCACTAGTGCTACTCCAGCTCAAGCACGCTTAACTGTGGAGTTATGACCGGATGGTTGACGAAAAAGATAAGTGCACTTTGGTGACATAGGTAGTCAAATCGATTCTCTTAAGCCTCTCATCATGCACCACCATATACCAGAAATCGGGATGTTACAATAAACAACTCAAAACATCTTTTAAAGTTTCATATATATACCTTTTACCTTATTAGTGACAGTAAAAATTTATTGCATAATAGTTGGATCATCTTCTTATTTATACATCATATACCTTATATTATGATCACTTTACATATTATGATGCTAATCAAATGGAAAATGTGTTTTAGTTTATACAATTGATTGAAAGCACTATAAATGTACTTTAAAAACTATAAATAATAAGAAAAACTAATTAATATTAATATGAAATAATTTAGTATATAGTATAACTAATGAAACCTAAAAACAAATAAAAATACAACTATGTGCAATGGAGTACAACTTAAGACTGGGTACAACTGTTTAGTATCTTTTCCAAAGTCAAACTTGAAATAGATGCGCCACATGTGCAAGTACTATTTTTGGTGGTGCCATGTGTGGATAATAGTAAAAACGTGAGTTTGTTTGAATTTGTTTAATTATTTCATTTTATTTATTTTTCATTTATATTTGTTCCCAATGAACCACATGTCTTTTCTTCTTCCTTTTATATCTTCTTTGCCTAGATACGCGAAATCTCTCTGAAGCGAGCTCGAAATTTTCAATTTGTGGGTCTGTAGCTGAGTTTCGTTTATGAGCTTCAATTTCGATCCACAAAAAAAGAAAGGTAACATCTATTGCTCCAATATTTAGTTCTACCTAAATCAATTAGGATTTTTAGTGTTTCAACTGGGTTTACTAAGATACAAATTTCACGGTCTGAATCCCTAAATATAATTTCGAGTTCTACCTAAATTGCTTTAGGATTTTTAGTTTTTCAATTGGGTTTAATAAGATTTAAATTTCCCGGATTCAATCCCTAATTTCATAATTCATAACTTGAGTTAGTATTTTGTTAACATCTTTTGATTTAATACAAAAGATTTGGTTCGATGTTTAGTGATATTTATTTATGATATATCATGGTTTTTATTATTTTTAATCATGATATAATTAAGTCTTATTTTTAGAGTCTTTTGGTGTTTTTCGAGTCTTTCGAGTCATTGTAGGTTCATGTGTGTTTTGGGCTTGGTTGGAGTACTTTGGAGCATATGGTGTCTTGTAGCTGAAAAGAGCATCTCGGAGACCATCTTTGGAGCTGGTGTCGAGCGACACACTCATTGGTGTCGGTTGACACCGGTCGCGACCACAAATTCTCCACAAGTTTTGAAGAAAGACGAATTTACCACGAAGTTCCATCTATTTGCAAAACAAGTCCTTTTTGTATTTTAGACTATATTTAGGTTTTAGAAGTCATAGAGAGACTTATGCTTTATTTTTTGGAGGGCTTATACTTTTGAGAGCTTTTGGAGGAGAGACAAATCAGAAACTCACTTGTTAGAGAGAGAAGATTTCAAACTCCTTTATTTCTTTTATTCCCTTCTTAGAGCATGATTATCGGTATAACATGACATGTGTTCTAAGGCATTTTAAATTAATAAAAGATGTGAACAGTGTGAAACAGGGCTGCGAAGAGTTCTCTCGGCAGAACAGTTTTAAGCCCAGTGTTGTTGCCACGTGGCAGCACGGGATTGGGTCCGAATTTTGTTAATGTTTTTTTTTTCCTAATAATTTGGAATTGTATTTTGTGTTTCATTTTAATTTCAAATCAATTTTAGTATAAATTTTTCATGTTTTCAATTTAAAAGTTATTTTTTAAGTTTTAAAAAATATTATATGTTTTATATTATTAAATTATTAAAATATTACTTAGAAACAGGTTCTACCAATAATCAACTCATTTAACATTGGTTCTAAACTAAACCTCTTACATTATTTTATTAATTTTTTCACACTAAGAACACCCTTACAAGTTGTACCCTTACCAATGCCCTTAATGCAATTTATTCAGTTTATGATTTGTGTTTCATCAATTATGTCTGAGTAATCTGCTTGTTAGATTTAGAGTTTTTCAAGATTAAGGATGAATTGTTGAATTGGACAATATTGTTAGGATAATCATATAGTTCTTCATCTATATTGGAATTAATACTAGTTCTAGATTGATCACCTGGAATTTAGATTTTAGGATAATTGGTAGACATGAAAGTGTTATTGATTTCCTGAAATAATCCTAGATGAGCAAAATACTTATTCGCAAAGAATTTGGTTTAGGGATTTTGTGAACATATCAAACTTGAGTTTAATGCGTGTCTGAACCTTTAAATTTGCAAAGGAATTTGGAATTTTAGGATCTAGACGTAGATAATCTCTGCAACGAAAGTTGATTAATTTTAATTTTGTGTGTTGGGTTCAAGAATGGTTATTAATTAAACCCTTAATTGTTTGTCTGGTTTGCAATTCTGATTTACCAAAGGAATTTTCCTAAGTCTAGCGTTTTCTCTAATCGAACTTACAATTTCTTTTATTTTGTTTTGCTGTTTAAAATTACATTCACTCCTGTTTAGCTATATTCAGAAACTGATAATCCATTGCGTGAATCTTGAGTCCTTGTGGATTTGACCCTTAAGTAATGCATCAATCTCTAAATTTGAGAGAGTAGCTCTAGGGATAATTTAAACATATCAATTTCCAATTCGATGTAAGATACAAATGAAACAGCATGATCATGTCTATTGGTTTTCACTATGTTTTGTTAGGGTAAGCATTGATAGACTATGTGAGAGGGACCCTTTGTACGATGAGATGAAGATGTTCAACAAGGAAGAAAATATGCTACATTAATAGCCGATAGATGGTGACTATGGCCTTCCTCCTTCAAGATGTCCATGTGGTGGTAGGATCATCGAAGAGATCTCAACCAAACCGCGGACCATAGGAAAGAAATACTTAACATGCGATGCATTTAAGGTGAGAAGAGGACATCGATTTCTGATTAATGATATTAATATTGAGTATATGATGATATATATGTCTTTATGTGCATAATGATGGCTTACACATTTGGAAATGTTGGGAACTCGCTATCGAAAAACAGACGAGTAAGGTGAGAATTGAGTGTGATAAGAATTTTCGGGGGATTTTCGAAGTTCATGAATTTTATATCAAACAACTGCGTAAAGAGGTGGAAAACAATGCTGAAGAGATTGCAAACCTTAAGGAGTTGGTGGCTAGGCTTGTGGGTCAAATCGAGGAGCTTTCCGGTCATATGCCTTGATATAAAAAGAATTCCTTGGGGACTTGTCTTAGCTTTGTTTCTCTTTTGTTTTGAAAAACTCTTGTTTTGTAAGACTAATATTTGTTTTGTAAGATGTTTCTTAAGACTTAACTTTATTTTGTAAGACTTATCTTTGTTTTGTAAGACTTATCTTTGCTTTTTTAGAGTTTATATTTGTGTTTATCCCTTATCTTTATACCTTTGCATATTGGAGACTTTGACAATTTGACTATAAACAGCCATCTTAATGTTGGTTTCTTCATCATATAGTTATACCTAGTTGTGTGAGTTGTACATAAAAATTAACATAATCATAATAAGATATTTGTACCAAGGAGAATAGTCATATCCTGAACCATAGATAAATAAGGTTCACAACAAACACAAACATATCACAAGGAGAATAGTCAAATCCTAAACCATAGTTCACATGAAAAGGATAAAAAACATTATCATGTCTTCATCTTCTAATTGGTCTCATTAATCCATGGAGAAGAGTCGTACTTTGAACACTACAACAAATATAGTTATTATTAGCACACGATTAACGCTATAATATGGATTTAATAGCGCTTTCATAAACGCTGTTTTTGCCGGAGCTATAATAGGGTGACCAAATACCGTAGCGTTTTTTTTGTTCGCTATTAAATGTCAGTTTTTAATAGCGTTGTGTATATGCAATTATTTCATTTTCCGTAACACATTTCCTTTGTTATACTAATATATTTTATAACAGTTTTGACGAGCTATTAATTATTCTTTTGTAGCTATTTTTCCTATTATAATTTATTGTTTAGTAGCTCTATTTTTTAATTATAATCTACTATGTTGTAGCAATTTTCACAGGCTATAATTTATTATTTCGTACCTCTATTTTATTTCATTTATTTGAACAATATTTTACACAATATATTAGATTTCTATATTATTATATATTGCATAAATGATCCAAAACATTCTTAAAACTTTAATATTGCATAAATTTATCTCAAGTCTTACATAATATCAAATCAAGTCTTACACTAACAAAATTACATACCATATAATACAGAGAAACCACTGTTTTCAATATCATCCTCGATAAAAAAACAGAATCATGTCTTTTTTAAGTTTCATTATCCTCGCCAATCTCTGTTGTTGCAGATTCACTTGAGCCTCTTTTCTCTGCCTCTCAATGTTATCTCGCTCTATATGTTCCTCAAGATACTCTTGCGCCTCTTGCGCATTGACGATGAGATTTTTATTTCTAATGAACTCTGTGTCCCTGTATAAGACAAGCAATGCAGAAAGAAAACATTGTCTTTTAGAAAAGTCTTTCATTTGGAGAGATCTGTGTAATTATGTACTTGCTATATTCTAGTAAGTAAGCTACAATTCAGAAATTCACACAAACCTTCAGCTTATCGTTTTCATTTGTGATCTTCTCCATTTACTCGTGATCAACCACATGAATCTCCTTAATAAGTCATGAGAACAATCAACATTGAAATAATTCATGCAACTGATGGCAAAGTTTGCGCAACAGGTCACATGACAATTGCAAGGTTATCACTGACCTTAATTCATTCAATTGATGGTAAAGTTTGTCGCAGGAACATAGAAAATTCCACATATCAGAGCTTCCTAATTCCAGAGTTCTTGCTCTGCCAAGGATCTTCCTCAGAGAGCTCCTGGTGTTACCGTATGAATATATATACTAACGAGCTCAGTTACTAAAATAAAAATATCGACTAAAGAGAAAAAAAAAGCTAACCATATTATCCACCTTGAGATGAGGACTAGTTTCGGTACTAACAGTAGAAGAAGAAACGAGAAAGCAGCCCTGAATTTAGAAGCATATATAGAGAATTTCCTTCAATTCTTAATGAAAACCTAGGGATTTAGAAGAGAAGAGAACCAGAAAGAGTAAAAGCTAGAGAAGTTAGAGCATTTCAGCAGAATCGTAGAGCCCATGCTCCATTAGAGTCGCGATCTGATCCTTTGGAACCTCCATTTGAGAATTCGTGCGTTTTTTCTTCGGACAACAAACACCATTACTCCAAATAACAAGATCACGAATTTTTCCCTCATAGATCAACAAACAGTTAGAAATTAAGACTCTTCAGACTTATAAAAAGAAAGATCAATATGTAAAATCAGTAGCTTGATTGAAAGACTCATCATAGAAAATCGATGGATATATACTTCCGAGAACATAAAATAGAAAGATCCATATGAACTAAATTCTCCTAATTTTTGAATTAAATTGAGCATCCAGATGCTAAGATCTAATCAGAAAGAGAGAGCAAAGGGTTACAGTGCCATGAGCAACCTCGAGGAGAGACAAATTTCTGTAGCAGCATTGCACTTCTCAGCCTCCTTTTGGTACTGTGAAGCAACAATTTTTGCTTCGGCAATTGAAACATTCATGTGATGACTATGCTCCTCTGCAACTGCTTCTTGCAGCTTCAACTCTTCCGTGAGAAGATCCACAAACTGCTTCTCCATCTCTTGTTTGAGCTCTTGATCATCGCTTCCACAATCTAACACACAACATAAGTTACACTATTCATATTCTACTCTCCATAGACCAATAAATGAACATCTTAAAAAGAGATACCTATTACAACTATTTGATAAACTGTTCCTAATGCAACTGATAATAAAACTTGGTACAACTATGTCCGATCAAGAACCTCAAAATAGAGTAACCTTAAGTATACTAGTTTTACTCATCAACGTTCACATTTCAAACAATCGATAAGGCTCTTGATTGAAGAATTCTCATTCATATTAAATCAATAGAGATACTAGAATCTGAATAGTAACTATTAACCATTTTCTAAAAGTAACGAAGTAGTTAATAAACAATACAGACAAGAGTTTCAAGCTTGGGAATGAAATCTAACATGTAATAGTGAGATTTGCAAGCCCTGCAAAAAATTGAAACTTCATAAGAAACCGAGATTCCTAACGCTTATATCCTCTGCTAAAAAGACTTTTAAAAAACATAATTGAATCTCTCTAAAACCCAGAACAAGGATTCAATCACTCTACAAAAAAACTAAAGCTCTGGAAATAAATCAGAAACATTAGAAACCCAAAATCATTGATTAAGTTTTACCGTGATGTGAAATGATACGGCACGGCTGAAGCAATCAACGAATTCAGAGAAATCTTGTTCTTTTAAAAAGCCAGAGCCTTTCTCCATGAGCTCCTAAGAAAATTCAAGCGTCTACTAACATCAAAGACATCAATTGCAGCACTCTCAGCGGCCTTGTTGTTGCAAATCGATTCAGTGTCTCCTAGAACTGCAGATTCGATGGTGGCTTCGATTGACGCTTGGTTAGGTTTGGCTTAGAACCTATCGTCGTCTTCGTCGTTGGTTTGGCTAGCGATTGTATAACCTCTTCAGATGTTGAAGCTGCTTCTTCAACCATTGCTTACGCTTGAGGATCGGATTTGAGATTGCAAGATCTGTTTGATTTTGATAAAGGAAAAAAGAGAAGAAAACAAAGACATTGATTCTCCAATTACCGATTTGGATTCTCTTCCATTATATTACTAAAATACTCTTCAAATTGATGAGCTGAGAACTGGAGATTCATCCTGACGGTGGTAAAGAGATGGTGCAGTGGAGGAGACAGAACTCGTTGAATCACCAGAGAGATTGTTGTTTCCAAAGGAGAAAATCTGAAGCTCATAGATTTGAAGATTTTAAGATTGAAAAAAGAGGTTAAAGGGTCTATGGCGTTTAGGGTTTTTAAAAGTGGGTGAAAAGGGGAATGTTCAAGTGTGAATTATTTCGCCAAGTAATTTTACGGTTTATGTGAAAATTTAGCTAAGTGTTGGTGGAATAAGTGATTTTAGCTTCCCATTTACTGATTTTATATTTTAGCGTTTCTAAAATGCTATTATATAGTTCAAAAATTTAAAATTCATCTTTGATAGCAATTGTGAAAACCGTGCTATCTTAATGTGCTATCAATGCTACTTTTTCTTGTAGTGGAAGGCTTTATTGTCCTCTTCCTCTTCTTACCATCCTTATGGTTCTCATCATCTTTCTTCTTCTTTTCAACCTTCTCCTTCTTAATTATCACCCTTTTTTTATTATCAATATTTTTCTTAATAGGAATAATCTTCACCCTTTTACCATCCTCCATCCTAACCTGGGAACATTTCTGCATTGAAATTGAATGTGGCCCTCTTTTTCTACTTTTCTGAACCGGCTGCACTTGTACTTCTTCTTTCTCTTCCCCAACTCTCTCTTCTTCTTTTTTCTCTTCTCCAGTTTTGTCTTCTTCTTCTCTCTCTCCACCAGCCACCTCTTCTTCTTCTTTCTCTTCCCCAGCTCTCTCTTCTTCTTCTTTCTCTTCTCCAGCTTTGTCTTCTTCTTTTTTCTCTCCACCCGCCACCTCTTCTTCTTCTTTCTCTTCACCAGCCACCTCTTCCCCAACTCTCACTTTTTCCTTTTTTCCAGCCACCTCTTCTTCTTCTTTCTCTTCCTCAACTCTCTTTTTTTCCTTTTCTCCACCAGCCACATCTTCTTCTTTCTCTTCCTCCACTCTCTTTTTTTCTTTCTCTCCACCATCCACCTTTTCTTCTTCTTTATTGACTGGAGTGAAGTCGTAACAAGGTAGCCGTACTGGAAGGTGCGGCTGGATCGCCTCCTTTTCAGGGAGAGCTAATGCTTCTTGGGTATTTAGGTTTGACACAGCTTCACTCCCAAAAAGAAGGGAGCTACGTCTGAGTTAAACTTGGAGATGGACCTCAACTGTATATTTTTCTTTCTCTCCTCCAGTAACATCATTTGCATTCTCATCATGCACCTCAGTGGCATCTTGATCATTTCTTCCTGAAAAAAAAAAAAAAAACATCACCAATCTCATTTTCATCATGCCATTCAGGATTCAATTCATTTCACAAACTTTTTTACTTCCTTAAACTCATTTTCAACAGTTTTTATTATTTCATTCAAAGCACCTAGCTGCTCATGGATAACTTTAAAGTTGTAATCCATTTTCGTAAACCCTTCTTTCATATATTACCTCAGACTCTCAACAACCTCAATCAGACCATGACATGTATCATTTGACCTAGCTTCTGAAGCCACAACTGATGGAGCCTCAACTGATGGAGCCTCAACTAACTTGTGTGCAACAACATCCGACTTGAACATCTTTTTAAACCATATCTTCTTCTTTTGAACGAATATACGATTGTGCCAACCATCAATAACTGCATCAATCTCGTCTCTGCCATCATCTAAAGCATCCACATCCATGACTCTAGACAAAAGAGCTTCCTCACCCGCAGATGGTAGCAAAATACTATGAATATTCTGTAAATATAAAAAAATAAAAAAAAATAAAAAAAAATCCCAAGTTATGAGTAATTTAAGATAAGGTAAATGCTAACCTTTGTTGTTCCAAGCGCATCAATGATTTCACTTAGTGGGAATCCTTTCATTCTGCATGAGTTAAACTTTGTTTTGCACATTCTAGGACATTCATCATCTACACGTCTAACGTCTTTTCTGAATTTCTCCATCAGATCAGGAATTGCCTCAAATGCAAGAAGCTACACATTGAGTTACAATTTAATATCAAAATATTATGGAATATATGAAACTACAAAGTGATCTAAATAATGATCATTACCTCCCAAGGCATAATAAATCTAGGGAATGCCCATCCACTTTGCCTGACTCCTTCGAAATGGTCCATCATATGTTTAATTTCTTTGAGATTGTCTTCAAATAACAATCTACCCCACAAAAATGTTTTACACATTTCAAGATTAACATCATCTCTGAGAAAGAAAGGATGAATTGAAGATCCAGTTTTCTTGACTTGGAATTTCCTATTATAACGCTCGCCAAGAAGTAAAGGACATCCATCCTCAACCTATCATCACAACGCTTCATCTTTTCTAACTTTTTCTCCACTAACTTCAATGTTATTTTTGATCCTCTAGGAAAGTACTTATCAACAAAGCTCATAATGCCCTTTCGTTCATACTTGGTTGGAAACTCATGGCAATACAATCAGCAGATGAGTGCATGCTCTTTTAATAAGTACCGGATAGGAACCCCATTCACAACAAACCAACACTCATTTTTTTCTCAGTAACAACTGTGCGAAGTAGCAGCAACCACATACCCATTTCCTTATGGTTTTTATCCTTTGGCATGTGGAATAAATGCTTGAACTGCGGGTGATCTTCAAACCAGCTCCTCTCAGTATCTGACAGCCGTTTTAGATTTAGGATGGTTTGTACCGCCTTGTGTATATAGCACCTCGAAGATATCTTACACGGCTTCTTATATTCTGTGGGTTGAAAGTACATCTCCAGAGACTGCATTACTTCTTGACCATCTTCCATATCTTGCAATCAAAGGCATCAATCAATAAAAGATTATGACAGATCAAAAACCGAAGAGGTTCATGCCACATTATTCATCTTAATATAACAAGACCAAGTCATCTAAAGAGCATATATGTTTTATGAATGAATTTAAATTGTTGTCAAATCAAATCCATAAAAGTTACTTCCCTAAATATACAAAGATCAAAACATATACAAATATCAAGTGTTGTTTCTAAATAGATAATACCAAGTTTTACTCTTTTGTTTATCAGTTCATACCAAGTTTTCCTTTTTTGTTCCTCACAGTTATACCAAATATAACCAAGATCTACTTATTTGTTCCTCGCATATACCAAGTATCAAATTCATTTCTATGTTATACTAAATTACCTCGGTCTCTTCTTCTTCTTCTTCTTCTTCACGGTTCCTTACTTCTTCATCTATGTTCGATCTATGTACTTCATTTTCTCTGTTTTGTTGTGGGTGTTCTTCTTCTTCTTCATGGTTTCTTAATTCTTCATCTGTGTTCGATCGATGTACTTTATTTTCTCGGGTTTGTTGTGGGTGTTCTTTTTCTTCTTCTTCTCTGGTATTCTCTTCATCTCCTTCTTCTCTGATATTCTCTTATTCTTCTTCTCTACTATTCTTTTTTTTCTGCAACTGCTACTTCTTCTCGCCTCATTTCTTCTTCATTTGTAGCATCCACTTCTCGTGCGCCATGAGGAGAAAGACGAGCCTTCAAATTCCTCGTTTTCACCATTTTTATTTATCGATTTTGTGTTAGTTGAATGCTAATTAACTTAATTTGAGGATAAATTTTTCTAGAGTTGTTAATTGGATTGATAAAATTGAAATTTTTTGAAAGTGAAGAAAAAATAAAATCGATTTAGGGAAATAAGGTTTGGTTTGATTTGATGATTCGATCTAGGTGGATTAAGAGCTGGGCCGATCTGTATCTTAAATAATCTATTTAAAAAGAGGATATTTATAAGTGTTTCTAGACACACCTCTTAAAATAAATTTAAACTAGGATTACTATAAAAGTTGTAACCAAACACATTTAATTCCTTATCTAAACTATCAAAACAAATTATTTCTATATATACAAACAATCCCTAATCAATTCTCTTTCTCTACAATAATTACAACCACACACATTTATCTCCTACCATATTTGTTTAATCTTATTTTCAAATTATTTTGAATAATTATATAATACATATAAACTAATAAAATCTTAATTTTTTCCTACATATATTGTGATTCAAATTTTTTAAAATGGACATATATTACTCAATTAATAAATAAAAAATGTGTGTTCAACGTCCCACATCGGCTAAAATTTTTAGGTAATAGTTAAGAATTATATAAAAAATGAGATAATCCTCATCTCTATCGTAGTATTCTTCGTGGTTACTACCATAACCAAAAAAATAATTTTAAATACGAATAAATAGAAAATTGACTTATCACGCATCCAAATTTAAAAAATTTATTCGATATTAATTTTTTTAGTTGAAATAATTTAAAATAATATTTCAAGTTTTTAAAAAATTATCGGTTTAACTCTATTAAAAATATTAATATTTAAACTCTATAAAAAGTTTAAAGTATTACAAATATGTAAACTCTAATAAAATTAAAATATATAGAAAATGAGGATCATTTACAGACAAACTTTTAAATTGGCCTAAATTATATGTTTTAAATAAAATTATTGTTAGAAATAAAAATAAAAGGATGTTAGATAATATTCGGATATGTAATTGTCTACCACTCTAACAACCAAATAATTTTAATATAATTATAAATTCAAAATGATCTCACATTATTTATTTTGAATAAAATGTGTTATTTCCAGATTAAAAATATTCTAAAATATTTATTGGATCATAATGATTAGAGTGTGATATACGGATATTGTGGATACAGGATCACACACTAGAAATACTTAATAAAAAATATAAGATGATTGCTGTAAGAATCGAAATGCTTATTATGCTTGAATTTGCCAAAGATTTTCTCCCCCTTTTCTGAGCTATGGGGTCTATATTTATACAATGATTAGTAATCAATACTCCTAATTTATTGCTTGATTCTCCTTCAATTCGTCTGTTTTGATTCCCCTCTTTAGGGTTGCAACGGCTCGTTTATTTAACTTTCCTTCATGGGCCTTGAGTGGGTTTTCCCGCATCACGGTCTATTCAGTTTGGTTGACTCCCGAAGCTTCCCACTCCGAGTGTTGCGTATGCTCCGGGCGTGTTTCACCGAACTGCCTGATTGTTCCTTTCTCGGATCCTCGGTGCGGGATCCGGTACCAACATTTGCCCCTCCCCAAGTCTTCCGAGTCGTTGGTTCGGCTTGGGGAATTATGTGCACTTTCTCTGGATGTTATAACCCCTTTTGATTCATCTTTCCTTAACCGTCACTATTCCGTGTATCTCGGGATTCTGCTTGATTTCTATGTTGACACGTGTCCCTTTAATTTCGCAATTCTCTCTATAAGGCGGAAAAGTAACCTTTCGTTTCTTTCCGTATATCGAGACAGTTTTTAGATTGACGGTTCCGGATACGCAACCGCCTCTTCCTTTTATCATTTTTCTTTTACTTGGAGAGAAATTTTTCTCTTTCCTTCTGATATGGCTTCCTCATCCCGAAAGCCTGGTTATAGATCTTCCGAGGATCGTGATCTTCCTCCTCCTCCGGAAGTTCCAGGCTCTAGCCCTCTTCCTCCCCCGCCGAGGAGTTTGGTTGAGTGTACTCGTTCCAAGGATCGATTTGGTCCCCACTATGCTACGTGGTCCCCTCAAAAATCGATTCTTGCTCTTCATTCGGTCTGCCATGTCCCCGATGAAGTTGAATTCACGTTGCTGGACCCTATGAGTCTCCTGAGTCTGGTCGCGACGGCTATTTATGTATCTACGAAGTGTTTCTCTCCAGGTACGGTTTGTTTTTTTCCCTTCCGGATGTTCTTATTATGTTTTTGCATTCTCTCGGACTTGCCATTCCTCAGATTGCTCCGAACATGCTACGCTATCTGCTGTTTGCTTGTACCGTTGCTGCCGAGGCGGGCTACTCCCTTAGCGTCGCCGATCTTCTTACCCTTTTCAGTGTTCGGGTCACGAAAAAGGATTCCGGCTATTTTACCATCTACCCGGTCGCGCAGCGGGGTTTGATTGACGGACTTCCTGGCAAAGATGACGATTGGAATAGGAAGTTTTTTTTGTGCGGATAAACTCCGCCTCGGTTAGCGGCCTAGCTGGCATGCTCATCCGCGAGTGGGCGAATTCTGTTGGTGAGGGTTTCTTCCTCGTTTCGGTGTTTGTTCCTTTATTAGAATCTGACCCCCCTGATTTTATCCTTTCTGTCTTATAGTTACTCCTGCGCGGTCTGACTGCTGGGAAGGTTTTCTTGAGTTCTACAAAGTGGTTGTCGAGGGTGAAGTCCTCTAGAACTCCTTTTCTCTTGACCGCATTCATAGTGCGGGTGCAGCTATGCGGGGTGGACAACTTCGTTTAATTGAGGGACCGCCTAATCTACCTCATCTGAGTCTTCGAGAGAGAAAAGATATTGACGCCCGCTTCGAATTGGAGGCCGATCGGATCGGTGTTTGCCACCGGGAAAAAACCACGGCCGCGCTTGCTAATTTTCAGCGCAAGGTTAGCCTGCTTCCCTCGTCTGCTCCTCGTCCCCGACCTGGTCAGGGGTCTTCTTCTCGCTCACCTTGGCCCGGTGCCATTTTGATTGACGCCGATGAAGTTGACGAGCCCCAACTTCCTCCATTAACTTGCCGGAAACAGTCTGGCTCCAAAGCTCAACTCTCACTCCGAGGTGACAGCTCTCATCCTTAGGAAAATTCTGGTGAAGGAAACGAGGCTTTGGTTACGTTCGTTCCCCACCCCTCTGCTTCGGTCGCAGGAGGTGATAGATCAAGGGATTCCTCTCGGAACCCTGACTCCCATAGCCGTTCGGTGTCCCCCCGTCGCTCTGGCTCCTCACGTCGTACCAGAGACAGTAATCCCTCAATCCGGGATGATGGCTCCGGTAACTCCCTTTCTCTTTGTCATCGTCTTTTTTTTTTGCCTCTTAGTCGATTTTTGCTCATGTCCTTTATCCAGAGAAGGAGAAGGTGGTTGAGGTGATCCGCCGATTTGGCTGTCGTGCTGGAGGAACTCTTCGTCCTCTTGATCAGTGGAATGCGCTCTCTAGCGAGCATTACCTTCGCCAATCTCAGCTTATCACTCAGGTTTGTTTCTTTCTGCTCCTTAAGTTTCTTCTCGTTTTCCTTGTGTTTACTTGTGAAGTTTTTCTTTTGTAGTCTATCGTGGGCTTCAATGAGACGGTCGACTTTTATGAGTTGGTTCTTGCCGATCGTGTCTCCAGAAGGGAACACGATACGGTCCGGAGGGTGGTCGTTGACTTTGGGGCGGAGAATAAGAAGTTGAAGGAGGAGTTGGAGAAACACGCGCTTCGGCTTAAGCGCCTCGAGAGGCTGGAGACGAAACGTAATGAGGCTAGGGCGGTGGTTAAGTCGCTTGATGAGCGCTTGAACAATCTTTCTAAGGAGCAGTTCGCGCTGATGCGGGCAAACCAAAAGCTTAAGGCGGACTTTGCTTCTTCTGAGTCCAGATATGCCGAGTCAGTTCAGAAGTTTGAGGCTTTTAAGAAGCTTCAGGCTTTTCAAGTTCAGAAGTCAGCGAGCTCGGGGAGAAGCAAGGTCAAAGCTCGGAGTCGGGCCCTCATCGCACATGTGACGGAGCATGTCAAGGCTCTTGAGGCAAAATTAACGCTTCAGTCTGACGTGAATGAGTTATCGAGCAACGTTGTCCTTATCAGCCAACTTAAGGCGGGTAGGACAAATCTTGAACAGGAAGAGGCCGACATCGTCGAGTCCCTTACAGAGGCGTAGTTGAGGCTGGAGGACATCTCTGTTCCTACGCTTGACTTCGATAAATTGGCTTACTCTTTTGCTGATTTGCCCCCGCTTTAGGACCCTGAAGTACTTGTTGGTGAGCCGTCTACTGCTGCAGCCTTGCTAAGCCTAGACCCTTCTGCTTCTTTTGTCGAGGTAAGATTTGATCAGTTTGGTTCGAACTTTCCTTTCATTACCTCTCGACTGTTTACCCTTCTCAAGTCGGAGATTTTCTTTCAGTCTCCTCCCGAACCTGTTGTTGAAGCCTCATGATGCCGTGAAGCGCTTGCTCCGTCCTTAGATGCCGCTCCTTCGGAATTTATCCCTGTGGGAGAGAATGATCACGGGGTGCCCCTTCCCGAGGAACCAACACTTGCTGCCCTTGTTGCTGATCCGCAGACTCAAATGGCCGACCAAACTGGCAAGGAGGCACCGTGAGGAAATAACTGAGCATCATGGTTGTTCTGCCACTTTTGAATGAGGTCTGTTCCGCCGTCATGAACTTTAATTTTATTTAGTTTGTTTCGTTAGCCCTTGTGGCCTTTGTTCGAGATTTACTTAGGCATTCTCTTTAACACAAGACTCGTACTTCGCCTATGGAGGCTTATTTGGTCGTTTTGACCATACTTAACTCTTTGACATTTCATTTGAGAACAAGGTTCTCTAAACTCTAGGCTGAGTTGCTTCCAAGAGGAAATAGGTTGATCAGACCCTTACCATTTTTAAACGAAAACTATACCATTTATCCTCGGTAGAAATGCGAGGCTGGGGCTCGGCTTCTGATTAGGTGCACCTTTTATCGAACTCGTTTGTTCGCGTCCCGCACTTTCTTCCCAAGGTGGGGTTCAACAGTCTTGGGCTGATTGGTTATTTTTTATTTCTGGGGCCCATTAAGGTCCAGAGGACTTAATGTCTTCCAAGCCTTTGGGGTTTGCAAATTTAGTAAGGCCCTGCGCTTTTAAGCACTAAATGCAGGGTTTCGGCGTAACATTTATTCCCCCTCGTAAATTGCTACTTTTGCCGAACCTCACTGCTAAACTTATTTTAACACGCCTTAAGAACCTTTCGACTGCACGCATCAATTATTCTCTTTCCTTTTCAAATTGATCAGAAGGAAGAAGATCTCTCTTTCCGAGGGAGTCTTTTCGTTTCCCTGGGCCCAAGTCACAGCCTGATTCTCCGGGGAGTCCCGCACCAGCGTCTGACGACGGTTTCCAACCGAAGGATGGCGTTATGCTCTCTTCCTTCTTCTACGCCCTCCACGGACAGGAACGGGAGGAGTGTTTTGATTTTGTGCACCGGGTATCCATTTCTCAACTGCTTTCATGCTTTTATATTTTCGTTTTTACGCTCCGAGTCTAAACATCGTAAAACAGATTGCCGACAAACACCGCCTTATGTGCGAAAAAGACAGACGCTTGGTTACAAACACCGGGAACTCGAGCACAAAATCCGAATGACAGAAAAAAAGATCCGTCGTCTTGCATGCGACCCGCTACAGTGGGAGAAGAACGGTCTGGACACCATCGCTCCCATAACCGATAGCCTTCGTAGATATCTGCAGGATTTCAGGGACGAGGCTGCCCTGGAAGAGCAAAAGGAGGCATGGAGAAAAGAGAAAAAAAGGCGTCGCTTCAAGAAGGCGTGTGCTGCGGGTGACGATGCTTCGGACCACCCTGATCCTGGAGTGGGAGCTTTGGATGAAACGGCTTCGGGTGGCGCTTCCGAGAAGTAGGGGCTATGACGGAGGTTGTTCCTGAGCCCATTTTTTATTGTTTACGGAACCCTGGTCCATGGGCCTTTTGCATTATTATTTCTAACTTTTTTCGGAACTTGAACCTTATTTATTAGTATCTCTCTTTTTCTCTGATATCCCGCTGACTACTCCCCGACTTAGGCATTCATGCCTTATTCCCAAGATTCGATTGATGACTTATATGGCAAGGCCATTGAATCGGCATTTAATCCGACATTCCTGTCTTGGCCTATAAAATGTAATTGTTCAGCGTTCTTCCTTCTATACTTCCAAACAAACTCTTTACTAATCTCTTGATGGCGTCGTCTTCTCGTCATACCAAGAACGCCAAGAACGTCCCCAGAGCACCTTCCTCTATGGCATCCGTGGTTTGCTCTCACACTAACCCTACCGCCGCTCTAAACTCCGAAGAAGGGTCTACTCTGCGGCCCCTAGGCTGGGGTGTCCCAATTATGATCCCTTGTGGTTTAATCAACGACTTGCCTACGAAAAAGTACAAGAGTGACGTTGAGGAACTTCTGGAGTCAAAGGTTCGGGAGCTGGAAAAACGCATCCTTGGAATTTCGCATGATCTGTGCGTGATGGAGGCGCACCCTCGGACTGGATCGAGTTAGGGTTCGAGAGCTTCGTTCACTACATCCAGCCCTGCGTTCGGAACATGATTGATCTTGCGGGGCAGGGAGCCTACCTCTACTGTGACAGAGGTTAAGCTTATCTGAAGCCGTGGCTGGTCGAGAGTGCTCGACTTCCTTTCTTCCTTATTATCCCCGCATTTTTTCTTGTTTCTGTTTTGCTTCTCTTAGATAACGCTCATTTCCTACTTTTCATGATTTATTATTATTAAAATAATACAACAGCGGAACTCGTTTTACCGAGCTGCCTATGTACCCGAGTCGGGATCAAGCCTGACCGTAGTACTTTTACAATATATTTTAAACATAATACTTCTTTAAATTAAGAATATTCCACGGCCGCCGAAACGGGATTCCTTCCAAATTAGACAAACGAAACACTCCTTCTCGAACTATTTCGGCTACTCGGTAAGGTCCTTCCCAATTGAAATCGAGTTTTCCCGCTACTTCCTCCTTAGTGTTCTTAAACACCCTTCGCAAGACCACGTCACCGATCTTTAGAGGTCGGTTCTTCAGTCTCGAATTATAGTACCGAGCTATAGCTTGTTGGTAGTTCTACAGTCGGACTAATGCTTGGTCCCTTCGCTCGTCGATAGTGTCTAACGCATCGCTCATCATTTGCGAATTTAGACCTTCGTTTGCTGGAAGTTCGCTTCGGCGAAGCCCGGGGACTCCCAATTCTGCTGGAACCACCGCCTCCATTCCATAAACTAAGGAGAAAGGAATTTCTCCATTTGAACGCCGTGGTGTAGTCATGCATGCCCATAAGACCGGTTGTAGCTGATAAATTGGTTTTTGCTAAACCGAGGCTATCAAATAACCCTTAGTACGTTGTAGTACTTCGGGATCGAATCCACGAGGAAATTAGCCTTAACACACTAAGAATGCAAGTCTAATCTTAATCTAAGCAAGCAATATTTTGGGTTTTTGTAAATTGAAATTGAAATGTAAAACAAGGAGAAAATAACTAAAACTGTTTGAAATCGAATAAAGAAAAGCGATGAGTTTCGGGAATGGCAATGATTTTGATGAGATGATAAACATTTGATGATGCAAGAACACATGATGAACAATGTCTTAGGCTAAAGGATCACTTAGGTAGACTAATCCACTTCCATTTGTATTAGCCTCTACACTAATCAATGAATCATCATCAACTTCCATTGGCAATTCAAATGACTAGTGAGCAATAGTAACAAGTTCTAATCCAACCACTATTCACTCTAATCAACTATTTCCATAGGCTAGGCATTAAAAGCTCATTTAAGTTTCATTCAAGCATTTTAACAAACACCTTGTGGGCATGAAAATACAAAAGATTTAGATCAACAATTCCTTGCCTAATCTAGCATTACTAGCAACCTAAATGAAAGACTACATAAGATCTAGTCCTATACATCATCATTAATCCATCAAATCATCTCAATCACCAAATCCTAAACTCATCTAAAAGACTACTCATTCATTTCCATGAAAACACAAAGCAATAGACTTGATCTTTGCATAAACATGATCATAAGATGAATAGTTAGAGGATTTAAGAAGAGAAATAGTTTTGATACTTTGAATTTGAAGGATTAACACAAGAGTTTTCTTCCTAAACCTCAAAGAGGCTAGAGAGAATCTCTCTAAAAACAAAGCATCCCCTCTCCCTAATTAGGTTTAGAGTATTTATAGGGAGAGCTCTTAAACTGGTTCAACACATAACCAACATTGAATCAAATCTGGTTTAAAACAAAAATAGAGTACTCAAGTCCGGTTCACAGGGTGCTCCAAGCCGCTGGTTCATCTCGCTGGAACGTCACGGGCACACGATCCCGCTGGTTTTGGCCGCTGGCTGGTCTCGGGCACACAATCCCGCTGCTTCATCTCGCCAGGATGCCAGGAGGTTTTGTCGAAGCTTCAGCGGGCACGCGATCTCGTGGAAGCATCCCGCTGGACTGTACCGGTCTTCACTAAATTTGCTATATCTCCCTAACCGCTTACTCAAATCACTCAAGACCACTTCCATTGGAAAGCTAACTCAATTGTCTATAACTTTTATTAAGGACTATAGATCTGAATCTCAATGGAAGGCCTTCATCTGAGTCGATCTTTTAGACACTTTAGAATGGTTTTTCATCATCATTTCTCTTATTTGAATCCAAATGACCTCTCTTGTTGCATAACTCATTCCAAAACCTAAAAAACAATAAAACATGCAAATATATGCTCCTAAACTCTAATTATGCAATGAAAACACAAGAATCTATATGAGAAATATCATCTAAAATGGTGTAAAATAGAGGCATATCAGTAGCTCATCGTACCAACCACTCTTATAGGAATTGAGCCGCGTCTTGAGATTATTCAGGATTGTTTTGTTCGTAACTTCGGCCTACCCGTTCCCTTGAGGATATATGGGCATCGAATATCTCATTTTAATCCCCCAAGCAGCTACAAAATCTTTAAAATCCTTTGAAATGAATTGGGATCCGTTGTCGGTGACAATTTCATACGGGACTCCATTCCGGCAAATGATGTTTTTCCACAAAAAAGCTTTAACCGTTGAATCCTTGATGGCCGGAAAAGCGTCGACTTCGATCCACTTGGAAAAAAAATCCGTTAACACTAGCAAAAACTGCACATTCCGAGTAGATTGATGCATTGGTCCGACGATGTCCATTGACCATCGCATGAAAGGATACGGTGTTGTGATCGAAGATAACAACTCCGAAGGCTAATGGATGAGCAGAGCATGATCCTGGCACTTGGTGCACTTCTGGCCGTATTGCATACAATCGGTAATCATAGTCAGCCAATAGAATCCCAAGCGCTTAATTTTGAAAGCCATTGACCGTCCGGATGAATGATTTCCACAAAGTCCTTCATGCACCTCGCCCATAACAACTTTGACTCCTTCACCATGAAGGCACAAAAGATACGGGTCGCTGGCTCCTCTTTTCAACAAAGAACCCTTGATCAGAAATTATTTTGTGCTGACGATTCGGAGTTTCTGCGCCTGCCACTTATCACTTGGGAGCACGCCAGTTTGGATGTATTGTGTAATTGGCTCCCTCTAATCGGCCCCCCAATCGTCAGCGAGGATGCTATCATTAGTAGAATGTCCGGTGACCGGAATGAAGCTGCGGTCGTGATTGCTATGATTGGCTTCGCAGCCTGACTCGGTCATAGGAGCAGGATCAGTCTCCAGGTTTCGGACAGGTTCTTCAGTGTCCTCGCTGGGTGGACTTTGAAGGTGTTCATGCGTGGAACCGCGCGGACTGTCGTCACTAGGTGTGGGTCTTTCCGCTTCTATCCTGGGCTCTGCCACCCTGTCTCTGACATCTGACGTAATAATTATTTCCTCGTTCTCTTCCTGCGACATCGCTAGAGGCTGATCTTCGCGGAATGGTTGCCCTCGTCGCCGTCGCGACTTCCGAGGTCGAACCGAAGGCAAAGCGCTGTGTTGTATGGGATGAGTTTTGGCTTTGGAACGCGTCACTACCATCATTTCTTCTGGAACTGTGATGCTTCTTGTTGATATACACTCAACGGGTATTACCCTCTTTAAGTCTGGATCTGAGGTCGAGGCCGACGCTGCCAAAGCGTCGGCTGAACTATTTTCGCTTCGGGGAATCCGAACAAGTTGAAACTCGTCGTACTCCTTCACAAACGTTTGAACTACCGCAAGATATGCCTCCATCCTAGGATCCTTCGCCTCATATTCTCTGTTAAACTGATTCACCACCAGTTGTGAATCACAATGGGCTATTAACTTCTTTACGCCAATCCCAAGACTGAGTCGGAGTCCCGCGATCAATGCTTCGTATTCCGCTTCGTTTTTGGACGCTGAAAATAGCAATCTGAAAGACTGCTCTATTACCTCCGAAGTTGGTGCCACGAGGCGAATCCCAATTCCGCAACATTGCTTGGTCGAGGATACATCCACATGCAACCGCCAGACGTTGCTGGGAGCGATCTTTGGTGAATCTTCGAACGGTAGCTCTGTTAAGAAATCAGCGAGGACCTGGGCTTTCGCGCTGGTTCGGGTCTTGTATTCGATGTCATATTCACTTAGCTCGATAGCCCATTTTGCCAATCGCCCCAACTGGCTTGGCCCATGGAGTATGGTTCGCAAAGGTTGCACCGCGAGTACCTCAACTTGATGCGACTGGAAATAGGGACGAAGTTTCCGAGCCGATACTACTACCGTGAGAGCTAGTTTTTCCATCATTGTGTAACGCGTCTCCAGGCCGGTCAAACTTTTGCTTACATAATAGATCGGCTTTTGTTCTCCTCTATCATCCCTGACAATTACTCCGCTAACCGCATGCTCTGAAACAGAAATATATAGGTATAGTACCATATCTGTTTCTGGCTTGGCCAGTACGGGTGGCGTTGCCAGATATATTTTGAGCTGCTGGAATGCTTCTTCACATTTTTTGTCCCA
Organism: Barbarea vulgaris; assembly: GCA_963667165.1. Classification (NCBI taxonomy): domain Eukaryota; kingdom Viridiplantae; phylum Streptophyta; class Magnoliopsida; order Brassicales; family Brassicaceae; genus Barbarea; species Barbarea vulgaris. The sequence goes on from OY763891.1 coordinate 8,248,904, forward strand.
ATCGAACTTCCTATTTCCCGGCAGCAGTTGATAAAAGGGGAGGCACTTATCCGTGGACTTGGTGAAACGACCGCACTCGTTTTTTTTTTTTTTTTTTTTTTTTTTTTTTTTTTTTTTTTTTTGCAAAACCAGTAATTAATATTCCAATAAATATTAATTACCACCCCAAAAAAATATTATTCAACTACTCATGAATAATATTTACTCACTCCAACAATAAAATACACTTTTAAACAACCGAAAGGATATTAAATCCATCGATCTTTCCAGAATACGACGACTTGAGTTGAGAGTCGAAGTTGGTCTGTATAGCCACCTTGGCTTTCATAGACAATTTCTGTTGTCTATAACGGTTCTCGCTAAACGAGAATCCGGACTTGAGATCGATAAATCTTTTATCCATAAATACTAAACAACACAAATCCTTTTATAGCGGAAGACTCTTAAACAAACAACCGAGTTCCTAGATCATCCCCTCTTCTTCGCCATAATTCCACGGTCACACCTATTCTTTTTCTGCATCAAATAAGAGAGATGCATAAGTATTTCAACAAATACTTAGTGAGGCAATCCTCCCATCTACAAGCTATACACACAAACGATTATAATTATTCAACGTATTAAACACGAAATTACCGACAATAAATCAACCATCTCAAGAAACACTCGATCTAGATCTCCCATGAGATCTTACGGCCTATCTCATGCAAAACACATCAAACAATCAAACCGCTCAGATAAGCTTATGGTCATGCACTCACATTTAGCCACGCACGGAAATTCCCAAAACTTTCCGGAATGAATAGACTTCACTTCCTCAAACGCGTGCCTAAAGACAAACCAATAACGAAACTTTAAACACAAGAAACAAACACGAAGAACGGCCAGAACGACCATGACACAACCAGATCGATCGATCCTGACCAGGATCGATCGATCCGACCCAAGCGCGAATGCTCTAGATCGACCAACCAAGGCTAGATCGATCGATCCTGACCAGATCGATCGATCCCAAGCCAGAACGACCAACACGAACACACCGACAACTCGCATGGGACAACGCCAAACACCACCAACGACACCGCCGAGGCCCCAATGCGACCCACTCACCAATCATGAGTTTCACAACGGCGCCGTTAACAACAACTCACGGCTAAACCACCACCCACCATCACGGAGTCACAATTTAGCAATCTCCGCAACCAACACCGCACAAGCCGCCACGACTCGGTCTCCCAACGACTCCACCGTGACTCACACACTCGGTTCCCCTCACCGAACCACCCAACAACAACAACAAAAACTGACTAAGAGGGAAAGAACGTTACCCTAACTCACGGTGATGACACAAGCTGCGAGAGAGCCACGAAGCTTCACCATCACGGCAACCCCGTTCCTTCACCTCCCTTCCCTCACGCCACACACCCGGCTCCAAACTCACCCTCTCCTGCTCTCCACACCACACACTCAGCCAACAAACTCACCCTCTTTGGCCCTTGCTCTCCACACTCACACACTCAGCCAACAAAGCTCCTTCGACTCAAGTCCAACAAAACTCTCTCTCTCCCTCCCTCCCTCACTCTCACTCTCTCTATCTTTCTTTCTGCAGATGGAAGTGTCGGCAGATTCTGAAGAGAAGGAGCAGCTAACTTCAGTGGAGAAAAAGGAGGAGATAGTGGAATCCATAGGCTAGCTTGTAGGGGGGGTGGCTGCTTTGTGGAAAAGGATGGTGGAAATGGTTGGTGACAAATCTGATTTAATCAGAATAGAAACAATTAAGATTTGGTCCCTGAACTCTCAAAAGTTCACAAACGGACCCCAAACTTCTCAATCGATCCCGCACACCCCTACGGGAAAAATGCGGCGTAACTTTTACGTTACTCCAAAAATTCCGAGAAATTATTTTCCAGAGATTCTCCGCATAAATCCCGGATGTAATTCCGAAATTTCCCTTTTTCGGAACACGGCGCTAATTTAGGATTTGGGTCCCTGAATTCCCGAAAAATTCACAAACTGACCCCAAACTCCTAAATCGACTCCGAACACCCCTTACGGGAAAATGCGGTGTAACCTTTAAGTTACTCCAAAATCTCCCGGAAATATTTTCCAGAGATTCTCCGCATAAATCCCGGAAACAATTCTGAAATTTCCATTTTCCGGAACACGGGCGTTACAATTCTCCCCCACTAACATAGATTCGTCCTCGAATCTAATGGCACAGTTCATCCCCAATGAACTCAACCACACATCTCGTAACACAACGGTCACACATGACCCTACTGGCCACACAGCCATTCCCGAGATCAAACACTATTGACCTCTGAGGTCCACATTCAGTCACTAGCTTAAGACTCCAGTCATAGATCATTGCTCACAACTCAAACTCATACCTCTCCACTCTAGACACCAAGTCTTAAGAGTTATGGGTATCCATACCACTCCGCTCTCAGGCTACAAAGTCCTTATGAGCTCTCGGTATCAAATTCATGCCACTCCACTCTGGGCACTATAACCTTACGAGTTCTCGGTACTCATGTACCCCTCCACTCTGGGCTATACACCTTACGAGTTCTCGGCATCGCACTCATGCCACTCCACTCTGGGCAATCTAACCTTACGAGTTCTCGATATCACATACCACTCCACCCTGGGCTATATACCTTACGAGTTCTCGGCATCGTACTCATACCACTCCACTCTGGACATCATAACCTTCCGAGTCCTGGGTATCTCACTCATACCCCTCCACTCTGGCTATATACCTTCCGAGTCATGGGTATCACACTCATACCACTCCCCCTCTGGGTACTATAACCTTACGGATTCTCGATATCACATACCACTCCACTCTGGGCTAAATACCTACGAGTTCTGGGTATCAGAGGAACTATCCATCCTCCCTAGAGTTGTACAGGACCAACCGTCCTTGAGCATCCTTGACCCACAATACGTCTATAAGCACTCCCGACTGAAACTACCTCCCGTGATCCGCATACGACCTCGCAACGTAATACCGGCATCACACTCGTTCCAACCCGGAATATCATCTTTTCTATAACCACTACTCAAGTTATCTCACACATACCCCGTCCTCAGGGTACTCACATAATCTTTTCCCGATTATAACTCAAGTTTTTTTAAATTCTCATAAAAACTCTTTTCAGAACCTCCTGTTCACTTAACTTCCATGGCAACATCCGCCATCAACAATAAGAACTAACCATCTTATTATACTCATCAAACAATATCGTTTACAACCTTAAAACGATTACATAAGGTTCCATGATAAAAACTCAAAACTGGGAACCATCGATGAAAGCTCAAGCTTTTGATTGCTTCTCCAACCACTTCTTGAATCTTGCTTCCATCTTCGCCTCTGGTTCCCAAGTCTCCTTCTCAACCCCGTCACAATCCCACAAGACCTTTATCTTTTTCCAGTGATCGGTTTGGAACTCGGCTCTCCCGACTCCACCATGGTGTATACCCTAGGTGTCACTGCAGCCCGCCTATCTGTCGGCACTGCCGCTACCACTCCCTGCAGCAACCTGGGACATTTTGGCTTGATATGCCCTGGCTCCCTGCAGTGGTAACACACCCGAGTATCCCCGATCGCTCCATCTTTCTGGGGGCAACTCGCAACCCTATGGTCCTTGCTTCCACAACCAAAGCATCTCTGACCACCTTGGTTACCCCTGGAAGGACCCTCCCACTTCCGCTTCTGTCCATGCACCGGCTCACCGCCCTTGCTAGGACCGGACTGATGTGGAGACTTCCTTTCCTGAAGAGTTGGGCTGACTACCTCAACCACATCTCTCAGACCCTCCTCAAGCACCGCGGCCTTCTCAACTAGTTCCCCAACCGTGTCAAACGATCTCATCAGGCACTGGTTTCTCAACTCGGCCCGAAGACCTATCAGGAACCGCCTCACCTGGGCCTGCTCATCATCCAGGATATGACCCCTATACACTCTGAGACGGTTAAAATCCGCCTCATACTCACGAACCGACCGGTTCCCTTGACCCAACCCTAGAAACCGCCTCTCCATCCGGTCCAATGCCTCTTGGGGAAAGTACTTGGAGTTAAACTCCACCATAAAATCCTCCCAAGACATCTCTGCTTGAACCCTCCGGGCCGCAACACCTCTCCACCAGAGATGTGGGTCCCCCTCCAGATAGTGGACTGCGAGATCCACTCGGTATCCCTCTGGACACCTAATCGATCGGAAATTCCTTTCCATCCGCATCCTCCACTCATCTGCCTCTTCAGGCTTGGCACCACCTTGAAAGAATCTCGTGCCAATCCTCTGCAGCTGCTCCATCATCTTGAGGTATGATGGGCGCTCTTCTGCAACCGCAACCCTCGGCTGCACCTCAGCTACCGGTGGTACTACTGGAGCCTGCACTGGTACCCTCTCCGGTAACCGCTCCAACAGCAAGGCCAAGAAATTCGCAATACGATCATCTTGGGCCGGAGCTACAACTGCTGCCACATACGCAGCACCCGCTGGACCTCCAGCTACACCGGCACCAACACCGGCCACACCCTCCGTCCCAACCTGATCCGTATACGAGTTCCCGACCTGCTCAACCGTAACACTCTGTGTCACAGTCTCCTCAACCACCGGAGCCCTCGCGTTTTTCTGACCGCGACCCCTACCTCTACCGGTACCACGACCTCGTCCTCTACCTCTTTTAGCCATCTTAGCCCAAAAGTTGACTCCTAGATCAAACCTCCTAACAACCACAGAAGCCGGCTCAACAACAGACTCGAACTTCCATGGTTTAGATTAACCGATTCCAGGTTAAACCCAAAATTTAAACCATGGTTAATCTCCTAACTCAACCAATCCATGGTCCTGAGTTAATTTAATATCCGTAATTTCTTCAATGAATTACTTCAATCCGGTTTGCTGGTTAAACCAAACCCAAACCGGACACCAAACAGAAAACCAAACAACTTACCGTGGAATCTCTTTAAAGGCTCGAAGAGGATGATCTAGAACTCCATACCCAACCAATTGACCAACTCTCATAGTCAATTCTACTACGGTTTTCCCATGCATCAACGCACCAAAAATTAAATTATATCCAATTTAATTTTTCCTATCCCATCCTAGAGCCGTAATTGCTCTGATACCAAATTGAAACGACCGCACTCGTTTTTTTTTTTTTTTTTTTTTTTTTTTTGCAAAACCAGTAATTAATATTCCCATAAATATTAATTACCACCCCAAACAAATATTATTCAACTACTCATGAATAATATTTACTCACTCCAACAATAAAATACACTTTTAAACAACCAAAAGGATATTAAATCCATCGATCTTTCCAGAATACGACGACTTGAGTTGAGAGTCGAAGTTGGTCTGTATAGCCACCTTGGCTTTCATAGACAATTTCTGTTGTCTATAACGGTTCTCGATAAACGAGAATCCGGACTTGAGATCGATAAATCTTTTATCCATAAATACTAAACAACACAAATCCTTTTATAGCGGAAGACTCTTAAACAAACAACCGAGTTCCTAGATCATCCCCTCTTCTTCGCCATAATTCCACGGTCACACCTATTCTTTTTCTGCATCAAATAAGAGAGATGCATAAGTATTTCAACAAATACTTAGTGAGGCAATCCTCCCATCTACAAGCTATACACACAAACGATTATAATTATTCAACGTATTAAACACGAAATTACCGATAATAAATCAACCATCTCAAGAAACACTCGATCTAGATCCCCCATGAGATCTTACGGCCTATCTCATGCAAAACACATCAAACAATCAAACCGCTCAGATAAGCTTATGGTCATGCACTCACCTTTAGCCACGCACGGAAATTCCCAAAACTTTCCGGAATGAATAGACTTCACTTCCTCAAACGCGTGCCTAAAGACAAACCAATAACGAAACTTTAAACATAAGAAACGAACACGAGGAACGGCCAGAACGACCAGATCGATCGATCCTGGTCAGGATCATTCGATCCAGCACGGCCGTGACACAACCAGATCGATCGATCCTGGTCAGGATCGATCGATCCGACCCAAGCGCGAATGCTCTAGATCGACCAACCAAGGCTAGATCGATCGATCCTGACCAGATCGATCGATCCCAAGCCAGAATGAGCAACACGAACACACCGACAACTCGCACGGGACAACGCCAAACACCACCAACGACACCGCCGAGGCCCCAACGCGATCCACTCACCAATCATGAGTTTCACAACGGCGCCGTTAACAACAACTCACGGCTAAACCACCACCCACCATCACGGAGTCACACTTTAGCAACCTCCGCAACCAACACCGCACAAGCCGCCACGACTCGGTCTCCCAACGACTCCACCGTGACTCACACACTCGGTTCCCCTCACCGAACCACCCAACAACAACAACAAAAACAGACTAAGAGGGAAAGAACGTTACCCTAACTCACGGTGATGACACAAGCTGCGAGAGAGCCACGAAGCTTCACCGTCACGGCAACCCCGTTCCTTCACCTCTTGTCCCTCACGCCACACACCCGGCTCCAAACTCACCCTCTCCTGCTCTCCACACCACACACTCAGCCAACAAACTCACCCTCTTTGGCCCTTGCTCTCCACACTCACACACTCAGCCAACAAAGCTCCTTCGACTCAAGTCCAACACAACTCTCTCTCTCCCTCTCTCCCTCACTCTCACTCTCTCTCTCTTTCTTTCTGCAGATGGAAGTGTCGGCAGATTCTGAAGAGAAGGAGCAGCTAACTTCAGTGGAGAAAAAGGAGGAGAAAGTGGAATCCATAGGCTAGCTTGTAGGGGGGGTGGCTTCTTTGTGGAAAAGGATGGTGGAAATGGTTGGTGACAAATCTGATTTAATCAGATTAGAAACAATTAAGATTTGGTCCCTGAACTCTCAAAAGTTCAAAAACGGACCCCAAACTTCTCAATCGATCCCGCACACCCCTACGTGAAAAATGCGGCGTAACTTTTACGTTACTCCAAAAATTCCCAGAAATTATTTTCCAGAGATTCTCCGCATAAATCCCGGATGTAATTCCGAAATTTCCCTTTTTCGGAACACGGCGCTAATTTAGGATTTGGGTCCCTGAATTCCCGAAAAATTCACAAACTGACCCCAAACTCCTAAATCGACTCCGAACACCCCTTACGGGAAAATGCGGTGTAACCTTTAAGTTACTCCAAAATCTCCCGGAAATATTTTCCAGAGATTCTTCGCATAAATCCCGGAAACAATTCCGAAATTTCCATTTTCCGGAACACGGGCGTTACACTTGGAAATGAAACGATTCAACGCCGCTATCCGCCCTGTTAGTCTTTGCACTTCCTTGTAATTGCTCGGTGATGGCATTGTAAGGAATGCCTTGATCTGGTTGGGGTTAGCTTCAATCCCACGCTTTGTGACCATGTACCCGAGGAACTCCCCCGATGGGACCCCAAAAGTACACTTTGCCGGGTTTAACTTCACGTAGAATTGAATTAATATCTGGAAACAATCTCATAGATGCTTTATATGTTCTGCTGCTTGCAGAGACTTTACTAGCATGTCATCGATATAAACCTCCATCGTCGTCCCGAGATGCTCTTTGAACATTCGGTTAACGAGCCGCTGGTAGGTCGCCCCCGCATTTTTGATTCCAAAGGGCATCACGATGTAACAGTAAATTCCCCGATCAGTGATGAATGATATCTTCTCCTGGTCTTCCGGATGCCTCTTAATTTGGTTGTATCCGGAGAATGCATCCATGAAACTTAGGAGCTCATTCGCGGGCTGTTGACTCCACCAGCCTATCGATATGTGGTAATGGGAAGCTATCTTTCGGGCAAGCCTTGTTGATGTCCGTGAAGTCCACGCAAACTCGCCACTTTCCATTCTTCTTCTTTACTACAACTGGGTTAGCCAACCAGTCTGGATATTTCACTTCGCATATTGAACCCACCTTCAGGAGTCTTTCGACCTTATCGTAAACCGCTTTGGCACGATCCGGACCCAGTTTACGTCTTTTTTGCTTTATGGGTCTGAAGCTTTGATCCACATGGAGTTCATGCGAAATAATGCCGGGATCGATCCCGGGCATATCCTCGACTGACCACGCGAAAGATCGCCTATTAGCGGTCAGAAAGCTGATTAGCTCTTTCCGCAGAATTTTATCCAGACCCGTTCCAATTTTGACTTTTCGTTCCGGGTTCTCAGGATCGATGTTAACTTCTTCAGAGACTTCGGTCAGTCCTTGTTTGCTTGGAAACACCCCGCTCTTTGCCTCGATGGGCCTCGCTAATTGCTATTGGATTTTCAGATGGTGACTTGTGAGATAGCATGACCTTGAGACTCCCTGATCTCCCCGGATTACCCCGACACCATTTGGAGTTGGGAACTTCACGCACTGATGGTAGGTTGATGGCACTGCCTTCATTTGGTAAATCCACGGGGTCCCAAGGATTATGTTATACGCCGCGGGTCGGTCGAACACAGTTAACTCGACTATTTTTTACACTCCCGCCGCTAAAACTGGTAACTTTATCGTTCCCAGGGACATTGTCGTATCGCTAGTGAACGCGATGAGTGGGGATGGTGGTCCTATGATGTCCGCTCTGCTCACCCCCATTCTTTGCAACGTGCTTAGGAAGATTAGATCGACCGAACTTCCCGTGTCAATCAGGACTGTCGACACTTCGTAGTTTCCTACATCCAGAGTTATAACAAGTGCGTCATCATGTGGCTTTGCTAAGTGCTGTATCTCGGACTCCTCAAATGTGATAGGGATGCTAGGTCCGTGGGTGCGAGGCTCTTTGCTAATCTCCATCACCGCTGTTCGCTTATGTTTTTTTATTGATCGGACAGAGTCATCACACAGCTTCGAGCCGCCTACGATCACGTTAATCTTTCCTTTGGAAGCACTCTTGGAATCCTGGTCAGCGCTTCGTTGCTTCTTTGCATGGGGCTCCGTACTCACCTCCTCATCATTTTTCTTATAGCCTGCACTTTACAGCGTCATCTGGTACTCCATTCATTCGTGTTGTACTGCACACATCCTCGAAATTGTCTAAGTGATAGACGGGATTCTCGGACGGTAGACCATGGAATTGGTTTTGCTTAACAAGAGCTAGCAATCCCGGTTTGATTTCGAAGTCATTCCTGTTGATAGGAGGATGTTGAACTCCTCCTCGGTACATTTGATGATTAGGAGCATCATGATCTCTCAAGGTCCGTCGAACAGGCGCGGGCCTCGGGTTGAAAGCAGCTGGAGGAGGAGGATCTTCCAACTCTTCTCTTCCATTATCTCCATCGTGTGGAGCTTCTTCTGGTGGTAAAACGTTATCGCCTTGACCAGCATGAGCCATTTCGGCTTCTCTTTGCTCAGCTAACTTTTTCTTTTTCTTGTTAGCTCGTTCGAACTTTCCAATTTCCTCGTGATATTCAACTAGGTGTGATGAACCTTCGCCTCGGGTCATATACCTTTAAAACATCAAAGAGAAAAAGGAAATGATTATCAGTAACTTAAAATAAAATGCAATAGACTAATAACTGATCCTAAATCTTTAGGTAACGCTATTGGTCCCCGGCAACGGCGCCAACTTGATTGCTCGAGTATTTACTCGATACACTTAACCGCAAGGTAGTATATAACGAGATCGATCCACAAGAACCAATGGTACACTAAGGATTTACGAGACTTGTAATTAGCTATAGCAGGATTGGTTTGATTGTTTTCTTTCAAACTTGTAAACAAAATGCAATAAACATAAAACGATTGATTTATACGAATTAAAAGGTGTTAGGCCTTAGGGAAATTCAGGTTATCAATGGCTTAACGAATAATCTTGAGCATGGGATTTAACATTCTTAGCACCGTTCTAGAACATGAACGCAAGGTGGATTAACCCACTCTCGTGGCCTTAACCCCTAAACTTGGCTACTCGAAAACTAAACTCTCGTTTGATTTCTCCTAACCAAATTAGCATTAACACACAAGTTCACTAAGTTCACAATGATGATCTAGCATCAACTCTCGCAGGCTAGAGATACAAAGCTCAATTCATAAGGTTCAAGTTCTCTATAACATGATTAGTGCTTATGGAACAACCTAAAATCAAGACTAAGGTAGCTACTCTTAATCTAGCATTAAGAACACATGAATCAAAGAACCTATGGATTAGAAACCCCAAATCTCTATCAATTCATCAAGCCATCAATTCCCTTCAAGAACCCTAAAACCTAACTATGAAATTACTCACACATAATCAAAGAAACAACAAAATAAACCATACAAAGCATAATAGGATTGAAATAAACAACAAATGATACAACAAAACTTCTCCAAATGTTTGATAGAAGGAGGAGCTTAGAAATCCAAGAAAATGTGTCTAGAATAGTGTTTTAGGCGTAGAAAAGAAAAACTGATGTTTTTAGTAGGTTTAGGTGGGATATTTATAGACATAGGTGTAAAATGGAGTAGGCGGCTAGGGGGATCGGTCGATCCACACCTAGGATCGATCGATCCCTAATTCCCGGACATAATATCTTCATGGCGGCTGAGCATGGATCGATCGATCCATGGGTAGGATCGATCGATCCCTAATTCCCGGACATAATATCTTCATGGCGGCTGAGCATGGATCGATCGATCCATGGGTAGGATCGATCGATCCTTCGTGTCCGGACAAAGGTCCGTGGATCATGGATCGGTCGATTGGTTGGCCGGATCGACCGATCCGTGGTCGTGTTCTTGGAGTTGTCTGGATCGATCGATCCAAGGGTAGGATCGATCGATCCCTGTCCTTTCCGTAGCTTCTAGGCTTCATCTTAGCCCGAACAATCCCGAAATCGTCTTATTCCGGCTTAACTCCATAGAACCTGTAAAAGACTCAAAACAAAATAGAAAAGACTCAAAAACTAACAAAAGACACGAAACAAATACTAAACACAAACCAAAAAGCAATCAAAAGTACAATACATCAACTCCCCCCAACTTAGACTTTTGCTTGTCCTCAAGGAAAACAAAACAAAATCTAAACCAAGAGAAAAGGTTTTGAAAAACATGAGAATTCGTAAAATCTATAGGATTATGCCTTCAACCAAATGCTCGCAACCACTTTCACCAAGTTCATATCAACCTGTACTCCATTGTACTTCGCCATAACCGTAGCAAATGTATGAAATCCCAAGATCATGTAGAACTTAACATTTAACATTTATTAAGAAATGCGTGTACTCTCACAAAGGGAATATCTAACACGTTATGGTCTAGGTATGAAGGTTGATATTTGGTGGCTCAACTGTTTTGGGTTCTCCAGCAAAGCAAACGGATGCAAATCATTATGCAAAATCACAGTGAGACAAAGACCAATTAGGAAGTACATAGCTCTCCTTTCGCTCGGATCCTCCTAACCAACTCAAAACCCCAAGTATGAATGTAAAGATTTTTTAGATGCTAATGAGACACATTAATGATCTCAGACTCACTCCTTTCTCTTTTCACTCCTTTCCCATCTTGTTTATTTTCGTTTTTCTTTTTTTTTTTTTTTTTTTTTTTTTTTTTTTAGATGGGGGAGCGGGAATGAGGAGTCCTATAAAAGCTGCATCAAAATAAATCTTGAAAATGAATGCTCGTCATACTCATAAATACATCTACTAAACCACAATAGCTCAATCTCGTCCAATGACGGTATGCAAACGAACTACTACCACAATCCTAGCGAAAGGAAAGCTATGTCGGTCCGTATACTCCATAGTTTTTGCACATGAATGCACATGACAATGGCTATAAACAGATGCATGTGGTTTGAAAGATGGAAACGGTAAGGGGTGTGGTACTAGACTAAAAATAAGTCTAGCCATTTGGAGTTAACAAAGGTTGATATAAACAATGTAAAGAAAACTCCAAATGTAATTCCATTACATGATTATCAATCCCCTAAGTGAGATATATTAAGTCCATATTAAGTTCATATATATATGATTAAGCTCAAATGATAGGGATTTTCATAAAATGATCAAGTTATGAATTTTTCTGCGCTTCCAAGTTATCCTCAAACAAGGCTAAGCAGTTTTAAGACAAAATGATCTTAAACATGTTGCAATTCCAAAAGATAACAAATTCTCATAACTATTTTGACTCAATAAAACATTTAAAATTCCAACAAAGTTTTAATAAAAATAAAACACACCAAAATAAAAGAAACAAACACAAACGTCATTAGTAGATAAAAATTAAAAGAAGAATGCCATATATAAGGAAATAAAATGAAAGTCTTAAAAACCAAAATGATATAAAACAAGGGATAGAAATAACCACAAGCTCAGTAGTCGCGGGTAGAGCTATCGCTGGAGCTCTCTCTCCTGCCTATGTTCCTCCTGCTTCTGGGTAAGCGGATGTCGCTATACTGTGCTGAGGAATGCTCCACCGGTGAATGAGAAGTTTCAGCTCGGTCTTGAGCTGCCTTGGTCCTCATCTCATGTAGTTTTGGTGATAGAGTCGGACTCTGTGCCCTCAGAGTCATCAGCATCCTCAGCTTCCTCATTATCCTCAGCTTCCTCATTATCAGCTTTAGCGCTTTCGTCATCTTGTGTCGGTGAACCTGAAGCACAAGAACAAGGTTTGATCTTCTGGATCGCCCTCCACATTTTTCTCATCATGGAGTTGTTCTTTTTCTGCGATTTGATGATCCACTGAAGTTGCTGGGTTGTGTCATCTGCAGGAGGGCTGGGCGGTAGGCGGTACCGGTTGGGGCTGTGAGGCAGCAGCTGCTGCGGCTGAGGCTCGTCTGCTTCTTCTTCGATGTCAACCTCAGCCTCTTGCATCTCATCATCGCTAATACCATGGAGAGGATAAGAAAGAGTATGAGTCATCTATTTGCAGCCCTTTTTTTGTAAACAATCCATGTTCACCAACGTCCTATAAAATGTAAGCACACAAAATCAAAGATAAAGATCACACTTAAACAAATAAATAAACATATATACAAACGATAGAATTGGGGGAGTCCCCAATGGCTTGTTTAACGTCGCTAAGCTTGACGTTTGATGCCCATTTAGACTGAAGGGAGAATAGGAGTTGTCGAATGAACTCCATCCTTGAAATTTGGTCCCCAATCGGTGAGCTCGATCTTGAGAACTTTCACCATGAGCTCTTTGATGTAGTCTGATTGGTTCTCCTCTAAACCTGGCAATAAGATAATTCTTGCTTTGGCAAAAGGTTTGGAAGGACCTTTGCTCTTGATCTTGCACTCTATAGCACCACCATTGTGGCTCAACGGATGCAAGGTGAAAATGGATGAGGAGTTGTGACCAAAATGAGGCTTCTTGCCTTTCTTGAGCTTTTTCCTTGGATCCACCATCTTTGGCTCATCAAATAAAGCATTAAGGCTTTCACCATGGTAAAGGAACTTATCATCACAGTCCTTAAGTCGATTTTTCTCAATCAAACCCTTGAGCTTTTCCTTCCTTTCCATTTCTTCATTGGCGATTGTTCCACAAAATGTTGTAGAGGAAGGCTTGATTTGAAATGAGACTTTGGAGTCAACATGGATGAGGATCACTCGCCTGTTTGGGAAGTCAATGTTCGCTCCAGCGGTGTTGAGGAATGGAGTTCCAAGAATGAGTGGAAGCTTATCTGGTTTCTCTCTATCTACCACCAAGAAGTCCGTTGGGATTAGACAATCTCCTACCTTAAGAGGATAATCCTCAATCAACCCAAGTGGAGGTTTCGAAGAAGCATCTCCAAATGTGATGGAAGATGAGTGTTGTTTCATCTCTTTATTCCCTAACCTTTCCGCCATTTCAAATGACATCACATTTACGCTAGCTCCAGAATCACACAAGGCATTATCGATTTCCAAATCTCCTAGGGAGCAAGAGATTGTGAATGTACCAGGATTTCCAAGCTTGGTAAGCGATTTAGGTTCAAGCGGTGGTGTACTCGGTGGTTTTAGCACTTTCATAACCTCTTCAACTTTCTCTTGGTTCGCTAGAATGGCTTCAATGAACTTAAAATAGAGAGGAACTTGAGATAAGTCATTCACATGAGGCAAAGGTGCTCCAACTCTACTCATATTAGCCTTGAAGCTCGAGAGGATTTTCTTTTTAGCCTTGGTAAGAACTTGGCTCGGAAAAGGAAGTGGAGGCTCATAAGGAGGAGGTTCAACTCTTGAAGTAACTTTTGTTTCAATGCTCTTGGTCACCATATCTTCTTCTTTAGTGCTAAATTTCCCTTCCACTTCACTCTTTATAACCAGATCATCAACATTCGAACCATATAGGAGCCTAGAAATTTCCTTTATAGCCTCTTCATTCTCGACCATTTTTGAATCACTTGTGAAGATGACATTGCAAAATTCTTTCGAGTTTACTTCTGGTTTACCCGGTAATGAACCAATTGATCTCTTAGGAGAGAAGGAAATTTGGGCAACTTGGTTGTCCAAAGACTTCGCATGTGAAGATAGTGTCTCAAACTTCCTCTGGAGATCGCTATACATATTTTCTACCTTGACATTGATGTCAGAAGCATTCTTTTTCTGGCCCTCAAGAATTTGCTGCATCATCATTTTCATCTCGCTGTCTCCCGAAGAAAACGCTGGAGCGTTGTTCGAAGGAACATGGGCTGGTGCTTGATAACTTCCCTGGAAGTTGTTAAACTGAGGTCTTTGCTGAAAACCCCCTTGCCTATATCCTATTCCTTGCGCTTCTCCTTTGTTCTCAAAAGGTTTGTTGAACCCTCCTTGATTTGGTACAAACTGCCTTGGTTGATATTGTTGACTTTGTGGCCTCATTGGTGCGGGGTACGTTTGATCTTGAGGATTCTCGACATTTGTGTTCCGGTATGAGAGGTTGGGATGGTTGCGATAGTTTTGGTCGAACCCCTTGTTCTGATAGTTGCCTTGACCATTGACATAGTTCAACTCAGCTTGCAAGTCGTCAAAACCATTTCTCACTTGCTCTTGGAAAGCTTGACCATCTCCGGAATCCTCACAATAGTTCACAGGTCTTTGATCGCGTCTCAAAAGTTGCTCAACCTTTGCAGTCAAATCTGCAATTTGTTTTGTTTCTCCCGTTCCACCGCCTCGTAAGGTTCTGTCATAGTCAACACAGTGGTTGCTATTGCTAGCTGCAAGATTCTCTATCAATACTTGGGCTTCTTCTTCGGTTTTGGTCATAAAATCCCCATTACTGGCTGTGTCTAAAGCCATCTTGTATTTCTCATCAATTCCTTGATAGAACGTGTTGATGAGTGATTCGGGAGTGAAACCATGGTGAGGGCACTCTCTCTTGTAGTCTTTAAATCTTTCCCAAGCTTCATGAAAAGAATCAGTTGCACCTTGTCGAAAGGTCGAGATCTTGTTCCTTAGGAGAGTAGTTCTCGCTTGGGTGAAATATTTCCCCAAGAATGCAGCTTTGTACTCATCCCACGTCCTTATGGAATCTATCTCTAATGACTTGAACCATCGGTGCGCTTTGTCACTTAAGGAAAATGAGAATAGCCTGCACTTTACAGCGTCATCTGGTACTCCATTCATTCGTGTTGTACTGCACACATCCTCGAAATTGTCTAAGTGATAGACGGGATTCTCGGACGGTAGACCATGGAATTGGTTTTGCTTAACAAGAGCTAGCAATCCCGGTTTGATTTCGAAGTCATTCCTGTTGATAGGAGGATGTTGAACTCCTCCTCGGTACATTTGATGATTAGGAGCATCATGATCTCTCAAGGTCCGTCGAACAGGCGCGGGCCTCGGGTTGAAAGCAGCTGGAGGAGGAGGATCTTCCAACTCTTCTCTTCCATTATCTCCATCGTGTGGAGCTTCTTCTGGTGGTAAAACGTTATCGCCTTGACCAGCATGAGCCATTTCGGCTTCTCTTTGCTCAGCTAACTTTTTCTTTTTCTTGTTAGCTCGTTCGAACTTTCCAATTTCCTCGTGATATTCAACTAGGTGTGATGAACCTTCGCCTCGGGTCATATACCTTTAAAACATCAAAGAGAAAAAGGAAATGATTATCAGTAACTTAAAATAAAATGCAATAGACTAATAACTGATCCTAAATCTTTAGGTAACGCTATTGGTCCCCGGCAACGGCGCCAACTTGATTGCTCGAGTATTTACTCGATACACTTAACCGCAAGGTAGTATATAACGAGATCGATCCACAAGAACCAATGGTACACTAAGGATTTACGAGACTTGTAATTAGCTATAGCAGGATTGGTTTGATTGTTTTCTTTCAAACTTGTAAACAAAATGCAATAAACATAAAACGATTGATTTATACGAATTAAAAGGTGTTAGGCCTTAGGGAAATTCAGGTTATCAATGGCTTAACGAATAATCTTGAGCATGGGATTTAACATTCTCAGCACCGTTCTAGAACATGAACGCAAGGTGGATTAACCCACTCTCGTGGCCTTAACCCCTAAACTTGGCTACTCGAAAACTAAACTCTCGCTTGATTTCTCCTAACCAAATTAGCATTAACACACAAGTTCACTAAGTTCACAATGATGATCTAGCATCAACTCTCGCAGGCTAGAGATACAAAGCTCAATTCATAAGGTTCAAGTTCTCTATAACATGATTAGTGCTTATGGAACAACCTAAAATCAAGACTAAGGTAGCTACTCTTAATCTAGCATTAAGAACACATGAATCAAAGAACCTATGGATTAGAAACCTCAAATCTCTATCAATTCATCAAGCCATCAATTCCCTTCAAGAACCCTAAAACCTAACTATGAAATTACTCACACATAATCAAATAAACAACAAAATAAACCATACAAAGCATAATAGGATTGAAATAAACAACAAATGATACAACAAAACTTCTCCAAATGTTTGATAGAAGGAGGAGCTTAGAAATCCAAGAAAATGTGTCTAGAATAGTGTTTTAGGCGTAGAAAAGAAAAACTGATGTTTTTAGTAGGTTTAGGTGGGATATTTATAGACATAGGTGTAAAATGGAGTAGGCGGCTAGGGGGATCGGTCGATCCACACCTAGGATCGATCGATCCCTAATTCCCGGACATAATATCTTCATGGCGGCTGAGCATGGATCGATCGATCCATGGGTAGGATCGATCGATCCCTAATTCCCGGACATAATATCTTCATGGCGGCTGAGCATGGATCGATCGATCCATGGGTAGGATCGATCGATCCTTCGTGTCCGGACAAAGGTCCGTGGATCATGGATCGGTCGATTGGTTGGCCGGATCGACCGATCCGTGGCCGTGTTCTTGGAGTCGTCTGGATCGATCGATCCAAGGGTAGGATCGATCGATCCCTGTCCTTTCCGTAGCTTCTAGGCTTCATCTTAGCCCGAACAATCCCGAAATCGTCTTATTCCGGCTTAACTCCATAGAACCTGTAAAAGACTCAAAACAAAATAGAAAAGACTCGAAAACTAACAAAAGACACGAAACAAATACTAAACACAAACCAAAAAGCAATCAAAAGTACAATACATCAGGGCTGTCTGGGAAATCCCAGGAATTTTTGACAAAAGCTCTTTAAACTTCGCGATGTGCTTCTGAAGCGGCTCCTGCGGTCCCTGAGTCAAGTTCCAGAGATCGCTATCTGATCGGCCCTTCTCCATTAGCACAAAGTACTGCAGGATGAAAGCCGCAGATAATTCGTTAAAACTCCCTATGGTGTCGGACTCCAGTTGGGTGAACCACATCAAAGCTTGGCCAGACAGGTTCTCGGAGAACAACTTGCAATACCCGCGTCCACTTCATGAGCTTCAAGCTCTATCCTTGCTGCAATCTGGAATGCTTCCAAATGGCTCTTTGGGTCTCCCTTGCCGTCGTAGGTTGGAAGATTGACCCTTTGTGAATCCCGGATGCGGAAGCCTGCGATTCGCAGGGTGAAAGGTGATCTTCGTGTTTCCTCGATGACTCGTTCGACATCTGGGGCTGAACTCGTCGCCTGGTGGAACTTGGATTTCATTTCCCGCATTTCTCTGCGGAGGTCGACATAGTCATAAGGCAACTCTTGACTCTCTTGGCATGCCGGGGTGCTTCGACATCAGCGTTTGGATCGCTTACATCCCCTTGAATGTTAACTTCGGGGTTCTCCCTAGCCAACGGGCTTTGGGTGTGTCCTTGGTTGCTCAGGGCTTGACCTCGCCTCGGGTCCGCCGTACCTGCAGAGAGAGTATCCAAACGGGCAGAAAATGTGTCACGAGCTGTTACTAGAGATACCTGGGCCTCTTTCAATGCTGCCATTTCCTGTTCCAAGTTAGTGAATTTTTTCGTCATGTCCGTGGTACTTTGCTGGAGCTCACGGAGGATAGTGACCACATCAGTAATATTGGCTGGGTCCGACATGGTGATTTGTGACTGGTGGGGCTTTAGCTAATAGCGGGAGCTACGTCGCCTACTGCTTCGCAATCCTTAGATTGTAAGTCCCCACAGCCGGCGCCAAAATGTGGATACAGGATCCAACACTAGAAATACTTAATAAAAAATATAAGATAATTGCTGTAAGAATCGAAATGCTTATTATGCTTGAATTTGCCAAAAAAATTTCTCCCCCTTTTCTGAGTTATGGTGTCTATATTAATACAATGATTAGTAATCAATACTCCTAATTTATTGCTTGATTCTTCTTCAATTCGTCTGTTTTGATTCCCATCTTTAGGGTTGCAACGGCTCGTTTATTTGACTTTCCTTCCTGGACCTTGAGTGGGCTTTCCCGCATCCCGGTCCATTCAGTTTGGTTGACTCCCGAAGCTTCCCGCTCCTGGTGTTGCGTATGCTCCGGGCGTGTTGCACCGAACTACCTGATTTTTCCTTTCTCGGATCCTCGGTGCGGGATCCGGTACCAACAAATATCTCATTCTAATCTCTTACTTAATCTCTTACCCTTTGAAGTAAAATAATTAATTCCAAAAAATAATTATATAAATGGGATCGGTTACAGGACGGAAAACTACTAATGGATATGAGACATGACATGATTCTGTCCCAAAATAAAACAACTGTTCAATAACTAATTTTATAATATAGTGTAAGAAATATCTACTACACTATTAAAAAATAGGTGACTAATAATTGTTTCCAGACACACTTATTAGAAGAAAATAAATCAGGATTAATATTAGAAATGTACAGTATTCAAACAGATTAAACATCAATATTATGGAAACTAACATTGATTTCAAATTTCTTAAAATCTATCTACCTAATTTAAATCAATATATTGAAAAAATTAATTATGATTCTCATTTCACCTTTATTTGATCTTATTTTTAAATTATTTTAAATTATTATATATTACATATAATTAATAAAAATTTAATTTGATTTCTGCATATGTTGTGATTCAAATTTTTTGAAAACGGACATATATTACTCAATCGATAAAGGAAAAATTGTGTTTGTTCAATGTTCCACATCCGCTGAAAAATATGAGTAATAGTCTATAGTCATATTATAAAAAAATGAATAAAATGATTCCAAATACGAATGAGCAAAAAGCTTCACTTATCATACATATAAATTTAAAAAAAAAATTATGTTTAATCTGATTCTTTAGTTCAATAAATTTAAACTATTAACAATATTTAAACTCTTAAAAGGTTTCAAATATTTTAAATATTTAAATTTTATAAGAATTTTAATATATTATAAATATAGATTTAAAGTCTATAATAATTTTAATATATTAATATATTAAAACTTTATAAAGAGTTAAAATATTAATATTATTTAAACTCTATAAATAAAAGAATTCACTATATTATAATTTGAGAATTACATTTAGAAAAATAATTTATATGTGTTAGTTAGTTATTATTAAACGTACTAAAGATATTCTATTTTTTTTAATACACTAAGAATATAAATGATATTCAAAATAATCTAAAACAATGATCAGCGGGTTAGTAAAATCTCTACACGTATATTCCGTTATCTTACTCAGTCTCTTACCCGCTGAACTAAAATAATCAAATCCAAAACATGTAATTATATAAAAATAATTGCATACAAGACGGAAAGTTTCCGACGGATACGGGACATGACGGGTTTTCGTCCTATAATGGACATGTCTAAGAGAACTGTTAGATAACTAATCATAAAATATAAATATAGTATATACCTTCAATATTAAAACTACTTACAAAAAATTTAAAATGGGTTTAAAATAAATAGGTTTAGAATTTACATTCTCTTCAAGTTTAAATTGTAATGAGGATATTTATTTATATGTGGTGAAAATTAATTATACATAAGGTTGAAAAAATTGTATTGGTTTTCATTTAGTTAGGAATATTTTTTAATTCTGATTAATTTAATATCTAATTCGGTAGGATTTGCTTTAAATTGTTTCAATGAGAGTAAAAAGCATTATTCATTTGGTGTAGGTTTGATTCAAATAACATAAATTTGATATTGCTACATGGAAATAAAATAACATCATGTTTAAAGCACATAAAATATATCATAAATAATAAAGAAATAAAATAAATAAAAAAAACACTACAAAAATATATTAAATGAAAAAAATTAAAATGTTTATAAATATTATTAAAAAAATTAAAAATTACGAACAAATTAAAAATATTTATAAACATTCAAAACCAAAAAACTATAATTTATATTAAAATAATTGACCCGCAGTGTACCGCGGATATGATTCTAGTTTATTTTAAAATCTAAAAGTTTGAAGAGTAATTGGCTTTATTCTCTATTAAAATTAAATAAAAATAAAAATAGTTAATTTCAAGGCGGTAGTTTAGGTTACTTTTCAAAAATAATAACATTTAAGAAATTCTTTCATTAAATAAGGGTAACTTCAAACCAAGAACTCTTCAATTAAACTCAGCAATCGATCTTCCCTATCATCGGAATTACATCTTTAGATTCATATATTGTATTTGATTAGTAAATGAACGGATCTAAATGATTGTGTCACAATCTTAAGTTTTCAGTTTTTATTTCTCATGGTGATTGAATTTTTTTCACGAGTTAGATGTAAAATTAAGTGTAACAAAAGGAAATTATGTTGTTTGGATGGGATATTGTTGATTTTGGTTTCTGGCATTTTGATCTGTATAATGGTTGTTGAATTGGATCTTGCTTCCCCGTAATCAAATGAAGATGAACATTTGTCTATATATTTTATTTTTATCTGTATTTCATTGTAAAAAAAAAAGAGATTATCTCAAATTCATTTTTTTTAAGTTGTAAAAACAAAAATCATGTTGTTTTGATTAATAAAAAAAACATCACGTAGTTTAGTATCAAACGACGTAGTTTTGAGTCAACCGTTAGTTTTTCTAACAACATTGGACGGTGTCACGTCGATAATATATCTAGTGGCTGTATTGCGGGTGATTTTTGAGTTCGATGAATGATCTACACAATAATTAGTTGAATGTCATGCAAATTTTAATAAGTTTGATTGTTTTTTAGGAGAAAATCCATTAAATAACTAGAACATGAATGCTGTCACCAAAAATAAGAATTAAAAAAATGAGTCCATTTAGATTTGGGCCTTGACTGAAAAAATCTGAACATTAGTTCTTTGGTCCCTTCTCATTCACCACCACAAGCTCGTCGAGAGAGAGAGAGACATGGCGGGCTGTGTGAATTCTATTTCTCCGCCGGCGGTGACTCTATACCCGCCACGTGTCTCTCCATCTCCAGCTTCACGGTCATCCTTCTTATTTTCCGGCGATGCCGGACACTCTCTTTACCGGCTCCGACGTATTTCTAGATCTCCGTCGATTGTCGCCCCCAGATTTCAGGTAATATTTCATGATTGTGCTGTAATTATGAATGCCTTTGTATTTAGATTTTTGATTTGTTGTATGGAAAAAAAAAACAGATTGTGGTGGCTGAAAAATTAGAGCCGTTGAAAATTATGATATCAGGAGCTCCTGCTTCTGGTAAAGGTACACAATGCGAGCTGATTACTCACAAAGTAAGCTCTTTTTTTCTTGTTTTTTTTAGATATTTAGTGGATAATAATCTTATGAATCACAATGATTTTAGTCTCTTTTTTATTGTAATCATTTCATGATGAATTTGAGAATAATTTGATCGATTTTGTAAATATCTGAAAAACATTTCCCAATTTTTTATTTTTTAATTTGCCGTATTTCATATTTTAAAAAGAACAATGCGAGCTGATTAATCACAAAGTAAGCTTCATGGTATTGTTTTTGAATTACTATATAATCTCATCATGCACGATGTTTCTGATTCTCTTTTTATTTTGTTATAATCTTTTGATGATGAATTTGCAAATAATCGTATCGATTTTTTTTGTTTAAACCTCAACTTAGGCTAACCATAGCATTGGAATATCTAAAACCAAGGTTCCAAATTCTCTTTTTCTTTAGTTGTATTCATATTGTATAACAACAATGGTAGCTGCTTACTCAAAAAGTGAGCTTCGAGGTCTTTTTTATAGGTATCCAATAGTTCCAGTGATTCCAATTCTCTTTTATACTGTGATTGTGAATTTGATAAATATTCTGATCGATTTCATAAATGAACCTCGACCTTAGGCCAACCATAACATTCCCTGAGTTGATTCAAGGCATTCCCTAGGAATGATTTAAAGCATCAAACCAGTTTTTGGCTGTATCATGGGATTTGATTTATAGGATTTAGTAATGGGTCAGGTGTTTAGTTGAGAGTGAAAGCTTAGGTTGTTGAAATAGGTTAGGAAAATCGTTTGCGGTCTCTGTGGAACTTGCTACTTATTTTTACTTTTCTTTTTAGGTTCTGTTTCCATGGAAGATTAATCATCTCATGGAAACATAGATGCTAATTCTCTTTTATACAGTATCTCATGGAAACATAGATGCTAATTCTCTTTTATACTGTAATCGTTTGATGATCAATTCTGTCAATCTGTCAATCGGGGAAGGTTTTTGGTGACAAGATTTGAAAATAATCGGATCAGTTTTGTAAATGAATCTCAACTTAGGCTAACTGAAGCTGATTCAGGCTTTCTCTAGGAATGATTTCAAGTATCAAACCAGTATTTGATCATGGGATGACTGCGATTTACTACTCTTTTGAAAAGATGTGAACATGGTAACAGGTTTAGTAATAATTTAGGTGTTTAGTTGAGACTGGAAGCTTAGGTGGTTGAATTAAGTAAGGAAAATTGTGTTCTTGTCTTCTTGATAAAAAAAGAAAACTGGTGTTTCTGCTAGCTATCAAACCAGTTTTTTGGCTGTAGATTTAATATTCTTTTGGGAAGAGTTGAACATGGTAATGGGTTTAGTATTGCTGTAGGTGTTTAGTTGAGACTAGAAGCTTAGGTTGTTGAATTAAGTACGGAAAATTGTGTTTTTGATATTAAAAAACTGTTGTTTCTGCTAGCTGTCAAACCAGTTTTTGGCTGCATCATGGGATGACTGCGATTTTATACGCTTTTGTGAAGATTTGAACATGGTAGCAGATTTAGTAATGCGTTCGTGTTTAGTTGAGGCTATATTAGCTTATGTTGTTGAATAAAATTAAAATCGTGCTCTTGTGTGTTTCTGTGGAACTTGCTACTCTCATGTTTAGTTCTATTTTTAGGTTCTGTTTCCGTGGAGGATTTCATGCTTTCTTCATGATTGATTCTCTCATGAATTTGAAACAGATTGAGATTTTCCTCTTTTACCGGTATACAGTATGGTTTGGTGCACATCTCTGCTGGAGATTTACTAAGGGCTGAAATCGCTTCTGGAAGTGAAAACGGAAGACGTGCAAAAGAATATATGGAGAAAGGACAATTGGTCCCTGATGAAATAGTTGTATTGATGGTTAAAGATCGTTTATCACAGACGGATTCACAGCAAAATGGATGGCTTTTAGATGGATATCCTAGGAGCTCATCACAGGCAACAGCTCTTAAAGGATTTGGATTCCAGCCTGATCTATTCATTGTCCTGGAAGTACACACTTTTCTTGTCATTGATGTTCCTTATCTCTCTAGAACTTGCGATATTAGAGCTTTGTTTGTGAGCTCAAAGCAATGGATTAACTAGACTCAATCACATTGCTTTGACTCTCTTTATCCAGTTAATGGATATAAGCTCATTTAATTTACACCTGCTCTGCTTTTGGGACAGGTTCCTGAAGATATTCTCATTGAAAGAGTTGTTGGGCGTAGATTGGATCCTGTCACAGGAAAGATCTATCACTTAAAGTATTCTCCTCCAGAGACAGAAGAGATTGCTGCAAGACTCACCCAACGTTTTGATGATACCGAAGAGAAGGCAAATCAACACTTCTTATATATATTTCTGTCTCTTGAAATTACTGGTAAGACTCACCCTTAGTCAAATTCTATCTCTGATTTTTTTACTTTTCGGTTTAGGCAAAACTGCGGCTGAAGACTCATAACCAAAATGTGAGCGATGTGCTTTCTATGTACGACGATATAACTATTAAGGCATGCGATTCTCATTCACACCCTCTCCATTTCGGTTTTTCGATATTTTCTTTAACAGTTTACGTGAATCAAAATGAAACTTCATTTATTATTATTATCATCTAGATCAATGGAAACCGTTCAAAGGAGGAAGTGTTTGCACAGATCGATTCTGCTCTATCCGAATTGCTTCAACAAAGAAACACCGCTCCAAGTTCACTTCTAAGTTGAATCATTCTTGGTACGACGAACCTGAGGAAGTGTATGCCCAGATCGATACTGCTTTGCCCAAATTGCTTCAACAGAGGAACACTCCTCCAAGTTAACTTTTAAGTTGAATCATTCTTGGCGGTGACCCAACCAGCGGTAAATATCCTTTATTGCATTTATCACCAGTCGATCGATTTCACTTGTATCGCAATAACAATCTTTTTGTATCAAACCACAGAATTATTTCTTGTAATCTGTAGATTTACTGAAAATAACCCATTGTGTTGCAGTAATGAAGACTGTTCTTATTTTTTTATATAATAGAACTGAGTTACTTAGTCATTATAGGACTTTGAAATGTTCTTTAGTCATTTCGCATCAGTCAAATTTTGACCGTTGGCGTCTAAATTCAATTTGACGATATCAAACTAATTATTGAGAAACTCCTTTTCCTAGCAACTAATATTAGAAGACTTTAAGACTTTTCTAATGGAGTTTAATATCTTTACACTTCTTGTCTTCAAACGATTGACTTGGAATCTTACAAAAAGCAGTAGTGAATCTCAATGGCTTGGAAGAAAATACTGTACAAATTAATACATGAAATAAATAAATATAATTAAGGTTGACGAAAAGATAAAGCGACACGTGGCTAATAAGTGTTTGATCGAGACACGGTCTTGGTCCTCGGAGCCGCCAAACACACGGCCAAAGTCTTTCTTAGGCTACTCACTACCTCTGCCATTGACGGCCTTTCCCGACCACACGGTATCAGACAGTCCACGGCCAAGTACCCGAGTTGCGTCACTGCCTCGATTTCGTATGGTGTCGGCAGTGGAATCCTCCGGTCAAGTGCCCTATGAAGCTCACCTTTCAAAATGTAAGGGACTACATATTCAACAACGTTTCTAGGGTTTTCATCTTCGTTCTTGTGGATCGCTTTGTGACCTGACAACAACTCGAGCAACACGACACCGAAGCTATAAACATCGCTCTTGGTCGTGAGTTGTTGAAGCCTATAGTACTCTGGGTCGATATAGCCCAACGTACCAGCTGCGCGTAAAGAGAGATGCGACATGTCTTCTTCATCGGTGGGACCCATTTGGGAGAGTCCGAAATCTGATACCTTCGCTGTCCACGTGGCGTCAAGTAGTATGTTCGACGACTTTATGTCACGGTGGATCACCGGAGGAACGACAAACTCGTGGAGGTATTGAATCCCTCGGGCCGCGTCAAGAGCGATTTTCAAACGTGTTTGCCACGTAAGAGGGTTGAATCGAGGATTATGAAGGTGATCAGAGAGTGAACCATTCTCCATGTATTCGTACACTAATACCCTCTCTTCTGTATCCTCGTAGAAACCCATAAGTCGAACAAGGTTTTTGTGGTTGAGTCGTGACATAGACTCTAGCTCGTTGACGAACGCTGAGTCTTTGTCTTCTCGTCGATGTCTCATCATTGTACCGGAGCACATAGGGTTTGTGAGCTCGGCTCGTTTGATTGCTACATGACGTCCGTCTGACAAAATGGCTCGGTAAACAGAGCCGAAGCTGCCTATCCCGAGCCGAAACCGGACTGAGAAACAGTCCGTGGCTTGAGCTAGTTCGTGGATTGAGAACTCGACGAGCTGGCTAGGGTTTCCTATACTTGCTAGACTACTCAGCCTCTTCTCGAGCTTGGGTTCTTCTATAATCCTATTATCATCGAGACGTCCAGAGTCGTGAACACGGCATCTACAGTGGCTTTTATAAACCAAGAAACTAATGACAGTGAGTAAGGAACACGTTCCAAAGCATCCGACCACTAGAAACGCAATGTTTCTTGTGTTCCAAGTTTTGTTCTTAGAGTGTTGTTTCTGTGTATTGGGAACTCCTCTTTCCTCTCTTTTCAAATTGCAAATCGTATATCCATAGCTACATAATGACTCTGATCCTGATAAAGGACCAGAAGGACATTCTTTTCGACACGGTCCTGGCAAAACCACTTGAGAATCTTGGCCTTGGAACGGAACGAAAACACCTGATTCAAAATCCATATTTCCCCAACAATACAAAGTGTAGTTTTTTGTAGCAACACCGCAAAAGATTAGCCCTTTAGCGTATATTGATGTGAAAGCAATGTTCTCAAGCTTCTGCGGCAAACCAAAATTGTTATTGTTACCCCAACACAACACTGTTCCGTTAGACCATCTAACACCGCAGCTACGGTTTTCACCAACCGCAAGTGCTGCAAACTTTTCACGCGGAGATGACTGCGTTTGTCCCCAACACTCAACATCATAGTCAACTGTGATCGCGCACACTTGTCTTGACCCAGCTGCGATTGCGATATAACGGTCCTCACTTGGCACTTTTGCTATATCTTCTCCTTCACAACTGACCCTTCCAGATGATTGAGATAATCCACATAAGAAGTTATCTCCAATGGCGACGTTATCGAAATTTTCCAGCTGTGGTCGAGAGAACGGTTGCCAGCAACGGAGACGCCTTGAGACTCTCTGAACTCCACAAACTCGAGAATTCCCAGCTTCCAACTCTTCAAGCTCAAGACCTTTGTAGATTCTTTTGTACGACATATTAGTTCCGTTCACTGAAAATCTCCAACAAACAAGTGTAGAAGTAGAAGTGTTTGAATCTAGGTGTGATCTCAACCCGCACACAAAGCCATTCCCGGAGACAAGGCCGGAAAACTTACGGTTCGTGAGATTATCGGTTAGAGAGAATCGAATCGAGTTTAAAGGGAAGCTGAAACATTGGAGATAAGATTGGTTGGTGAGAGCACATATGAGGGTTTGATTAGAGGTGTGGGAGATGGAGACAGTGGAGAGGGAGAAGCAGACAAAGGAAAAGGAAGATAAAAGAAGAAAGTATAAGGAGAAACGTGAGATTGAGATGTTAAATGCCATTGAAGAAGAGTTCTCATGGCCGATGAATGTTTGGTTGTGGTTCTGTTTTTGAGTAGTATTTTAAGAAGACAGATCAACGCGGTTAGAGGATATGAGACAGAGACACTTCCTAAACCAAGTCTTATTTACTTTCATTATGATTTGTTTTT
This sequence comes from Barbarea vulgaris, assembly GCA_963667165.1. NCBI lineage: Eukaryota > Viridiplantae > Streptophyta > Magnoliopsida > Brassicales > Brassicaceae > Barbarea > Barbarea vulgaris. The sequence goes on from OY763891.1 coordinate 8,276,552, forward strand.
TTTTTTTTTTTTTTCTATTCTAATTTTTTTATGGTTAACTTTTTGAAATTTCAACACTTTCAGTGGTAGCGCATCTAAAGTATATAATTAAATTTTTGGGGATACAAAAAAAATGAAGTAGTCTAACAACGGTGAACGAAGATTTGATTTGAGCTTTAGAACACCAAACAATGGAATATTTTCTTAGACAAATTTCTCTACTTTTATTTTTATTTGCTCTTGATATAATTTTGTTTCTCTGCTTTTATTGTTTTTTTTGTTTTTTTTTTTCTGATTTTAAAGAAAAGGATTGGAACCGAATGGGTCCTACATTAGCTAAGGAAATGGTAAAGCGACTAAGTGGATTTCAGAACAGAGGATTCCTATTATTTGCAAGAAGTGATTAAAACGTTAATAAACAACGACTTGGTCAACTAATTTTAATTGGTTTTGTTGCTGTTGATGTTGTTTTCCCCGCCACTTGTGGTGAATGGTAACGTAAGCTCGTTACCAGATAACTCTTCGGATTGGCTTTTTTTGCCCTTGATGCGATTCTCAATATGATCTTTGACGATTCAAACCTTTAAATTTTGACCCAAACTCCGAAAATTTATGAAAAAACTTGGATGCAAGATTTATCAGAAAATAAGAAATGGTGAAACTCTCTTTCAAAAGGAGACAAATCAAGAGTTCAACGGTGAAAATGTAGCCGTTGATTAGATGCGTATCTGCTAAATTGATTTGATTATTTATGGAGCCAGCAACAAGACTACGTACTTGCCTGTATTATCATTGTTTTATAAAATTATTAATTATGTTTCTGTTTAGCCAGAAGATCTAATTTATCTTTATCTTTCAATACATCGAATAAGAATATACGCGGTGCTTTTAGGTGGGAGCTAATAGAGAAGTAGTTAAGATGTAAACAATGCTTGTGAACGAGCGTCAAGTCTAAAATCATGTGCCTCAAAGTCAGATTTGATGTGTTACAACAACTCATAAGTCACAAGTCAAAATCACAATACTGTGCCAAAGTTTAAGGCTCCTTCATAAATTATTCTTAATTTTTTCTTACTTTGATTTTGGGTTTATTTGTTGATCTCTTAACATGTTTCATTGAGTACACTTAAAAGTTGAAACATACGGGTACTAACAGTAACAAAATACAAGACAATAATGTTTTTAACATCAAGTTAGATTTGGTGACAAGAACGTATCGCTCAATGGTACCTATGACGGTCTTTTGATGAATGTGAGGATTCACGATAATCACGATCCCGAGAAAGAGTGATGTCTTGATTTATCTGACTGTCCACTTGTATCCTTCGATCTATCTCTCGACCGATGATGACTTCGATCTTAAAGTTTGTCTCTTTCCCTATCACTCTCCTTGTCAGAATCTTTGCTTTTGTGAGACCTAACTCTGTCCCTCTCTTGACCTCGTTCCTTCTCTCGATCACTCTCTCTTTCTCTTTCTCCTACTTTACTTTTTTCATCCCTAGAGTCTCCTACAATTGACGGAGCGTTTGACTCAGTATAGCTTTTCTTTGAATTTGTAGCCTTTTCATGAGGCGTAGTAACCATTCCATCCTTAGCGTCCTTCTTAGCTGATCCTGGAGTACACTTGGTATCAACAGCATCTCCCACTGCCGCCAACAAAGTGTAAAAGTACTTCAACCCATAGCTCTGATTACAGAAAAAGGAAACGCACTCGGATTTCAGATTTTGTCGAACCAACAAAACAAAAAATGCTTCAACCTATGTAACATATAACGCAGCAGCAGTAGCTGTTCTGTTTGCTCCTGTGCAAACAACATCCAGAGTCTAGAAGTGTGACATGGACAATAATCTCATGCTAATGCAAAAATTACAAAACATATATAGCGATCTATCTCACCTTTGTAGCTGATTGAGATTGAGAATTCGCGGATCGACTGGAAAATGTAAAAGGTTTCCCATCCTTGCAAACAGAGATATACTGCGCCTTTGGAAGACTATATAGGTGAGCAAGAACTCGACACACTTCGTCAATACTAGATTTATCTGCATCAAATGCTTTCCAGTTTCCACCAAGGTGGATTCTCTGGGAGAGGTACTTGTAACCTACGGGCAGCAGCATACACAACTCCACAAGCCACAACCTCGCTTGTGAACCTTACACAAAGGGTTGTACGTAGACTGCAGTTATATATAGACATACATGAGAAATCAAGTAAGACAAATTATAGAGGAATGATCAAATACTGAGAAAGCATATGTCAAGACTCACCTGAAATGTCAGTTCTAAAACATATCAACACTATGATGTGCAGATAACAATCCAGTAATTATATAAAATAATATCCATGGTAAACTTTTAAAATGAGGCGTTACCTATCATTTGCCAAATTCCAAGCTTCTTGCCTTAATTCTGGAGGTGTTTCAAGTGTGGCTAGGTAGTTTGATATGAACTTGTGAGGGTGTTCAACATGACAAACAAAACCCATCTCTTTCAGTATATGTCTCTCAGTTCTGCTTAATTCAACTTTCAACTCAGAGAACTTCTGCAAAAAGCTAACAAGTAGGAAAACGATGAGACCCAAAACTGACAAATAAAGAAAGCTGTTCAAATGAGTAAAAACAACATAAACGAGAAAACATTCAATATGAAAAATACAATTGGTCCACATGTAATGGTGCAGTACGCAAACTAACCTTGGAATACATATCCAGATGATCTAATGGTAAGTTCTCTCTGCGGCACTCCATCCTGTGGAATACAATGATGACCTGCCTTGCCTTTTTAGGGTTTTCTTCCAATTTTGATGCTAGCCAGACACAACTCGCAGCAACTATCTGCAAAAAAGGTAAACTCCAAATCATTATGGCAACAAGCAGAAACTAAATCTAAGTCCATTGCTATTTCTAAGTTAAAAGGCCTCAAAACACACACAGAAATAGAAGAAAGAAAACAATACCTTTACATCAAACTTGGCAAGAGACTTCTTGCAATAGAATCGGTGAAAAAGAAATTGCCCAGTAGCCATAACTGCTTGGGGTCTAAAGACAACAATATAGGTTAAGAAAACCACAGCCATGTATTAAAAGCAAAAAAACAAATCACAGGTATGTCATGTGTGACATTTGAGCTTTGCAAAATACTAAGAACAAGAAAAAAAAGATACAGTCTAAGCAAAATTCCACCCTCGTGGATGAGATCACATCCATAGATTCTAAGCGTGATTTCAGTTGTTTCATCTATCCCATCTTTCCTTGAAGGTGAAGTCTTCAGCTGCTCGTCGGTCAGGTAGAAATTGTCGATTGCAGTGTAAATCATCTATTCTCCAAACAAGGGTCACTGTTACCATCCAGAGAACACAACAAGACAAGTCATTTAGATTGCGACAAAGACTTAAAAGCTTTTGCTGCAGAAAACTGAAACAAACCCAAAATTACTGAAACAAACCCAAAATTACTGAAACAGAAAGTTTTGAAATTTGTAGATGCAACAAATCCCCAATATCGATTTCAGTTTAGTCAAATTTCCCAAATCCAATTCACAAAGGAACTCAACTCGCAGCAAGCTTATAAAACCCAAGAGATGTTATATTAAACCTAATGAAAATAGCATCCCATAGATGCTAAGGAGAAAAAACCAGGCAAAGAAATAGCACAGTTCCAGGTTCTAACAGTTATAACTATTGTAAGACATGATGCAATACAGAATCACAAAGTGATTGTTAACAGAAAGGCGAGACAAAGGGAAGAACTTTAGACATAATCGAGCAAGTGGTTAGATTAGAAACCATTAAAGTATTAATTTTTAATTAGGAGTTTCAAAGATTACGGTAGGGATTTTAATTTGGGTATAGACACTCATATAAACAGTGACGATTCATAATGTTTGCAGCCTGGTGCAAAACAACCAATCGAGTCCATATGTAGAAAGACACATTGTGAGAATTCGTCTATAATCTTTAAGGTTCAAGTGTAGTTACAGAAAAATCTGTAGTTATGTAGAAAAAGTTGTGGCAAAATCTAAGTTGTTACGGAATTTTTTTTTTTTTTTTTTTTTTTTTTTTTTTTTTTTTTTTTTTTTTGTAGCTATGCGTTCGTAACAAATACTTTGTTGTCAGAAATTTAACCAAAATTACTACCATTAAGTTTCTAAAAATTACTCTGCTCACCTAATTAAAAAAAGGTTTTTTTTGAAAAATACCTATGTTTTTTAATTTGAAAACTACCTTCTTATTTTTTTCTTTTTAAAAATTAATATTGTTTGACTCAATTACCCTTAAGCACTAATTAATAATTTTTAGAATAAATCAGTATTTTAAAATGAAATCAATTAGTTTTTTTTGTAAATAAAAAAATATTTTATTTCTGTTTAGAAAAATTTGGAGACTGATTTTATTTGAAAAAATCTCTAAAATATCTCTCAAAAATCGGATGAAAAGAAAAAAAAAAGAAAAAAAAATCTCTAAAAATATATTTAGTATAAGTTGTGTGTAGGAAGAAGAAAATAATTTAGAAAATAATAAAACATGTTTATGTCAAAAAAAATTAAATTATAATAATAATTGTAATTATTTAGAAGATTTGTTTTTTACTTATATATAAACTTTTAAAAGTTAGATTTTTAGAGATATTTTAGAGATTTTCCAAAATATTTTTTTAAATAAAATCTGTCTCGAGATTTATTCTCCACAAAAAAAAAATTATTTTATCTACAAAACCAAATAAGTGATTTTATTTTAAAAAAAATTAATTTATTCTACAAATTATTAATCAGTGTTTAAGGATATTTTAGTCAAATAACATTAGATTTAAAAAAATAAAAAATTGAAAAGATATTTTTCAAATTTAAAAACATAAATAGGGTATTTTTCCAAATTTTTTCTTAAAAAAAAGACCACCTAATTTTCTATAACCTTAAGCAAAGAACATAAACGATGGCAATCACCAAACCAAAGAATAAGCAATTTAATAGAGTTATCAAAAGATAACCAAAGTCTGGGGATTAAAATTTTTTTAGAAAAATTCATAAGAAGAACGAATGCAGAAAAAAAAGGATCAAAGTCTCGTATACCCCCTTCATAAATTAGGCTGAGATACATCTGTTATAATAATGAATTTGTTTAATGTTTTCTTTTAAATCCAAAATCACTGTAATTACTAAAAACTTTAAGAATGTTAGATATTTACACAGAAAACCTACCGAACCTATAATCTAAAATTTTATTGGGCCAAATCCAGCCCAATTACAAATATTGTACCAAAACAATTTGTCAAGTCCAACCCAATTACTTAAAAACTAAAGAAAAACAAATCTTATTCTCCTCCATCGATCAAATATCTGCTTATTCATCATTTTTTTCTCCTTCTTTTCCTCTTTCGAACCACTTGTTCTTCACCGGGTCCAGATCCTTCTTCACCCAAAAACACTAATTCTGTTTTCAAATTCCAGATTTTTCCTCTTCCTTCGAACTTCCACCGTTCATCTTTATCGTCTCTATTTTTTCTTCTTTAGTTTTTCACATCTTCTTTTTTGTTCGTGGACAAACAAAGCTCTTCTTCTTCGGTAACTCTTCATATTATGGTGTTCTTATACTGCTAATTGTATGATCCATCCACCGTTCTTATTAGAGTTAGTCTATTCTCCATTGAACTTCAATTTTAGAAATTAGGGTTTACGGAAATTAGGGTTTAGAGAAATTGAGTAGAAAAATCATAAAATTAAAGTTAATTAGAGTATATTAATATAGAAATGTAGGCTGGATGGTAAATTTCGGTTAGAGTTTACAAATCTGAAATTGGGTTTAGTAATAATTTGAAATTTTTATTGAAAATGAGACTGAAATGTGGTGTTGTGTGTTTGTTGATAATGTGGTGTTGTATTTTGTGTATAATGCAGTTATGGCTCGTACCAAAATTGCTTCTTACGAAAGCCCAGAAAAAGGAGAAGAAGAAAACTCTTCGTTTGAAGAAACAATGGTTGGGGAAGATCAGTCTGAAGAAACATTGGTTGGGACAAAGCAGGCTGACACTTAGTTTTACCTAGTTGCACATTGACAAAAACAAAGACAAAGTAGTCTCGTCCACACATAACCAAACCAAACAGCCACATCAAGACAAACAGAGAAATTAAGAGACATTTTGCTCATCATTGCTACACTGAAACCAATTATACATGCCTCGGCCACTTTGAGTCGATCCTCGGCCACTTTGAGTCGATCCTCGCCCACTTTGAGTCGAACCTCCACCACTTTGACTCGTTTCTCCCCCACTTGGGTTCGTTTCTCCCTCAGTTTGAGTCGATACTCGCCCTCTACTCTGAGAACCATGTCCCTTATTTCTTCCGCGATGTTCTCCAACTGATCGGAACCGATTTTCTTGAATTCTACCTTTTTTCTTTTCATAAAGTGGAGGTAATGCATTCTTCTCTTGTATCTCTGGAGGAACAACCCATTGGTTCTGATGGGGAACTGGATAAACTGTCTGGCAGTATGCTAATGCCCACAATTCGACCCAATAATATTTGGAGCACAAATCATGTACATTCTCTCCCTTCTTGTCCACTAAATTTGCCGCCAACGCATGGACACATGTATACTTATCTATGTCAAAACACTTGTAGCTGCAAGTTTTCCTTCTCAAGTCAACCAAATGACAGAGTATTCAAGAAGAAAACTGTTTAGCTCATACACCGCTAACAATTTCGCATCCTTACATCTTTCATGCATTATTTTCTCCACATGAGGAACCAATTTTTGTGTCATACAAAAATTTGCGGAGCTCTTCCGATGTTTGTTGAACCATTCACCCACTTTTGCAATAATGACATCAAGCATTCGTAATAGAGCGTACTTCCTTGCCTTTTCTAAAACACCATTAATAGATTTCACAGTATTGGTTGTCAAGATATTGTACCTTTCTCCTGGAAAATAACATCTTGACCATTTGTCTTCTCCAACACTTCTATCCAGATACGCAGCTGCAGCTTGATACCTCATCCTAAAGGCAACATAGAGTTTTACAAACTCAGCCTCTGTATAAGCTGATGCGCATTCCATGAACTTTGTAACAACTATGTCTTTGTTGACACCATAAACACTTGCTTTCACATTCTGCGACAAATGGTACATGCAATATCCATGATGAGGTAACGGGTAGACTTCACCAATACACTTGATGATACTCTGATTTCTATCAGAAAGAAACACAAGCTCATGAGAATCCGGCACAACTAATTTCAACATTCTCAGAAACCAACCCTAACTTGCATCTTTCTCACCATCATCCACACCAAAAGCAATGGGATAATGGTGGTGATCGGGATCTTGGGCTGTAGCAACAATAAGGACTCCACCGTATTGATACGATTCTGGGTGGAGAATCGTGTCCCAATCTCTCACCGGAAGCTAAGATGACAAGTTTAGACTCCAGGCTTGAACAGGAAGCTGATCTAGAGTTGGATGGGAGGATAGACGCCACGAGAGGATGCGGAAGGCCTCTTGATAAGTCTGGTTCGAACAATCTAATCACTAGAATTGTTCTTGGGTTTCTAATTCGAATCACTCGAAAGAGAAAAGAGATTTTTATTAAAAAGTTGGTTAAGAATTACATAAGAGTCTCAGAGAATATAAAGAAGAGAGGAGACGAAGAGGAGAAGAGAGGAGGAGCGGAGGGAGTTAATGCTCGGTGAGTTTCGAGACATGCCTCGGAAACTCACCAAAGACCAACTCGAAAATAAATACACGACTGAAGTCTCACACAAATACAATCTCTCAGACATAATTTTAAAATTCAAATAACTAAAATAGAAATAACATAGAAAGATAAGAGATAGACGGTCCGCGCCAAATAATCTCGGGACGGCCGGACTAGGTCGGACCAATGCCAAGCAAAGATGAACCTATGGACCACGAACCTCATTAAAAAACCTTCCTTTGGAAAACCACTTGGGAAAAACCAAAGGCAAGGGAAAAAGAGTGTAAGTGAGCCATAGGGCTTGACACTAATCTTCCCGGACATGAACCATGACCAGCGTGGCCGCGGTATCATTTGCGTCCGAGTGACCCCTTTGAACCAAAGCTTGACGTAGCAAGGCTCCAACTGTATGATTGAGTTCCTTAGTCCTAGAACGGGTCTTAGAACCAGCTAGCACTTCCTTGGCCAAACAAGAACGCATCTTAACACCAAATGGCTCATCCGTAGCTTCCTTCTCGACCAGTTCCAGCGACTCCTCGACCAGCTCTAGCATTTTCTCGACCGGGTCCAACATTTCCTCGACCATCAGCATTCCATCCTGGACGCTATCCATTCTCGTATCATGCTCCCCTAGTTGAAAAGGATTTGTCCTCAAATCCGGAGTACCTGCCACAAACAACATTAAGTTAGAAGCATCAAAAGGGTAAAACAACAATGACTTATCTTGGTAATGAAAAGAAAGGGAAAGAGTTGTGTCGGGAGTTCTCAAGAGAGATTCAGCTTCATGGTGGCGTCCTTTGAGAACATTGGGGAGAACTCCCAGCATCTCCATAAGAAGAAATATATTGAAAACGTTCAGCTCCTTTGACATAACGACTCCAATTCCAGTCCTTGCAAAGAAATTTGGCGAGAAAACTTCCAGATCCGGTGGCTCCTCCTTTGTACCTGCAATGTTTTCAACAGCTTTGGCAAAGAGCAAGTGTGTTATCACAGTCATGAAAGTACCATAAACAAATAAACACTTCTTAGCTTGATTCAAAACATTATCCTTGTCAAGTTCTTCTTTTTCATTCATCTTAATACAAGAATTCTGTTCCGAATATTCTTTGAATAATCCTAACTTTTTCTCAATGATTTCTGGATAAAATAAACTCATATTCACAGCCCTTAAATCATGAGAAACAAGTCGAGATGAAGAGATACTTACCTGAACAAGGTCCTTGGTGTATTTGGTGCTTGTAAGTATCACAACAAATGAAAATAGTGTTGGATCCGGGGGTTCTTCTTGGATCAGGGCATTGTTGGCAACCATCTCATACTCTCTAGAGGTATCTAAAAACTCTCCTGGTCGCCAATGATAGGTTAAGAATGATCCAGATGATGAAAGATCCATTTTAGGCTCCACGGGAAACTTTTGAAGTGATGTGATCTAAACCTCGAACGGTACAGGTCTTGAACGTTCTAGATAGTCTCCAGGTCTCCAAATGTGGCTTTGAGAGGCATCTTGATGAAGACAACGGATGGTTTTTCCAGTGGGTAGCTTTGCTTGCAATTCAATGTCTTCGAAAACTTGTTCACGATGATCTCTTGCTTTATTCCTATCATGACAAGAAGAAAACTCCATGTTAGTTAGTAGAAAATCAACAACATGACGAGGTTGTACTTTCATCGATTTAGAGCCATTAGAAATCATTCTAAAGCCCATGAAAAATCCTTGTTGAGCCGAAATACTCCTGGCTTGAACTGGTTGCGTCTCCTTAAGAAAGTTGTCATCACTTTGCTCTTCTTTTTCTTTAGCTTTATCTTGAATTCCATCATCATAGATCATCGCCACATTGTAGTTGTAGGAGTGATTAGGCTGTAGCTTCTTCGGTTCAGTACCTATAGACACATCCTGCAAAAATTTAAGTTCACTCGGTGGCACCGGTGGAGGGTTAGAAGCACAAGTAATTTTATTCAAAGAGGTAAATAAGTTTGAATCAAAAGTTTCATCCTCTTTCTCTTTACCAGACATGGCCAAATAATTAGCTTGCTTACCTTGTTCTTGCTTACCTTTGAGTTTGGTTTTGTCAAGATATACTTCATCTGGTGGCAATGGTACAAGACTAATCTTCTTTTCTTGAAAAGGTTTTGACACCGAAATGATACAATCTGCACCAAGAGAAAGCGAGTTAGCTCTCATTCGTTTTTGAGAGTCTAGATAATTACCTCGGATATTCACTGGTGGCAAAACGTCTGGTGGTTTCTCATTAGTCTCAACACTGTGATAAGCTGTAGGTAAGTTATTGTGGGCCAGAACTGCTTCAGTTTGAGTAAACTCTTCTAATGCTCGTGTTGTTGCTTCTTTAGGCGATTCTTGGCTTGGAGCTTGTTGTAGTAGTTCTGGTGGTGCTTGTGGAGCATACTTATTCCTTAGTAGTTCCTTAAGTTCTCTCCAGGTCGTGATAGTCGGCTTGTTGTAATACCAGCGTTTATAAACTTCATCCAACAACCATTTGTAAGCATCTCCAATGAGTCGGCCAATGGCATAATCTAACCTCTTCTCTTTCAGAATGAGATTGTAGTAGAACCAATCCTCCATGTTTTGTTCCCACTCTAAGTAGTTTTCTTTTCCTGCAAATTTCCAAAGTCGAAGCTCATTAGTTGGTTGAAAATCAAAACAAAACACAGATTTGGGAGCGTGAGAGGTTTTATGCGGGCTGTGCCAAGTTGATCTCGTTGTATTGTCTGGCGGCTTGGGATTAAGATCTTGTTCCCTCATTTTTCTTGCTCTGCTCTGCTCTTGTTGAAGTCCTTGATGAAGTCCTTGACGAAGTGCAGCCATGTTGTTATCCATTACTTGCTCCAAGTTTGCTGTAATCGCTTCAACGAGTTGCTTGTTGCGGTTTCTGAGTGTCTCCTCATCATGATCGGCCATCTCTGCCTTCTCAATGTTGCTCTAATACCACTTGATACGATTCTGGGTGGAGAATCGTGTCCCAATCTCTCACCGGAAGCTAAGATGACAAGTTTAGACTCCAGGCTTGAACAGGAAGCTGATCTAGAGTTGGATGGGAGGATAGACGCCACGAGAGGATGCGGAAGGCCTCTTGATAAGTCTGGTTCGAACAATCTAATCACTAGAATTGTTCTTGGGTTTCTAATTCGAATCACTCGAAAGAGAAAAGAGATTTTTATTAAAAAGTTGGTTAAGAATTACGTAAGAGTCTCAGAGAATATAAAGAAGAGAGGAGGAGCGGAGGGAGTTAATGCTCGGTGAGTTTCGAGACATGCCTCGAAAACTCACCAAAGACCAACTCGAAAATAAACACACGACTGAAGTCTCACACAAATACAATCTCTCAGACATAATTTTAAAATTCAAATAACTAAAATAGAAATAACATAGAAAGATAAGAGATAGACGGTCCGCGCCAAATAATCTCGGGACGGCCGGACTTGGTCGGACCAATGCCAAGCAAAGATGAACCTATGGACCACGAACCTCATTAAAAAAACCTTCCTTTGGAAAACCACTTGGGAAAAACCAAAGGCAAGGGAAAAAGAGTGTAAGTGAGCCATAGGGCTTGACACTAATCTTCCCGGACATGAACCATGACCAGCGTGGCCGCGGTATCATTTGCGTCCGAGTGACCCCTTTGAACCAAAGCTTGACGTAGCAAGGCTCCAACTGTATGATTGAGTTCCTTAGTCCTAGAACGGGTCTTAGAACCAGCTAGCACTTCCTTGGCCAAACAAGAACGCATCTTAACACCAAATGGCTCATCCGTAGCTTCCTTCTCGACCAGTTCCAGCGACTCCTCGACCAGCTCTAGCATTTTCTCGACCGGGTCCAACATTTCCTCGACCATCAGCATTCCATCCTGGACGCTATCCATTCTCGTATCATGCTCCCCTAGTTGAAAAGGATTTGTCCTCAAATCCGGAGTACCTGCCACAAACAACATTAAGTTAGAAGCATCAAAAGGGTAAAACAACAATGACTTATCTTGGTAATGAAAAGAAAGGGAAAGAGTTGTGTCGGGAGTTCTCAAGAGAGATTCAGCTTCATGGTGGCGTCCTTTGAGAACATTGGGGAGAACTCCCAGCATCTCCATAAGAAGAAATATATTGAAAACGTTCAGCTCCTTTGACATAACGACTCCAATTCCAGTCCTTGCAAAGAAATTTGGCGAGAGAACTTCCAGATCCGGTGGCTCCTCCTTTGTACCTGCAATGTTTTCAACAGCTTTGGCAAAGAGCAAGTGTGTTATCACAGTCATGAAAGTACCATAAACAAATAAACACTTCTTAGCTTGATTCAAAACATTATCCTTGTCAAGTTCTTCTTTTTCATTCATCTTAATACAAGAATTCTGTTCCGAATATTCTTTGAATAATCCTAACTTTTTCTCAATGATTTCTGGATAAAATAAACTCATATTCACAGCCCTTAAATCATGAGAAACAAGTCGAGATGAAGAGATACTTACCTGAACAAGGTCCTTGGTGCATTTGGTGCTTGTAAGTATCACAACAAATGAAAATAGTGTTGGATCCGTGGGTTCTTCTTGGATCAGGGCATTGTTGGCAACCATCTCATACTCTCTAGAGGTATCTAAAAACTCTCCTGGTCGCCAATGATAGGTTAAGAATGATCCAGATGATGAAAGATCCATTATAGGCTCCACGGGAAACTTTTGAAGTGATGTGATCCAAAACTCGAACGGTACAGGTCTTGAACGTCCAGAACTTCCTTCTCGACCAGTTCCAGCGACTCCTCGACCAGCTCTAGCATTTTCTCGACCGGGTCCAACATTTCCTCGACCATCAGCATTCCATTCTGGACGCTATCCATTCTCGTATCACGTATATTGTCTTAAGATGAGTTGCATCCACCACGATCACTTTCCTCATGGCTTTGAACCCTTCAATGCAAGCACCCAACGCAAAGAATAAGTACTTAAACCGATGATCCTCATCTACTTCCACACTTGTCAATGTTCCAGGATTCTCCTTCTCTAACATGTACATATATGAGTACAATAGCCTATAACTCTCTTCTGGGCTACCCCTCACATCATTTGCAGCTAAGTGTCTTCCTCTCAACGCGGTTGAGTATGACACATGAACACCAAGTTTTCGTTTAGTCAGACCAACAAGAACTTTTGGAGTAGGGGTATCAAATTGACCTGGATAGTCTTCATGCAAAACAGATGCAACTAAACGTGGTGTTCCTTTCCTTCTACTTTGGCTAGTAATTGTCGTAGACCGAGAGCATGTATGCATCTTCCTGTGAGTTCTTATCGAGAAAAAATTTGAATTCTTGAGTTTTGCAGCTCGTAAAGACCACGTACAACCACTTCTTGCTTCAGAACATTTTACCACATATAACTTGGTATCCGAGTTGATTATAGCAAACTCAAAACAATTCAGATGTGCTGCTTTTTCAACTATATCTTGCACTTCCTTCTTAGTTCCAAAATCTTGATACAACGATACATCAATACCATCTTCCCATCCAACATTTACACTATCGTTCACCATCACATCATCTCCTTCTTCTAAACCAGGTGCAAGCGGATTTTCTTCAAGAATATGTGAGTCATATGCATAATCTTCACGTTGACACGGCTCCTCTCCATAAAGAGTAATTATACCACCATCATTAACTCTAGATGCTCCTCTACGACTTGAAACTAATACTTCCATACTTACACTAACAACATTTCCTTGATCCTCTCTTAAAACATTATCAGACCCCTGAGTTTCATCTACATCATTCACGACCTCCACATGCAAAACACTCATACGCTTTTCATAATTTTGTGTCATGAAATATGCATAAACTTCTTCATCATTCGATATATATGATGGTGTCAAAGGATCCAAGTGCAATGGAATGTAACTAAGCATCAACTTTGTAGTGGCTTTGTCTACCATCATCTTCTTGTATATACTCTCAACCAAATCAAAATACTTGACCTCCTCAATAGATGTCTTCATAACTAAAGGGTAAAATTTATTTTCGCTTGCAATCCATTTCGTGGCTACTCTGTTTTTTGAATAATTGATAGTGAGGTTTTTAAGGCCTCGGGCAATCAAATAACCCTTTAGTACGTCGAGTACTTTAGGTATCGAATCCACAGGGAAACAAGAACAACTCACTAAGAATACAAGACACTACTTAATCTAAGCAATACAAAGTTTTTGGTTTTCTTTTCTCGTCACAAACTAATAATTAAAACAGAGCAATGCGATTTAAGTTAAGAAAGCAAATAAAGCATAGAATTCTAAAACACTCAAATAACAAGTAAAACAAAGCAACTTAAATGAAATGAACGGTTTTTACTATAATAAAAGATATGGACCGTTGGTACGGTAATATGACAAGAGAGTTTAACGGGTTGATAAATGATGAACTAAATGAACAATTTATGTTTTATCCTATGACATGAGTCGCTAAACTAGTCTAGTCTACTCCCGTGATACTAGACCTTTTACGAATTATCCGAATTAGCTAATCTTCCGATTGCAACCGAATAACTCATAAACAATGCACACAAACTCACATATGCCATCATTTAACTCTTAAAACTCAATTTCCATTGGCTAAGATTTATTAAATGCATGCAAAGATAGCTCGGATTGTCTCAAAACACCTTCCGGGTTTGAGATAATCTAAGATCAAGAAAACTCTCTTGCGAAGCTCATTTCTAGCATTAAAATCAATCTATGCATGAACATAAACATAAACCAACAATCAATTATCATAAACAACCATTAAAACACTCTAAATCTACCATACCAACAGCCCAAAAGTCAACTACTCACACATGCTCAAATCACAAAAATAAACCGTACAAATTATAAACATAAGCATGATAAACTCAAAAGTAGAAGAAAATTTTAGAAAACTTCACTAGATGTGGTTAGATCATGAGATTAAAATCAAGAACTTGAGAGAGTTTTTCTCTGAGTTTAGAGAGAGGTTTAGAGAGCTAATATCAGAATAATAATTGCCTAAACAATGGCTGAGAATGAAAGTCAAAAGAGAAAAATCGGAGTTGAGTGAATGTCATTTTCTTGTGGGGTATGGGCGGCTGAGTTCAGATCGATCGATCTGGTCTTGGATCGATCGATCTGGACCAGATCGATCGATCTGATGTGCTCTGGTCGATCTTGAATCTTCACGTAATTTTGCTTGAACTGGATCGATCGATCCCACCTTGGATCGATCGATCCAATGGAGTCTACAGCAGTTTCAGCTTGCTGTCAGATTTACATGCCTTCGGTAAAACGTTCATAACTTTTGATTGCACCATGGGATTTACTTCAAACCACTTCCACATGAAAGCTAATTCAATTTCCTATGACTTTTGTAGAGAGTTCTGAAGCCTAATCGCAACATAGAGCCTTCATATGAGTAGATCTTCCAGACCCTATGGATTGGTTCCGAAAAATCATTTCTTGTATTTTCTTCCAAATGATCCCTCATCCTTCCTCCAAGTCTCCAAGTCTTCCATTTACCTAAACTGACTCAAAACATATGCAAAAACCTATATATACAACCTAGGACTCTACAATTCAAGTTAAAACAAAATGAGACTCAAATGCAAGGAAAACTCTCAAAACTATAAAAAGTGGAAATGAAAACCTATGAAAATATGCATTAAAAACATGCAAAATATGGTGTTATCAACTCCCCCGGACTTGCCTTTTGCTTGTCCGCAAGCAAACAAGAGAAGACAAACCAAAAGAGAGGTTTGAAAGCGGAGACTCAAAACCAAAAGTTTACAAGTTGCAAAAACAAACAATTAATTCACTCTAACTCATTCAAGGCTTATCGCAACTCCTAATCTTTTCTCTTAACAACAATGCCTTATGCTTACAAGTTCTCTTTGCAACCAACCCTCACATTCATTTACTCTTTCTCAAGGTGTGATCTCACAAATGGGCAAGTGATCAAATCCAATCGGTTTGGGAGAAAAGGCTTTTAGCACAAGTAAATATGAGTGCAAGGAGGTTTATTTTCTTTTTAAGTGACTCACTCTCAAGAAAATGGAATGCTATATGTTATGCAAAAGCAAGGAAGACTAGAAACAATTTATGCATACAAAGTTAAGCTCTCATTGTTCTACCCTCCTAGCAAAGCATTCTACCCGAATGGTGATTTCATTTCTTGTTCTTATTACTTCTTTGAAGCACATTTAACCTCCAAATTTCTTTTGGCTAAATCGAACTTCCTTTTTTTTTTTCCAAAACATCAAACTTCTAGAGAACATTTTTATTTTTACTTGACCCTAAACTTATTGTTCTATCTCTTTTTCAAACATGGAGATTATTTTTCTTCTCTTTTCCTAGGGTCTTTCTTTTAAGTACTTCTCTAGAATTTGCTTAACCAATGGTTCGTTGAATATTAATTCCCATCTCAAATTTTTTTTTTCTTGATCATAATTCCCAAACCAACTACCATTTTCCCATTGATCCTTATCCTAACGCTAGCCCTTTTCTTTGAACAACTTAGACTAGCTAAAAATGAAAGCTAACCTTTGTCGTTCCCGATACTTACAAGATTTTACACACAATAGCATTATCAAGAAAAAAGCCTCACTCAATCAAACAACGAGTGGTCAAAAACAAAATGGGTAAGGTGAAAGGTAGGGAACCATTCTAAATATGAGAATGGCCACTCGGGTTATTAGAGAGTGGCAAAAGTGGATAAGATAACCCGAGTGTTTTCTTTGAACCATGGTTCTGTATCACAAGCCCATAAGCGAGAAGATTAAATTCATTTAAGTCCGATATTAAAGGGGTTGATTTTAAATTGAACAAGCAATTAGAAGACAATGAGTTAAGAATAGAGAGATCAAAGCAAGAGTGTACAAGTTTTAAAAATTTGTTCAAGCAAAACTTTTAGTGGTTTCTATCATTGTCCCCTATGCATTATGCAATCCTATATGCTTTTAGACTCAATCCTAAATAACAAAATTCAATGATGCAAAACTATATGATTTTTTTTTTTTTTTTTTTTTTTTTTTTATGCAATATATGTGAATGCGTGAGACTCAAAAGAACGAAAATAAGACAAAAATACACAATGTTAAATAACAATGACCTCTCCCCCGGACTTAAATCACACCGTCTCGGTGTGAGATGAATCCAAAGAGAGAATAAAAATGCAAACAAAAATAACAAAATATGTACAAAAGGTGAAATGTGAAACCTTGGAGTGGATTGGATGGATTAATTGCCCTTAGTTTGCCCGATCGGAAATCGCTTTGACTACTCACCAACATCCTAGATAATCAAAACACACAAAAACAAAAATCAAATCACACTCAAACAAACAAATAAACATATTATACAAGGGATAGAATTGGGGGAGTCCCCAATGGCTCGTTTAACGTCGCTAAGCTTGACGTTTCAATGTTTTTAGGTGGGGTGGGGTTCTGAGAGTGGAACAATTGTCCCCTCCTCAGTGTTCTCTTCAGCTAGGTACGGTTTGAGACGTTGTCCATTCACGGTGAAGTCTCCCCCGGACTTGTTCCAAAGCACAACCGCACCATAAGGCCTCACCTCTTTGATCTTAAACGGTCCCGACCATCGAGATTTAAGCTTCCCCGGAAAGAGTTTCAACCTGGAGTTGAACAATAGCACCTGATCATCAACCTTGAAGTCTCTAGAAAGGATCCTCTTGTCGTGAAAAGACTTGGTCCTCTCTTTGTAAATCCTTGCGTTTTCGTAAGATTCTAGACGAATCTCATCTAGCTCATTCAATTGTACCAAACGCTTTTCTTGAGCTGTTTTGATGTCAAAGTTGAGTAGCTTCACTGCCCAAATGGCCTTGTACTCTAACTCCACCGGAAGGTGACAAGACTTCCCGTAAACAAGGTTGAAAGGAGTCGTTCCTATCGGAGTTTTAAAAGCCGTCCTATACGCCCACAGCGCGTCATCGAGTTTGTTGGACCAGTCTTTTCTAGTAAGTCCAACCGTCTTCTCCAATATAGCTTTTATTTCTCGATTGGAAACCTCCACTTGGCCGCTTGTTTGGGGGTGATAAGGAGTTGCCACCTTGTGCTTCACACCATGCTTCTTGAGTAAATTTTCAAAGATTTTGTTTATGAAGTGTGAACCTCCATCGCTTATCACTACCCTTGGGACTCCAAATCTTGGGAATATGATGCTCTTGAACATCTTCAATACAACTTTTGCATCATTGGTCGGACTTGCTATCGCCTCTACCCATTTGGAAACATAATCCACCGCTACAAGAATGTAGCTATTCCCGTAAGAAGATGGGAAAGGTCCCATTAAGTCTATCCCCCAAACATCAAAGATCTCCACTTCTAGGATTGGATTTTGAGGCATTTCGTTCCTCTTGCTGATGTTTCCTTTTCTTTGGCACGCATCGCATCTCGAGATGAACTCATAGGCGTCCTTAAACATTGTAGGCCACCAAAATCCCGCTTGTAGCACCTTAGAGACTGTTTTGAATGTTGCAAAATGCCCTCCATAAGTGGAACCATGGCAATGCATCAAAATCCCAGGAACTTCTTCCTCCGGGACGCATCTCCTATAGATCTTATCTTTGCAAAATGTATACAAGTACGGCTCATCCCAATAGAACCGACGCACGTCTTTGTAAAACTTCTTTTTGACGTACCCTTGAAGGTTTGGCGGTTCTTTCTCGCAAGCCAAGTAGTTTACAAAATCCGCATACCATGGTAAGTTCACATCCATGGCTTCGATCGCTAGAAGTCCCATGAGCATAGAATTGGCTTTAGTCAAGCCTTGAATGACGTTGATTTGCTCTTCGGGCAAGGAATCATTGATCGGTATGTTCTCCTCGATCTTCATCCTTGATAAGTGATCAGCTACTCCATTCTCTATCCCTTTCTAATCTCTTATTTCCAGATCAAACTCTTGCAACAATAGGATCCACCTCAACAGTCTTGGCTTTGCTTCCTTTTTGGCCAACAAATGTCTTAGTGCTGCGTGGTCCGTATGCACTATCACCTTGGAACCCACCAAATAAGATCTGAATTTCTCAAAAGCATAGACGATTGCTAATAATTCCTTCTCCGTTGTTGTATATCTTATTTGGGCATCATCAAGTGTCCTACTAGCGTAGTAGATCACGTGCAACTTCTTGTCCTTTTTCTGTCCCAATACGGCTCCAACGGCGAAATCACTCGCATCGCACATTATCTCAAATGGTAGTTCCCAGCTCGGTGGTTGAACAATAGGCGCACTAATCAATGCCCCTTTTAGTTTATTGAACGCCTCTAGACATGCCTCATCGAACACAAAATCTGTATCCTTGCATAATAGTCTTGTCAGCGGTCTTGCTATCTTGGAGAAGTCTTGAATAAATCTCCGATAGAACCCAGCATGACCCAAGAAGCTCCTTATTTCTCTCACCGTCTTTGGCTGTTCCAACTTCACCATGACTTCTATCTTTGCCTTGTCTACTTCAATCCCACTCTTGGAAATTCTGTGCCCGAGCACTATCCCTTCTTTGACCATGAAGTGACACTTCTCCCAATTGAGTACCAAGTTTGTTTCCTCGCATCTCTTGAGTACCCTGCAAAGATTCAACAAACAAGAACCAAAAGAAGAACCATAGACAGAAAAATCATCCATAAATACTTCCATTATGTCCTCAATTAAGTCCGAAAAAATGGACATCATACACCGCTGAAAAGTAGCCGGTGCATTACACAAGCCAAATGGCATCCTTCGATATGCAAAGGTACCATAAGGACATGTGAATGTCGTTTTCTCTTGGTCACCCGGGTGGATTGGAATTTGGAAAAACCCAGAGTAACCATCGAGGAAGCAATAGTAAGGATGACTAGCTAGTCTTTCCAACATTTGATCAATAAATGGCAAAGGAAAATGATCCTTACGAGTTGATGAGTTCAATTTTCTATAGTCAATACAAACTCTATGCCCTGTAATAGTTCTTGTTGGAATAAGTTCATCGTTTTCGTTTTTAATTACAGTGATCCCTCCTTTTTTAGGCACTACATGAACCGGTGAGATCCAAGTACTATCGGAGATAGGATAGATCACACCTGCTTCAAGTAGTTTCAAAATTTCTTTCTTGACCACTTCTTTCAAGTTAGGATTCAATCTCCTTTGATGTTCAATAGATGATTTGTTTTCATCCTCTAAGTGAATCCTATGCATGCACAATGATGGTGAAATTCCCTTAATGTCTTTCAATGAATAGCCAAGGGCCCTTCTATACTTTTTTAGTTCATGCAGCAACATTTGAGTTTCTTCTTGGTTTAATGAGTCATTAATAATGACAGGATATGTAGAATTGGTTCCAAGAAATTCATACCTTAGCCCTTTCGGTAATGGCTTCATCTCCACCTTTGGAGCATTGAGTTCGCTCCAATCATCTGCTATACTAGACTTACCATTGCTAGTTTCTTCTCTTGAATTCCCCTCCATGCTTCCTTTCATCTCCAAGAAGCATGTCTCATTCTTCAACGGTTTTTGTGAGTCAAGGAACTCCTCATAGGCCTCCGCTTCCTTGTTCTCAATTCCGTCTTCATTGTTTGGCCTTGTGATAGCCACTTCAAGAGGGTCCTCCATGTTCAGCTCTTCCATATATTCATCAACCATTTCTTCTAGGGTTTCTATGTAGAATACCTTTCCTTCTATGGTTGGCTTCTTCATGATGTCTAGTATGTCAAACTTCAAAACAGTATCTCCCAAGCGAAGATCTATCACCCCCTTCTTTACATCAATTAAAGCTCCCGCGGTTGCTAGAAATGGTCTTCCCAAAATTATCGGATCTGTTGGTTCTTCATCCATCTCTAATACCACAAAATCTGTTGGGACTATGCAGCTCCCAATCTTCAAGGGTAGGTCTTCTAGTATCCCAATAGGATGGCGGATTGATCTATCCGCTAGTACCAATGAGATTCTCGTTCTTTTGAAGTTAGTCAATCAAAGCTTTTTAGACACCGTCAATGGCATCAAGCTCACACTCGCACCAAGATCAACCAAGCATTTGTTGAAGTGTAAATGCCCTATATTGCAAGGAAGCGTGAAACTCCCCGGATCTTTAAGCTTCTTAGGCAAGTTATTCTGAATTATAGCACTACACTCATGGTTGATCACTACCATTGATTCTTCGATTTGTCTCCTCTTCGTTAGAACATCCTTGAGAAGTTTGTGATACGTAGGACATTCCAGAATAAGATCCGAAAACGGTATAGTAACTTGAACCGTTTTCATCACCCTCTTGAACTTCTCGAAAGCTTTGTCCAAGATTTGCTTTTTGAATCTTCCGGGAAATGGTAGTTCGTATGATTGCGGTTGATGCGCAATGATCTCCGGTTCGTTGGTTTCGGGATGCAGCGCCGATCGGTCTTGACGATCGGTTGCAGACCGATCGCGCATCTCTGATCGGTTTGCTTGATCGGTTGCAAACCGATCCCGGACCTCTTCCGTGGAATTTTCATCAATTTCTTCTTCTAAGGCATCCTCACTGCTATTCCCCTTGTCATTGACTCGCATCTCTACTCGGTCCCTTGACGGTAGCTCTTTCTCGCTTCTTAAAGTTATCGCCAAACAATACGCCTTTGGGTTTTCTTCGGCTTTCCCCGGTAAGGTTCCTTGCGGGCCTTTTGAAGTGGATGCAACTTGAGCTATTTGGTTTTCTAGACCCTTGACATGAGTGCTTAGATGTTCAAATTTGGCGTTGAGATCATTGTAAGCTCCATCTACCTTGTTATGGATCTCGAGCATCTTCTTGTTCAAATCGTTTGAACTATTAGCTTGCCCAACCAGAATTTGTTGGAACATAGCCTTCATTTCTTTCATCTCTGTATCATGTTGTTGAGATGTGCTCGCTTGTCCCACTGGCCTGAATGCTTGTTGATTGTTGGGGACGAATGGTGCCTTGCCTTGAGAATTTCCTTGGTTGACTTGAAATCCACCATGATTGTTTTGGAATCTAGCTTGATTCCCTTGATATCCTCCTTGATTGCCTTGGTAAGGTTGGTTGGGTGCAAACCTTTGTTGTGCAAAGTTCTGTCCTTGAGGATTTGTTGGTACGAAAGGTCGCGGTTGATAGCCTTGATTTTGTTGTTGAAAGTTTGGGTTGTACCCCTTGTTGTATCCTCCTTGATAGTTTCCTTGATTTCCAACAAAATTCACTTCTTCTTGTAATTCTTGGCTATCTTCGTATATGACTTCCTTACAAGCTTGACCTCCATCGTATTCCCCAACAAAGTTTATGGATCTTTCGGTAGCTTGCAACACTTTGTCCATCTTCTCGTGTAAGGCTTTGATTTCCTTACTTCTTTGGTCTTCTCTATCCCCACTTCCTCTCGGAGCTCTATCGTATTCTTCACCATAGCTCCCATCGCTTTGTGCAAGATTCTCCACGAGTTCAAAGCCTTCTTCAACACTCTTTGACAAGAAACTTCCATTGCTAGCGGTATCCAGTAGCATTCTTATCTTTGGAGCTATCCCTCTATACAATGTGCTCAACAATGATTCTTCAGAAAATCCGTGGTGAGGGCATTTGTTGGTGTAACCCTTGAACCGCTCCCAAGCTTCACTAAAGCTCTCATTGTGTTTTTGAGTAAAACTCGATATATCATTTCTAAGCCGAGCCGTTCTTGAAGTTGAGAAGAACTTTTCAAGGAACTTCTTCTTGCATTCAGCCCAAGTGGTGATTGATCCGGGAGGTAGACTCTTCTCCCATTGCTTTGCCTTATCCCCAAGAGAGAAAGGGAATAATCTCAGTTTAAATGCATCCTCCGAAATGCCATTGATCTTCGTCAAGTCACATATGTCATTGAAGTTGTCAAGATGGTCCAAAGGGTCTTCAAGTTGTAGCCCGTGAAATTTGTTCCCTTGAACCATGTTGATGACGCTCATCTTGATTTCGAAGTTGTTGTTGTCAACCGGAGGCGCACGAATACCACTGCGGTTTCCGTGTGTTTGGGGAGCATCGTATGCCCCTATAACTCTCGGTCTTCTAGCGGCATGAAGTGGTGGGTTAAGAGGAAGTCCCGCTCCATTAGCTTCTTCTTGATGAACCTCGGGTTCGTCCTCCATGTTTACTCCAAGTGTTCTTGTTAGTCTCTCTCTTTCCCTTCTAGCTCGAGTATTGGTTCGCTCTAGTCTTCTTATCTCGGGCACAAAATCAACCAAGTTCTCTTGTCCTTGACTTCTCAGGTTCATGCACCTTCAAGACAGAGAAAAACACAAGACACAAGTTAAATATTTCGTAAATAAAAACTTAGTCTCAAATAGAGTCCAAATCCTAATGGCTATTGCTAGTTTCCCCGGCAACGGCGCCAATTTGATAGTGAGGTTTTTAAGGCCTCGGGCAATCAAATAACCCTTTAGTACGTCGAGTACTTTAGGTATCGAATCCACAGGGAAACAAGAACAACTCACTAAGAATACAAGACACTACTTAATCTAAGCAATACAAAGTTTTTGGTTTTCTTTTCTCGTCACAAACTAATAATTAAAACAGAGCAATGCGATTTAAGTTAAGAAAGCAAATAAAGCATAGAATTCTAAAACACTAAAATAACAAGTAAAACAAAGCAACTTAAATGAAATGAACGGTTTTTACTATAATAAAAGATATGGACCGTTGGTACGGTAATATGACAAAAGAGTTTAACGGGTTGATAAATGATGAACTAAATGAACAATTTATGTTTTATCCTATGACATGAGTCGCTAAACTAGTCTAGTCTACTCCCGTGATACTAGACCTTTTACGAATTATCCGAATTAGCTAATCTTCCGATTGCAACCGAATAACTCATAAACAATGCACACAAACTCACATATGCCATCATTTAACTCTTAAAACTCAATTTCCATTGGCTAAGATTTATTAAATGCATGCAAAGATAGCTCGGATTATCTCAAAACACCTTCCGGGTTTGAGATAATCTAAGATCAAGAAAACTCTCTTGCGAAGCTCATTTCTAGCATTAAAATCAATCTATGCATGAACATAAACATAAACCAACAATCAATTATCACAAACAACCATTAAAACACTCTAAATCTACCATACCAACAGCCCAAAAGTCAACTACTCACACATGCTCAAATCACAAAAATAAACCGTACAAATTATAAACATAAGCATGATAAACTCAAAAGTAGAAGAAAATTTAAGAAAACTTCACTAGATGTGGTTAGATCATGAGATTAAAATCAAGAACTTGAGAGAGTTTTTCTCTGAGTTTAGAGAGAGGTTTAGAGAGCTAATATCAGAATAATAATTGCCTAAACAATGGCTGAGAATGAAAGTCAAAAGAGAAAAATCGGAGTTGAGTGAATGTCATTTTCTTGTGGGGTATGGGCGGCTGAGTTCAGATCGATCGATCTGGTCTTGGATCGATCGATCTGGACCAGATCGATCGATCTGATGTGCTCTGGTCGATCTTGAATCTTCACGTAATTTTGCTTGAACTGGATCGATCGATCCCACCTTGGATCGATCGATCCAATGGAGTCTACAGCAGTTTCAGCTTGCTGTCAGATTTACATGCCTTCGGTAAAACGTTCATAACTTTTGATTGCACCATGGGATTTACTTCAAACCACTTCCACATGAAAGCTAATTCAATTTCCTATGACTTTTGTAGAGAGTTCTGAAGCCTAATCGCAACATAGAGCCTTCATATGAGTAGATCTTCCAGACCCTATGGATTGGTTCCGAAAAATCATTTCTTGTATTTTCTTCCAAATGATCCCTCATCCTTCCTCCAAGTCTCCAAGTCTTCCATTTACCTAAACTGACTCAAAACATATGCAAAAACCTATATATACAACCTAGGACTCTACAATTCAAGTTAAAACAAAATGAGACTCAAATGCAAGGAAAACTCTCAAAACTATAAAAAGTGGAAATGAAAACCTATGAAAATATGCATTAAAAACATGCAAAATATGGTGTTATCAATAATATCCTCCATAATCAAAATGTATGATTGTGCATGAAATATTATTCATTTTCCAGTGAAAAAACATTTTATTTTCGTTTCCAGATTTTTAGTAGTAACTAAATGTACCAGGTTTACCAATAACACATAGTAGTACCTAAATGTACCAGTTTCACCTACGGTTTTGATTTCTAAAAACATAAGATTCAACACAGTTTGATCAACGTAACCTATAAATCATCAAGTATTAACTATGTAACACTCTAATCTATCATTAAAACGGGATTCATAACCAATGTGCATACAAAATGAAGTATACTCATTCATTCAACAATATTTTTTAAAATACAATAAATAGCCCATTAACATTGAATAAATTTTACAATGATTAATACCTAAAAAAATTAACGAACAATCATTCATATATATTAAAAAAGCATCGAGATTCACCTCAAATAAAGCTTGGATGGCGTCTTCAATGGAGAAAAATGGAGGTTGGTTTCGTTTGTGAGAAAGAGAAGGAAGAAGAAGATGAGTAAATTAGATGACACATGTTAACTTTTGATTGATCTCATTTAATTTCTTTAATTAAATTGAAACCTACCAAACACTTTTTATTTCTCTCTCTTCCACTTTATTTGTGATTCTTTTTCTTAATTTTTGTTTTTCTTTTTCATTTATTTTATTGAATTTCATTAAGGTTAGTTTAGTCATTATACATACAAGAGATGTATAGAGATTAGAAAGATGTATTGAGTTTTTTTTTAAGCCACAAATATATTTGAGCCTTTGACCCAAAATAAAATCATGCCAAGTAGTTAGAGAACCAGATGCAGAGATACATCTTTTGATTAGAAAAAAAATCTCAACACATTTTATGAGTCTTCATACACTCCTTAACATGTAATTCCCATTTTGACCTTAATGATTTTTGAATAAAAATTAATTATTTTTATAAAATAAATGAAAAGGAAAAGTAGAAAAGAAAAGTTGGATGAAATAAGTGAGGTGGAAGAGAGAAAATTAATAAATTTATTATTGATTGATAAAATTAAATAAAATCAATTAAAAATAACCATGTGTCACCTACTTTATTCTTCTTCTTCTTTCTTCTCCTCCACAAAACCATAAACCTCCATTGAAGACGAAATTGAAGCTTAATTTGAGATGATTCTCGATGCTATTTTAAAAGTATAAATAATTGTTTGTTGTTTTGTTAGGGTATAAACCAAATAGGATCATTCAATGTTAATGGGTATTTGAATTAGAATATTATAGATTTTAAAAATTTCTTAAATTAATGATTATGCTTTATTTTATATTCACATTGTGTTATGAAAATTGTTTTTTTGAGCTATTAGAGTGTTACATTGTTAATCCTTGGTAATTTATTGGTTACAATGGTGGAATCATACTGAATCTTAGATAATTAGAAATTAAAATCGTTGGTGAATATGAAAGTTGCAGAAAATGGTACAATTGTGTGTTATTGGTAAACCTGGTACAATTTGGTACTACTAAAAATCAGAAAATTAAAATAAAATGTTTCTTTTTATTTTTTTCATAAGAAAATGAATAATGTTTCATGCACAATCATATATTTTAATTATGGAGAATATTATTCATAAAAAATGGAGTTTACGCAAAAAATGCATTGTAAACGAAGATAAATTATACATTTTAGTGATGAAGACATCTATTGAGAAGATCATGTGTTATGATTTGATTGATATCATATACAATAATCGTAGATGAAACCACTACGAAATGATATACTTAGTTACATTTCATTGCAATGTGGCAATGATCGACTCAAAGTGGGTGCGGCATGTTTCGTTGTAGTAATGGTGAAACAAATGTCTTTTAATTTCTGCGTTTGTCTTGATGTGGCTGTCTGGTTTAGTTATTTGTGGACGAGACTAGTTTGTGTTTATTTCTGTCAACGTGCTCCTAGGTAAAACTAAGTGGTTCAACTATATTAAATTTGATTTTTAGTTTGGTTATTTGTAACTGAAAGACATGTTTGTGTTAATATATGTTTGTTTAGGATTACATTTATATAAGAAAGAGAAAAAATCAAGTTTTTGGTTTTGGTTACATAACATCATATTTCACTAACAAATGCCTTATACTCTTAAGATTTACTTAGATGTGAAGCCCTTGAAATTACTCAAATTATGGAAATTGATATTTTAACATGTTGTTCTTTATAAAACTATAGTGTATGCACTTTATTAATCTAATGTCGTAAGTACAACAAAAAATTAGGATAATATGAATGATACAACTAATTAAAGATTAAACCACCAATGTGCAACTATGTTTTGTAAATGGTACAACTAATAATATTAGTACAACAATCGTACAACTACGAAGATTTTTCTCGGATCCCAGTTTATCTGTCTCGGATCCCAGGTTAGTACTTTTTGTCAGATCCTATGTATTTTTTGTCAGTTCCTAGATATTTTTTTGTGAGATCCTAATACAATTAATAATTTTGGTACAACAATGATACAATTATGAGATCTAATGTACTTTTTAATACTTTAGAGATTCCTTTTTGGCATTTAAATTAATCGTTTAATACATTTAAATTAAAATACATAAATGAATTTAATATATTAAATTAGATTAAATTGATCTAATGAAATTAAATTAACATTAACATTAAAATTTAAAATTATTTAAAATTAATGAATAACATTACAATTCAACAATTAACATTTAAATTTAACAAAAACACTAAAATTAATAATTAACATTTAAATTTGACCATTAACACTGAATTAAAAATTAACATTAAAAATAAAAATTAACATTTAAATTTAACAACATCCCATCATAAATAAGAATAATTTAAACTTTCTTTTGCTTCTTGTTCATCCCTTGTTTTTTCTTCTTTTCCATATAGAAATATTGCTTGTACATGGAACGTTTAAATTCTCTTAGCAGTTTAAGGTGGGCTTCGGTATTAATTGTTTTTCCTCCGAACAACTACAAAACAAAATAATATATTTAGTTATATCTGTTAGAAACTTCGAATTTAGAAACCGCGAAATTATTGGGATTCTGAGAAGAGAGAGAATTTCTTATTATTGTTGTTTTGAGGTGTGTTTACAAATGATCTAAACGATCCTTTATATAGAGAAATAAAAGTGAGTTACTATGTTGCATAGTGACGGTGGGCTCCACATCAAATGTTATAAAACTTAATCGTGGGCTGCTGCTGTTTTTGTTGACATTTACAACACTCCCCCTTGGAGACCAGTGTCACTATGTCGTAATATTTTCTGTTGCCTCAATAAAAACCTTTCTAGGAAAACCCAATGGGAAAAACCATAGTAGGTAAAAAGAGTACAACAACGCAAGCTCCCCCTCGAATGATCAAGTGTCATCTTGTAAATCTCGTTGATGACGCATTCCAATGTTATGAACATGCTTTCTGAAAGTAGTGGTAGGCAGCGACTTTGTGAAAAGATCTGCGGCATTGTCACATGATTGAACATACTTGACTTCAATAACTTTAGTCTTCTCAAGCTCCTGGGTGTATGAAAAAAACTTTGGATGGATATGTTTCGTTCTATCACTTTTGATATATCCTTCCTTAGTTTGAGCAACACATGCAGCGTTGTCTTCATATAAGATTGTTGGCTCCGAGTTAACGTGGATCCCACTGCTTGATCGAATGTGTTGACTTATTGACCTTAACCAAACGCATTCTCTACTTGCTTCATGGAGTGCAATAATCTCAGCATGATTTGAAGAAGTTGCCACAAGTGTTTGTTTCTGAGAACGCCAAGATAAAGCAGTGCCACCGATCGTGAATACATATCCTGTTTGTGATCGGGCTTTATGTGGATCTGATAAATATCCTGCATCTGCAAAACCAACCATCTGACCATTTGAATTATTAGAATAAAATAATCCTAGATCAGTAGTTCCTTGAAGATAACGAAGGACATGTTTAATCCCATTCCAATGTCTTCGTGTAGGAGAGGAACTAAATCTGGCCAAAAGATTAACAGCAAAAGAAATATCAGGGCGAGTACAATTTGCAAGATACATAAGGGCTCCAATTGCACTTAGATATGGTACTTCATGACCAAGTATCTCTTCATTTTCTCCAGATGGTCGGAATGGATCGTTCTCAATATTAAGTGTTCTAACGACCATTGGAGTACTGAGAGGAGTTGCCTTATCCATATTAAAACGTTTTATCACTCGTTTTGTATATGTGGATTGATGCACAAATATACCCTTTTGGGAATGCTCAATTTGTAAGCCAAGACAAAACTTTGTCTGTCCGAGATCTTTCATCTCAAATTCTCCTTTTAAGTAATCTGCGGCTTTTTGTATTTCCTTTTGAGTTCCTATTATGTTCAGATCATCAACATATAACGCGATAATCACAAATCCGGATATTGTTTTCTTGATGATAACACATGGGCATATAGGATCGTTTACATATCCTTCTTTCATTAAATGTTCACTGAGACGATTATACCACATTCGTCCAGATTGTTTTAACCCATATAATGATCTTTGCAACTTTATTGCACATAACTCTTTGGGTGTAGATTTTAATGCTTCTGGCATTTTAAACCCATCTGGAACTCTCATGTAGATATCAGTATCTAATGATCCATACAAATATGCTGTAACAACATCCATGAGACGCATCTCTAGATTTTCATTAGCTGCTAGACTCATTAAGAATCTAAACGTGATTGCATCCATAACAGGAGAATAAGTTTCCTCATAATCAATTCCAGGCCTTTGAGAAAATCCCTGAGCCACAAAACGAGTTTTATATCTTATAATCTCATTTTTCTCATTTCGTTTTTGAACGAATACCCACTTGTATCCCACGGGTTTCACATCTTTGGGTGTGAGTGTAATTGGACCAAATACATTTCGTTTATTGAGTGAATAATGCTCAACTTGTATCGCATCTTTCCATTTTATCCAGTCCTGTCTGTTTTTACATTCATATACAGACTTGGGTTCTGGATCATCATTTTCCTCAGATATTTCCTTTGATACAAGGTATGAGAAAACTTCATCATCAATATCAATTTCATTTCGTTTCCATATCTTTCCACTATGGATATAATTGATAGAAATTTCATGATTTTCTTCATGTTCATGATGCTCTTCATTATCATTAGCCTTATCCTTTAAAGTATTTTCAACTATTTTAGGACTATTTGGCATTTCAATTTCCTTTCGTTTTCTAGGATTTTTATCCTTAGAACCAACGGGTCTACCACGCTTCAGGCGTGTCCTAGACTCACATGTATCATTCGCACTTCCAATTTCTTTTGAAATTTCAATTCGTGCAGGAACATTTGCAGCTGGAATATGTGATTTGGTTACTGTTTTAGTATCCACCAAAGCATCCGGTAATTGATTTGCTATATTCTGCAAATGCATAATTCGTCGAACTTCTAGTTCAGACTGTTTCATAGGGGGGTCAAGGTGTAACAAAGATGGTACACACCATTCAATATCCTTTCCCACTTGTTTATTCTCTCCCCCTAGAACCGGGAATACTTTTTCATCAAAATGACAATCGGCAAAACGTGCCGTAAAAATATCTTCAGTCTGCGGTTCTAAGTACCGTATAATTGATGGAGAATCACAACCAACATATATCCCCAACCTTCTTTGTGGTCCCATCTTTGTGCGTTGTGGTGGTGCTATAGGCACATATACCGCACAACCAAAAATTCTTAGATGAGAAATATTTGGTTCTCGACCAAATGCTAATTGTAATGGGGAGTACTTATGATATGCACTTGGTCTTATCCGAATAAGTGCTTCTGCATGTAAAATGGCATGTCCCCATATAGAGGTTGGAAGTTTTGATCTCATGATCAGTGTCCTCGCAATCAATTGTAAACGTTTGATTACTGATTCAGCCAAACCATTTTGTGTATGAACATGTGCTATAGAATGTTCAACCTCAATTCCCGTTACCATACAATAATCATTGAAGGCTTGGGATGTGAATTCACCAGCGTTGTCTAGTCTAACTCTCTTAATAGGATAATCAGAGAATTGAGCCTTTAGCTTGATTATCTGAGTTAGAAATCTCGCAAATGCCATATTTCAAGATGATAATAGACAAACATGTGACCATCTGCTAGATGCGTCAATTAATACCATAAAATAATGGAATGGTCCACAAGGTGGATGTATTGGTCCACAAATATCTCCTTGAATTCTTTCAAGAAACTTTGGTGATTCTTTATCGATTTTGGTTGGCGATGGCCTTATAATCAATTTTCCAAAAGAGCATGCAGCACATGTCATTTTGTTCCCCTGATATATCTCTTGGGTTTTCATTGAATGACCATGTGTGCTCTCAATAATTTTTCGCATCATTGTGGTGCCTGGGTGACCCAGTCGATCATGCCACAACCTGAAATCTTCTGGATTTCTTTTAATCACTAGATGTGATTCGATTGTACTTATATACGTATGATGCAATCCCGAGGGAAGTTTTGGAAATTTTTCCAATATAATCTTTTTCCCTGATTTATTAGAAGTTATATACATATACTTCTTTCCATTCTCAGTTGCAGACTGAGTATCATATCCATGAAGGTATATGTCTTTAAAACTCAACAAATTCCTTTTAGAATTTGGAGAATATAACGCATTTTTTATGGAAATTTTTGTTCCATTCGGCAACAGAAAATTGGCATTACCAATTCCTTTAATGACATCAGTTGGACCTGATATTGTATTAACAATAATGTTTGCCGGTTTGAGATCAGAGAAATAACTCTTTTTTTCTCAGAATAGTGTGCGTTGTTCCACTATCTGGTATACAGATTTCTTTATCATTTTCCTTCGATATTTTTCCATTTTCATCGTTCTCCATTTCTGTAATTAAAAGAAACATCAAAAATAAACTTCATTTATTCAAACAAAACACACAATAATTATACATTAGTTTCTTTTAAAACAAACATCAAACTTAAAAAAAAACAATAGAAAAACATAATTTTTAAAATATGGCACAACTGGAGCATTATTCCGTGATATTGGTCTAATCCAACTCATTTGCAAAGTCGGCAGAATCGAGGTACGATGTACCCTCAAAGTTTTCTGCGAGATTGACTTCTTTTCCTTTTCCTTTTATGGATTCTTTGTATAATTTACAAAGGTGTTCAGGGGTTCGACAGACATGAGCCCAGTGCCCTTTTGATCCACATCTATAACAGATTCTATCACGTTTTTGGCTGGTATTTCCTTGGGATTCTTTCCCTTTCGGATTTTGTTCAGGTCGGACCCATGTATTTGACTTTCTGCCTTGATGGTCATAGGGTTGATAACGTCCCCTATTAAATCCGCGACCACGACCACGGCCACGACCACGACCTCGACCCCGACCTCTATAGGTTTGATTCCTTCGCTCTGGATATTCTATATCCGATGCATTTGTTGCATTCACTTCAGGGAATGCATGGGTCCCAGTGGGACGAGAATTGTGATTTTGAATGAGAAGTTCACTATTCTTCTCAGCCAGTATGAGAGTCACCATCAATTCAGAGAATCTTTTATATTCTCGGCTCCTGTATAATTCTTGTAGGAGACGATGCTCTTTATGAAAAGTTTGATATGTCTTTTCGAGCATTTCAATTCTTCTTCAGTGACTGGCTTGCCACAATATTTAAGTTGTGACACAATTCTCAGGATAGCGGAGTTGTACTCGTTAACTTTCTTGAAATCCTGAAATCTCAGGTTTCTCCACTCTTCCAGAGCGTGAGGAAGCGTTATCTCTCTCTGGTTATCAAACCTTTCTTTTAGAGATGCCCACAATTCTGCTGGGTCTTTTATGTGCGCATAGTCATGCGTCACATTTTCATCGAGATGCTTTTTCAGAAAGATTATCGCCTTTGCCTTATCTTTGGCAAGCGATTTGTTTCCCACCTTTATGGTGTCGGATATATCTAGCATCTCGAGATGAAGCTCGACGTCTGTGGTCCATGCAATATAATTTGCTCCAGTTATTTTGAGAGCTGGGAATTTAAGCTTCTCGATATTTGCCATTTGATTTCTAAAAACAAAGCAATAAAATTTTATTAATACGATGATATTACATTATTAAAATAAAATAATACAAGCGATTATAAATAATATAATTAGAAAAATGATTTAAATAAAGGAGGCACGGGAATAAAAAATGTGATTACAAGAAATACAATCGCATAAAAAAGTAAAATAAAAGCAAAAACAAATTCTTCGGGAGTAAAATCTCAGACAAGTAATCCGTAAATAGAAACGATTATTAAACCCGTGATAAACATCAAAAGAAGATGCACCATTTTTTACAGAAATAAACGATTTTAGTGAGAGATTTAGAGAGATGAAAAATTTGAAGTGAGATGAAATGAGTGGAAATGAATGTATTTATAGATTGAAAAAAACACTATTTAGTAACCGTTGGAATCACTGTTCATAACGGTCGGAAACACTATTCACAACGGTCGGAAACACTATTCACAACGGTCGGATTTTGAAAAGTTAAAAGAAAATTTTTGCGACCGTTAATGAGAAAAATCAATCTGAAAAATTTTAAAATCAATCCGATAAAAATTTACCAATTTCAGAAAAATTTATAAATTAAAATTCATTTTATCATATAATAAATTATTAAACAATAATATTATGGTGACAGGGTCATCCATCTCAGAACGATAAAATATGGTGGTGACATAGCCTTCCAGAATTATGGTGCATGAGGCATCCATAAGACATAATATAAAGCGGTAAATAAATATAAACATTAAATAAATAATGGCGGCTGAACCGTCCGGAATTATGGTGCATGAAGCATCCATAAGACATAAAATAAGCAGTAAATAAATTATGGCGTCTGAGACGTCCATTATTATGGTGTATAAACATTCATAATGTAAAAATAGTAAATAAAAAAATGGCGTCTAAGACGTCCATTATTATGGTGTATAAACATTCATAATGTAAAATTATTTCCATAAATACAGGGTATAAGTCTGTCATATTTGTGATACGTGGTTACTCTATTGAGAACGTATCAAAATCGATTTGGATGTCGATTTTTACCATACAGAGGTTCTGCATGGATGATACTAGGGTCTCCCCTTCACTCCTGGGAGTTTTATACCGATATATCACATATATTTTTATTGATCTGATTTCTGTAAAGAAACTCAACCTTTTCGGTATATTGAAGGATCGGATGAATGATAATTTTCTGGCGGTATGAATAGTAACTCCGGCGGTGAATAGTGGATTCCGGTGATGAATAGTAACTCCGGAGGTGAATAGTGGATTCCAGTGATAAATAGTAACTTCCGGTGATGAATAGTAACTTCAGGCGGAAATCGTTTAGATTTGATCGGAGTGATCGTGCTGATAACGTGTTAGAAACTTCGAATTTAGAAACCGCGAAATTATCGGGATTCTGAGAAGAGAGAGAATTTCTTATTATTGTTGTTTTTGAGGTGTGTTTACAAATGATCTAAACGATCCTTTATATAGAGAAATAAAAATGAGTTACTATGCTGCATAGTGACGGTGGGCTCCACATCAAATGTTATAAAACTTAATCGTGGGCTGCTGCTGTTTTTGTTGACATTTACAACAATATCCTATTTTTAGACACATTTAACAAATATTGACTTCAAAATCCTCCATTAACTAAAAACATATCCACCTAATTTTTGTAAACTCTAACCAAGATTTTTCTCATAGAACATAAATTGTATTTTGTACACTCTACGTAACCCTAATTGATAGTTTTTTTTAACATTTCCCTAAAACTCAAAATTTCCTTATTTCAAAATTTGAAAACTTCAAAGGGGAAAGGGTTGGATGGATGATGTAGCGACATCTCCATTACTTGTTTTACAAGTTATCTAGTTTTATTGTTAGTTTTCCTTATATTTTTGTTTTCCTTTTCTCTGTTGAATTTCTATTTTTATTAGGGTTTCGCTTATGCTTAAGTCTGCTTAGACCTTGCCTATATAAGGCTTTGTATTTCTTTCTTTAATACTCGGTATTTTATTGAATAAGAATCGAGGTTTTTCTCCTCATATCGAAGTCTTCGAATTCTCCCTATTTTAACAAAGAGTTTTGAGCAACAGAGCAGCTCTCTTGATCCATTGATCCTTGAGTTCCTGTTTTGTTTACTATCCCGCTGCAACAGTTGGTATCAGAGACAAAGATCCTAATCATGCCGCCAAAGAAGAGCCTTCAAGCGACACTAGAGGAGCACAACGACGCGTTTAGGGTGATGATGGCTGACTTTCAACAGAATTTGAGTAATACTATGCGTACTACCATGGAATCTGCTGTTAGGACTCTCGTTCAAGCTCAACAAAACGCCGCTCCAGTGTTACCGCGTCAGGAAGAACCACTCTTTGATGACAATGAAGAGGAGGAGGAAGAAAACGTCTTCGTCAATCAGTTTGCACCACTGGGTGAAGAAAATCAGCGTGGTGGTCGCCAGCATCACGACATCATCGCAGCCCCACGAGTTGATCACCGACGATGGGAGTCCGGTTTTAAACTCGATTTACCAGAATTTACGGGTAGCCTCCAGCCTGAAGAATTTCTAGATTGGATTAACACAACAGAGGAATTGTTAGAATTCAAAGAAGTCCCAGATGCGAGCCGTGTGTCTCTTGTGGCTACACGTTTTCGAGGCAGAGCTTCTGCTTGGTGGCAACAATTGAAGGAATCTCGAGTTAGAGCTGGTAAGGAAAAGATTACTTCATGGGAAAAGATGAAGAAATTGATGAGGAAAGCTTTTCTACCGTACAACTACACTCGAACGTTGTACACAAAGCTGCAGAATTTAAAACAAGGAACTAAGTCAGTGGATGACTATGCAGCAGATTTTTTTTCATTGATGGCACGCAATGTTTTAACAGAGACTGAAGAACAGAGAGTTTCACGTTTCATTGGTGGCTTACGGTCACAGATTCAAAGTACTTTACTCCAGTTTGATCCTCTTTCAGTTTCAGAAGCTCATCAACGTGCTCTCTTGATCGAACAACACTCGCATACTCAGTCAAGTTCGTGGAATTCTCAGCGTCCTCGTCTTCCCGCGGCAACAGAAACTGGAATTATCAAGTCGCTGGAGCAATCGAAACTTTCAGAGTTTTCAGAGGGGAATCCTTCTATGGGACAACAAAGAACTGCAACGTTCAAGTGCTTTAAGTGTGGAGAAACAGGGCATCGACAATCGGCATGTCCCCATCTTCAACGTCGTGGTCTCTTCTCTAAACATGAACCTTTGTTTGATGAGTATAACGATGACGATGTTGTTAATGATGCAGAGGAACAGGTGGTCGGGGATTCAGGTCCTATGTTAATGATGCGTAGAAACTATCTTCTTCCACAAGGAGTTGAAGAATCTTGGCTCCGTACGAACATTTTTCAACCGACTTGTACGATTCGAGGCAAGATTTGTCGTTTGGTTATTGATTCGGGAAGCTGTACAAATGCGATTTCAGAGGAAGCAGTCACAAAATTTGCTTTATTTGCGGAGCCTCACCCTTCTCCGTACAAGATCGCTTGGCTAAACTCAAAAACGGATATTCGAATTTCAAAACGTTGTCGGGTTCCGTTTTCTATCGGCCTCAATTACAAAGACTTGGTCTGTTGTGATGTCTTGCCAATGGATGCTTGTCACATTCTTTTAGGTCGTCCTTGGCAATATGACGGAAGAACTGTCCACGATGGTTTTACGAATACGCATAGCTTCAACTATGAAGGTCGGCGTATCACTCTGCTTCCGTCACAGGTTGCTTCAGATCCTTTAGTCACAAGCAAAGAAGTCGAGTCTCCTCCAGTTCCAGTTGCTCCTAGCAAGCCGGCATTATTGGTGACAAAGTCCGAAATTCTCGAAGAATGTCAAGCTACGGATGTCGTTTTCCTACTGTGCCTTAAACCGCAGCTGTTGTCATTAATTCCTGATGTTCCTATGGTTTTTAATGACTTACTTACAGAATTTCGCGATGTGTTTCCAGCAGAATTACCAGATGGTTTGCCTCCCTTACGAGATATACAACATTGCATCGACTTAGCTCCTGATTCGGTGTTGCCTAACCGGCCACACTACCGCATGAGTCCAAGAGAACATGATGAGTTGCGGAAACAGGTTGAAGATCTTCTTGCTAAGGGTTATGTGCGTGAAAGCTTGAGCCCGTGTGCTGTCCCGGCTTTACTTGTTCCAAAAAAAGACGGGTCTTGGCGCATGTGTGTGGATAGTAGAGCGATTAACAAGATTACAATTCGCTATCGGTTTCCGATTCCACGTCTCGATGACCTTTTAGACCAAATCGGATCTGCTTCTGTGTTTACTAAGTTGGATCTTCGCAGTGGATATCATCAGATTCGCATTCGACCCGGTGATGAATGGAAAACAGCTTTCAAAACGCGTGAAGGGTTGTTTGAGTGGCTTGTCATGCCTTTTGGATTATCAAACGCACCAAGTACATTCATGCGAGTGATGAATGAAGCTCTTAGGCCGTTTATTGGGCGGTGTGTTGTTGTATACTTTGATGATATACTCATATTTAGCACATCATTAGATGAGCATTTGGGTCATCTGCGTGATGTGTTATTAGTTTTGCGACGGGAAAAGTTATTCGCAGCTACGAAGAAATGTGTTTTTGGTGTTGACCAAGTTCTATTCTTAGGATATATCATCTCTACACGTGGCCTAGAGGTTGATCCTATGAAGATTTCGGCTTTACAGTCCTGGCCTACTCCCCGCACTATCACAGAGGTGCGAAGCTTCCATGGTTTAGCCTCATTTTATCGACGCTTTATACATCACTTTAGCAGTATTATGGCACCGATTACTGACTGTATGAAGGCTGTTTCTTTCCGTTGGACTCCCGAGGCTGAACAAGCATTTCACGTTATCAAGACAAAGCTCACCTCGGCACCGGTACTTGTTCTCCCTAATTTTAATGTAGCATTTGAATTACATTGTGATGCATCCAAGTCAGGGATTGGAGCAGTTCTTAGTCAATCAAGTCGTCCAGTCGCCTTTTTTAGTGAAAAGATTTCAGGATCTCGTGAACGGTATAGCACTTATGATGTCGAGCTATATGCAGTTGTTCAAGCTGTTAAGCATTGGAGACATTATCTTTTTCATCGTGAGTTCGTTCTCTATACTGATCATGATGCACTTAAACATATGGGTTCTCAAGACAAAGTCTCCGCGAGACACGCTTCTTGGTTTGCTTATTTGCAACAATTTTCTTTTGTCATCAAGCATACCGCGGGCACACTCAATAAGGTTGCTGATGCTTTGAGTCGTCGACATTCTTTGCTAACGACATTACATGTCTCTGTGCCTGGTTTTGATGTGCTTCCTGATCTTTATCCTCTTGATCCTTTTTTTGGAAAGATTTGGCGTGATACGGAACAAGGTCTGGGATCTACCTACTTAATCTTTGATGGATTTTTGTTCCGTGGTGCTCAGTTGTGTGTCCCTGAGTGTAGCTTACGACTTCAGTTGATCCGAGAACTTCATGGTGAAGGTCACATTGGAAGAGACCGCACGCTTAAGCTAGTAAGTACCTCGTACTTCTGGCCAACGTTAAGACGTGATGTTGAGCGTTTTCTTGTGCGTTGTGGGACATGTCAAGCAGCTAAAGGAAAAGCAAATAATGCGGGTCTCTATTTACCTCTCCCGATTCCGACACAGCCATGGACGGATATAAGCATGGATTTTGTGCTTGGCTTACCGCGAACGCAACGAGGTAATGATTCTATATTTGTCGTTGTTGATCGTTTTTCGAAGATGGTGCACTTTATTCCTTGTAAAAAGACCACAGATGCGGTACAAGTTGCGATTTTGTTTTTTCGAGAGGTATACAAGCTTCATGGTCTTCCACTGTCTATTGTTTCGGATCGAGATTCACGCTTCTTGAGCCATTTTTGGCGTTCTCTTTGGCGTCTCCTCCGCACCAAATTAGACATGAGCTCCGCCTATCATCCTCAAACCGATGGCCAAACAGAAGTAACTAATCGAGCATTGGGAGATTTACTACGGTGTTTAGTTGGGGATAACATCAAGTCATGGGATTCTATTCTTTGTCAAGCCGAATTTGCTCATAATCGTGCAGTTAACCGTAGCACCGGTTTTAGTCCATTTCAGGTCGTGTATGGGAGTTTGCCTCGCTGTCCTGCGGATTTATCTCTCACGCCAGATAGGACTCGTTTCCACGGCCGAGCATGTGATTTTGTCGAAGAATTTGCTGCGATTCATGACCAAGTTCACTCTAACTTGGAAACTTCCACAGCAAAATACAAGTCTGATGTTGATGCCCGTAGGCGTGATGTACAGTTTGAAGTGGGCGACTTAGTGTGGGCGGTATTGACTAAGGATCGCTTTAAACCTGGAACGTACAACAAGCTTAAATCGCGGAAGATTGGTCCTCTTACAGTAATTGAGAAAATCAACAACAATGCTTATCGACTACAATTGCCTCCTCACATGAACACCGCCAATGTCTTTAATGTGAAGCATCTTGTTCCTTATGTCGCCGAAGCAGACACTGAAAATTCGAGGTCGAAATTTCTTCTATCCCCGGGAGACCTGATGTAGCGACATCTCCATTACTTGTTTTACAAGTTATCTAGTTTTATTGTTAGTTTTCCTTATATTTATGTTTTCCTTTTCTCTGTTGAATTTCTATTTTTATTAGGGTTTCGCTTATGCTTAAGTCTGCTTAGACCTTGCCTATATAAGGCTTTGTATTTCTTTCTTTAATACTCGGTATTTTATTGAATAAGAATCGAGGTTTTTCTCCTCATATCGAAGTCTTCGAATTCTCCCTGTTTTAACAAAGAGTTTTGAGCAACAGAGCAGCTCTCTTGATCCATTGATCCTTGAGTTCCTGTTTTGTTTACTATCCCGCTGCAACAATGGAGAATACAAATTTTATAGACGACGATGGCTGAACGGCGGTGGAATTTATCGGCAGAAGAACACCAAACACGGAAGAAAAAGAGACGTTGACAAAGAAGAAGAATAAGAAGAAGAAATGTGTGACGAAATTAAGATGGGAAATATAATAAGATTTGGGACAAACAATAAGGAAAAGTAAAGAAAGAAGAAATAACATGAAATCTGGAAGAAATTAGAGTGTCTGGGTCTAGTTTCGAAGGAAGCCAAATCAATTCCAAGGAGAAAAAAAAATGAAAAAGTGAGGATGCTTTGATCGATTATTTCTTACATGAGTTTATTTTTGTTATTTTTGGGCTAGACTTCGATCAAATTTGGATTGATTTTCTTTGTTTTCATATTAATGGGCTTGGCTTGTCCTTATCTAATTGGATTAGATGGATCCATATGCTTTTATGTGTAATTAAATGAACTTCTAAAGGGCTTTTAGTAATTTGATAGATTTTTGATTTAAAAGAAAAGATAAAAGAAATTCTATTTTATAAGAGATATATCGTGGCCTATTTTTGGAAGGAGGAATGTATTTGAGACTTTCATCCTAGTTAGAGTTACCTAAATCGAAATCCCAAAGTAGAAATTCAGAATATATAGTGAGACTCACCAGCTAAGATGTGGAGACGGGGATGCAGCAGATTTCTGATATGGATAAGTCGTAGAAGGAAAGAGAATTAGTACAAGGAAGGAGAAATTTAAGAAGAGAACGAGACGGAAGGAAGGTTACCTGGAGCGGCGGACATAGATGCAGTGGAGAGAGTGTGAAGCGGCAGCGTGGAGCTGCGCTTCTCGGAGTCGGTGAAAAGCCAAGGAAAATATTAGTGTATAAAAACTGTATTTTTTTTGTCATCGTATAAAAACTTTTTTTTTAATTCGGTTAAAGGCATAGCCACAGATTTGTTTTAGAAATTAGGGATTTTTTCTCCCACAAACATTTCTAAATAGAAAGATTGACTTAAATGGGTTAGAAAAGTCTGTTTATTGCTAGCGTGGGATACATTTTTTGAAAATAACTCATATGTTTTGAGTGCTTGTAAAATTACTATTAACACCCTTGATTAAATTTTTTTTGTTTGAACGTCACTAATCCACATCACTAATCCACGTCACTAATCAAAGAGAAACTGAAGCGTCCATCATCACTTTATAGCAACTGTTCACGACTCGACGGAGGAGAAAAAAATTTCTCTCTTTCTTTCCGGCGATTGATTTCGAAACTTAAACCCTAAGTCGGTTTCCGGCCGTTTCTCTGTCATTTCGTCTCAGTTTCAAGGAACTCGAGTGGGTTTGAATATCTCTGCTTTCATCACTCTCGGTAAAAATCTCTGCTTTCATCACTCTCGAATATCTCTATTTGGTTGAGTTTAAACCGTTATCTGAAACATATAGCTTTTTATCGGTGATTATTACGGCTGATTTCCGCCGTCATTGTGGTTGATTTGATAGATCTACTGGATTTGGTGTCTGGTTTATTACGACTGAGTTACGGGTTGTGTTAGTGCTAATTTATGGTTTATATTGGTATATGTCGCTGAGTTTCTTTATATGTCCTGATTTTTATCGATGCATCTGTGGCTGAATTTGTTTATGTTTCGGCTGAGTTAATATTTACTATACTGTTGAGTTATACTATCCCAATGCATTTGTGACTGAGTTATTATTTATGTTTTGGCTGAGTTGTGATTTATACTCTGTTTGATGTATCTATACTCTGTTTGATGTAATGTTCGTATCAGATGGATGAACCAAGGCATTACCCTCCAAGACTCTATGCGGAAGGGAAGTCTAATCTGGATAATAAAGATATTAACCACAATGTTGCAACCAAAAATCTAGTTACAATTAGAGAATCAGTAGGTGAAACTGTTTGGAATCAAATTAAGGAGCACCCAACTGGAATAGCAGCCAAAATCTTTGAGAGGAACATTATATGGTCTGGTAAAACTGTCCACTACCTTCTATGCAGACAGTTAAGAGTAAGGAAGAATGAGCTTTGGTTTCTCATTGGTGGTCAACCTATCAGATTTGGGTTGAATGAGTTTGAGTATGTCACGGGTTTCAACATAGATCCGTTGCCTACAGAGCCATTTGAACCTGAGGCTGATTACAGAGCGTTTTTCAGAGAGTTGAATGTGCCTGATGGAGCAGAAGGAGGTCCCAATTTATATGAGCTTATGGATGGATTGGATAAATGCCGGGCATGGGTACCACAAGACATTAGGCGTTTATGGATGGGGCGGTTGCTTCTAATAGC
This sequence comes from Barbarea vulgaris, assembly GCA_963667165.1. Classification (NCBI taxonomy): domain Eukaryota; kingdom Viridiplantae; phylum Streptophyta; class Magnoliopsida; order Brassicales; family Brassicaceae; genus Barbarea; species Barbarea vulgaris. The sequence continues at coordinate 8,318,379 of OY763891.1, forward strand.
AATTGGTATCCATGCACTTCATCACAACTCTAGAATACCGTTGGAATCTGCTAAAAGAGTTTTTGATGATGAAGCCTTGAATAATTATCCATGGGGTCGGGTAGCATTTCAGTCTCTTGTTGGGTCTATCAAGACCATGAGTCCAAACGGAAGGACGTACACCCTCAACGGTCTGGTGTTCGTGTTACAAGCTTGGGCTTATGAATCTATCACATGCTTTGGAGAACTTTTTGGTAACCCATCCGCCGGGGATATGAGTCCTCTGTTGCGATGGAAGGGAAACCGCACACGAAAAGATTTGGTTCCGATCATTGATGAAGAAATCGAAACAAATAAAAAGGTAAGGTTTTGACTGAGTTATATATTATTATGAGTCATTGACGGTTGAGTTAGTGTTAATTGATAGCTGAGTTATAGTTAACTGTGACTGAGTTATGGATTATTGTGACTGAGTTGTGGTTTATTCATGGCTGAGTTATTGTTTACGATGATTATTGTTTATTATATCTGATGTTGTAGGTGCGTGTGGTGAATATGATTATTAGAAATGATATAGTGCTATATCCTGAGTGGCCTGATCAACCAGAAGACCAAGAACTTGATAATTTGATACAAGACATAGCTGATAAGAGGTTTGTCCCAGGCTTCTGGGACAAGAAGATGCCTGATAATGAGAAAAAGAGGAAGAAGAAGAAAAAACCAGATGATAAGGATGAATCTCAACATATCGCAAAGAAGTCTAAAGTCTTGAAGGAGAATGATGTTGATTTTGATGAATCTGTCGGGAATAAGAATGATGAAGCAAAGGTAATTGATATTGTATATTGTGTTGATATTTAATGTTTGGTTAGGTTGCTTATGCGTTTTTTTTGTGTATATGTGTTGCAGTGTTGTAATGAGAAGGCAGATTATGTGTCGCTTAGAAAACTCATTATGGATATGGAGGCTAATTTCAACTCAAGATTTGATCATCTTGATACAAGCATGAACGACATGTCTTCACAGCTAGAGAAGGTGGAGAGTGAATTGAAAGAGTTGAAAGATTCAACCGGTTTCCGTATCCAGCATCTGGCTGGTAAATCATCCGGATACCACGACCCATCCACTCTGGTAAAAAATCCCAGCGTACCACCGTTACTTATAAAAGACCCGTCGAAATCTGTAAGTAGTAATCCTCTGGTAAGCTAACAGTGCCATACCTACGACTGATTTATCATTATTTCGGCTGAATTAAAAAGCCATTATGACTGAGTTATTTTATTTTATTTGTAATGTTATACAGTGGAAGGATGCCAAAATTCTTGAGAATGTTCAGAAGAACCTGACTACGAATATGGAAGTGGCTGGTAAGTCCACCAGCTACTATGATGATGATCTCATTGAGGTGGTTGCTTCGAAAAATGATGTTAAGAAGCAGCATGTTGGTAATCAGCGGTCTCCTATATGTACGAGAAAGAAGACAGCAAAGGACAAAGAAGAAGGAAAGACTAGAGAATTAGAGTCCAAAAAAGCAAAAACACAGGGAAAAAAAAGCAAAAGCACAGGTAGAAAAAGCAAAAGCAGATGCCAATAAAGCTTTAAAGGATAAACAAGCATTGGAGGAGAAACAGGAAAAAAGGGTAGGGGAAGACCTAGAAAGAATGTAAAGGTCGAGAAATTCATTGCCAATCCAGAGCGGAATGAAGAAGAGTTTACATCAGCTGCTAATGCGCTGGATATTTTAGCTGCTGAAGCAGTTTCTAAAAAAGCTGATGATGCGCAGAATTTAGCTGATGAAGCAGTTTCTACAGAAGCTGATGATGATGCGCAGGATATAATTGATGGAAAAGCTGATGGTGATGATGCGCAGGGGATCATTGATGGAAAAGCTGATGGTGATGATGCGCATAAGAAACTTGATGAAAAAGCTGGTGATGATGATGGAAAAGACAATAATGATGAAGAAGTAGAAGAGTCCACACTTGATGTTATGAAGGACGACATGCACATGATATCTGAGTCAGAGGATGATGATGATGAACAGCTAAGGCTTCAATCTATAAGTGAAATCAGGAATCAGAGTGTTAAGCTGTCCAATACTGGGTCTGATATGATTAAACTAAAAGATAAGCCAACAAGTATTTTTCCTCGTATTCGAGAAGACGGACTGACGTGCATGAGGAAGAACTGTGAACCTTCATCTGCAATATATGATCCTATGTCACCTGTTGATCCGGTTAGATATAAGAAACTGCAGGAAAACCTAAAATCACTGAAGTATGATCTTGTTCATTAATTTGTTAATTACAGCTTCTTGTTAACAATGTTTTAACATATTGACTTGTGTTTGTCTGTCAACAGGGGCATCAAATTGGGAAATCCTACAGACCTGTGTGAGTTCTATAGGGTCATCATTACCCCACGGAAGTCGTGGCCAGACAAACAGTTTGGATGGCTGAACGAAACTGTAAGTTGTACGGCTGAGTTATTCTATGACTTATTATTCATAACGGCTGAGTTATTCTATGACTTATTATTTATTATTATGACTGATTTATGCTTTGACGTAATATAAGGTTACAGCTGAGTTGTAATGACTTATTCTTTATTTCGGCTGGGTTATGTAATAATTTTTTATACGTTACGGCTGAGATAGACGTATTATACATTATGACTGAGTTATGCTTTTTTATTTCAGCATATCAGTGCGTACCTGAGAGTCCTCAGACGTAGGTTGATTACAGAACCCTGCCCATATCATACCAATGGCATTGCGTTTGTAGATCAGTACTTCACCGCTCAGATGATCCGTGATTATGATCAGTTCAAAATGAAACCTAAGAACTTCAAGTTTAATGGGACCACGTATGAAGGTGTAGTCAGAGGTTTGCATCCGGATGATCAACAAACTGGTAAGATATGGGCGCTAGATGTTTGGCATGTGTATTTCGTTGTACAAACCGGAGGTGATCATTGGTTGGCGCTGGACGTGGACCTGACTCGTGGGCACATTGATTGCTACGATAGCATTGTGGGAACAGTGACTGAGGAGAAGAAATTACGAATTCTTGAATCTTGTAAGCCGTTAAGGGTAATGATTCCGTACATGCTAAACGATGTAATTCCTAAATCCCAACGATCTCCTAGCTACGATCAGTTTACTTTCAGATGGAAGAGTCCAAAGAATGTGCCTCAAAACGAGGATCCCGGAGACTGCGGTGTATATGCGCTAAAATACATTGAATGTCTCGCGCTTGGGGTAACATTCGATGGCCTCTGTGATAAGAACATTCAGGGTTTACGGGTTAAGATGGCAGCAGATATACTGGCGGAGGAACCTGAATTTTATTCGGGATTTAATTGACTAAGCAGGCAGACAATATGTAATTTTATGTTTTATTTCTAGGAATGTTTATTTTGTGGACATTTGATATAACTCAGCCGTTACGCATTATTAGTAATTCAATTAACAATATAAATCAGCCGTTACGCTATAATAAATCAGACATGAAACATTATTCAATGAACACTATAACTCATCCAAAATGAATCTATAAATAAGCCATAAGCATTAGTAGTACATTAATTAACGATAGAACTCAGCTGCCATGAGATAAATAAATCAGCCATGAAGCATTATATATACATCAATTAACGGAAATTTGCCGCCAAAACATTAGTTAACAAACTTTGGCGCGAAACCATAAGTTAACAAACTCCCCTTTCGCATTCCTCTCTGTTTTTTTCTCTATTTATATTACATAACCCTAATATTCATCTGATACTCGATCTTATTCACCCTTTCTCATACTGTATCTCATTTTGTCTATTTATATCTGTTACATCTTCTTATCGACATGGAAGTTGTTCCTCAAATCAGAAGTCAGTTTCACGGAGATGTTAAAGCGATCCTATACGCTGCTGATCGTGAGAATCTCCCCGTTCTAAACCCTGGTAGTGGTTTTGGTATCAATCTTGACAAAACCTCTGACACGTTTAAAGAGTTCGATTTCAAACTATATTGCGCCTTCCCAAATACCCTGAGAGACAATTGGGTGCATGCGTGGCCGACTTATCGCTTCATTCCATTCCATTATAGGAAACAATGGTTTTTAACACTCGCGGTAAGCACCGATATTTCCCTTGATATTAAGCAAACTAAAAACTTATTTTCACTCTTATGAATAATAGTATATTTTTATTTATTTTTTTATTTTTTATTTTTTGATGTGTAGCGTCAATACACGTGGGATCCGAGACATACTTTTACGGTGTGGACGCAGTTTAACTTGGTGGCTCGTGAAGTATACCAAGAAGAGATTAGAAGGCTCATTTGGAAGCGTAGAAATTACTCCTATGTCGATAAGCCCGACTGGATGGATAAGAAAGTGTGGAAATATTTCTTTTACCTTTTTTTGGATTTAGGTTATTGAAAATAAAATTTTATTGTAATGATCTGAAAATAAACATATGTGTTAGTTCACCCATGTACTTTCACAAATGATTATGAGAAATCAGACATAATAATGATCATGAAATTACTTCAATGTTTGTATATTTTAATATTGTCCAAAAATTAAGTGTATTTTATTATCAATAATCTTAAAATAATTATATATATAATAGACTTAAGTTAATATACAAAATTAACAATATAACTCATCTGCTATGAGATAAATAAATCAGCCATGAAGCATTATTGATACATCAATTAACAATGTAATTCAGCGACTATGTCATATATACGCAACCTAATCGATTTTCGTGAAACAGAAATTTGCCTCGTAACCATAAGTTACAAACGTAACCTTTCGCCTTCTGCTCCGTTTTTTCTCTATTTATATTAGATAACCCTAATTTTTCATCTCATATTCGATCTTATTCTCCCTGTCTCATATTGTATCTCATTTTCCCTATTTATATCTGTGTTACATCTTCTTGTCGACATGGACGTTGTTCCTTCCATCAACAGTCAGTTTTACATAGAGGTTGAAGCGATCCTAAACGCTGCTGGTCGTAAGAATCTTCTCGTTTTAAACCCTGGTAGTGGGTTTAATTTCAATGTTGACAAAACATCTGACACGTTTAAAGAGTTAGATTTCAAACTATTTGTCGCCTTCACGGAGATCCTGAAAAACAATTGGGTGCATGCGTGGCCGACTTATCGCTTCATTCCATTTCATTATAAGAAAAAATGGTTTTTCACACTCGCGGTAAGCATCGATATCTCCCTTGATATTAAGCAAACAAAAAAACTTATTTTGACTCTTATGAATCAATTTTTTTTTTATTTTTATTGTGTAGCGTCAATACACGTGGGATCCGAGACATACTTTAACGGTGTGGACGCAGTTTAACTTGACAGCTCGACAAGTATACATAGGACATATGCGTGATATCAAGTACAAATTGAGTTGTTTGGGCGATAAGCCAGAATGGATGAATATGATAGTGTGGAAAGATTTGTCTGACATGTTTAATGAATTTGGTTATCAGTGAAAACTTATTGTATTTTATTTTCAATATCGGAAAATAAACATGTGTTAGTTCTCACAATATAACGTATGTTAGTCGATTCGTATCTCCGTAATCTCAATTTCTTCGATTAATGTTAACTCAGCCGTAACGTTATGATAACTCAGCGAAATAACGAATTCAGTATATTTTGAATTTTTTTGAATTATTCTGAATTAAACTTTTTTTATTTTTTCAAAAAAAATTTAATAATTACTACAATGAGTTTATCATGCGTGTAGACACGTAATGTTGGTTTGCGGTTCCCCATAAACACGCTATTCGTAATTACTGTTAGGGATTTATGTTGTATATTTATATTACGGTTCATTATATTTGTTGCCTCATTGATCCTCAATTTCTTTTCTTTTACAATGCCAGAAAGTTCTTACTCTTTACCCAACACAGATCCAATTGAATTTGATGATGCTAATTTTGGGATCCCTAGTAATTGTTTGTGTGGTGGAAGGGCACTTCTTGAATCTTCTATGACAAGTACGAATTTTGGAAGACTCTTCTACACATGTCAAGACAGAGATGTAAGTTGTTCAATGTTTTGGTCGAATTTTTGATATTGAGTTCGAATTATGGGTAATTTACGAATTAAATTGTTGAATTTTGGTTTTAATATGTATGTGTAGGATGGGGGATGTCACATTCGGAAATGGTGGGATGAAGCTATGATGGAGGAATTAGTAACGGTAAGGCAAGAAATTCATGAGTATCCTACTATGAATCAAATGCGTGAAACTCTTACTGTCCATAGAGACGCGATTGCTCACCTATATGATCTCCAATTGGAAAACGAGAATGAGTTAGGTAGGCTCAAGGCGCTGATTGACAAAAAGAGGGATGGAATTGCTACGGAGTTGAAGAATGCGGTTGTTGCGGTTTTTGTTGTCCTAGCAATATTATTCTATATGTTTAAGTAGTTTAGTTCATCCATGTATTTTGACAAAAGATTATGAGAAAGTCAGACCATTTTATCTAACAACTCAGTCGGGACGAGAACATAACTCAACCGTGTCATTATGATAACTCAGCTAAACCTCGAATGCAGTAAATATGAATATTTTTTTACTTTTCATATAAACAACGAGTTATAATTAACATTTAGATGAACCTTAGCCGGTGAAGATCATGAAATTACAACATGTTTGTGCATTTTCAAACTTATCCTGCAAAACGATATAACACAAACCCTAAACCCTAAACCCTAAACCCTAAACCCTAAACCATTGTCATACCATATAAGCTTTACTTAGACAGAGTTAACATTTGTTTTTTTTAATTTTTTTTTGTAGCGAATAGGATGTGAATTTATTGTCAATAATCTGAAAATAAATATATGTAATAATAATTTATAAATATATATTAAAAAGTTTATTTTCTTTATAATAATTTTATCTAACAACTCAACCGTGACGAGAACATAACTCAGTCGTATCTTATGTGTATGCCACTGAAATTAAAATTTTGATTTTTTTTGAATTAAACTTTTTTGAATTAAACTTTATTTAAGTACTGTACTAACGTCATAATTACTGAATTTACTATGCGTGTAGACACGTAATGCTGGGTTGCGTTTCCCAATATACATACACGCTTTTTCCTGCAAAGAAAAGAATAATAATAAAAAAAAAAAAAAAAAAAAAAAAAAAAAAGCCGCTTCCCCAAACAAAAAACTCGATCTGCTTCACAAATACCGAAGGCAAAGCTTTTGTTCGCTTAACAATTTTGACCAACACTATCTATCAGTCTAACGTATGTTTGTCGATTCCTATATTCGTTAGTTATCTCAATTTTTTGGATTTATGATAAGTCAACCGTGTCATTATGATAACTCAGCTAAAACTCGAATGCAGTAAATGTGAATATTTTTTTACTTTTCATATAAACAACGAGTTATAATTAACATTTAGATGAACCTTATCCGGTGAAGATCATGAAATTACAACATGTTTGTGCATTTTCAAACTTATCCTGCAAAACGATATAACACAAACCCTAAACCCTAAACCCTAAACCCTAAACCCTAAACCATTGTCATACCATATAAGCTTTACTTAGACAGAGTTAACATTTGTTTTTTTTTTTTAGCGAATAGGATGTGAATTTATTGTTAATAATCTGCAAATAAATATATGTAATAATCATTTATAAATATATATTAAAAAGTTTATTTTCTTTATGATAATTTTATCTAACAACTCAACCGTGACGAGAACATAACTCAGTCGTAACGTATGTGTATGCCACTGAATTTAAAATTTTGATTTTTTTTGAATTAAACTTTTTTGAATTAAACTTTATATAAGTACTGTACAAACGTCATAATTACTGAATTTACTATGCGTGTAGACACGTAAAGCTGGGTTGCGTTTCCCAATATACATACACGCTTTTTCCTGCAAATAAAAGAATAATAAAAAAAAAAAAAACGCCGCTTCCCCAAACAAAAAACTCGATCTGCTTCACAAATACCGAAGGCAAAGCTTTTGTTCGCTTAACAATTTCGACCAACACTATCTATCAGTCTAACGTATGTTTGTCGATTCCTATATTCGTTAGTTATCTCAATTTTTTGGATTTATATAACTCAACCGTGTCATTATGATAACTCAGCTAAACCTCGAATGCAGTAAATGTGAATATTTTTTTACTTTTCATATAAACAACGAGTTATAATTAACATTTAGATGAACCTTATCCGGTGAAGATCATGAAATTACAACATGTTTGTGCATTTTCAAACTTATCCTGCAAAATGATATAACACAAACCTTAAACCCTAAACCCTAAACCCTAAACCCTAAACCCTAAACCCTAAACCATTATCATACCAAATTTGATGACGCGAGTGTGAAGATGTGGTGGGAACAGGAAAAAAAGTTCAAAGCGATAATCTATTTCGTGAAAAAATCAATTTGGGAGACAGACCAACCACACTGGTTGGATATCACGTACTGTGAGAAACAAGCGGAACGTGATTTGTTAGCAAAAATGGAGGAGCCTGGCTTTAACCTCAAGGAAGAGATCAGTATGGTGGATAAGGAGTTGAAGGAGGCGACTGTGAAGAAGGGCGCTTTCAAGGTGCACCCGATCAATTGGGATAAATTAGGGTATGGATCTACGGATGACTACTGAAGAACGCAGATCGAGTTTTTAATGATTTTTAATTTTGGTACCACACAAGTAGTAAGACGATGTTCTATTTTGATTGCTAAGATATTTGTTCGTAAATTATACAAAACGGCTGAGATATGATATTGTCATCTGACTTAGTACACACATGATGACTGATTTACGGAAATAATGTTACGGAGTTATAATTTTCGACTGGCCTAATTAACGGAAAATAAATGTTAACCCTTTATTTTATCTTTTTCCCAAGCGATGCATTTAATATGACGTGATAACTCAGCTAAAAATATAAAAAAAAATGGAAGTAATAGATGTGGCTAATCAAGGTGATATGAAAGGTTGTCTGCGACACATTAACCATTACAGCAGGGTTACGTTCCTGTATACGGCTGAGTTATATGTACAACATCATTATAAATTAAGGTACTCCAACAATATTATTACGTGTTTATGGGGAAACGCAACCCAACAATACGTATCTACACGCATAATAAATCCAGTAATCATCACGTTTTTTGAAAATAAATAAAGATTTTATTCAGAATAATTCAAATATACGAAACTATTAGAAACTAAAGAGTTTAAGTCTATTAGTAATAAATATTTTACTGACACCACCATAAAAAGTAGGTTTTCTTAAGAGTCTAATTCTATTAGTAATAATTACTGAAGAGTTGCAACTCTTGGGAAGAGAGAAAAACCAATACGTGTCTTAAACTGCCTATATTTTTATGCGTTATAATTCATTTGTATTATAACGATATGGCTCACTTAACGCATTATGGCTGATTGATTTCTATGATGGCTGATATTACGGAAATTCATTTATGTAATGGCTGAGTTATTATAACGAAAGGCTGAGTTAGCGCATAATCATTTTGTGGTTTGGCTGGTTTACTCTGCTCTGTTTTACGGTTGCTGAGTTACTCTGTTTTACGGTTGATTACTCTGTTTTACGGCTGAGTTGATTATACGGTTGATTATAACGATACCAATTCAAAAGAAACTACATAAACATAAACTGCAACTCATTTTACAAAGTTTAACAAACATTGAAATACTAATAGTCAATAATTAAACAAATAGGAATTAAAAAGCAGTAAAAAGCAGTAAACTACGCGGATCCAAACCCCAATTTATCCCAATCGATCGTCGTCACCTTCACGGCTTCCTTCTCAACATCCGCCAACTTTAACTCCTCATCCACCAGACGGATCTCTTCATCGATGTTAAAATCATACTTTTTCATTCTTTCTAACAGATCACGTTCCGCTTTCTTCTCACAGTATGCGATTTCCAACAGATGTGCATTTTCTGTCTCTTTCATTGTTGTTTTGACGATATTAATTACCGCTTTGAACTTCGCTTGTTGTTCTCTTATTTTCGCACTCCCATCATCTGCAACATGCTTCCTCTTCTTTGAAACAGAACCGGAACCGGGTAAGTCCATTGATGCCGATTGATGTGTTGAAGGAAACGAGACTAGGTTGATAAAAGGGTTTTAATGTCCGGAAGATAGAAGATATGAAAGATGATTGCTTTGTTTCTATGGAGTATTAGTATATAGTATATATATAGAGTACAAACAGATGCTTCCAGATGCTTCCAGATGATGCGACGTTTACAGTCCTCGAGTTGGTTGAGTTATTAAAACGTCGTGGCGGAATTATTGCTTTTTTTAGTTTTACATTTTATGGTGGTGGCAGTAAAAAATCATAATTGGTAGGTACATACATATATTTGTAAACACCTTTTCGGGATAAATAGGTGTTAATAAGTCGCAGACAACCTTTCATATCACCTTGATTAGCCACATCTATTACTTCCATTTTTTAAAAAAAAAATTAAAAATACAAATGGAAATTTATAATGTTTTATGTTATATAATGTTTTATGTTATATAATGTTTTATGTCAAATTTTTATATTACGGCTGATTTATAATTCGTTCGGCTGAGATATTACACTTTGACGGCTGATTTAAAGAAATATCGTGTCTAATTTATGATATTTACACTAGTTCATATTTACGAAAGGTCATATAGGCGGTTTACGAAAGGTCATATAGGCGGTTTACGCTCTTGACTTTCTCTTTTCCCAAGCGATGCAAGTCGTAAGTAATTATTACGAATATTTACATGTATCTATAAATAAATAAGTCGCAGACAACCTTTCATATCACATTGCTCATCCACATCTCTGAAGCTCTTCAAATTTTTTTTTTTTTCCTTGAAACATAAAAAAAATAATGGAATTCTATCACGACCTTGGTGATGTTGTTCCTCCTATCACCGGCTGGCATGTTCGAGTTAAGGTCTTGAGAGCTTTCCGTGTCTTACTCGATCCTCCATTCAAAAGGCTTGGTTTTGTTTTCTCAAACGAACAAGTAAATTTCTTCATATACATGTCACATATAAATATTAAAAAATTTCTCTGCAATAATAGTTCCATATCATATGTTTTGTTGTCAGGGTGTGAAAATTGAATGTATTGTGGACCGTACTATGGCTAATTATTATGACGATTTCATAGAAGAAGGAAAAGGGTTCACTATTACCAAATTTGGGCTGTATAACAACCTGGAGGATGAGTTTAGGGCCACTAGACATCACTTCAAGATGTTATTTCTTAAAGGTACAGTGGTCAAACCAACACCAAGAATCACTGCAAACATCCCTAATCATTTTGCAAAGTTTCAGGATATCATCGATGATACTATCGATGATTCTTACTTAATTGGTAAGTCGTTCATACGTAAATATATATTATGTCTTATATATTAGGTTTTCAATGATTTAACTTATTTACTTTATTTGGAAGATTTGGTTGGTGCAATTTTTGATGTTGGGACTCTTAGAAACAACAATGCCTAAACCAGAAACGACATTGATGGATTCGAACTTGATTTTAAGATAAAAGATAGCAAGTAAGTATGCAACTAATTCCTTTAAATCTTAACATCTGATTAATATTGTTTTGATGGTTTTTATTTTCAATCTTCAATTATCAGTGAACGTGTCTTAGCATGTACTGCTGTTAAGAAAGAAGCTGTAGACTTTGATCGTAATTACCGAACGCATGGTGGTGGTGTGATTGTCGTTGTTTTACGATGGTGGAAAATCGATCGTTTTTGGGATGGACCTACGAACGTCAAGATATGCACACATGGACCAATTTCTAAGGTGTGTATCAATCAAACCATCCCAGAGACCATTGCAGTTCGTGAAATGTAAGTCAAACCAGCATAATCAAATATATTAAAAAAAAAATTATTTTATGAAAATATCGTAACAATTTGTACGCATTGTTTTGTTATAGGTTGGAGAGGACAGAGATCGGCAACATGGACGAAGCTTGATAATTTATAAACTTGCTATGTCTTAAATTTCTACATCTTAGAACGAATGACTATTATTATTGCTATGCGTGTATGTTTGAATAATTATTTACTTATTTTATGATTTGAAATAAAACACTCACACGACTAATTTCTAAGAACATGGAAATGCTTGAATTGAGCCAAACTATCCAAAGAACCCAAACTATTGGATTGCCTCCACGAAGCAAGGACTAACAGAGAAATTAGTTTAAGCCGCAGGTTTTGTTAGTGTGTAACAAGGACGGGATTATTGTGTTATAGTGTAGACAAGGGTCACTAACCAAACAATCATTGTAAGCCGTTGTGTTTATTTAGGCTACTCCTATGGCCATATTCTAATTAGAGTAAGTGTGTATGAACTGAGTTCCCGCTAAAACTGCGTTTTTCCACCAAAATCACAATTTTTTGCCAAAATCACGTTTTCCCGCCAAAATCACATTTTTCGCCAAAATCACGTTTTCCCACCAAAGTCACGTTTCCCGCCAAAATCGTGTTTTCCCGCAAAAAAATTACCTTTTTCCGCCAAAATCACATTTTCCACCAAAATCACGTTTTCCCGCCAAAATCACGTTTTCCCGCCAAAATCGTGTTTTCTTGCCAAAATCACGTTTTTCCGCCAAAATCACGTTTTTCCGCCAAAATCGTGTTTCCCGCCAAATCATGTTTTCCCAAAAAAATTACCCTTTCCCGCCAAAATCATGGTTTTCCGCCAAAATCACGTTTTCTCACCAAAATCGCGTTTTTCTGCCAAAATCACGTTTCTCGGTTAAAATCATGTTTTCCCGCTAAACTCGTGTTTTCTTTTCTATTTTTCCTCGTAACAAAAAATGGTTTCCCCCATTTTCCAGTCAAAATTAAGTTTTCGGTATCTTCCGGAATATTCTTTTTTGTTAAATCTATGTTTTCCGTCATAATCTGTTTTCAGTCAAATTATAGAATTATGTTTTCTCGCCAAACTAATATTCTCCCACAAAAATTAATTTTTTAATTATAAATATAAGTTGTTTTATTTAAATATAAATGGATTTAAATGGGTACCCATTTATTTAATTTTTTTTTTCTGTTAAATGTGTTTTAAATGGGTTTAATTTCCTTTAACATACCCATTTATTAAATTGGTTTGTAAACCCATATTAACATCACTAAGGAGGGTTTACTCAAACTGAAGCAGTTCTGGTCCACAATAAATTACCTACAGCTTGTCACAGTGTTGAGACTAATGAGAAACCACCAGACATTTTGCCACCATTGAATACCCGAGGTAATTATCTAGACTCTCAAAAACGAATGAGAGCTAACTTGCTTTCTCTTGGTGCAGATTGTACCATTTCGGTTTCAAAACCTTTTCAAGAAAAGAAGAATACTCTTATACCATTGGCACCACATGAAGTATATCTTGACAAAACCAGACTCAAAGGTAAGCATGAGCAAGGTAAACAAGCTAATTACTTGGCCATGGCTGGTAAAGAGAAAGAGGATAAAATTTTTGGTTCAAATTTATTTACCTCTTTGAATAAAATTACTTGTGCTTCTAACCCTCCACCGGTGCCACCGAGTGTAATGACCCTCACCTTGATTAGGAGTCACGACCTAGTTCAACGGTCGAGTATGGAGAAGCCAACATGCCAAACAGAAGAAATGGGAAAAACAACAAGGCAAAAGATAAAAACTCGGTTATTTGAAGACTTTGCCCGAAGAAAAACTCAAAAGGCCCGGAGGAATCAAGAATTGGTTCCAAGGGCGAGTTGCCGAGAACAAAGGAAGACAAGAAATGACGACCATAAAAAAGATTCAAGTTTGTCGAGCCAAAATGTGGGAATCCTCATTATTGGAGATAAAAAGGGGATTGCTCGAAGAAATTCTCAACTTGCCAGAATAAATCAAAAGTTGGTCACAAAAGACCGAACACGACCAAGCTGAAATCACCCGAGACCGAGAACTGGTTATCGAAGAAAGTTTGCCAAACAATCAGTACGGGGCATCGACTGGCTATCGAGAAATTATGATCGAGAGATTTTCCGCGACTACCGAAGGACTGATGGCTTACCATCGAGAGAATGCTACCGAGAGACTACCGAACCTTTGACCATCGGGCGACTACTCTCGAAAGAATTCCGACAGATTGCTAACGACGAACGATCGACCCGACGATATAGAACGTACCATCAGACGAATTATGATCGGGAGATTCCTCGACCACTCGACACCGAGCATCCGATGACCGACGATGGCACTCGGGTACTTCAGCTTGATCACGAGACCGAGTGGCGACTGACCGAGGCTCTGACCGAAGCTGACCGAAGAGATGACCGAAGCTTGCCGTCCACGCCATCGAACCTTGCCGTCCAAGCAATCACATTTCATCTCCTACCGCCGGCTTGACCGAATCATCTTCTGAATTTTACCGCGGGAGAGAGAGAGGCTGACCGTGTGATGTGACTTGCATGCAAAGTCTCACACTAATATGGCTTGCATGCAAAGTCACTAATCTCGGTTTAGACACATGTTAATACAAGTATCACTAGCTAATCTCGTTTAAGCTAGATAAGTGACAAGTGGAGGTGGAGGACGCCACACCATTTGCCTATAAAAGGAGAAGCTATCAACCATTCTCTTCATTCACCATCAATGCGAGAATTCACTAAGCAAAGAAGAAACTTCTCTCTAGAAAAATTTATACAGTTTCAAGAGAGAGTTCAAGCGAAAATTCAAGCGAGATCATTCCAAAGTTTCCTCTAGCTGTCTAAGAGGTCAACTCATACTCTTCCATCACGGTGTTACCAAGGAGCTATCAAGATCGGCAAGAGCACTTCACCAACTCAACAAGCGTCCGAACACGAAGATATGAGTTTTAGAGATTGCAAGATCTGGTCAAGACGAACTCGCCGCACGATTCTCGACTTCATCGCTCGTATCTCGGTCATACGCGCTAGTAGCACTGTTAGTTGGTTTGTTTGGGATTTCATGCATTTTCTAGGCATGCATGTTGCCCATTTCTTGCTTGTTTTATTGCTTGCTTGCATTGGTTGAAATTGCTTGATCACACTTAGAATTTTCCTTGCTAAACCTACTTAACAATTATTCGGTTTTAGGATTAAAACTTGGTTAGAAAAATTAGGAAAATTACCACCTAGTTTTAAAATATTTAGAAGTAATTATTCTGAATTTGGTTTATTTTCTAAGAAATTATCACCATAATTAGGATTAAAATTTGGTTAGAAATCCTAGGAATTTTGTGTGGTTGTGTGTTTGTGTCTTTGAGTCTAGAAGAGTCTTAGGATTTTGTGTGTTGCGTGAAATTGTTTGAGAGTCTTAGAGTCCTAGGAATCGAGTCTAGAGTCTAGGTGGTGAGGTGTATCCATGTGTTGAAGTTATGTGCTTTCCCGCCATGCTTCTTCACATTGTGAGATGTGGTGAGAACCCGGATGCAATGGGCGTACCGTGGTAACCCGGATGCAAGGGGGCATGCCGTGGTATTTTTCGGGACATGTTGGTGCTCCTTTGTGGTAGCAACATGATCCTAAGCATTCTGGCGCTCCTGTGTGGTAGCAGCATGAGAGTAAGGGTATGATGGCGCTCCTTTGTGGTAGCATCATACTCGGGTTAACCCAAGGATGCGAGGAAGTCTAAATGAGAGTTAGAGAGTCTTAGGGGAATCGAAAGAGGTAGCCATTGGAGAACCTTAGTTTCTCTCCTCGAGATTCCATAGGTCCTAGTAGAGTCTAGAGTCTAGGTTGATTGTGTGTTTGTTTGTGTTTGCGTGTCTTGTGTGTTGTGTGATTGCTTTGTGTGTTGATTGTTATTTTGGGTTTTTGGGGTGGGTAGTACTAACCGTAGAGGGATGCCAACTCGCTGGGCAACATTAGGTTGCTCATTCTTTCTTTTTATTTTGCAGGTTGAGTTGAGTATTCCCATAGTCGAGTATTAGGGCCCGGATGTAGATTTCGTTGCAAATGTAAAATGCTATTTTTGGTGTATTATGTGTTATTTTCTAAGAAGGGAATTCCTATATGAACGTTTTGGAAAGTAATTTCAAGTACTTATACTTAATAATAAATCATTTTATATTCGTAAGAATCGTAACCTCGAGTGATACACGGTACAAAGATCCTGTCTGAATTTGAGCCAACGGGCTATCAGTGACAAGGGTTGCAAAGCCTAACTCATTGGTAGAACGGCATGAGATTCCAATGAGAAGGGTGCAAACCTGACTTAACGGGACCAGACTAGGGTTGTGAAGGCTGAGAAGTCCGGAGTTGACACTCGGCCATCCTTCCTTTCCTTACGTCTGTACTGTAGTGGACACAGGTTGTAGTTAGTTAGATCGAGTCATAGGCCGAACCGTGTTCGTTACACCGAGTGTACTTAATTTTTTTTGCAGGATGTGTCTATAGGTACTGATCCGAAATCACTCCTACAACTATAATGTGGCGCTGATCTATGGCGATGGAATTCAAGATAAAGCTAAGGAAAAAGAAGAGCAAAGTGATAACAATTTTCTTAAGGAGACTCAACCAGCTCAAGCCAAGAGCATTCCGGAACAACCAGGATTTCATACAAGCTTTAAAATTATTTTTAGTGAAATTTGACTAGAATGACTTACATTTTATATGAAATTACTAGATTGACTCACCTCTGAAAGGGTTAGCTAACAAAATGGGCAAAAGACAATAATATCTATTCCAAATAACAAAATAACAATATTGCCATTGCTGAAAAAAATTAGAATTTTTTTGAAAATTAAATAAAAAATCATTTCTCGTAATAAAAAATCTCTTTTCTTTAAAACCTCTTTCTTTTTTTTCTTGTTCAACGAAACTTCTTTCTAAAATCTCTTCAACTTCACTCTTTTTCAAAAAAATCTCAAGATCTTCGCCTCTATCAATCTTCTCCTTCGTTCTCTTTCGTCGAGACAGAGAAGCCACCGCCTTTTCGGCGCCGCCGATTTGTTTCCCCTCGCCACTGCCGTTTCACAGCCGCCGCTTCGTTTCCCCTCGCCACCGCCGTTTCGTCTTCCTCATCTTTCTCCTCGCCGCCGCTGTTTCATCTTCGCACGAGTCTCTTCACTTCCTTCGTTTTCCGTTCGTCGAGCCATAGAGGCCGTCGCCGTCGTCGCTGTCGCTCGTTTCTGGCCGCCATTTCCTTTCGTCACTGGTTTTTCTCATCGACACCGTTTCCTTTCGTTGAGCAGAGTAGCCTTTCATCTTCCTCATCTTTCTCCTTGCCGCCGCTGTTTCATCTTCCGTCTAGGTCTGTTTTCCAAAAAACCCTAACCACCGTTGAGCAATGTCCCATTCCGTTAACGTTAAAATAGTGCGATATTCTTAAGATTAGTTTTAAAACTTGACCAATTTCTATTGTTTGATTGCAGATTTGTGTATTTTATGTTTGTTTGATTGCAGATTTAATATCCTTTTATCACAGAGTTATTTGTGTTATTGTCACAGAGTTATTTGTGTTGTTGTCGCAGATTATTTGATATGTTGTTGTCGCTGAGTTATTCGATTTGTTTGTGTGTTACCGCAGAGTTATTTGTGTGTTACAGCAGAGTTATTTGTCTTTTTACCGCAGAGTTATTTGTGTGTTACCGCAGAGTGAGTTGTGTGTTTCCGCAGAGTTATTTGTGTGTTACCGCAGAGTTATTTGTGTGTTACCGCGGAGTTATTTGTGTGTTACCGCGGAGTTATTTGAGTTATTTGCTATGTTACCGCAGAGTTATTTTGACTTACATGTTTGTTCTTTGATTGCAGACAGATGGCATCTTATCCTTCTAGACTTCACGAAGATGGGAGATCCCCTATTCAAGTCAGGAGCATGAATCATAATTTTTATCTTTCCAAATTTAAGAGCATGAAAGATGATATTGGGGAAGATGTGTGGAATGACTTGAAGAACTCATCCATAGGTGTTTTTCTTAAGCTAGAAGACGTACCATTGAAGGAGAAGTTCATATGGTCATCCCATATTGTTCATTTCTTCCTCACACATCAGTTGGCCGTCAACAATATGCATGAGTTTTGGTCGTTGATTGATGGTCTTCCAATCAGATTTTCACTGCATGAATTTAAGGATATAACAGGTCTTAATTGTGACCCATTTCTACCAGATGATTCACCAAATGCTGATTATCAAGAGTTTTGGAAAGAAATGGAAGTTCCTTTAGGCGAGGGACCTACTTGGGAGGAGTTATTGCTCGTTTTAAAACGTTGTCAGAGTTGGAGTAAGGAGAAAAGGATGATGTTAGGAAAATTATGCATCTTGCATGTTGGAGTATATGGCGTAAATCATGGATCAAGGATATCTTTTAGTAGTGCAAAAAGGGTGCTGGATGAAGAGAGCTTTGAAAAATATCCGTGGGGAGGAGATGCATTTACTAGTTTGGTAAATTCAATAAAAGTTGCTCAGTACAAAGGGAACACTTACACATTACACGGATGTGTTTTTGTTCTGGCCATATGGTTATTTGAGTCTGTTCCAGCATTAGGAGAACTGAATGGGTTTAGGAAGAATTTGAATGATGTTCCACCACTACTTAATTGGCGAGGAAGTCGACAGCGATTTAGATTTGAAGATTTAATAAGAGAGGAGAAAGCTAAACATGGACAGGTAATTTATATATGCCACACTTGTTTATGATGAGAGATACTCGTTTGTTATAGTGATGATATTCATATGGTACTTGTTTGCTTTTGTAGGTTCGTGTGAGGCATATGCTTCCAGTTTCATTAGAAGATATGTACCCTAAATGGAGTGGCAATGATAAAAACTCGGATCCAAAACTTGACAAGTTGATTGAAGATATCATTGGAGGTTGTTTGGTTCCAAATTATTGGCCTGTAGTGGAAGAAGTGATGATAAAACGCAAAATACATGCGAATTCTCTTGGAAGTCAAACTGCTAAGAAGAAGAAGAAGAAGAAGAACAAGATCCAAGGAAATGAGCATTCAAATGTTAGTACTCTTGTTAAATATTTTTGGGATTACTCTTGTTACTTATTTTTGTGTGTGATTACTCTTAGTGATTATTAACTCTTGGTTTTAAATATGTAGGATGGTGAAGATAACAAGGCTGCCATTGCTGGACTGGTTAAGGTCATCGAATGTTTAGCCGGCACCGTAGGCGATTTTGGAAAAAATCACTACAGGAAAATGTCGTATAGATAGCACATGAAGATAGCGTTCTGTACGTTTATGCTATAGTTAACATACCCCCTAATTTTATATAGCGTTTGCCAAATTGTAAACGCTACGTTTTGTTTTCGGAATTAAAAATCTTGTAATATTTTTAGAAGCGTATCTTAGATAGCATTGGTAATGTTTGAAACGCTGTGTTTAGTTTTGGCGGAAAACTTTATTTAATTTCCCGGCTAAGTACGTAGCTAAAAAAAAAGCGGCTAATAATTTTCATCATCCTTCTCCTAATCTCGAGTTTCCCTCTAGAGATTGCCGAGAAAAAAAAACCACACACTCCAATTCCAAAAAAAAAAAACCCACAATATCGATCTTTCTCTTTCTCAGAAATTCTCTCTGGAAATCTCAGATCGATCTCGAAGCTTTGAATTCGTTCGTGTTCTCGGCGTTCTCAGATTTTGATTGAAGGTTTGCTAGTTGTTGTTGGGTAATCGATATTCATATCGATTTAGGGTTTCAAAATGTTTAAGTCTGATTTCTTTCGACAAATTTAGGTTTTTTACAGGGAATTTTCGTCAGCTCAAGATCTATCTCGTAAGCTAAGGTATGTGAAATTTTAGGGTTTTTGTTTCAATTTAGGGTTTTGATATTTCTTTTGACTTATTAGGGATTTTTGTACAGGTTTCACAGTTAGATTTGGGTGTTGGCTTCAAGCTAAGGTATTTGAAATTTTTAGTGTTTTTTGTTTCAGTTTGGGGTTTTGATTTTTGTACATGTTTCAGTTTGGGGTTTCGATGGTTTCGAGCTTTCTAAGGGTTTTTCACAGTTAATGGATTCTGTTTTTTCTTACTGTAATCGATTATGCTTTCTTTTGTAGATTCTTATTTACAAGATCTTTGTTATCTAGAGGTACTTTCTAAGGGTGTTTCACAGTTACAGGACTAGCATTGAGTATGAGCAAGGAGCAACAGATTGTGAAATGGCTACTGGAGCTGTCAATTTTGTTAGAGGAGCAATAATTTTCTAATTATTTCGTTTGGTTGTTCGATTGTTTTCTTTTTTCCTCCGCAGGCATTGGTATGTTTACCTACTCTTTACTACTTTATGATAGGTATAATGGCTACTGGAGCTGTCAATGTTGTTAGAGGATATACTCTCATTCAGAAAGGTAGACCTAGACATTTTTTTTCTTATTTTGCTCCTTGAAGTTACTGGAGCTATCAATGTTGCTAGCAAATTACTTTATTCATTACCAATTGTGTCACTAGAATTTCGTGTTCTCATGAATCATTTTCAGAATTTCTGTCTCTTCAGATAACATCTAGCTGTCCTGCTGAGTCCAATAGAGGTTTCATAGTGATCCGCAGTCTTGATTAGTTGTTATTTAAGTAAAAGTCTTGACTATGCACTTATCTTATCATTCATGTGGCTCTCCTTTACAGGCACAATTAATCAAGGAGCTTCTTGAATTACATAGACAGAAGTATTTGGTTCTTTAATATGATATTGCTTTGTTACATTTGTTGTTTGAAATTGTCTGAAAAAGTTGGGGTTTTTTTTGGTTTTTTTTTTTTCAGGTTTGGCAAACGGCTTCTCTTTACCATTTGGTTCATACTGCTGCTCTTGTTTCTGCTCCTAACACCAAATATCCCAACATTGTAAGCTTTTTTTTGGTTCCTCTGTTTCTTCATTTTTTTGTCCTTTGTATGTTTGATGGAGCTGACATATGATTTTATTGCTCAGTTTGGTGGCTTGTTAACTGCTGGGATTGTAGTTTTTTCGGTTACGTAAGTTCTTCAATTTAAGCTCTTGAATTGAATAGATGTGTTGGTTGAGCTTTTCTGCTACATGTTTGTTATTGAGAATATAATAGTGCATCATTGTTCTACATCGCTTTGTAATGGAGCAGGAGCATCGGTTTATAAAGGAGCAGAACCATCTAAAGAATCATCACGTAAGGTAAAACTCTACACCTTATACGTCTTTTACATGATGTGTTGTATAGTTATGTGATTGTGATGAGCTATCTGGATTTTTTATTTGTAGCGTGTAAGTAACAGCTCAAACAATAGCAGCTCTTCTAAGAAAAAATACTTCCTCTTAGATTGCTTTGGATCGGGAAAAAAGGTTGCAGAAGGCCGAGTTTGTTCAACCAATCCAAAAGATACAGTCCACTTCGTTCCATTGGGTCCAAATGCCAACAAGGTATGGATTGACGTCTGTAAGATTGGGGATGCACGAGTATCAGACCAACCTCAGAATTCGAGATTATTGCTGATGCATTAGGTACTACAGTCGCTTGGTCTAATGACAAAATTGTTTTGATGTGAACCATTATCTTATATTGGATTGTGTTGGGTAGTAGAACTTGTTTGGCTAGTAGAATCTTGGTTTATGGTTTGGTTGTGTAAAACTTGATGGTTTGGCTAATGACATGATGTTTTTCTAATGATTAAAATAGCACATAGCTAATAGGTACAAATAAAACGTTCCAATTAAACAAAAACACCAGCTAAAATTATAGAAACAATTACCAAACTCAATTGATATATTACAAACATTAATTGCTATTATAAATTATACAATTGCAAAACAAGTAAACGCCATAAAAAAAAAAACTAACGTAGCACAAGCGTAAAACGCTATATAAAGTGTCATACCTACTATGACGGGCATAGATAGAGCGTTTGCCATAACGCTATGCTATCCTATCATAGCGTTTTACGGATGCTCTCTATGTGACATTTTCTTGTAGTGATAATGCTAAAGGTTATGAGAAAAGAATGGACGGATTTGAGACAAATGTATGTATGTTGTTTGCTACAATTAAAGAAGATATCAATGGTCTGCGAGAGCTAGGAGGGAAAAGCAAATCTAAGGATGTTACTGCTATCAATTCTAACAAAAAACCAGAGCAACAAGATGACGAAGCGACTAGTAAAACACCGGTTAGTTGAGGCTTGTCTTCTGTTATTTAGCTGCATATTTACTTAACTGTTGGCATGGATTTATATAGCTATTGCCGCAGATATATTTTGATCTGCAAGAGCGAGGAGGACAGAGCAAGGATGTTGTTACCAAGGATGTTGCTAAGCAACAACATGATGGATCAAATCTAAGATCAAGTAGCAAAACACCGGTTAGTTGAGGCTTCTCTTATTTAGCTGCAAATTTACTTAATTGTTGCCAGAGATTTATATAGCTATTGCCGCAGATAAATCTTTCTCATCAAGGAGGGAAGAGCAAATCTAAGGTCGTTGATGTTACCAAGGACATTGTTGAGCAACAACATGATTCATCGAGTAGTAAAACACCGGTTAGTTGAGAAACATGTTTATTATATAGCTATGGCCGCAGATTCATTTAGTTGAGAAGCATGTTTACCTATTGTATTACATGTTTAATGGATTGGTTAACACTTTTATGCAGTCCTGGTTGGTAATGGCTCCGATGGCGAAAAAGAAAAAGATTACTGAGGCTCAACCAGGTATTGAGGCTCCGGTGGGGAAGAAGCAAAAGATTTCTATTGCTAAACCATTTAGTGATGTTGTAGACATAACCGATCAAGAAGGGTCAATTCCGCAAGAGGCCATTGCGAAAAAACTGAAGGCCTTGGATGAAAAGACACCTATGCCAAAACGTGTTCGAAAACTGGCGTGTACACAAAGGTTGCCATACATTGGTAACTCTACTGTCAAACGCATTATTCCAGGTGTTATAACTTCTAAAGCCGACTATGATCCTATGGAAGCTGTCGATAAAAACAAATGGCGTAATCTAATTAATTTCTTGAACACTAATGAGTATGTATCTAATACCTTATCTCTTGCCATGTATGATGTGGTAAGAGTGAAAGAGAATGTTCCACTCAATGATGATCCAGGGGATTGTGGCGTCTTTGCTTTAAAATACATTGAGTGCCTTGCTTTAGGATGGACATTCGAAGGGCTTAACGATGGGACAATTCAGGCCATGATGGAGAAATTAGCAGCTGAGTTGTTTGATGAAATTCCAGAGACGAGAGGACCACAAATGTCTAACCCATTGCCTCGTGGCCTACCATTCAAAATTCCACATCTTAATGATAACTCAATATAAGTTTTTTCTACTTCTTTCTCTTTTTTTAGGATGTTATCGCAGACTTATTTTGAGGATATTAATGTTATTGCAGATTTATGTTTATTTCACCGCAGCTATTTCCTTTATGATTGCAGACTTATATTCATACTAATAGAACATAGCATACCATACCGTAATAATCAAAACAAACAGTACTACAATACCATAATAATCAAACAAACAGTATTACAATACAATAAATATAATACAACAAATGCTAATCATAAAACAGATTATGCCATTTTACATGTTAAGAGATTATGTCCAACTTCATTACAATTACCACATGTGTGTTGTTTCCTTGGCCTTTTCTTCTCCATGGCAATTTCGAGGATTGATTTGATTCTTGATCTTTTGGGCCGACCTGGTTGTTGTTTGGCAACATGTGGTGAACAAGTCTATGTCGCAACCTGTTTCGGTATTGGTAAAGCAAAATCTCTCGGCATGATCGCCGTAGAATACGAATTGTACAAGTAGGCCCTCTGATAATAGGGATGACAAAGTGAAATACGGGAGATCTTCCTACTCTTAGCCGCAGCTATTGCATGTGCACATGGCAACTTTTCTAAGTCAAACCTACGGCATGAACATGTTTTATCTCTCAAATTTACAACATGTATAGATGATGATCCTCCGCCTGACACTTGAACTTGATCAGCATCAATATCTTGAACACTTAGAAGTTTCGAATATTCAACATGACTCAGAAAGAAAAGAAAATTTTTACCATTAGAAAACAAATCTGCAACCATATAATATGGAAGCAAAACAAATCTGCGATAATATCATATGAAACCAAAACAAATCTGCGATAATATCATATGAAACCAAAATTTACCTCTAGCAATTTTTCTACTCCACGCGTAAGAGATGTTTGCAGTTTGATTGCATCACTCCTTCGTTCCGCAAACCATCTTGTCATCATCGATCTCACTACTTCTAGTAGTTGTACAATAGGCAAATTCCTAGATTTTGATATAACATTATTCATCGACTCAGCAATGTTGCTTGTAAGAAGATTGTACCTATCTCCAGGGAAATGGACACGTGTCCAGAGTCGTACATCAGCTCTTTGGAGATAACCATGAAGTGCAGGATTCAAAGCTTCAATCTGATCAAAGGTGGTCTGAAAATCAACAATTCTGAAAGCATTAGCCGCCTTTATCACCAAACCAAACGCTTCCCGACCTTTAAAACGGACCAATATATTCTTGTACAAATGGTATGTACATATTCCACGACTAGACTTCGGGTATACCGTTGTAATAGCTTTCCCAATAGACTTGTGCCTATCAGAAATAATGGCAAGCCCTTCGTCATCGGGAATCACACGGTTGAGTTGCTTGAAGAACCATTCCCATGATTCATCGTTTTCGGTATCAACTATGGCAAAAGCAATAGGAAATATCTGAAAATTACCGTCTTGAGCGGTAGCGGTAAGAAGTGTCCCTTTGTATTTCCCTTGCAAAAATGTACCGTCAACAACCACCACTTTTCGCATGTATTCAAATCCGTTGATGCTCGCACTAAATGCTAGAAACAAATACTTGAATCTAAGATTTTCATCAACTTCAAGTCGTGTGTGAGATCCGGGATTTGCTCTTTAAATCATGTATAAGTAAGCAGGTAGTAACTCATATCCACTCTCCGGAGTTCCCCTAACCAAATTCCGAGCATGTCTTAATGTCCTATATGCCTTCCAATAACCAATCTATACGACAAACATAGAATTTAAGGCTGCTATATCAAAATTAAAATAAATCTGCGAGCACTATAAGCTGTATCTAAAATAAATCTGCGAGCATTGTAAGCTGTGTCTAAAATAAATCTGCGAGCATTGTAAGCTGTATATAAAACAAATCTGCGACCACGTACCTTTATTTGGAATCGTTTATTTAGAGCTTCAGCAACATGCATTGGCAATACGGTTGGTCCTACTCCACAAACGAAATCCTTGTATAAGATTCCAAGTATCTCATGAGTTGCGTGTCGGCATCTTGCAGAACGCTCTGTAACAGAACATGTATGTTTCGGGACATACTGCCGAATATGAAACCTTGGATAATCTCCTATTGGTGAAGCTCGTACTGACCATGAACATCCTTTCACCCAACACCTTAGAGTCCATAGATACGGTGTCGATTTATATACATCGTAATCAAATTTGTGGACAATAGTTAAAATCTTCATCCTTGTCTCCAGATGATCTTTAGTGTCATAACATTGTCCAACAGCTACATCCACATAACTCATTTCTAACTTCGCAAATTCAACATCTCCATTGCCTTCATTAATATAAATTGGGGAACCTCTCTTCTTTATAGGCTGTGTTGGCTTTTCTTCCTCTGTCTCTTCTTCTGGCGCCATCCCATACGCTGCAAAATTCTCATCGCCAGAGTCTGTTCCGTCGGAGTCGTCACAATAATCGAACCTGGATTCATCATCTTCATCATCTTCATCATTATCTTGTTCACCATCACCATCAAAATCATTGGCATGGATATTCTCTTCAACTTTTGGAAGCATATCTTCTGATTTCTTCTTCATATCCACTTTATTTGTCACTTCCACACAAAGTTGAAGCATATCTGCTTTGCATTGCCCCAAAAAAGCTTGGAATTACCTACAGTTATCAACATATATCGGAGGTGTATCTTGAGGTAATTTCTGCATAATCTTCTTTGGGAACATGTAACTCAATTTGACATCATAAACTCTCCTATCCAACCCATAATCCTCAAAAACCATTCCAATGAAATTCTCATAAATAGTACTACTCTCAGCTGCTAGAATTCGAGATCCTGACTTAACATCAACAACAAACAACCATCTATTTCTTTCAAACTTCCCTTTTCCACATACAAGAATAACTTGATGATCCATATCCTTTTTACACACAGAGAATGAACGACAGCTACAGATGAAGATGAGAGGAGTTCATATGACTGTAGGCGAAAGTGAAGATGAAGGAGATAAAGGACGGAAGTGAAGATGAGAGAAGATGCGATTGTAGCCAAAGGAAAAGAAAAGGAGAGGAGAAGAAGATACAGAAGACGACAATATTGAGAGGCTGGCCCAAATTTGGTTTTCTAGTGAAGGAATCCCTACATCGTGTGGCCTATATTTGACGATCTCAGATCTATAACTAAGTCTGCAGCAACTATAATAAATTAAGTCTGCCAAAACTATGAGTTTAATAAATCTGCGACATCTTAGATTGTATAATGAGTCTGCGATAATAGAAAAATAAGTCTATGACAAAAATAAGTCGGTCATCACGCTAATAAATCTGTGATAACTTGGTAAGTCTAATAAATCTGTAGTAAGAAAAAAATGAGTCTACGATGAAAATAAATCAGCGATGACGTTAATATATCTGTGATAACTTGGTATGTCTAATAAATCTGTAGTAATGAAAAAATAAGTCTACGATAACAATAAATCTGCGATATCGTTAACAAATCTATGATAACTTGGTATGTCTAATAAATCTGTAGTAATGGAAAAATAAGTGTACGATAAAAATAAATCTGCGATAACGATAATAAATCTATGATAACTTGGTATGTTTAATAAATCTGCAGTAATGGCAAAAATAAATCTAAAACGTAAAATACGTCTGTCATGACGTTATTAAATCTGCGATAACGTAATAAGTCTAGTAAATCTGCAATAATGGAAAATAAGTCGGCAAGTTAAATTAAATCTGCCAAGACGTTATTAAATCTGCGGTAACTATTTTTGTTTAATAACTCGACGACAAAGGAAAATAACTCGGTAACTAGAAATAAGTCTACCGTGACGGTAAACAAGTATGCGGTAACTAAGTTAGTCAAATAACTCTGCCGTAAAGGAAAATAACTCTGCAAGGAAAATAAGTCTGCCATGACGTTAAATAAGTTTGCGGTAACTAAGTTATTCAAATAATTCTGCGGTAAATGAAAATAACTCGGCAACTGCCAAATAAGTATGCGATGACGTTAAATAAGTATGTGGTCACTAATTTTGTTTAATACATCTGCGATAAAGAAAAATAAGTCTGCGAGAAAATAAGTCTGCGATAACTAAGACGGAATGGCATTTTCGTAAATATTAGGGACGCTGGAATTAATTCATTAATGGCATTTCTGTGATTCTGTTTTTTCCTATCAAAGAATTCAGGGGTATTTATGTATTTTAAAAAAGCAAAAAACTGTGTAGTAATTATAAAAAAATATGAGTCATTCTAGCTATTAATCCATTTTTTAGAGTCATTCTAGTAATCCTCCCTTATTTTTAATGGCTTTAAATTGATGATAGAGCAATCTGGTCTTGTAGTTGATTTCCTATAGGCTAACTTGGAGTTTTCTTTTTGTCTTGATAGGATAAAACCAATGGATCATAAGCCTTGCAGGGAGCAAAAGTTTGAGTTAAAGAATAGAAACGTAACTAAAGGTTTTTCAAGAAATGGAGTGTTTGTCTTCGACTACTTCCTAGATACAAAACTAGGCACCAAGGGGGTGAACTCTTCCCAAGGATACTTTGCGTTCTTACAACTTAAATCAACAAACCAGGGGCATGGGAATGTCGTCAAAGTTTCTTCAATGTTCAAAGATAAACCACCAGGCACCTTGCTTACGCTCAGATCAAACTACAATCACCATCAAGTAATCATAACACGAGCTAGAGACAAAGAACTTGAACTCGCCAAGGTAAGTATCTTTGTTATCAAGTATCTTTTTAAACCTGATCACACAGATATAATCCGTTTGTCTTTGTCAAAAGAGCCAAACACAGGTTTTAGACTTGAAGCTTCACGACAGCACTGCCTTGATCCAAGAAGAACCCCCGGATCCAACACCCCTTCCATTTACCAACATCGAACACACCAAGGACCTTATACAGGTAAGTAACTCTTTATCTCGATTTGTTTCTCATGAGTTAAGAGCTGTGAGTATGAGTTTACTATATCCAGAAATTATTGAGTAAAATTTAGGTTTATTCAAAGGATATTCGGAATTAAACTCTTATTTTAAGATGCAGGTAAAAGAAAAACTTGACAAGGATACTGTTTTGAATCGGGAAGTCGGCCAATTTATACCTCAACATCTTCATTAAGTCCAAATAATATATAAACTATAGTGAAGGGCCAATTTGTACATAAGCTATAAAAATTAGACTAATTCATACAAATAGAGATGACTGTACATTTGAATCTGATGACGTGTCATCCACGTCATAGTAAATAGATGATGTGTCATTCACGTCAAACATATGACGTGTCGTCCACTTCATCCGACACAATTACCACATCATTTCCGCCTCATCTCATCTTATCCCATCTTATCTTTCATTATAAACTTTCAATTTCCGTTTGAAAACAAAAATTTCTGAAATCCTATTTCAGAAAAATTTATACTAAATAATATATACATACCATAATAATATGGTCATATAGAATATTACATACAAAAATATTCTAAAATTTTATAATTTTTCTAAGATATATTAATTTGTTATTATATTTCATTTTATTTAAAATTCTAGTTTTGTATTATTTAAATTAAAAGCTTTGTATTTAATATTTTATATGACCATATTATTATGGTATATATATATTATTTAGTATAAATTTTTTAAAAATAAGATTTCGGGAATTTCTGTTTTCAAACGGAAATTGAAAGTTTATACCATATGAAAATACATTCACATCTAAAATATGAATTTGAGACTGACTATGAGATAAGACGGGATAAGATGAGATGAGACGAAAATGATGTCTACCTCTAATTTTTATTTCAAGATTTTGTAATTAACTAAAAAAAAATAAAAAAAATTGTGCTGGATGACGTGGACGACACATCATCTATTTACTATGACGTGGATGACACGTCATCAGATTCAAATGTACAGTCATCCCTATTTGTATGAATTAGTCTAATTTTTATAGTTTATGTATAAATTGGCTCTTCACTATAGTTTAGATATTATTTGGACTTAATGAAAATGTTGAGGTATAAATTGGCCGACTACGCGTTTTGAATCAACCTGAGATATGCTTGCTTGTTTATGGTAATTCCATGACTTTGATAACACACTTGCTCTTTTCCAAAGCTGTTGACAACAATGGAGGTACAAAAAAGGAGCAACCGAATCTGGAAGTTCTCTCGCCAAATTTTGTTGCGAGGACTGGAATTGGAGTTGTTATGAGAAAGGAGCTGAACGTTTTCAAAATATTTCTTCTTATGGACATGCTGGGAGTTATCCACAAAGTTCTCAAAGGATGCCACCATGAAGCTGAATCTCTCTTGAGAATTCCCTACACTACTCTTTCCCTGTCTTTTCATTACCGAGATAAGTCATTTTTGGTTTACTCTTTTGATGCTTCAAACTTAATGGTGTTTGTGGTAGGTCAAGCAGATTTGAGGACAAATCCTTTTCAAATGGGGGAGGTTGATATGAGAATGGACGGCTCTAAGGACTTGGAGCTAGGAGCATCGATAGCAAAAGGAGTGGTGAGCGAGAAAGGAGCTAAAGGAGCTAGGAAAGCAGCTTTAGGAGTCAAGAATTGTTACGGATCAAGAAGTTACACTACGCTAATGGAGTCTTGCTACGACTGGCAATGGCTCAAGAGGATCACTCGAACCATGAGATTATATCAAGTCCACACCGGTCATGATATAAGTTTGAGAAGGCTAGTGCATTGCCTCATGACCCACTCACACTCTTTTCCTTCGTCTTTGGGTTTTTTCCCATTGGGTTTTCCGGGACAAGGTTTTTAACGAGGTTTGTGGTTCATGAGCTCATCTTTGCCATTCCATTAGTCCGATCCACACTTAGGCCCACTATCAAGACATTTTAGGCATGGCCCATATCCCCTTTATCTCTGGTTTTAAATTAAAACTCTACATTTAAGTTTCTGGTTTGTTTTGAGTTGTTGTTTACCGAGGCATGTCTCGTAAACACGCTCTTCTATCTCTCTTCTCTTCTCCTCTTCGTCTCCTTCTCTTTATAAATCTTCTGAGATTCATTTGTATTTCTTATCTATCTTTTAATCAAAAGTCTCTTTTTAAAATAGACCATTGTTCTTTGTTTTCAAGTGATCCAAATTCGGAACTCTTAGAACACTTCTAGTGATTAGAGTGTTCACACGACTTATCAAGGGGACTTCCTCATTGTCATCTTAGCTTCTCAAGCCTGGAACCACCTCATTGTCATCTTAGCTTCTCGGTGTGTGATTGGGGCGTGATTCTCTAACCAGGATCATATCACTATACCTGATGCATCACACTCAATCTCAAAAGGTTTAGAAAAGTTAGGCAATATTAAGAGAGGTGTGTGAGTAAGCTCGTTTTTGAGTAGTTGGAAAGCGTCTTCTTGTTCTTTTTCCCATTTGAAACCAACTTCCTGTTTGATGACTTCCGTGAGAGGTGCTGCTATGGTACTAAAATCTTTAACAAACCTTCGATAGAACCCTTCAAGGCCATGGAAACTTCTCACTTCTCCTACGTCTTTGGACTTGGCCAATCTTTAATTGCTTTGATTTTCTCTTCATCAACCCTTACTCCATCTGCACTTACAACAAAACCTAAAAACACAAGGTTATCCGTACAAAAATTACACTTTTTGGAGTTAGCATAAAGTTTGTATTTTCTAAGGACTTCTAACACCTTTTCTAGATGCTGAACATGCGCTTCTAAGTTTTTGCTATAAACCAGAATATCATCAAAGTATACTTCCTATTGCGTGTGATTTATGCTTCAATCTTTTACCTCATAAGAAATACACGACTACTGCAAGTGCACAGTTAAATGTATGTACTATTTAAGGATTGATCCCACAGAGAGTAATAGCTAACACGAAATGAATGTAATGAAAGAGTTCTGGCTAAGACAATGATATGAAAGGGGTTTTGGTTTTGGGTTTTCTAATGACTAAATGAATGAAACAAGAAAGTAAATAAGTCGGTTGTAAAGTAATGAGAGGAAACGTTGGGCACCTAGGGTTATCTCGGGGTCTTCAAGGTTCTAAACAAAGAGATGCAAGATGGTATGCAATAGCAAATGACTTTAGTCTAGGTTCTCAACTACAAACACAAATAAACAATCAACTTATGGGTAATAGAGTGAATGTCTAAGATCCCCGTGCTCTGTTACTCAACTCACGCAGGCAACGACGCACGGTTCAAAGCATTAATAACGAGTTTGATATGTTCACAAAGCTCCATGACTCAACTTTCGCAGGCCATGGCGCGAGGCTTCGGTAACACTATGTCCGAGAGATAGATTTACACGGATGATGCTCCTATTCTCTAAGTTCAGCGCTTGGTGATTAGTTTAATCAACATGTATTAAGATAAAGATGTCCCAAGAGATACCTAACAAGAGACTAAGGATCGGACCTAACAACCTAAATGAATCTAACCATGAATTCCCCTTGAATCACCCCATGAAACCCAACAAAGAGATCTACTCGCTCATGATGCAAAGAAACGCAACAGATATCATAGTAAACAACATCATAAATGATTTAAATATATCAAAGGGGTTAAAAGGAAACTTCTCTATAGATGTCACAGAAGATAATTTGTCTCCCACAAAGAAAACAGAAGATGTAGAAAGAGATAAAGAAGAAGAGAGGTGATGGAACTTAAATAGAGGAGGCTCGGCTTCAAGGACTTGGAGGCGACGAGAGGGGCTCTTAGAGGAGGCGGCTCTTTGTATCTGGAAGCTTGAAGTCGGTTCTCTTAGTTGTGTTTAGGGTTCCACACGCGAACATTAGGTTTAGAAGGAGTATTTATAGGGTTTTGGGCTTAGGAAATCGGATTAGGGATTTCGGGACAAAACTACGTAGTTTCATTAAGTGTCGAGGTCAAGACATCCAGGTCCAGTCACAACACCTTGTGACCAGTCGTGCCAAGGGAGGAGGCACTTGTCATGGCTGTGTGTGGCCGGTCGCATCGAGATGGTTCCGACCGGTCACGACTCCTTATGATCGGTCTCGACAGTGCTTCACTCAACGAGATGTATATCCCAAACGGCAGAAGGGATTGCATTGATACTTGTTCGAGGTGCATCTTGAAACTTCTGGCTTTCCATAGACACCAAGAACTCCAAAATTGGGTATCGGGAAGTCCCTCAAAAGATGTTGTACTTCTGGCGGTTTGCAACTTGTCTAAAAACGGATTTTGCTTTGTCTTCTTGTCCATTTTGCTCAAAAACTCATAAACAACTCATGGAGGCTCAAATGGTGGGAAATGCCTTCAAAGTATCCATAATCACTTGCTTTCTCCTTTAGAAACCTAATAAAAACATAGGAAAACTGGGCTAAAATACGATGTTATCAACTCCCCCAGACTTAGACTTTGCTTGTCCTCAAGCAAACAAGAAAGCTAAACTGGTGGAGAGGTTTTGAAAATCTCGAAAACTCTCCCATGATCAGGGACCATGCTCCAAGGAATAACCTGTGAATCATAAATACAGAGACTCATGTCAGAACATTCTCACTATAGACTCACAACATTTATAACTTTTGTCCGTCCATAACAAACCTACAAACGAACTCTGCATTCACATCAGTTAACTCCCTACATTCATTAAGAGGTGCATGAGTTTTCTCATTAGAAGGTATCATTCAGGGGGGACGGCGCTTGGTATGAAAGGGCTTTTTGGTATTTAGGTGGTGGAGTTAAAGTGTTTAGGGATTTACCGGTTTATTCGAGAAGAGCAGCATATACAGCAGAACCGCCCGAGATGAACCAGTTGATATCCACAGCTCCAACCACTCGTTCTTGTAACACCTCACTCCTTTACTTCTTTTCTTTTTAACTCCCCCAGACTTAGATTTTTCTGTGGGGTATTCTATAACGGCTCCATATCTTTTGTAACGTGGCCCATGTCTTACTTGGGATAACCTATGCTATGAGACTTCACATTTGTAACCGTTTCCTTTCCTTTCGACTTTCTCTTTTCTCTTTTTTATTTTATTTTATTTTATTTTATTTTTTTTTCTTTTTGCAAACGGATTTCGGATTCATGATATCCAAAGGATGCACGGGTTTACGCACTATATCCCTCGGGTCACTTACTTCTAATCAGTTCCTTTTTGGGGATATAAGCTTCCATGGAACTCTGAAGGATGCACGGGTTTACGCACTATATCCCTCGGCCACATCTACTTATATGCGTTTTGTTGTTTTTTTTGTTTTTTTAGAAAGGGGAAACAGTACTCATATACATGAGCATGAAATATGTACCTTTTAGATCGAATGCCGAAGTAGAACAAAATCGAGACCAAGTTGCCAATCTTTCCTTCATAATTTTTTTTTCTCAAGTGGTTAGAGGACTGTGTCAGTAATTTCTCTCCGACGTTCCTGAGCATATCTGCCAAATGGGAAAAGAAAAAGAGAAGTGCATGAGGTCTGAAAAGAGGTTATGGGTTTTAGGGTAAGAACCACTAAAGATAAGCGGCCATTTAGGATCAGCAGAGACTAGTAAAAAGGGTTAAGAAGTCCTGAATGTGATGCTCGTTTCCCTGATATAACACCTCTAATGAGAAAGAATTAACGTCAGGTTAAGGTTATAATAAAATGGAGTTAACGTCAGTTCCAACAAAATCTCTGTAAGAAGAAACTTATGGAGAGTGATCCTACAGTGAGGTTCTAGGTATTGTCCGTTCTTAGTAAATCCTGCAAAACTTGTCACTTAGGAAATAACTCAAGACATAAATAAGGTCAGAATCATCATATCATAGGGTCCTCATTTCCAACCAAGTTTTGATCAATAAAACATGCTCGATTAAAAGACATTAAAATGACTCAATAAGAAAGAAAAATACGTTAATAAAGGATAAACACCCCCTAGACTTAAATCATACTGTCCGAGTGTGAATAAATCCAGAAAAGGTGGAAAAACAAAATAAAATGGAAATAAAGATAAAAATGCATAAAGAAAAAGATGGGACCGAGTAACCTCGACTTCTCAGGAGGTGCTTTAAAACTCGGTGGGTGGCTAATCGCGATATCTTGCTTGTCTTTTAAGCTGCTTAATGATGTCTTTTTGATAGGATACTTGCTTCTAAAGTTCCAGGAACAAGACTCTCTCGTCATCAAATGAAGGTATGATCACTTGGTTTGATCGTGTAAGGGCCAAGGAATCCATTGCCTTCTTTTTAACGAATCTGCTCACTATGTATGGGAGGTTGTTGCCAACGCGTAGTGATATGATCAATCTTATTAGACATCAGCGACATTATCCTAACAGCATTCCATCACTTGGCTCCATCTCTAAGCCATGGAACTGTCGGGCAAGGAAGCATGATTGTACGTATGAGACTAGGATAAGAGTGATACCTATATCAAAGTCGATCGGGGTTGATCATCGCGCCTTCTACGATCCTCATCTTCCCAAGTCGCTCTAGGTCTAAGTAGTTGTCCTTGGAGGTGAAAGGACAGTCCGTAAGGTCTACACCCGCGGCTTCGAGGACTGTAGTGATGACTCCTTCAAAACTCAAGGTGGCCTTAGCGTCGGTACAAGGGACCGCTTCGTGTTTCAAATCGACCAATCGCCTAGAGAGAAGCGCGGCATAGTTGATTCTTCTCAGGAAATCAACAAAGGCACTTTCAAGACAAGGAGCTCCTCTCCAAGGATTGAGTTTTGTGCGGTCCTTGAGAAGATGGTTTCGGCAAGAAGCTTGTGTGTGCATCGAACGTCTGGATGCGTGAGGGTGGAGGACTTGGTTCGACCGCTAGTGAACGGTCCTTGTCCAGTCTCGTCCCATATATCATGAAAGTTTTCTGGCCCAAAATTATCGGGTCTTGATATTCTACACCCAATGGAGATAGAGTGGCTTTCACCATTTATGGTGAAGTAGAGGATTCCGTCTCTATCCGTCGGTGCGTGGTAGTTGGGGTAAGCTAGTGAGACCGTGGCTAGGTGATGCGGACATCAATACCAGACTCAAGGAGAAGCTCCTCAAGATACACTCAAAGTTATTCATGGAGTCGACAAGGAACAAATGGAACAAGAAGACAAGCTCATGGCTAATCAAGTGGAGACATGAGAAGATTTTCATCAAACTGACTTCAAAGGGGACCCAAGAGGATTATCACAACCAAGAGCGTTTAATGGAGTCGGCAAATTATGAAAGGTGAGTATTTGAATTATGCTTTAGACTCACGAGTTTTATTTTGTTATTTTGCAGGGTTTTCTTTTTATTTGAGTCGTTAGAAGTCCCAATGTTTTGTAATACAGAGTCTAGAAAGCCTGTCATTTTATTTCTTTCCTTATTTGTATTTTTCGGCCTAAGAAGCCACCAGCTGCTGAGCTATTTATAAAGCTCCTTCTCAGCTTGTATCATTCACAAAATTATCAATAAAGAACCGAACTTTCTTTGAAAGCAGAAACCCTAGCCGCTCTCTATTCTTTGCGTGTGATTCGCTTAGAGTTGAAGCTCAGACTTATCAAAGCCTTTCCACCAGCTTTGTGGCGTCTCTCGATCCACCATTGTTACTCGTTCATCACCTCATCTCGTCGCTGATTCAGGGAGAGTGTTACCACCAACTGAATCTGCTCCATCTCGCTCCATTTCAATCCATCTTCTGTCAAGTAGAGAGTGTGTTACCACCAACTACTCGACTCCATCTCTATCCTCTGCTCACTCACGGTTCCGTGCCTGTATCATCTGGTATCAGAGCACAAGTTCCTATCAAGGTGCTTTTGTTCTTTATCTTTCTTTTTTTGTTATTTCAATTTAGTTTTTGTTTCATTCATCAAATCGAAAACCCATTAAAATCATTTTTCATTGTTTCTGATTATTTGAATTTTATATAATAATAATAAATAAATAAAAACCCCACAAAAATTGTTTTGTTTTGTTCCCTGAATACTTACTTTATTTAAAAAAAAAAAAAAATTATTCGCTATTTATTTCCATTTTATTTCAAAGAAAATCAGAAATTTGCCAAAAAAAAAAAAATCAATTCTTTCCATTTTTTATTTTTGTTATTTGTTTTTAATTTTTCATATCATATTGTCCAGAAATTGAAGTCACGATTGTGATCTGTTTTTGTTTGACTTTATTTTGCGAGAAATCATCCCTATAATCAAGGCTATGGAATACGTTGAAGAAGAGATGAGTGAATTTGATACCTCCGAAATTGATTGGGGTGAAGAATCAACAAACTTATGGGAGGAAGGAGATGATCATGGGAGCATGTCCTGGAGTAGAGAATCAGATTCTGAAATCATTTATGGAGGAGAGCTAAAAAGGGAGGCAGAAGAACCATGGAAAGAGGAAGACTACTCAAGTTCTGAGGCTGAAGAAGAAACATATGAGGAGGGAATAGATACAAAATCACCAGACTGCTATAGAAGCTGCTCGAATACATTGTGGTGTGAAGAAGATTCAGAGGAGGACTCATATGAAGAATACAACCCTCCCAAGAGAGAAGAGAAGCCAATAAGCTATGGAGTTGTTTCATACCGAGTACCAGCTCAACCAAGACCAACCGGTCCAATGAAGCAAGTCAACAAAAGGAGCGGTTACATATCTAATTCTCTAGTCTTTTCAGGTTCAAGTAAGAACCCTGAGGTGTATCTTAGATGGGAGAGCAACATGAAACAGTGGCTGCGCACAAATAATATCCCCAAGGAGAAGAAGTTGTCATATGCAGTAAATGCCCTAGTTGGTGTTGCCTACGCTTGGTAGCTGAAGGAAGACACTCGCACCTTTCGACCGGTGTTTGATTGGGGAGATCTTAAAGCAAGGATGTACCGAGAGTTTGTGAAGAAGCACCAAACTCGCAGCCTTATCCGACTGAAGCCAATACAACACACCAAAACGAGGAAAGTGATGACAACACCACGTTTTCACACTGCTCCACCTGAGAAACACAACACGGAAAGATGCCCACAAGTTCCAACGCACATACCGAGTGCAACACCCAAGGAATTTTACAGTTCCAGGCAAATAAAAACGTCCCCACCTGCTCTAAAGAAGAAGACTGAGTCCAATCCGACAAGTCAAACAAAGGAGGAGAAGCCAAAATTAACTCCACAAGCCGTAGTTCACAAGAAAATTCTGAGTTCAAGGGTTGAACCAGACATCGAGCTAAGGCACTGTAAGTCTTCTAACCTTTTAAAATCCAAAGAAGTGATTTGTTATAGATGTCATAAGAGTGGACATTTCGCTGTGACTTGTCCTAAGAAAAATTTGATAAATAATGCATCTATTGAACAAAAACTAAGTAATGACATGAATGAGCTATGTCTTGAAATTTCCAGTTCTAGTATAATGCTCTTGTCTATGCCAAAGGTTGATATTACAGGTCTGAACGTGGAGTATGAACTAGAGGAGTTGTACCATGTTTAGAACTTGAGAATCATCCGGGCACAACATCCATAGTTCAAGTAAGTAACACTTACGAGTTTATCAACTATTGGAAAACTTTTATGCTCACTAATAGCCTAAAGTATACAGTTTTGAGTACATATATTACAGATATGATGCAGTTGATTTTTCCTTTAAGTGTCAACGAAAGGACAGGTACTCTAGACGTATGCAAAACCCGAAGAGAAACCACATCCAAATGGAATTTAACTTCGAATCAAGTGAAGGAACCAGCAACGTGTAATCATTTTCCTCCAGAGCTCATGATGAGTTTTCCAGGTCTTAACACGAGAAAAGAAGTCATCAACAACATGTTGATCAAAGAAGAGCCACCAGATGCACCATGCACCAACAAACCGTCAACACGCCAAGGTAAGACTCTAAACTCCCAAAGAAGGATGAAAGCTAACTTGCTTTCTCTTGGTGAAGATTGTACAGTTTCGAGGTCGAAACTATTTCAAGGGGGAGGGTATGATGTGGACATCAGAACCAGATCAATCTTGCAGCATGTCAAACCAACCACTACACACGCCAAAACGGTCCACACGGAGCATCATGGAGAACCCTTAGCCAAATGGAGTTCTAATCAAGCACCAGGCCTAGGATTGATTTTCTATCAGCCATTCAGTCCTAAGAAGACCAATGATTCAGGAGGAATCATGAAAACTCAACCCAAGCCACCTGAAGACGAAGCATACCTACCCGGAGACGAGAAACGAAGTCAAGCATGTACCAAAAGACAATCCACTCGTTATTTTTGCCTCAGAGTCATTATTCACCAGGAAACCATCCAAGATAAGAGTTTTTGCCGAAGAAAATCGTGCCCCAACCGAGCTCAATTAGGATATGTCCAAGAATCCTTACTCGGAGACAAGAATCCAAGGGAGAAGCTGACCTATGAGAAATATACTCGAGCAAATGTGCGGGGATTTGAATTTCATCAGGAAATCATCTATTTTAAGATGATTTATCAAGTTAAATCAGCCCAGGTACGAGTTGGTTTAAGAGCTAACCAAGGAGGAGCAAAACCGGGTGTAAATAAGGAAAGTCTTGCATCCAACTTACCATCAGCTGAAGCCACGAATTGGAGACCTTCTATGAGCATAAGAGGGTTCCCTTTTAACCCAGGAGATACTCTAGACCAAGAAGAAGCTTTACCACCAGAGGCTTGGTACACCTTACCATACAAGAACATGTGGAGTCATTACTTACCATATTTGGAGCTAAAGGAGATCAATCAGCAACGGCTCTTTCCCTTATCAGTTTTGTGCATTCTGAAGCTTCCTCCAAAGAACCTGGACGTCCCCAGACATCACAACTTCGCACCCAAGCTTTCAAGACTCAAGCTAACGGCTATTTCCTTATTTGGCCGATTTTGTCATCAAGCCTTCAAACGGCTCTTTTCTTTTAATTTATGCGATTTGTGTCTTGTTTTAGACCCTAGGACCATTGTACTCTGAGCCTATAAAAGCTCAGCTCATTCCTCATTGTAAAGCACCCTTAATCGAGATTTTAAAGTTCATAAGAAAAACTGTTTTTTCTTCTCTTTCACAAAGTTGCGAATTCTTTGTGTTTTCTTTCATTAGTTCTTATTTGAGTGATTCAATTAAGTTCTTTTGAGTCTGCAATTCAAGTTATTTGAGTGATTCACCTAACTAGTCTTGTTCATCGATTGAGTGAGTCAATCTATCACCTCCATTTCTACCAACATTCCCACCTTCTGCAAGTATAGGTTTTGGAATCTCTTGATCATCAAGTGATCTTAGATTGGTGTGATTCCGATCTCTGTTTCTATATAAAGCCTTGTTCTGTTATCGAGTTTTGTTTGAGTCTGCATAAGAAAGGAAAAAAAAAAAGAAAAAAAAAAAAAAGAATCAGAGTTTCATCTTTGTCGATTTACTTGTTGCATTTGTTGTCTCTGTTTATTCATTTTCTGCTTGTTGCATCTTGTGTCGTGGTCAGTTGAGTCTGCTTGTTTCTTTGTTGCTTTATCTTAATTGTTAGTCGAGTTCAGTTGCTTAAGTTTTTAGTTGTCTGAATCTGGTGTCTGCGTCACCTGCTGCATCCTTGTTAGTTCTCTTTCATTCTTGTTGTGTTGTGAGTTCTACTCTGTTGCTTTCTGTTCTTACTTGTTGTCTTGCGAATTGTCCTGTCTTGATTGGTTGCTTGTTCTGAATTGTATTGCATCAGTTAGAAGTCTTTCATCGAGTCGTTCATCTTTTACAAAAAAAAAAAGGGGTAAAAAAAAAAAGGGATTAGTTTCTTGTTTACAGTTCTGTTCATCTCCTCACGTTGCATCAGTTTGTTTTCATTCCTCATTTTTCTAATTATTCTTTGTCTTGTTTCAATTCCATTTGCACTTGATCTGCTTGCTAGTGTACTGTAGGACACTCGACATGGGAGAGCAAGCTGAACAAGTTAACATGGCTCAAATTCTTGTCCAAATCCAAGCAATAGGTGAAAGACTGACACGAATCCAACAACAAAGAGAAGAAAATGGCTTTGGAGATGCACCAGGGGCTGAATATGTTGAGCCTAAACCACCAGACCGTTCATTGAGAACCATCAAGCATAAACCATGCCTGCAACAACAACCATCAGATCGCTATGATTATTTGGTGCCACAGATTTATACATTTGCAGGAAGTAGTTATCCAGAGGACTATCTAGAGTGGGAGAGAGACATGGATGACTGGTTTTCATACAACAACTATCCAAAGGAAGAAAGGCTTGCATGTGCGATCAAACAACTCACCAAAAACGCATACTCATGGTGGAGGCAAGAAAAATATGAAAGGTGGAAATATCAAGGAGGAGTCATCGCCACTTGGGAAAATCTGAAATGGGTCATGATTAGGAAGTATGTTTCTACTTTGCGCTTAAAAGAAACCAGAGCACAATACCCTCGAAGGTTCTCAAGCAGTAACACTGATGTATTGTACTTTTGATTGCTTTTTGGTTTGTGTTTAGTATTTGTTTCGTGTCTTTTGTTAGTTTTCGAGTCTTTTCTATTTTGTTTTGAGTCTTTTACAGGTTTTATGGAGTTAAGCCGGAATAAGACGATTTCGGGATTGTTCGGGCTAAGATGAAGCCTAGAAGCTACGGAAAGGACAGGGATCGATCGATCCTACCCTTGGATCGATCGATCCAGACGACTCCAAGAACACGGCCACGGATCGGTCAATCCGGCCGACCAATCGACCGATCCATGCTCCACGGACATTCCTCCGGACGCGAAGGATCGACCGATCCAACGTCTAGATCGGTCGATCCATCCTGATGCCAACATGAAGATATTTTGTCCGGACACAACGGATCGATCGATCCAACAGGCAGATCGATCGATCCCAAGCCAGCCGCCTTGAAGATATTATGTCCGGGAATCGCGGATCGATCGATGCGACTTGTGGATCGATCGATCCTCCCACCCGCACTCACACTTTTACACCTATGTCTATAAATATCCCACCTAAACCTACTAAAACATATCAGATTTTCTTTCTACGCCTAAAACACTATTCTAGACACATTTTCTTGGATTTCTAAGCTCCTCCTTTCTATCAAACATTTGGAGAAGTTTTGTTGTATCATTTGTTGTTTATTTCAATACTATTATGCTTTCTATGGTTTACTTTGTTGTTTCTTTGATTATGTGTGAGTAATTCCATAGTTAGGTTTTAGGGTTCTTGAAGGGAATTGATGGCTTGATGAATTGATAGAGATTTGGGGTTTCTAATCCATAGGTTTTTTGATTCATGTGTTCTTAATGCTAGATTAAGATTAGCTACTTAGTCTTGATTTTAGGTTGTTCTATAAGCACTAATCATGTTATAGAGAACTTGAACCTTATGAATTGAGCTTTGTATCTCTAGCATGCGAGAGTTGATGCTAGATCATCATTGTGAACTTAGTGAACTTGTGTGTTAATGCTAATTTGGTTAGGAGAAATCAAACGAGAGTTTAGTTTTCGAGTAGCCAAGTTTAGGGGTTAAGGCCACGAGAGTGGGTTAATCCACCTTGCGTTCATGTTCTAGAACGGTACTTAGAATGTTAAACCCCATACTCAAGATTATTTGTTAAGCCATTGATAACCTGAATTTCCCTAAGGCCTAATGCCTTTTAAATCGTATAAATCAATCGTTTTATGTTTGTTGCATTTTGTTTACAAGTTTGAAAAGAAATCAATCAACCCAATCCTGCTATAGCTAATTACAAGTCTCGTAAATCATTAGTGTACCATTGGTTCTTGTGGTTCGACCTCGTTATATACTACCTTGCGGTTAAGTGTATCGAGTAAAAACTCGAGTAATCAAGTTGGCGCCGTTGCCGGGGACCAATAGCGTTACCTAAAGATTTAGGATCAGTTATTAGTCTATTGCATTTTATTTTAAGTTACTGATAATCATTTCCTTTTTCTCTTTGATGTTTTAAAGGTATATGACCCGAGGCGAAGGTTCATCACACCTAGTTGAATATCACGAAGAAATTGGAAAGTTCGAACGAGCTAACAAGAAAAAGAAAAAGTTAGCTGAGCAAAGAGAAGCCGAAATGGCTCATGCTGGTCAAGGCGATAACGTTTTACCACCAGAAGAAGCTCCACACGATGGAGATAATGGAAGAGAAGAGTTGGAAGATCCTCCTCCTCCAGCTGCTTTCAACCCGAGGCCCGCGCCTGTTCGACGGACCTTGAGAGATCATGATGCTCCTAATCATCAAATGTACCGAGGAGGAGTTCAACATCCTCCTATCAACAGGAATGACTTCGAAATCAAACCGGGATTGCTAGCTCTTGTGAAGCAAAACCAATTCCATGGTCTACCGTCCGAGAATCCCGTCTATCACTTAGACAATTTCGAGGATGTGTGCAGTACGACACGAATGAATGGAGTACCAGATGACGCTGTAAAGTGCAGGCTATTCTCATTTTCCTTAAGTGACAAAGCGCACCGATGGTTCAAGTCATTAGAGATAGATTCCATAAGGACGTGGGATGAGTACAAAGCTGCATTCTTGGGGAAATATTTCACCCAAGCGAGAACTACTCTCCTAAGGAACAAGATCTCGACCTTTCGACAAGGTGCAACTGAATCTTTTCATGAAGCTTGGGAAAGATTTAAAGACTACAAGAGAGAGTGCCCTCACCATGGTTTCACTCCCGAATCACTCATCAACACGTTCTATCGAGGAATTGATGAGAAATACAAGATGGCTTTAGACACAGCCAGTAATGGGGATTTTATGACCAAAACGGAAGAAGAAGCCCAAGTATTGATAGAGAATCTTGCAGCTAGCAATAGCAACCACTGTGTTGACTATGACAGAACCTTACGAGGCGGTGGAACGGGAGAATCAAAACA
This sequence comes from Barbarea vulgaris, assembly GCA_963667165.1. NCBI lineage: Eukaryota > Viridiplantae > Streptophyta > Magnoliopsida > Brassicales > Brassicaceae > Barbarea > Barbarea vulgaris. The sequence goes on from OY763891.1 coordinate 8,361,367, forward strand.
AATTGCAGATTTGACTGCAAAGGTTGAGCAACTTTTGAGACGCGATCAAAGACCTGTGAACTATTGTGAGGATTCCGGAGATGGTCAAGTTTTCCAAGAGCAAGTGAGAAATGGTTTTGACGACTTGCAAGCTGAGTTGAACTATGTCAATGGTCAAGGGAACTATCAGAACAAGGGGTTCGACCAAAACTATCGCAACCATCCCAACCTCTCATACCGGAACACAAATGTCGAGAATCCTCAAGATCAAACGTACCCCGCACCAATGAGGCCACAAAGTCAACAATATCAACCAAGGCAGTTTGTACCAAATCAAGGAGGGTTCAACAAACCTTTTGAGAACAAAGGAGAAGCGCAAGGAATAAGATATAGGCAAGGGGGTTTTCAGCAAAGACCTCAGTTCAACAACTTTCAGAGAGGTTATCAAGCACCAGCTCAAGCTCCTGTGAGCTACGCCCCAGCTGGACCGTCCGATGACAATGAAATGAAAACAATGCTTAAGCAACTGCTCGATGGCCAGAACAAGAACGCTTTTGACATCAACTCAAGAGTGGAAAACATGTACAGCGATCTCCAGGGGAAGTTTGAGACATTATCTTCACATGCGAAGTCTTTGGACAACCAAGTTGCCCAAATTTCCTTCTCTCCTAAGAGATCAATTGGTTCATTACCGGGTAAACCAGAAGTAAACTCGAAAGAATTTTGCAATGTCATCTTCACAAGTGATTCAAAAATGGTCGAGAATGAAGAGGTTATAAAGGAAATTTCTAGGCTCCTATATGGTTCGAATGTTGATGATCTGGTTATAAAGAGTGAAGTGGAAGGGAAATTTAGCACTAAAGAAGAAGATATGGTGACCAAGAGCATTGAAACAAAAGTTACTTCAAGAGTTGAACCTCCTTCTTATGAGCCTGCACTTCCTTTTCCGAGCCAAGTTCTTACCAAGGCTAAAAAGAAAATCCTCTCGAGCTTCAAGGCTAATATGAGTAGAGTTGGAGCACCTTTGCCTCATGTGAATGACTTATCTCAAGTTCCTCTCTATTTTAAGTTCATTGAAGCCATTCTAGCGAACCAAGAGAAAGTTGAAGAGGTTATGAAAGTGCTAAAACCACCGAGTACACCACCGCTTGAACCTAAATCGCTTACCAAGCTTGGAAATCCTGGTACATTCACAATCTCTTGCTCCCTAGGAGATTTGGAAATCGATAATGCCTTGTGTGATTCTGGAGCTAGCGTAAATGTGATGTCATTTGAAATGGCGGAAAGGTTAGGGATTAAAGAGATGAAACAACACTCATCTTCCATCACATTTGGAGATGCTTCTTCGAAACCTCCACTTGGGTTGATTGAGGATTATCCTCTTAAGGTAGGAGATTGTCTAATCCCAACGGACTTCTTGGTGGTAGATAGAGAGAAACCAGATAAGCTTCCACTCATTCTTGGAACTCCATTCCTCAACACCGCTGGAGCGAACATTGACTTCCCAAACAGGCGAGTGATCCTCATCCATGTTGACTCCAAAGTCTCATTTCAAATCAAGCCTTCCTCTACAACATTTTGTGGAACAATCGCCAATGAAGAAATGGAAAGGAAGGAAAAGCTCAAGGGTTTGATTGAGAAAAATCGACTTAAGGACTGTGATGATAAGTTCCTTTACCATGGTGAAAGCCTTAATGCTTTATTTGATGAGCCAAAGATGGTGGATCCAAGGAAAAAGCTCAAGAAAGGCAAGAAGCCTCATTTTGGTCACAACTCCTCATCCATTTTCACCTTGCATCTGTTGAGCCACAATGGTGGTGCTATAGAGTGCAAGATCAAAAGCAAAGGTCATTCCAAACCTTTTGCCAAAGCAAGAATTATCTTATTGCCAGGTTTAGAGGAGAACCAATCAGACTACATCAAAGAGCTCATGGTGAAGGTTCTCAAGATCGAGCTCACCGATTGGGGACCAAATTTCAAGGATGGAGTTCATTTGACAACTCCTATTCTCCCTTCAGTCTAAATGGGCATCAAACGTCAAGCTTAGCGACGTTAAACAAGCCATTGGGGACTCCCCCAATTCTATCGTTTGTATATATGTTTATTTATTTGTTTAAGTGTGATCTTTATCTTTGATTTTGTGTGCTTTCATTTTATAGGACGTTGGTGAACGTGGATTGTTTACAAAAAAAAAAGGGCTGCAAATAGATGACTCATACTCTTTCTTATCCTCTCCATGGTATTAGGCAGGAGAGAGAGCTCCAGCGATAGCTCTACCCTCGACCACTGAGCTTGTGGCTATTTCTATCCCTTGTTCTATATCATTTAGCTTTTAAGACATTTGGTTTTATTTCTTTATGTATGGCATTCTTCTGTTAATTTTGTTATTACACCGAGACGGTGAAAAGCAAGTTCGGGGGAGGATGCCATTATTTACTAATGACGTTTGTGTTTGTTTCTTTTATTTTGGTGTGTTTTATTTTTATTAAAACTTTGTTGGAATTTTAAATGTTTTATTGAGTCAAAATAGTTATGAGAATTTGTTATCTTTTGGAATTGCAACATGTTTAAGATCATTTTGTCTTAAAACTGCTTAGCCTTGTTTGAGGATAACTTGGAAGCGCAGAAAAATCCATAACTTGATCATTTTATGAAAATCCCTATCATTTGAGCTTAATCATATATATATGAACTTAATATGGACTTAATATATCTCACTTAGGGGATTGATAATCATGTAATGGAATTACATTTGGAGTTTTCTTTACATTGTTTATATCAACCTTTGTTAACTCCAAATGGCTAGACTTATTTTTAGTCTAGTACCACACCCCTTACCATTTCCATCTTTCAAACCACATGCATCTGTTTATAGCCATTGTCATGTGCATTCATGTGCAAAAACTATGGAGTATACGGACCGACATAGCTTTCCTTTCGCTAGGATTGTGGTAGTAGTTCGTTTGCATACCGTCATTGGACGAGATTGAGCTATTGTGGTTTAGTAGATGTATTTATGAGTATGACGAGCATTCATTGTCAAGATTTATTTTGATGCAGCTTTTGTAGGACTCCTCATTCCCGCTCCCCCATCTAAAAAAAAATAATAAATAAATAAATAAATTTAATAATAATAAGAAGAAAAACGAAAATAAACAAGATGGGAAAGGAGTGAAAAGAGAAAGGAGTAAGTCTGAGATCATTAATGTGTCTCATTAGCATCTAAAAAATCTTTATATTCATACTTGGGGTTTTGAGTCGGTTAGGAGGATCCGAGCGAAAGGAGAGCTATGTACTTCCTAATTGGTCTTTGTCTCACTGTGATTTTGCATAATGATTTGCATCCGTTTGCTTTGCTGGAGAACCCAAAACACTTGAGCCACCAAATATCAACCTTCATACCTAGACCATAACGTGTTAGATATTCCCTTTGTGAGAGTACACGCATTTCTTAATAAATGTTAAATGTTAAGTTCTACATGATCTTGGGATTTCATACATTTGCTACGGTTATGGCGAAGTACAATGTAGTACGGTTTGATATGAACTTGGTGAAAGTGGTTGCGAGCATTTGGTTGAAGGCATGATCCTATAGATTTTATGAATTCTCATGTTTTTCAAAACCTTTTCTCTTGGCTTAGATTTTGTTTTGTTTTCCTTGAGGACAAGCAAAAGTCTAAGTTGGGGGGAGTTGATGTATTGTACTTTTGATTGCTTTTTGGTTTGTGTTTAGTATTTGTTTCATGTCTTTTGTTAGTTTTCGAGTCTTTTCTATTTTGTTTTGAGTCTTTTACAGGTTTTATGGAGTTAAGCCGGAATAAGACGATTTCGGGATTGTTCGGGCTAAGATGAAGCCTAGAAGCTACGGAAAGGACAGGGATCGATCGATCCTACCCTTGGATCGATCGATCCAGACGACTCCAAGAACACGGCCACGGATCGGTCGATCCGGCCGACCAATCGACCGATCCATGCTCCACGGACATTCCTCTGGACGCGAAGGATCGACCGATCCAACGTCTAGATCGGTCGATCCATCCTGATGCCAACATGAAGATATTTTGTCCGGACACAACGGATCGATCGATCTAACAGGCAGATCGATCGATCCCAAGCCAGCCGCCTTGAAGATATTATGTCCAGGAATCGCGGATCGATCGATCCGACTTGTGGATCAATCGATCCTCCCACCCGCACTCACACTTTTACACCTATGTCTATAAATATCCCACCTAAACCTACTAAAACATATCAGATTTTCTTTCTACGCCTAAAACACTATTCTAGACACATTTTCTTGGATTTCTAAGCTCCTCCTTTCTATCAAACATTTGGAGAAGTTTTGTTGTATCATTTGTTGTTTATTTCAATACTATTATGCTTTCTATGGTTTACTTTGTTGTTTCTTTGATTATGTGTGAGTAATTCCATAGTTAGGTTTTAGGGTTCTTGAAGGGAATGGATGGCTTGATGAATTGATAGAGATTTGGGGTTTCTAATCCATAGGTTCTTTGATTCATGTGTTCTTAATGCTAGATTAAGATTAGCTACCTTAGTCTTGATTTTAGGTTGTTCTATAAGCACTAATCATGTTATAGAGAACTTGAACCTTATGAATTGAGCTTTGTATCTCTAGCCTGCGAGAGTTGATGCTAGATCATCATTGTGAACTTAGTGAACTTGTGTGTTAATGCTAATTTGGTTAGGAGAAATCAAACGAGAGTTTAGTTTTCGAGTAGCCAAGTTTAGGGGTTAAGGCCACGAGAGTGGGTTAATCCACCTTGCGTTCATGTTCTAGAACGGTACTTAGAATGTTAAACCCCATACTCAAGATTATTTGTTAAGCCATTGATAACCTGAATTTCCCTAAGGCCTAATGCCTTTTAAATCGTATAAATCAATCGTTTTATGTTTGTTGCATTTTGTTTACAAGTTTGAAAAGAAATCAATCAACCCAATCCTGCTATAGCTAATTACAAGTCTCGTAAATCATTAGTGTACCATTGGTTCTTGTGGTTCGACCTCGTTATATACTACCTTGCGGTTAAGTGTATCGAGTAAAAACTCGAGTAATCAAACACCAAAGAGACAAGAAAACTAATACCATCGGAAAATCAAAGAGGCTTGCTCCAACAATCAAATTTTCAGAAAAACCAGAAGCATACAACTGCCTATTGTCCAGACCAGAAGAGTGACAACCCAAAAGCCTTGGAGAAGAAGAACGTCCTCAGCCAAGACACACTGTGCAGACCGAAAGCAAAACCAGAACAAACAATTGTTCAAACAAAAGGTGAGATAAGTTCTACTTTAGAAAAATTGGTACATACTTTATCTACCACTAGTATGATGCACTTGTCTGTGTCAAAGAGCGTTGGAACAGGTTTTATTGAGGAGAACATGTCCATAGGAGAAGAGCCACCAGCAATAAACGTTACCATGGATCAAAAGCAAGCTCAAGATGCAATGCACTCCATGTTGCTTAAGGAAGTAACACCAAAGATGCACATACAACCTAACATGAGCAACACTGTACCAGGTATGTGTCTAGAACCACTTTTAATGAGTGAAACAAATGTGCCTACTCATGTTGCAGGTAGAAAACACGTGAGCTTGATGCCTCCTGAAGTTAAGAAGCAAATTCGGTGTGACAAGTTTGCACAGATTACAATCCTTGAGTTGCATGACCAGGAAGATTCTGACACTAAGGAAATCATCCTAAAGAATATCAAGAAGAAAAAAGTGCCAAGCCAACGTTCCTTATGTGTACCACAAGAAAAATCTGAGAAGAGCATTGTCCAAACAATAGTTGATAAACAGATAAGTTCTGACAATACTTATCTTGTTCTTTATAATTTCATGACAAGAATAATTCACTTGTCTTGTCTAGAATGTGCTGAAACAGGTTTAGGTACTAAGGAGAAACAATGGACCTTTGGAGAAACAAAAATCTTAGTTTCTGACCAGAAACAAGACATGGGAGGATCTGAACCCTTACAACTCGAATCGAAAGGCCAGGAGCATGTCAAAGTTGTCAAAGCTTCTTTAATGTTCAAAGATGAACCACCAGATGCATTGCTGATGTTCAAACCAAACTACAAGCACCAGCGAGATAAGTCTCTATACATAAAACCACAGTCTGGCTATAAATCTTCTAATTTTGATACAGGACATGGGAAAAACAAAGTAGAAATTCAGCTAGGACACCATCAGTTCGGAGGATTTCTTAAAGATATACAACTGAATTTGTACAATGAATGGACACCAAGAATTATAGTAAGAGCCAGAGACATTGAACTTGTACACGCCAAGATAAGTATCTCTGTTCCTAAAGCTCATTTTTCCCATCACACGGATATAATACGCTTGTTTTTATCAAAAGTGTCAAGTCCAGATGTTAGAGAATCCTTGAAGCATACGATAAGACCAAAAACTGGAGTAGGAGGCACACGGTTCAAGCCATCTGTAATGGACCAGAAGAAGTCCCAAGGCGTCGTTTGCTTCAAACTGATCAAAGAAAAACCGCCAGACCCCAACGTACAAATCAACATCCAAGAAGAATTTCATGGAAAATCCGTAAGTGAAATAGATGATCTCACTAAGGAGACTACAGTTATGTTCCAGAATCAATAGCATGTACTCACACACCACAGGCTTATCAAGGAAGAACCACCAGATTCACAACATCGATCACACCCTAGTCACATACTCGCCATCATCTGAGGTAATTTTCTAAACCTTCAAATATATCAAATTACTGCCTTGTTTTCTCTTTTTGCAGGTCAATCAGTTTTGAGGACAAAACCTTTTGAAGAGGGAGAGTATGATGCGGACATCAATACCAGACTCAAGGAGAAGCTCCTCAAGATACACTCAAAGTTATTCATGGAGTCGACAAGGAACAAATGGAACAAGAAGACAAGTTCATGGCTAATCAAGTGGAGACATGAGAAGATCTTCATCAAACTGACTTCAAAGGGGACCCAAGAGGATTATCACAACCAAGAGCGTTTAATGGAGTCGGCAAATTATGAAAGGTGAGTATTTGAATTATGCTTTAGACTCACGAGTTTTATTTTGTTATTTTTCAGGGTTTTCTTTTTATTTGAGTCGTTAGAAGTCCCAATGTTTTGTAATACAGAGTCTAGAAAGCCTGTCGTTTTATTTCTTTCCTTATTTGTATTTTTTCGGCCTAAGAAGCCACCAGCTGCTGAGCTATTTATAAAGCTCCTTCTCAGCTTGTATCATTCACAAAATTATCAATAAAGAACCGAACTTTCTTTGAAAGCAAAAACCCTAGCCGCTCTCTATTCTTTGCGTGTGATTTGCTTAGAGTTGAAGCTCAGACTTATTGATATAAGACTCGAAATGAACTAGTCTTTGAGCCGGATCTGAAGTGGAAACGAAGTTAGCTCGAAGCTTCTCCTCCGCTACAACTCACAAAACCGGTGTGGAAGGCTAGACAAGCAGCTCGAAGCTCCTCTTGTGAAACCTGATGGATGGGGTCGTGATGGTGGATCGATAAGCACCACAGGGAGTGTGAAAGGCTCCTTGATACAGCTTAAGAATCGTGGCTTTGTGAATCACACACAAAGACAAGATCTGAGGCAAAAGTTTCAGCAACTTCCAAGCTAGAAGAAATTCGGTTCTTTATTGATGTAGGGTAAATAAAAAGATACACGGCCGGGGATCTTATAGTTTGATCCTTACGGCTACAACCTCTAGGGTTGCGATTCAAAGCAAAAACAACAGGACTTGTACGAAAATAAAAGAAAACGGCACACACTCTCAATGGAAACAACATGCTGTTTCCTTATATGGAAAGTGTAGCTACAGACACAAAATAAAAAGAAATAAAATAAAAGACTCTACTGGGACTCGAACTAGACTCATTGTGGGATTACTAGAGCCACTAGGCCGAGGCCATATCACCTGCAAGGAAACAGAAATAATTAAACACAAATCGTACCTCACTTGGACGAGAAGTCATCGCAGCTAGGTCTATGGTTGGTCCGTTGTCCGGGACATCTTCAGCTGTGTCGAGTAGAGCTTGTATGGATACGTTGAATTCTTCTCTTAGTTTATCCCTCCTAGCTCTTGTGATAGGTCCAGCTACTTCTGGAATCTTGATGACATGGTCGTCCTCCACTTGATGCACTTGGTCCGCTACTTGCTTGTTGTGTGATCCTATATTCAACTCCTTGGCTTTTGCTCGGGTTATTGGACCTTCTTGAGTCTTCTCTTGAATATTTATCACTTCAGTATGCTCCTCACGTGTGTCCTCGTCAGATAGTTCAGTTACCGGATTGATGTCCGCATCATACTCTCCCTCTTGAGAAGGTTTTGTCCTCAAAACTTGTTCATCTGAGACATAAGGTGAAAGGTCAGCAACATTAAAGCTATGTGAAATGTTGAACTCACCTGGAAGCTCCAGCTTGTAGGCGTTGTCATTGATTTTCTCAAGTACTTTGAACGGTCCATCGCCTCGAGGTGCTAGTTTGGAACTTCTCTTCCGAGGAAACCTCTCCGGTCGCATGTGAATCCATACCCACTCTCCGGGCTCAAAGATGACTCGCTTGCGTCCTTTGTCCCTTTGCGCTTTGATCTTCTCATTCTTCTTGAGAATCTTATCTCGTGCTTGTTCATGTAGTTTCTTGATGTATTCGCCTCGGTTCTTGCCATCGACATTGATTTGTTCGGTGTGTGGTATAGGAGTTAAATCAATCGGTGTTAAGGGCCTGAAACCATAGACAATCTCAAAGGGAGAAAGATTAGTAGTAGAGTGCCTGGCATGATTATAGGCGAACTCAACAAATGGTAGACAATGAACCCATGTTTTTAAGTTCTTTCCGAGTGTGGCTCTAAGTAAAGTGGAAAGGGTTCGGTTTACCACTTCCGTTTGTCCATCCGTTTGTGGATGACAAGTAGTTGAGAACAAGAGCTTTGTCCCCATCTTCCTCCACAAGGTTCTCCAAAAGTGTCCTAAAAATTTGACATCACGGTCAGAGACAATAGTTCTAGGAACACCATGTAATTTTACCACTTCTTTGAAGAACAGATCAGCGATTTGGGAGGCATCATTGGTCTTGTTGCACGGTATGAAATGTGCCATCTTCGAGAATCTATCAACCACCACGAAGATTGAATCCTTGTGCTGAACCTGTGGTAACCCTAAGACAAAATCCATGGAAATATCTTCCCAAGGGGCGTTAGGGATAGGCAAAGGTAAGTATAATCCGTGAGGATGGGACCTGGATTTGGCTTGGTGGCAAGTCACACATTTGGCACAAGTCTTCTCGACGTCCTTCTTGATATGAGGCCAATAGAAATGATCCGTCACTACAGCCAATGTCTTGTCAACGCCAAAATGACCCATAAGACCACCTCCGTGAGCTTCCTTGAGCAACAAGTCACGCATGGATCCTCTTGGTATGCATAGTCTTTTATCCCTGAAAAGAAATCCATCATGCAAATAGTAGGAATGGAATTCACCCTTACCACAGGCTTCATAAGCCTCGGAAAAATCAGGATCCGTGGCATAGTGATCCTTGAGATGCTCAAACCCCATGATCTTGGCTTCTAGCGTGGTGATTAGTATGTATCGTCGGGATAAGGCATCAGCTACCACATTTTCCGCGCCCTTCTTGTACTTAATGACGTAAGGAAACGTTTCTATGAACTCCAGCCATCTTGCATGTCGCCTCTTGAGTGTTGTTTGTCCTCGGAGATGCTTGAGAGTCTCATGATCGGTGTGGATGATGAACTCCTTGGACAGTAGGTAGTGCTGCCAGGTTTGTAAGGCTCGGACTAGGACGTACAACTCTTTGTCATATGTCGGGTAGTTGAGTGCAGCTCCGTTGAGTTTCTCACTGAAGAATGCCACGGGCTTCTTGTTCTGGTGTAGCACGGCTCCAATTCCTAGACCTGAAGCATCACATTCAATCTCGAAGATAAGGTCAAAGTTAGGTAAAGAAAGAACCGGTGCTTGTGTTAGCTTCTCCTTCAAGGTATTGAAGGCTTGTTCTTGAGCAACTCCCCACTTAAATGGCTGATTCTTCTTGATCACGGCTGTGAGTGGTGCAGCTACCGTGCTAAAATCCTTGACGAATCGTCTATAGAAGCTAGCTAGTCCGTGGAAACTCCGAAAACATGTCCGATGGTAGTGGGAGTGGGCCAATCTCGGATAGCTTTTATCTTCTCTTCATCCACCTGTATTCCTTGTTCACTAATAACAAAACCTAAGAACACAAGTTTGTTAGTACAAAAGACACACTTCTTTAGGTTAGCGTATAAGCTTTCCTTCCGAAGTGATTTAAATACAAGTTCTAGGTGTTCTAAATGATCCTTAAGATTTTTGCTGTAGATTAATATGTCATCAAAATAAACTACTACAAATTTTCCAATATAAGAACGAAGAACCTGGTTCATCAAGCGCATGAAGGTGCTGGGGGCGTTGGTGAGACCAAAGGGCATGACAAGCCACTCGTATAGCCCCTGTTTTGTTTTGAAAGCAGTTTTCCATTCGTCGCCTTCGCGCATACGTACTTGATGATATCCACTTTTAAGATCCACCTTTAAGAAGAGTGTGGAACCGCAGAGCTCGTCTAACATGTCGTCGAGACGTGGGATAGGGTGCCGGTACTTGATGGTTATGTTGTTGATGGCACGACAGTCTACACACATTCTCCAAGTGCCTCCTTTCTTTGGTACGAGCAGAACGGGCACAGCACATGGACTAAGACTTTCTCGGATGTAACCTTGGCCTAATAAGTCACTGATTTGTTTCTCCAATTCCTTGCTTTCCTCCGGATTCATCCTATAAGCGGGTTTGTTCGGCAGAGCTGTTCCCGGAGCCAAATCGATTTGATGTTCTATACCTCTAATTGGTGGTAGTCCGGGTGGTAGTTCTTCGGGAAATACGTCCAAGTAACTCTGGAGTAAGGGTTGGACTTCCTCAGGAATTTCTAGATCACCTGTATCTGTACTTAGACATTCTTGGTAGAACATTAGTAGTAGGGCGCCCTTGGCACCAAGGGACTTACCAACTGATCCGCAGCTTACGTAAAGGTTCGATGTACTTACCTCTCCGTCCTTAGCCATTTTTGCATGAAGTGCATGAACTTGTGAGGGACTGAGGGGTGCAAGAGTGAACTTACGGTTTTGGTGTGTCACCGAGTATTGGTTAGTACGTCCATCATGTTGAGTTTCTCGGTCAAATTGCCAGGGTCTCCCTAAGAGGAGGTGTCCGGCTTGCATGGGCACTACATCACAAGTAACTTGATCAACATACTTACCAATGCTAAATGGAACCGTTACCTGTTCGGAGACCTTCATCTTGGCCTTGTCATTGAGCCACCGAAGCTTGTATGGGCGTGGATGCTTGGTTTTCACGAGACCTAATTTCTCAACAAGAAGCTTGCTGGCCACGTTAGTACAAGAACCACCATCTATAATTAAATTGCAAACCTTGCCATTGATGGTGCATCGTGTATGAAAGAGATTTTCTCTTTGTGCGGTCTCCTAAGGTCCTACTTGAACATTGAGAACCCGTCTTATCATGAGTGATTCCCCAGTGTCCGGATACTCGATGTCTTCCCCGTGTTCTTCGGACTCGTCTACAGCCTCATCTTGTGACTCGTAATCTCCCGTGTTGGTGACGATCATTACTCTCCGGTTTGGGCAGTCTCTTGATATATGCCCTCTTCCCTGGCACTTAAAACAAGTAATGTCACGAGTTCGATTATATTGGTTAGAAGACTTACCTTGTTCATCACGGAAACTCCTTTGTGGTTCGGATGCCCTTGATTTGAACCTGGAATCTATCTCAACAGCTTTTCCTTTGTCTTGTACTTTGGACACATCATTCTTCCATGTTTGTGGAACATTTCTGGCACGATTGTTGCTGTTATTCTTGTGCTTAATCTGCTGCTCTATCTGGACCGATAGGTGTAGGAGTTCATGTAAACTCTTGTACTTGGCACGCTCAACTTTTCTTTGAATCCTATCTTGTAATCCATCGATGAATTGAGCCATCATAGCCTCCTCGGATTCTTCCAACTCCAGCGAGTTCATTAGCTTTTCAAACTCCTCAAAATAGTCCTCCACGCTCCTTGTTCCCTGTGTCAACTTACGGAAACGTTTTTGTAAGTCTCGATGAAAATGTTCAGGGACATACCTTAACCTCATTAGGTACTTCATGTCGGGCCAGTTGGTGACAGCTCCAAAGTGAATCGTCTCCGTTCAGCTACTGTTCTGTCCCACCATGCTAGGGCGTTTCCCGTGAGTTGAGCCGCAGCTACAGCCACCCTTTTGTTCTCTCGGTACCCATAGCATTCAAAGATATACTCAAGTCTCCTTTCCCAATCCAAGTAAGCTTCGGGATCAGTTTTGCCTGCAAAAGATGGTGGAGTTAGCTTGATATCGTGATTATTTTCTCTAGGTTCTACCTCTCTTGGTCGGTGTCTCCGTAGAGGATCAACTCGACGTGGTTGTCGAGCTAGCGTGTCGAGTGAGTCTCCATCGGATTCTGAGAGAACTTCCTCTTCAGGATCAGGAGGGTGTTGTTGTGGTTGTTCCAAGCGGGTGAGGCGAGTGCCAAGTTCTTGGTGATTATCAACAATGCGTTGAGTCATAGTTCTCATGTCGGCTTGCATTGCACGTAAAACTTCCATCATATCTTGTTGACATTCAGGACCTCCGTCAGCCATGCTTTACTCCAATCCGACTTGAATCCAAAGTGCTAAGGATACTGTAGATTTTCCTAGCAAGAAGAATCAACACAAGAATCAAATTTTCTCAAACAAAACAGATAAACAACAAAGGAAATTGCAGTTTAGGTTTTGATATGGGAAAAATATGAAATGATGCTCAGAAATCAAAATAACAATTTTTATATTTTCTGAAGAGTTTAAAGAAGCAACAACAAAAGACGAAATATTTTTATGATATTTTTATGATTTTATAAAATTCAAACAACAAGACAGACGAACTGAATTGAAACAAAACTAATATGAAAAGAAACAACCTGGGATAGGAAAACCAAAGGCAGGAACCTTTGGCTCTGATACCAATGATATAAGACTCGAAATGAACTAGTCTTTGAGCCAGATCTGAAGTGGAAATGAAGTTAGCTCGAAGCTCCTCCTCCGCTACAACTCACAAAACCGGTGTGGAAGGCTAGACAAGCAGCTCGAAGCTCCTCTTGTGAAACCTGATGGATGGGGTCGTGATGGTGGATCGATAAGCACCACAGGGAGTGTGAAAGGCTCCTTGATACAGCTTAAGAATCGTGGCTTTGTGAATCACACACAAAGACAAGATCTGAGGCAAAAGTTTCAGCAACTTTCAAGCTAGAAGAAATTCGGTTCTTTATTGATGTAGGGTAAATAAAAAGATACACGGCCGGGGATCTTATAGTTTGATCCTTACGGCTACAACCTCTAGGGTTGCGACTCAACGCAAAAACAACAGGACTTGTACGAAAATAAAAGAAAACGGCACACACTCTCAATGGAAACAACATGCTGTTTCCTTATATGGAAAGTGTAGCTACAGACACAAAATAAAAAGAAATAAAATAAAAGACTCTACTGGGACTCGAACTAGACTCATTGTGGGATTACTAGAGCCACTAGGCCGAGGACATATCACCTGCAAGGAAACAAAAATAATTAAACACAAATCGTACCTGACTTGGACGAGAAGTCATCGCAGCTAGGTCTATGGTTGGTCCGTTGTCCGGGACATCTTCAGCTGTGTCGAGTAGAGCTTGTATGGATACGTTGAATTCTTCTCTTAGTTTATCCCTCCTAGCTCTTGTGATAGGTCCAGCTACTTCTGGAATCTTGATGACATGGTCGTCCTCCACTTGATGCACTTGGTCCGCTACTTGCTTGTTGTGTGATCCTATATTCAACTCCTTGGCTTTTGCTCGGGTTATTGGACCTTCTTGAGTCTTCTCTTGAATATTTGTCACTTCAGTATGCTCCTCACGTGTGTCCTCGTCAGATAGTTCAGTTACCGGATTGATGTCCGCATCACTTATCAAAGCCTTTCCACCAGCTTTGTGGCGTCTCTCGATCCACCATTGTTACTCGTTCATCGCCTCATCTCGTCGCTGATTCAGGGAGAGTGTTACCACCAACTGAATCTGCTCCATCTCGCTCCATTTCAATCCATCTTCTGTCAAGTAGAGAGTGTGTTACCACCAACTACTCGACTCCATCTCTATCCTCTGCTCACTCACGGTTCCGTGCCTGTATCACTAGGAGTTGGCGCGTCCCCGCTTCATAGATTTCTTGGCGCACGGACTCCATGAATGTGCGGAGTCCCAAGGCGTCCAATAGCCATTCGACATTACTGTTGGACCTGGGTTTCACCCCTTTGGGCCTAGCTTCGGCCCATCTCTCCTGAATCATTAAAAGGCCTGTTTTGAATAAAGCCTCAAAGGCAAGACCAGTTGGTGCAGAGATCGGGAGGACGCAGACGGCAGGTCAGCAAATACTGAGTCAAAAGAGATCAAGCAGTTGGAGAAGAATCCGGAGGCTGTACCCAGAATCATTGAGAGCACAAAATCAGGAGGAGGTTGAAGCAGAGGAACTATAAAAGGGAGGCGAAGTCAATCGCGAGGGGGATCATCTTCTTCATCGGGAATTCACTTTTAACTTTAGAATTATTACTGCGACCTCTCGCCGAGAGCTCCCACATTGTATTTCTCATTCAATCTCCTCTTGTAAACTCGGATTATTCTCCATAAAATCCCTTTTGATTCATTCAACAATTAAGATTACTTTGTCTCTTAGAGAATCTAGCCCTTAATTCTTTTCCTTTATCTTAAAACATCCTATTACGAGTTTTAGCGCTCACAATTTGGCGCCGTCTGTGGGGATTAGTTTATAGAACATCTATATCTCCAGAGCAGTTTTCTTTCTCCTTGAGAAAATCGAAATGGATCCAGTTAGATCAAAAAATCTGACCATCAGCCCTAGGGCAGAAGCCCGCAACGAATCAGGGCAATCAGTTACGGCAACAGCCGCAAACCCGAATTCCGGAAGGACGATAACTGTTTTGACAGTCCTTTCGCGACCAACCGGCGCCGGGATTACAACCGCGCCGGCGGCTTTGTTAACTCAAAATGGACCATTGACAAGCGGGACGGTGACAACCAATACCGTACCCACTAACGTCGAGGTTTCATCAGTATCGATCTCTCGATCTGATACAACCCGAACTGTTTCCGAATCAGGTCCTCGACCTGTTCCTATCACGTCAAACGGGAATCTGCTTGGGGAAAGCGGAGTCCCTACTACCGTTAACCCCGGCGGAGCAACAGTAACCAATTTGGTACCACGACTGGTAGCAGAAAGGTTCTCTACGACACCAGCTGCCGCCGCATCGAGTCCTAACTCCGGTTCAATACCTCCGGTTACATCCTCCCGGAACCCGCCAGCGGCCGCTGGGTCGCTGCGCTAGAATCCTCCTCTGGGAGGAAGACCCACGGTTTGGATTCGTGAAGAAGCACAAAACGCTTCGCAAACTACTAACCAACCAGAAATCACTAGGTCGTCTGCGAGCGAACTGGCGGAAATACGCGGGATGCTCGCATCCCTTATAGAGAAAGTCCACCTCCAAGAAAGTTCAAACCGAGCTCTCGCTCAGCGTGTTGAACAGCAGGAGAGGGATCTCATCTATCGTATTAACGAATCCGCTAGGCCGAACCATCCATCGACCTCCACCAGGCCCCCTACGTTCATTGGAGGCACGAGGTCGAACTCCAGTCCGCCACCGCGTACTAATCTCACTTTCTCGCCGATCGACATTTCAACTTCGGCAGGACAGTTCATCACACCGAAAAACGTCAGAACGCTACCGGTCTTCTCTTCGATCGTAGCAACAGCACCAATGCTCGAAAATCGGACATCGGTAGTCAACGGGATGTCGTCTGTAACAAGACTACCATCTCCTCCACCTCTAACAACCAGCCTCGATTCCGGCTGGATGTTTCATAATCAGAATCCCGGTTCAAGTGGTCCCAGTACGACCTACCAGAACCCGTCAGCTGGAACTGAATTTCCACAAGACAGTCGTCAACCCTCTAACGCTCCTGCTGCTATTTCGGTGCAAGGAACAGAAGAGCGATATCGGCCTCCAGTTCGCGCAGTTATGCCCCAACCGGATACCACTCGCCCGGTCGACTTCGAGTCCTTTCGAGACTACACATCTTGAAACGATGCCAACTTACGTCAGATGCGGTCTGAAATACACACTGCTGTCAGTGCCGCACCTGACATCGATCGAGTAATTGAGGAGACGAGGCGCACTCCTTTTACAAACAGGATCGCGTCAGCTCGTCTTCGTGACCTCTTGAAACTAAGGTTTCCAGAATATAGTGGGGGAACAGAACCCCGAGCCCACCTAAGATTGTTCGGCTTTGCAATAGCCCGAACACATCTTGTCGTCGAAGAAATTGAGCCAGGGTACTGCCGTACCTTTGCTGAGCATCTCGTCGGTCCCGCTCTAGAATGGTTCGCCAACCTAGAATGGAACTCTATCGATAATTTTAATCAGCTCGCGAGTGCTTTCCTAAAACAATACGGAGTATTCATGGAAACTAAAGTTAATGAGGCTGACCTCTGGAAACTGTCCCAGGGACCTAACGATTCACTACGACAGTACATAACTCAGTTTAAGGAAATTAAGTCTCAGATCGCTAATCTTAAGGATGTAGTAGCCATACCGGCTCTGCAAAACAGATTGAGACTAGGTTCCCGATTCCATGAGGAAATGACGGTGCGACAGCCTACGTCAATTGATGACGCGCTGCACCGATCAAAATACTTCATTCAAATTGAAGAAGAGCTAGCAGCCGCAAGTGCAAAAGAAAAAGCGGCACAAGCAGCTACCCAGAATCCGAGGAGACCTCGTAGAAAGGATCCTCAGAGTCAAGGACAGCATTCCTTCGGAATACAAAGTTCTGGCCAAAATAAAAACCCGAAATACGACCCTAAAAAATACTGCAAAACGCACAAAAAAAAGGGTCACTCCACCGAGGAGTGCCGTAAACTCGGAAAACTCCTAGCCGAAAGGTTGGAAGCAGAACAAAACCTGGCTCAGCTCGTCGAGCAGAACAAGAATGATGACTCGGCCAAATCCGAGGCAACGGGTAATAATGATAAAAGAGACAGAGTCTCAGAGGAGGGCGATGTGTCTCCCCCTCCCGCAACCAAAAAACGCGTTGTTTGCATATTCAACGGCATGAATGCATGCGGGGGTACCGAGGAGTCGGTAACCACACCTCCTCCGGCACCCAAGAAAGCACCTCGCTCCTTATTAAGGGGCTGGTGTCGAAACTCCAATGTTTTCCAGCCCACCAAAAGGGTAGATTTCATATTTGGAGGGTCCAAGTTTTGCACCAATTCTGTGAAACGAACAACAGGATATGGTCACAGCCTGACGGACCAGATAATTCAATAACCTTCTGGGAGGGTGAAACTCAAAACCTCGACAAACCGCACGATGACGCTCTCGTCATCAGACTCGACGTCGCATTCTGCGAGCTCTCCCGCATCATGATCGATACTGGGAGCTCAGTAGATGTACTTTTCTACAGCGCTTTCAAAGAAATGGGATATAAAGATTCCGATTTAACGAGTGAGCAAACACCTCTCACCGGTTTTGCAGGGGAAACTACTTTCTCCCTCGGCACAATCAGACTCCCGGTGGAAGCCCGAGGAGTCCGAAAAACAACAGAATTTGTCGTCGTCGACCGACCTGCACCATTCAGTGCCATCCTTGGCAGACCCTGGTTGCACAGTATGAAAGCGGTCCCTAGCACTTACCATCAGTGTTTAAAATTTCCCTCTGGGAGAGGAACCGCAACAGTCTACGGGAGCCAGTCGGCCTCCCGTAGATGCTACAAAAACAGCCATGTTCAGGCTAGATCCTCCTCCAAATAGCAATTATTGCTAAACGAGGAACTCTTAGAGCGAGATATCAAAAGGCCAAATGACCCTTGTGTCCAAATGAGCCCTCGCAAAGAACTGGTGACTCAAGTCTGCATAGACGTCAAGCACCCAGAAAAGTGCGTCGGCATAGGCGCAGACCTGGATCCTATAATTCGCACCGAATTGGTATTATTCCTTAAGGGCAATGCTCACACATTCGCCTGGGATACCAAGGATATGAAAGGGATTGACTTAGAATTCACATCCCACGAACTAAATGTTGATCCCACGTACAAGCCTGTCAAGCAAAAATGCCGCAAACTCGGGTACGAACGCGCCAAGGCAGTACGAGACGAAGTCGACAGACTCCTAAAAGTCGGATCGATTCGCGAAATAAAATACCTCGATTGGTTAGCCAATCCGGTGGTAGTTAAAAAGAAAAATGGGAAGTGGAGGGTCTGCATAGACTTTACAGACTTAAACAAAGCATGTCCAAAAGACAGCTATCCCCTCCCGCACATCGATAAACTGGTTGAGGCAACAGCCGGACACCAGCTCTTGTCCTTCATGGATGCCTTCTCTGGGTACAATCAAATTCGTATGAACCCGGAAGACCAAGAGAAACTGCCTTTATAACAGAGCAAGGAACATACTGTTATAAAGTAATGCCCTTCGGCTTGAAAAACGCCGGGGCAACATATCAACGCCTGGTAAACAAGATGTTCGCCAGGTTGTTGGGCAGAACGATGGAAGTATACATTGACGATATGCTGGTCAAGTCGGCAAGACAAGAAGACCATGTAGCCCAACTCAGGGAATGTTTCACAATCCTAAACAGATTCGGGATGAAACTAAACCCGGCCAAATGCTCTTTCGGAGTCCCGTCAGGAGAATTTTTCGGATACCTGGTAACTAAAAGAGGCATAGAAGCCAATCCGAAACAAATAGCTACATTCCTTGATATGCCGTCACCCCGCAGCACGTGGGAGGTTCAAAGGCTGACCGGGAAAATAGCAGCCCTAAATCGTTTTATCTCTCGATCTACCGACAAATGTCTCCCCTTTTACAAACTCTTGAAGGGGAACAAAAAGTTCGAGTGGAACGAGAAGTGCGAACAAGCCTTCCAGGAACTCAAAGAGTACCTCACGAAACCTCCCGTACTAGCAAAACCGGTAAAAGGAGAACAGTTGTTCTTATACATCGCGGTCTCAGCCGCAGCTGTAATCGGAGTATTAGTACGAGAGGAGCTCAACGAGCAAAAACCTATTTAATATGTCAGCAAGACTCTGCTAGACGCGGAAACTAGGTATCCCACCACTGAAAAACTAGCTCTCACGGTAGTCATGTCCGCCCGAAAGCTCAGACCATATTTTCAGTCACATACAATTGTCGTAATGACCTCCCAACCAATTCGCACTATCTTGCATAATCCCAGTACATCTCGTCGACTAGAAAAATGGGCCATTGAGTTGAGCGAATACGATCTTGAATATCATACGCGAACTTGTGCCAAAGCTCAAGTACTCTCCGACTTCGTTATCGAGCTATCACCGGTATACCTCGACGACGATACACATTCCCGAAAGTGGTCCATGCATGTTGACGGAGCATCGTCCAGGCAAGGATCCGGAATTGGAATTCAGTTAACCTCCCCCACCGGAGAGGTTATTGAACGATCATTCCGACTTAATTTCAAAGCCTCGAATAACGAGTCAGAATACGAGGCCCTAATCGTAGGCCTCCGGCTCGCCCTTGGCCTCGGGGCACGAGAGTTCAGCGCGTTCAGCGACTCCCAACTCGTTACGAACCAATTTCTTGGGGAGTGCGAAGCAAGAGATGAATGCATGGAAGCCTACCTCAAGATAGTCCAAGAGCTAGCCGGGCAATTCAAAAATTTCGAGCTAACTCGAGTTCCACGCAGAGAGAACACATCCGTAGACGCTTTAGCCGCCCTCGACTCGACTTCCAGTCCGATTGTTAAACGAATCATACCTGTCGAAGGAATCGAAGAGCGAAGTATTAAAATAGCACCTAAAACTGCTACAATAAACGAGATCTCGATCTCAGTAAACGAATAACCTCCCGGAGCCCAAACAGAGCCTCCGGAAGACCGACCCGTCCCAACCGAGGATGAAGAGTCTCCGACCAAAACCTCGGAATCCGCTACACCGGGGCAAACCCCTGACGCTTTGGAAACAGAGTCAGATGCCCAAGACGAACTTGATTGGAGCATTCCATTCATCGAGTATATAAACAACAACACAACGCCATCCGGTAAATGGGAAGCACGTAAGCTAAAAGCGAAAAGTGCCAGGTACTGTGTTATTCGAGGCCTGCTGTATAAAAGAAGCATCGGCGGCCCGTACTTACTCTGCACCTTCGGTCAACAGACCCGCAATCTAACGACCGAAATTCAGGAGGGTCACTGCGGCAGCCATTCCGCTGGATGAACTCTTGCGAGACAAATAAAAAACCAAGGCTATTACTGAACTTATCGTCGGTATCCGCTCTGTACCCATTCATGAAATGGTCTATGGACGTGATCGGTCCCTTCGAAAAGTCAGCCCGAAAAAACTACCGTTACCTTTTGGTCCTAACTGATTATTTCAGTAAATGGATCGAAGCAGAGCCGCTAGTCACAGTCAACGAGACCCATGTAAAGGATCTTATCTGGTGAGACATCATTTGTCGGCACGGACTCCCACACGAGATCGTGATTGGCAACGGCGTGAACTTGACATCCAAGAACATGGAACATTAAACTTACAACCTCAACGCCCCGATACCCCCAAGGCAATGGGCAGGCTGAGGCAGCAAACAAGACATTGCTTAGTAACATCAAGAAACGACTAAGCTCAACCAAAAGCTTGTGGGAGGATGAGATCCAGGGCGTACTCTGGGCCGTCAGAACTACTCCCCGAAAGGCCACGGGAGAAACACCTTTCTCTCTGGCCTACGGAATCGAGGCCGTCGTTCCTGCAGAAGTCTCTATTCCAGGACTCCGACGGACTCTATGTCCCGAGAATGAACAACTTAACAATGAAATGCTCGCAGACAACCTCGACTTCATAGACGAACGTCGGGATCAAGCGATGATACGAATCCAAAATTATCAGCAAGCCACCGCACGTTTTTACAACTCCAAGCTCCGTCCTCGGAAGTTCAGCGTTGGCGAACTGGTCCTAAGAAAAGTGTTCGAGAACACGAAAGAGTTAAACGCCGGAAAGTTGGGAACCAGATGGGAAGGTCCCTATCGGGTCACCGAAATAATCCGACCTGGCGTTTACAAACTCAAAAAATACGCAAACGGAGTACCGGAATTAAGGCCATGGAATGTCATGAACTTAAAAAAGTATTATTACTAGAGGTATGACAAACAATCGAACTACGTTAAGGCTTGATCCCTCTATAGGGTACGTAGGCAGCTCAATCCCACGAGTGCAGCCACCTCTCAAAAACCTCTTCATCTCGTTTCGATAAGGGGTCGGCAACCACGAACAAGCGAAACTCGGACTCCAACCGGGCCCAGCATCCTTCGTTACAATGTTCTATTTGTCAAATTATGTATCATCCCTTCATTAATTCAAAAGTCATTTATTAATTCTTTCGTGTACAAGCACATAACTATAAAACATCACAGTCACAGTGATATACGTACTTGCAAGCGTGACCTCGACGGGGGTTCACAAGCCAAGTACTTTACAGTCTCTAAAACGACTCAAACATACCAAAAATCCCAACCGCGGACTAAGTCATACTTGCTTAAAAACAGTTTTTCCACAACGTCGTCTCAACGACCTCCCACACGATGTCTTTAACACGATCTCCCAGACGAACTCCCGAGAGCATTCTCTCGGGTCAAACAAATTAAGCGACCAAACAACGATCTTAATAATAATGACGACGGCGTACAGCCTCGAAAGCAGGCTCCCAGACGAAGTCCCGGGAGTATGCTCGTATCAATCGAAAAGCTACGCGCAAAAGCATCTTTGTCTTTAGAATTCCTTACTCGGGAACAAAAATCGTAATCCCGCGTAGAATCTGAACAGTCCTGATGCGTGCATCAAGTTGAGATTTGATGTCATCTCGGAAGCCGAATCTGAATTTATGGGATTTAATAGTTCCACCGAATCTAAGCAGAATCCTCGGGACCAGAAATTTAATTAAAACTCTCCCGAGTTCGCAGCCATCACTCAAGAGAGTGGGGGGCTATTGTTGGACCTGGGTTTCACCCCTTTGGGCCTAGCTTCGGCCCATCTCTCCTGAATCATTAAAAGGCCTGTTTTGAATAAAGCCTCAAAGGCAAGACCAGTTGGTGCAGAGATCGGGAGGACGCAGACGGCAGGTCAGCAAATACTGAGTCAAAAGAGATCAAGCAGTTGGAGAAGAATCCGGAATCATGGAGAGCGCTCATAATTACCACTCAATCCAAGCGTATCCAATGCAGTGTAGTCTACTCTCAAACTCGGTGTGAGTTTAAATTTGTCAAGTTGTTCTCGGTAATCAACGTCATCACGCAATGCTTGGCTGACGAACTTCACTGGGAAGTTGATGGTCCGTGGGTATTCGCGGCGTGGGCGGAGCGAGTGGCGGATGAGTTTGCCTCATAGCAGAGATGGTACTAGGGACGTGCGTAGGAACTCATCGTCTTCCTCATCATAGCTCCTTCCCTTGCGGTTTGGTGATACGTGATCCAAGGCATTCGCTATTGCTTTCCCTTTTCCTTTGTTCCTAGTGCTTGGTTTTTCATGGACCCATTTCGTGTGTTGTTCCTCATCATTGCTGATTGCTCGAGTATTTACTCGATACACTTAACCGCAAGGTAGTATATAACGAGATCGATCCACAAGAACCAATGGTACACTAATGATTTAAGACTTGTAATTAGCTATAGCAGGATGGGTTTGATTGTTTTCTTTCAAACTTGTAAACAAAATGCAATAAACATAAAACGATTGATTTATACGATTTAAAAGGCGTTAGGCCTTAGGGAAAATTCAGGTTATCAATGGCTTAACGTATAATCTTGAGCATGGGATTTAACATTCTCAGCACCGTTCTAGAACATGAACGCAAGGTGGATTAACCCACTCTCGTGGCCTTAACCCCTAAACTTGGCTACTCGAAAACTAAACTCTCGTTTGATTTCTCCTAACCAAATTAGCATTAACACACAAGTTCACTAAGTTCACAATGATGATCTAGCATCAACTCTCGCAGGCTAGAGATACAAAGCTCAATTCATAAGGCTCAAGTTCTCTATAACATGATTAGTGCTTATAGAACAACCTAGAATCAAGACTAAGGTAGCTACTCTTAATCTAGCATTAAGAACACATGAATCAAAGAACCTATGGATTAGAAACCCCAAATCTCTATCAATTCATCAAGCCATCAATTCCCTTCAAGAACCCTAAAACCTAACTATGAAATTACTCACACATAATCAGGAAAACAACAAAGTAAACCATACAAAGCATAATAGGATTGAAATAAACAACAAATGATACAACAAAACTTCTCCAAATGTTTGATAGAAAGGAGGAGCTTAGAAATCCAAGAAAATGTGTCTAGAATAGTGTTTTAGGCGTAGAAAGAAAATCCGATATATTTTAGTAGGTTTATGTGGGATATTTATAGACAAAGGTGTAAAATGTAGTAGGCGGCCAAGGGGATCGGTCGATCCACACCTAGGATCGATCGATCCCTAATTCCCGGACAAAATATCTTCATGGCGGCTGAGCATGGATCGATCGATCCATGGGTGGGATCGATCTATCCTTCGTGTCCGGACAAGATGTCCGTGGAGCATGGATCGGTCGATCGGTTGGCCGGATCGACCGATCCATGGCCGTATTCTTGGAGTCATCTGGATCGATCGATCCCTGTCTTTTCCGTAGCTTCTAGGCTTCATCTTAGCCCGAACAATCCCGAAATCGTCTTATTCCGGCTTAACTCCATAGAACCTGTAAAAGACTCAAAACAAAATAGAAAAGACTCGAAAACTAACAAAAGACACGAAACAGATACTAAACACAAACCAAAAAGCAATCAAAAGTACAATACATCAACTCCCCCAACTTAGACTTTTGCTTGTCCTCAAGGAAAACAAAACAAAATCTAAACCAAGAGAAAAGGTTTTGAAAAACATGAGAATTCGTAAAATCTATAGGATCATGCCTTCAACCAAATGCTCGCAACCATTTTCACCAAGTTCATATCAACCTGTACTACATTGTACTTCGCCATAACCGTAGCAAATGTATGAAATCCCAAGATCATGTAGAACTTAACATTTAACATTTATTAAGAAATGCGTGTACTCTCACAAAGGGAATATCTAACACGTTATGGTCTAGGTATGAAGGTTGATATTTGGTGGCTCAAGTTTTTTGGGTTCTCCAGCAAAGCAAACGGATGCAAATCATTATGCAAAATCACAGTGAGACAAAGACCAATTAGGAAGTACATAGCTCTCCTTTCGCTCGGATCCTCCTAACCAACTCAAAACCCCAAGTATGAATATAAAGATTTTTTAGATGCTAATGAGACACATTAATGATCTCAGACTCACCCCTTTCTCTTTTCACTCCTTTCCCATCTTGTTTATTTTCGTTTTTCTTCTTTTTTTTTTTTTTTTTTTTTTTTTTTTTTTTTTTTAGATGGGGGAGCGGGAATGAGGAGTCCTACAAAAGCTGCATCAAAATAAATCTTGACAATGAATGCTCGTCATACTCATAAATACATCTACTAAACCACAATAACTCAATCTCGTCCAATGACGGTATGCAAACGAACTACTACCACAATCCTAGCGAAAGGAAAGCTATGTCGGTCCGTATACTCCATAGTTTTTGCACATGAATGCACATGACAATGGCTATAAACAGATGCATGTGGTTTGAAAGATGGAAACGGGAAGGGGTGTGGTACTAGACTAAAAATAAGTCTAGCCATTTGGAGTTAACAAAGGTTGATATAAACAATGTAAAGAAAACTCCAAATGTAATTCCATTACATGATTATCAACCCCCTAAGTGAGATATATTAAGTCCGTATTAAGTTCATATATATATGATTAAGCTCAAATGATAGGGATTTTCATAAAATGATCAAGTTATGGATTTTTCTGCGCTTCCAAGTTATCCTCAAACAAGGCTAAGCATTTTTAAGACATAATGATCTTAAACATGTTGCAATTCGAAAAGATAACAAATTCTCATAACTATTTTGACTCAATAAAACATTTAAAATTCCAACAAAGTTTTAATAAAAAATAAAACACACCAAAATAAAAGAAACAAACACAAACGTCATTAGTAGATAAATGGCATCCTCCCCCGAACTTGCTTTTCACCGTCTCGGTGTAATAACAAAATTAAAAGAAGAATGCCATACATAAAGAAATAAAACTAAACGTCGGAAAAACCAAAATGATATAAAACAAGGGATAGAAATAACCACAAGCTCATTGGTCGCGGGTAGAGCTATCGCTGGAGCTCTCTCTCCTGCCTATGTTCCTCCTGCTCCTGGGTAAGCGGATGTCGCTATACTGTGCTGAGGAATGCTCCACCGGTGAATGAGAACGTTCAGCTCGGTCTTGAGCTGCTTTGGTCCTCATCTCATGTGCTTTGGTGATAGAGTCGGACTCTGTGCCCTCAGAGTCATCTGCATCCTCAGCTTCCTCATTGTTCTCATCATCCTCACCTTCCTCAACTTCCTCATTATCCTCACTCTCAGCTTCAGCGCTTTCGTCATCTTGTGTCGGTGAACCTGAAGCGCAAGAACAAGGTTTGATCTTCTGGATCGCCCTCCACATTTTCCTCATCATGGAGTTGTGATTTTTCTGCGATTTGATGATCCACTGAAGTTGCTGTGCTGTATCATCTGCAGGAGGGCTGGACGGTAGGCGGTACCGGTTTGGGCCGTGAGGCAGCAGCTGCTGCGGTTGAGGCTCGTCTGCTTCGTCTTCGATGTCAACCTCAGCCTCTTGCATCTCGTCATCGCTATCGCTTGGCTGTGGTGCTGCTTGTGTTGATGTACGATGGCGACGAGACAGTGTCCGTGTGTTGACAGAAGGGTCTGGTATCAAGTGCTCCGGACCTAGCAAAAACTCCAAATTTTCCTTAGATAGGATTGAAGTGATACCTTCGTTGGGTAGTCTGCAGAAACAGGTCATCCCGTTGCGCTTCCAAAGCATTCCAAACCCCATATTCTCAAAGAGTGACGCCGCATCCTCTAGTAACCCAAGGTCCGACAAAGTAATGTCACATCCCATTCGGGTGGGCATAAGCTTGACTGCTCTCATATCTGCCAAGAATTTGGTGTCGTGAGCATCCCATTTTCCCGTGACCGGTCTGAGTAGAGGGTTCTGGTTACGGGTCGTCCTGCGTCTCTTTCCTGCATTGCGGGAGCTCCCGGCTTGATCCATATCCTGTACGAATCGAAAAACAATTCTTTAAGCCATTTTTTTTTTTTTTTTTTTTTTAAAGTTATCGTACAACAATATGGCTTTTTCATGATGTAACAACCAATATCGAAACCAATTCATTTTGAATAATGAACCAAGTAACAACATAATCAAATTATTAAAGCTAATCAAAGCAAAATAACATGACTTTTATGCATTATCATTCAATTTGGTTCATTTTCGTTTTTTGGTGAATAGTGAAAAATCAAATCACAAATTTCACTCCAATCTAACCATTTCTAATGCAAATTGAGTTTCCATATCATTCCTAGACAAGAATCTAGCATTTTTCCATCATTAAACATCCTAAAATTCAAAGAATAATGATTTGGAGCAAATTCTCATTTAGAACCCTAAAATTTCGAATTGGGAATTGGGAATTTCGAAGCCATACCTTTGCAGAGAGTTAAAATGGTTTCCAGAATCAGAAAGAGGAGGAAAAATTGAGTGGATTAGCACCAAGAATCACTAAAAACCGTTAAAATTTGACAAAGTTATGATTGAAAGAATTTTGTGTTCTTTGTGTTCTTCAAAATCGCCAAAGGAGAAGGTTTTGGTCGATTTTTCTTGCAAATCGATCGATCCTTTGGGTTTTATGATTGAGTTTTGAAGTTTTCCGGTTTGTTTCAAGTGATTTTCGTTTTTGGTTTACCTGGGATCGATCGATCCAACCTCTGGATCGATCGATCCAACGTCGTTTGGTCGATTTGGTCGCGTGGTCGTGGATCGGTCGATCGGTTGGCCGGATCGACCGATCCCAAGCCTACGGACACTTTGTCTAATTTTGGCCGACCGATCCCGATCCCTTTCTGTAATATCAAGATTCAAACATTTAAGCTCTAGATCGATCGAAACCGTAGGGGATCGATCGATCCCTTCACTCACATAGAGTGGATTGAAGCAAATTGCATAAAACTTAAGATCAAAATAGGAAATGAAAAACTCAGAAATATTTACAAGATACCTGGTGGGTTGCCTCCCACAAAGCGCTTATTTAAGGTCATTAGCTTCACCGTCATGGAGTTCTAAACTTGGTTTGGAGGATCCACGAGAAGGATCTTTGTTTTCTCGTTCATTGTGGAATCTGCGAGGTACGGTTTGACTCTCTGACCATTTACAGTAAATGGTTCTCCCTTTTTGTCCCATAGAACCACTGCACCATGCGGTTTTACTTCCTTGACGGTGTAAGGACCGGTCCATCTCGACTTTAGTTTTCCTGGAAAAAGTTTAAGACGAGAGTTGTAGAGAAGTACCTTATCGTTCTCTGAAAGCTTCTTGAGGATTATCCTTTTGTCATGAAGGGCTTTAGTTCGCTCTTTAAAGATCCTTGAGCTTTCGTAAGCATTTAACCTGAGTTCGTCTAACTCGTTTAACTGAATTAGACGTTTCTCTGAAGCGGTCTTTATGTCGAAGTTCATCAGTTTCGTTGCCCACAACGCCTTGTACTCTAGTTCGACAGGTAGGTGACAGGACTTACCGTAGACGAGGTTGAATGGTGTGGTTCCAATGGGAGTTTTGAAGGCGGTTCTGTATGCCCAAAGAGCATCATCAAGCTTTGCCGCCCAATCCTTTCTCGATTTTCCAACTGTTTTCTCCAAGATCCCTTTGATCTCCCTGTTTGAGATTTCGACTTGGCCACTGGTCTGAGGGTGATATGGTGCTGCCACTTTGTGCTTGACTCCATGCTTTGCCAACAGACTCGCAAAGATCTTATTGATGAAATGCTTTCCACCGTCACTGATCACTACCCGTGGAACTCCAAAGCGAGGAAAGATGATGCTTTTGAACATCTTCAGAACAACTTTCCCGTCATTTGTTGGGCTGGCAAGTGCTTCCACCCATTTAGAGACATAGTCGACTGCGACTAAGATGTACTCGTTTCCATAGGATGCTGGGAAAGGTCCCATGAAGTCGATGCCCCATACATCGAACACCTCAACTTCGAGAATGAAATTTTGCGGCATTTCATTCCGCTTGCTTATGTTATCTTTCCTTTGGCAAGCGTCACACTTTGCTACAAACTCGTGTGCATCACGGAATATCGTAGGCCACCAAAAGCCAGCTTGTAAAATCTTCGTAGCTGTTTTAAAGGAAGCGAAGTGTCCTGCATAATCAGAAAATCCCGTCTTTACACCTCTTGTAAAGAAACAGTTCATCCCAATAGTAGTGCTGGATATCGTTGAGAAACTTTTTCTTGGCATATCCTACAAAATCAGGTGGTGAAACATCACAAGATAAATAGTTAGCAAAGTCAGCATACCATGGTAAATTTCCCTCGATGGTGTGCATGGTCATGAGATCAGCCGCATTACTGTTGTTAGATTGCTCAACCTCATAGACATAGTTATCTTCTAGTAGCGCAAGCTCTTCTCCTGGGAAAACATCTCTCATTGGGACATCCTCTTCAACTCTTAGTCGAGATAAGTTATCTGCGACTCCGTTTTCGATCCCCTTCTTATCTTTGATTTCCAAGTCGAACTCCTGGAGTAGAAGTACCCATCTTAAAAGCCTCGGCTTGGTGTCTTTCTTTGTGAAAAGGTATCTCAATGCTGCATGATCAGTGTGGACTACAACTTTGGACCCAACGAGATAGGATCTAAACTTCTCAAAAGCGAAGACAATCGCTAGCAGTTATTTCTCGGTTGTTGCATAGTTGCATTGCGCGGAATCAAGAGTGCGGCTGGCATAGTAGATGGCATGCATCTTCTTGTCTTTCCTTTGCCCTAATACTGCACCTACAGCATAGTCACTTGCATCACACATTACCTCGAAAGGTAGCCCCCAATCAGGTGGTTGCACAATGGGAGCGCTCACAAGAGATCCCTTGATCTTTATAAATGCCTTGAGGCAGTCTTCATCAAACTCAAACTTTTGATCCTTGCACAATAGCTGAGTTAATGGCCTTGCAATCTTTGAAAAATCCTTTATGAACCTCCTGTAGAACCCAGCATGTCCTAGAAAGCTCCTTATTCCCTTTACAGAATTTGGAGGTGGCATGTTCATCATCACATCGATTTTGGCTCTATCCACTTCAATGCCCTTTTCTGAGATCCTATGACCGAGAACGATTCCATCTCGCACCATGTAGTGACACTTCTCCCAATTCAGGACCAAATGTTTGTCCTCGCAGCGTTGGAGTACCCTGCACAGATTAGACAAACAAACAGCAAAAGATGTGCCATGCACAGAGAAGTCATCCATAAAGACTTCCATATAATCCTCAATCATTTCAGAAAAAATAGACATCATACAACGCTGAAATGTTGCTGGTGCGTTACACAATCCAAATGGCATTCTTCGATATGCGAAGGTACCATAAGGACATGTAAAAGTGGTTTTCTCTTGATCATCGGGATGTATCGGAATCTGAAAGAATCCCGAGTACCCGTCAAGAAAACAGTAATATTGGTGGTTTGCTAATCTCTCTAACATTTGATCAATAAATGGAAGTGGAAAATGATCTTTACGTGTTGCAGAGTTAAGCTTTCTATAATCAATGCACATGCGGTGCCCTGTCACAGTTCTTGTCGGAATCAATTCATTCCTATCATTTCTAATCACAGTGACACCACCCCTTTTAGGTACCACATGGACAGGACTTACCCAAGTACGATCCGAGATTGGATAGATTACTCCTGCATCAAGGAGTTTGATGATCTCAGTCTTAACAACATCTCTGAGGTTCGGGTTTAACCGTCTCTGATGTTCTATAGACATCATTGATTCATCTTCGAGATAAATTCTATGCATGCAAAGGTTAGGAGATATACCTTTCATGTCGTCAAGGGAATAGCCTATAGCTTTTCTGTACTTCCTCAGCTCGCATAGCAGTAAGGCACTCTCTACATTGTTTAGTTCAGCATTGATTATAATGGGGTAAGTAGAATGAGGACCAAGAAACGCATACCTGAGCCCTGAGGGAAGCGCCTTGAGTTCTACCTTTGGAGCTTTCAGTTCACTCCAATCTCCACAGTCTTCTGAGGTAGGTCCATTCTCCTCCTTTTCTACTTCATCTTTGTCTAACAAGGCGAATGCAACAACTTTACTCAGTTCAACCGGCTCGTCTAGAATTCTAGCAAAATCCGTTGTTGCTTCCTCAATGTATCCATGTTGATCCTCTTCCTTTGTTAAGGCGATTTGAAGTGGATCTTCAGTATTCATTTCCTCTAAGAGCTCATCAGCTAGCTCATCCATGATGTCAACCCAAAATGCTTGACCTTCAATAGTTGGTTTAGACATCACTCTCTCCATGTCGAATTCTTGGACAAGATCTCCTACTTGCAGTTTGATTAAGCTTCTCTTGACATCTATTAATGCACCAGATGTGTGCAAGAAAGGTCTACCAAGAATAAGCGGGTCTTTTGGCTCCTCATCTAGGCTAAGAACAATGAAGTCAGTGGGGATATGAAATGTCCCAACTCTCACATAAACATTCTCAGCAATCCCAATTGGCAACCACACAGAACGGTCTGCAAGCACTAGAGAGATACTTGTTGGCTTGAAGTTTGTGATCCCTAACCGCTTTGCAACTGAAAGCGGCATCAAGCTCACACTTGCACCTAAATCACACAAACATCTAGCAAACAGTGAGTCACCAATTTTACAAGGCAAAACAAAACTACCTGGATCTTCTTTCTTCTTTGGTATTGTGTTTTGCAAAATGGCGCTGCACTCGTGTGTGATCAAGACAGCTCCTTCTTCAAGAGTTTTCCTGTTAGTCAAAATATCCTTGAGATATTTTCTGTAGATAGGAATATTTCGAACTAACTCAAGAAAAGGGAGCTTGATTTGAAGTTGTTTCATAACTTCATCGAATTTAGCATACTCCTTCTCTCTTTGAATCTTCCTTAAGCGACCTGGAAATGGCAACTTGGGTATGTACGGTGGAGGCACGAGATCTTCAGTTTCCTCCTCAAGATCAGCGATTTCCTTACCTGCAACTTTCTCTCCTTGTGGAGCATTGAGAACTTCTGAATCATTCTCATTCTCAATGATTTTCTCTGAGTCATCGAGAACTTCAACTTCTTTTCCTTTCTTCAAGATTGGTTCTACCTGTTTCCCACTCCTCAATGTAATGGCATTGACAAATTCTTTACCATTGTTGTAGTCTTTCGCGTTCGGTTGTGGTTTTCCAGGAAGAACTCCCATAGGTCTTGTAGAAGTAGAAGCGGCTTGTGCTACCTGATTCTCAAGAGTTTTAACATGTGATGAAAGATTTTCAAACTTACCTTGGAGTTCGCTGTACATGTTTTCCACTCTTGAGTTGATGTCAAAAGCGTTCTTGTTCTGGCCATCGAGCAGTTGCTTAAGCATTGTTTTCATTTCGCTGTCATCGGACGGTCCAGCTGGGGCGTAGCTCACAGGAGCTTAAGCTGGTGCTTGATAACCTCTCTGAAAGTTGTTGAACTGAGGTCTTTGCTGAAATCCCCCTTGTTGCAAACCTCCTTGGTTCTGAACTCTGTTTTCAAAAGCCTTGTTGTAGCCTCCTTGATTCTGAACCCTGTTCTCAAAAGGCTTGTTGTAGCCTCCTTGGTTTGGCACAAATGGTTTTGCTTGATATTGTTGCCCTTGTGGTCTCACTTGTGCTGGATATTTTTGGTCTTGGGGGTTCTCGACATTGGTGCTTCGGTATGAGAGATTAGGATGATTCCTATAATTTTGGTTGAACCCTTGGTTTTGATAACCATTCACATAATTCAGCTCAGCTTGCACATCCTCAAAACAGTCCCCATGTTGCTCTTGGTACCCTTGCTCTTGGTAACCTTGACCTTCTCCAGAATCATCACAATAGTTGACTGCTCTTTGTTCACGTCTTAGAAGTTGTTCCACCTTCGCAGTCAGCTCAGAAATCTGTTTTGATTCTCCTCCTCCAACGCTCCTCAAGGTCCTATCATAATCAACACAATGGTTGCTGTTGCTACCAGCAAGATTTTCAATCAAGATTAGAGCTTCCGGTTCTGTTTTTGTCATGAAGTCTCCATTGCTTGCTGTGTCCAAAGCCATCTTGTAATTCTGGTCAATTCCTCTATAGAAGGTGTTGATGAGTGATTCAGGAGTGAACCCGTGATGAGGACACTCTCGTTTGTAGTCCTTGAATCTCTCCTAAGCTTCTTGGAATGACTCGGTACCAGCTTGTTGAAAACTCGAGATCTTGTTTCTTAGAAGCGTGGTCCTTGCTTGAGTAAAATATTGTCCCAAGAATGCAGCTTTGTAATCATCCCATGAACTGATGGAGTCTCTCTCTAGTGATTTGAACCAACGTTTCGCTTTATCAGCTAGCGAAAACAAGAACAAACGACACTTAAAAGCATCATCTGGTACTCCATTCATCCTGGTTGTTCCACACACATCCTCGAAGTTATCAAGATGAGTAACTGGATTTTCAGAAGGAAGTCCATGGAACTGGTTTTGTTTACGAGATTCAGCAATCCCGACTTGATCTCAAAATCATTTCTGTTGATTGGAGGATGTTGGACACCTCCTCGATACATTTGAGCATTGGGAGCATCATGTTCCCTTAAGGTCCTACGAGCAGGAGCAGGCCTTTGATAGTTTGGTGGTTGATGTGCAGCAACTCCAACTGGAGGGTCTTGTGACTCTCCACCATTGTCTCCATCGTGTGGTAAGTCTCCAGGTGGTAACACATTACCTTCTTGTTCATGAGCCATTTGAGCTTCTCTTTGCTTAGCTAGCCTCTTCTTTCTTCTAATTGTCTTTTCGAACTTTCCAACTTCTTCGTGATATTCAACTAGGTGTGATGAACCTTCGCTTCGGGTCATATACCTTTAAAACATCAAAGAGAAAAAGGAAATGATTATCAGTAACTTAAAATAAAATGCAATAGACTAATAACTGATCCTAAATCTTTAGGTAACGCTATTGGTCCCCGGCAACGGCGCCAACTTGATTGCTCGAGTATTTACTCGATACACTTAACCGCAAGGTAGTATATAACGAGATCGATCCACAAGAACCAATGGTACACTAATGATTTACGA
Source organism: Barbarea vulgaris (assembly GCA_963667165.1). Classification (NCBI taxonomy): domain Eukaryota; kingdom Viridiplantae; phylum Streptophyta; class Magnoliopsida; order Brassicales; family Brassicaceae; genus Barbarea; species Barbarea vulgaris. Next base: position 8,394,753 of record OY763891.1, read on the forward strand.
GACTTGTAATTAGCTATAGCAGGATGGGTTTGATTGTTTTCTTTCAAACTTGTAAACAAAATGCAATAAACATAAAACGATTGATTTATACGATTTAAAAGGCGTTAGGCCTTAGGGAAAATTCAGGTTATCAATGGCTTAACGAATAATCTTGAGCATGGGATTTAACATTCTCAGCACCGTTCTAGAACATGAACGCAAGGTGGATTAACCCACTCTCGTGGCCTTAACCCCTAAACTTGGCTACTCGAAAACTAAACTCTCGTTTGATTTCTCCTAACCAAATTAGCATTAACACACAAGTTCACTAAGTTCACAATGATGATCTAGCATCAACTCTCGCAGGCTAGAGATACAAAGCTCAATTCATAAGGCTCAAGTTCTCTATAACATGATTAGTGCTTATAGAACAACCTAGAATCAAGACTAAGGTAGCTACTCTTAATCTAGCATTAAGAACACATGAATCAAAGAACCTATGGATTAGAAACCCCAAATCTCTATCAATTCATCAAGCCATCAATTCCCTTCAAGAACCCTAAAACCTAACTATGAAATTACTCACACATAATCAGGAAAACAACAAAGTAAACCATACAAAGCATAATAGGATTGAAATAAACAACAAATGATACAACAAAACTTCTCCAAATGTTTGATAGAAAGGAGGAGCTTAGAAATCCAAGAAAATGTGTCTAGAATAGTGTTTTAGGCGTAGAAAGAAAATCTGATATGTTTTAGTAGGTTTAGGTGGGATATTTATAGACAAAGGTGTAAAATGTAGTAGGCGGCCAAGGGGATCGGTCGATCCACACCTAGGATCGATCGATCCCTAATTCCCGGACAAAATATCTTCATGGCGGCTGAGCATGGATCGATCGATCCATGGGTGGGATCGATGGATCCTTCGTGTCCGGACAAGATGTCCGTGGAGCATGGATCGGTCGATCGGTTGGCCGGATCGACCGATCCGTGGCCGTGTTCTTTTGAGTCGTCTGGATCGATCGATCCAAGGCTGGGATCGATCGATCCATGTCCTTTCCATAGCTTCTAGGCTTCATCTTAGCCCGAACAATCCCGAAATCGTCTTATTCCGGCTTAACTCCATAGAACCTGTAAAAGACTCAAAACAAAATAGAAAAGACTCGAAAACTAACAAAAGACACGAAACAGATACTAAACACAAACCAAAAAGCAATCAAAAGTACAATACATCAATTGCAACCAGTGCGAGGTGTGTCTCGCCGTGTCCGTTGAGAGTCCATTGGCAATGCACCTATCATAGAACAAAAGTTGGTCTAAGTTAGTAATTTGGTTTATTAGGGAACCAACGGCAATTCATTGCATATGAGTTTTCACTCATATTCAACAACGAATCTCCACATCAAGATACATAATACTCAAAGTTTTAGAATCGAGAAACCAAAAACCAAATTTCAATTTCTGGATTCATAGTGACTCTCACAAAAGGTAGACATCAAAACTGGATTCAAAGTCTATTCATGAGAAAAATCAATCCAAATCCTCATTCTTATGATAAATAGAGCTAATATAATCGATTCTAGCAATTTGCATCATCAATTTAGTATCCAATTAGGTCACCAAATTTTAACATAGCAAAGATCAAATTTTATCAACTATCTAATATCAAAATCGGTGGGTTACATTCCTACAAGCATATCTTTAAGTTCCCTACCTAATTTCACTAACCAATGCTAATTAATTACACTCTCCCACCAAGTATGCACGTCCTGATCCAGAAAGTACTGGGCGATCTGAACCTTGAATTCTCCCCGGCATCTTGAATTGTCATTGTTTGTCTCCAAGTTTCTCAACCATCAATCTGCTACAACCACATTGTGTTCTCCTTTGAACTTACGGATTCCATGATCCCTCATTATAGTAACAAGCTTGAGAAATTTTGAAGATGCGGTGTCTCTTAAATTTCTATCGTAGAACATCAGAGGAGGTAGAGGCGGTGGTTGCTGTTGTTGTTGTTGTATCATGTGCGTCAGAAGCTCATGAATCATGGTGAGGCCTCTTGGATCCTCCCTTGGTCCTTCAGTTTGTCTGGGTGGACTACCTCTTGCTGCCTGACCTGGACGTGACTCATTCGGTCTTGCATGCGGTTGCTCGGGTTGATTCGAGTTTTGGTTCTGTGCTTGGTGTGAACTGAATTGTGCGCTCTGGACTGGACTACTTTTTGGGGTACTGCATGGAATACCGCTGCCAGTTTGGCTGTTGATACTTGCATGGTTTGCCAAATTCACTTCCTCTTCCTCCCCCTTTTGATAACCCAAACCCACCCTTGTCGAGACACGACTCTAAGAATCACCTTCTCCCGATCTTTCTCGTGACATCTCCTTCTCTGCATGCATCAATAAGGGTACATAATCTACTATCCTAATACGGAACGGACCGGATTCCTAATGCGTCGTTTACGACTCCTTTTGATTCAATAAAACATTTGAAATCATGAGTCACAAGAATAGCATGGCGAAACATGCTTTGATACCACTCAAATACTGTTGTAGCAAACGCAGACTGATTTGTGACCGGACTAATCATGAGCACCCCGTGTCTACTACAACTGATAGTGATCAAGCACGGCCCGGCTAAGGTGATCCAACATTGCCCAGATCGTTCTTTATACTATCCCACTTTGGACTATGAATAAGACCTTCCAACCTGATCATAATCTTTAGTGTTGTGTCGGTCCGGACATGATCTACACCAGTTTGTGACTCGGTTTTTAGATAAAAAATCTGATTTATTTATATATGTTATTTCACAAAGTCACATAAAAACATATACTCGTAGACGGCCAAGGCCTAATGCCCAAAAGCTTATTTACATAACAAAAACATACTTTCTTTTGTAAAAGATGCCAATCTACTCTGGGGTCCTATCGTTCCGTTTCCTCTAGATCCTAGGGTTACCTGTAACAAAAAGTAGAATCATAAGTAATCTAAGATTACTTAGTGAGCTCGGATCTAAGAAAACGTTAGCAAACCCCAATCCCATCCCATGCACAAACAATTACAAGCAATATCATAACGGAAACCATATTGAAATATTCCTGGACGAATGAATGCATCAACAAGTGAACTTGTTGGACTCTATAATGCAATTCTCTCAACCCAAACCCCCCACACACACTTATTAACTTCCTCGTCACGCCTCCCAATGTTGAATTCCACACAGGATCTCCAACATAGCTTCAACTCCTCGGGTGCATCTCACACCCGGCCACACATAAGGTGAAGGACGTATGATTGATATAACCATAGGTCAGTCACATTATCCACAACTCAAAACTCAAAACTCAACCCAAAAACCAACTCCACTCATTCCTCACTTGTAAAGTAGCCCACGTGGCTAAGTAACCTCTCTCATGCAATGCATATGCAAAATGATATGAATGCAAAACAATAAACAAACTAATCAATCAAACACTCAAACTCTCAAACAAATCAAACCCGTTTTCACGTGCTACTTCACGTGCGTCGGTACTCACTGAATGGCTGGTGGTAAGTTGGATCTGGATCAAGCAGGATTCGGCCGGTGGTTTCTTTCTTCGGTTATGGCTGGATTGGTGACAAGCTAAGTGAAACTTAGAACTGGACTAAAGTCTTTTCGGCGATCTGGCTGAACTCACAAGATCTCTTTCTTAACTCTCTATAAATTTCTCTTGGTAGTTTGCAAAATGAGATACGAAAATGGCAAGGAAAGGGCGTGTATTTATAAAACTTAGCATTGCATGGAAGCTCTCGCACAACAATGACAAGTGTCCGGCCAAGTGTCAAGCTGAACTATCCTAGTGTGACAAGTGTTAAGGCAGGTGTCAATCTGGGAGTTCTTGGCATGACAAGTGTGAAACTGAGTCTTGGAAGGCAAGTTTCGTCACTTGGAAGGCAAGTTTCGATCGCTTGGAGAACAAGTTTCGGTAGCTTGGAAGGCAAGTCTCGTGAGCTTGGACGGCAAGTTTCGGTCACGGTCAGCTTTGGTCTCGGTCAGCTTCGGTATCGGTCTCGGTCAAGTCATCACTCGGTCATAAGTGATCGAGTTATGGTACCCGAGTGGTTGCTACTCAGTTACGTGTAGTCGAGTTCGGTACCCGAGTGTCGTCGCTCAGTCGATGGATGTTCGACATTGGATGGTCGATAGTCTCTCGATGGTCGATAATCTGTCGATGGTCGACAGTCTCTCGAAGGGTCGACAGTCTCTCGATGGTCGACAGTCTCTCGAAGGGTCAAAAGTCTCTCGATGGTAGACTGATGTCTCTGCATTTTACCACTTTTAAACTTGCATTTCCATCCGTTTTAGCATAGTTTCGTCATAAGTTTCACTCCATATCCATCCATTCTACTCATATAAGGTTCATAATAGGTTTTTCATTAGTTTTGCATAGATATTGCATATTGGAGTTGTCTTTCAGGTATTTTGGATGCTTTCTGGAGATCAAAGAACATGGATATGCAAGCTCGGTGTGGAGACTCGACCTCAAGACCAAGCTAAGCTGTAACCCTCAATCACACTCGATAAAGAACACTCGGTTCGACCAAACCGAGTGAAAAGGAGCCAACCAAGCCAACTCGGCCACATGCACTCGACCAACCAAACATAATTCAAGGTCAAGAAGATCACATACTCGATCAATGCATTCGACCTGGAGACCGAGCTGAAGGCAGAAGGGAAACCACACTCGGATAGAGGACTCGATCACACCACTCGACCTCATCCCCGAGTGCAACCAACCGAGTCTGAAGATCCAAGGCTTGAAGTAACAAGCACTCGACCTACTCCACTCGACCAGGGAACCCGAGTTCAAGACCACCGACCTAAGGAGTTTAGTTTATTTTGTCTTTTTGTACTACGGTTGTTGACCTAGGGTATTTATACCTTCATTAGGTCAGCAGCCGCACAATCTACGTTTTTATTCTCTTTGTTCTCTGAAAACCTCTCTTCTATCTTTCAGTTTTTGTATTTTGCAATTACTTTGGATCCTTTGATACTTTTGAGTTTATTTCTTCTGTTCCTTCTTAATCTCAATCTCCAGATTATGATTATGGAAACTATTTCGTTTTCTGGGTTTATGATTTTGGTGATGAAGTCTGAGTAGTGGGTTAGGGTTCTTGAGGATGAGTTAGATTAGGGTTTGATTCATGGTGATTCTAGTTGATTTAGGGTTCTAAAAGCTTATGATCTATTCTGGGTTAGCTGTTTCTAATGCTTATTCCCTGTACACCCACTTGGAATCTGATCTTGGTGTTTCCTTAAACACCCACTTGTGAAACACCAGATCTGATAACACCAGAGATCTATAGCTTCATTCCAATGATAGATCTTGACAGATCTTAGGAAGCGAGTTGTAGGTTGACATTTATGAGCTGATTCTTAATGCTTATTCTCTTTATATTTCATTGGAATGCTATATGAGTGTTAGTGACAATCAATGGGGGATAGGTGTGTATTCCAAGATTAGGAAGTTTAGAGAATATGGTGATAGTTGGAAGTTAACAGTGGAACTATCATTCATTGGATGCTCATAGTTGAGAGATCCCTTCTATGAAGTTATTATTGAATTCTCTAGATATCACCATGATGATTCCCAGATCCATAGCTCATCCTTAGGACCTTCTTCATCCTTGATAGTTTATTGCTTTTTAGTTTGCTTTGCTCTGTTTCTTATCTTGTTTAGTTCTGAATCTTTGTTCTTAGTTTTTTTTGCTTGTTTCTTAGTTTCTGTTTAGGCAATAAGTCACTCTCCATTTCACATCTGGCTTTAATTAGATTGACCTGCTGTATCCTGATTGTTTGCAAAACTCCCATTTGGATTCGATAGCCCTTTGTACTACAATCTTGGCAATAGATAGTTTAAGGGTTGCAAAAACCTTGTTATCAATTTGGCACCGTTGCCATTTGGGATTTCTTTGCTACATTTAGGATTGCAGATCTCCTGAGATCAAGTTCGTTTTCTTTTTACGATGGTCTCAAACTGCGGCTATTTCCATTTTCTCTTGGTGACAAAAGTAAAGGTATGGGAGAAAACTCTTCCTCCTGGCTCTATTACTTCTTGGGATGCATGCAAGAGAGCCTTTCTGGATAAGTTTTACAATCATTCAAGGACAGCTAGATTACGCAATGACATATGAAGTTTTGGTCAACAGCATGGGGAAACCTTCTCTGAAGCTTGGGAAAGATTCAAGGGTTATGGAATTCAATGTCCTCACCATGGCTTTAGCACTAAATTACTCCTTAGCTGATATGATTCTGGTTAGAGAATCACGCCCCAATCACACACTGGGAAGCTAAGATGACGATGGTAAGGCTCCAGGCTTGAGCAGCAAGCGATCTGGAGTTGAATGGGATGAGTGACGCCACGAGAGGATGCGGAAGGCCTCTTGATAAGTCGGGGTTGAACACTCTAATCACTAGAAATGTTCACAAGTATTCTAATTCGAATCACTCGAAAGAGAAGACAAGGATCTATCAGACAAAAAAGTTTTTGATTAAAAAGATCGATAAGTAAAACGATAGAGTCTCAGAGAGATATAAAGAGAAGGAGACGAAGAGGAGAAGAGAGGAGGAGCGGAGGAGAGTAAATGCTAGACGAGTTACGAGACATGCCTCGTAAACTCGCATGAAGACTAGAAAATAAATACACATTGATGTAGGAATCAAGTCAGCAACAACTGGGATCAACGGACATGATGGTCTAGCCAAGGATAAAGGAGAGACGAACTTCCTTGGGGAACACATCATGGATAAAGGGGAGCCGATATTCCATGGTCTGTTCCTTCAAGACCTCAATCCACCCACGTACAGCCTTACCGACCAAACTAGAAGCGAGCATTTCCAATACTGTACTGAGGAACCAGAAGCATTGCCGGAAAATGCCGAGAAAGAAGGATTGCCGGGCAAAGCTGAGACACGCGAGGAGAGGCCGGACAATGCCGAAGACCGAAGCGAGCTGCTGACTAACTCTCATTTTACTCATGCATTCAGCCCAGGGTTGAAGAAACATTCGACAAGTCTATATAAGGAAGGTTTTCATCCAGGAAAACAGCGCTTGGTTCAGCTACGAATTGGAGCTGGTTTGAGAATACCGCAATCGGACGGAGTGGCTCCATTTAAGGAAAGCGACCCACCAGATCAATATGACGCCTTCCTGCTGTTTTTCCCTGACCTTACAAAGACTTCATGCTGTTTAGAGACTTCCAAAACAGCAGCACATCCAGAAACGCGCTTGGAAACAACAAGAGAGAAAGTTTCCTTTTCCCACCAAGCTATTTCCTTTTCACCACCAAGCGCATCCAGCCTGTTTAATCTCGACCCTCCATCTATTCCATGACATCCAAGACGTCCAAAGCCACAGAGATACCTAGAAGAATCCTTCATTCATGCAGCCAAGCTCAAAGGAGCGCTCCCATTAATGCCCAACGGCTAGGAGGCTTCAATGGCGAGATCACCAAGATTAATTCGATTTTATTTGTTTCCTTTTCTATTTCTTGTTACCGTTGGAGGTTCAGAGCCTATATAAGCTCTTTGTTTTCATCCTTCGTATTCACGCTTTGATTAATTAAGAAATTCAGTTTGCTTTTGTTTCAACACTTTGTGTCTTGAATCAAATCTGTTCTTGCGAGTTCTAGGTTGTTTGTGGAATCAAGCCACTTAGTATTTCGTATAGAGCCTTGGATTCTCGCGAGGAATAGCCCTTGAATCCCTGTCTCTAACCCCTTGGTGTTGTGGAATCAACATCAAACCGGTTACCTCACCATCTACATCGCTTCCACCTAGCTTTGGGTCTTTGAATCCGTGAGATTGGTCTTGGTGGAATCCGAGGTCCATATCACACATACTTTAAGTTTAAATTCAAATGAGTAAAAATAAAAATAGATAGATAGAAAAGAGGTAAGGGCCGTGCCAATAATCTCATAACGGGCCGGGGTGAAGTCGGACTAGAGCCAAGAATAGATGAACCTATGGACCACGAACCTCATTAAAAACCTTCCTCGGAAAACCACTTGGGAAAAACCGAAGCCAAGGGAAAAAAAGTGTAAGTGAGCCATAGGGCTTGACTCTAGTCATCTCGGACGTGAACCAAGACCAGGGAGGACGTGATACCACATGAGTCCGAGTGACTTGCTTAAACTAAAACCGGATGTGGGGTAGCTCGGAGTGTTTGTTGATTTCTCTCGGTCCGGGGACGAGTCTTGTCTCCATTTGATGCTTTATTTGCTCCATTAGCTCCAGGCTTGTCCTTTGCTCCACGTATGATCCAAGCTCCTTGCTCCAAGTCCTTAGAGCCTCTCAGTATCATATCATGCTCCCCCAGTTGAAAAGGATTTTTCCTCAAATCCGTTGGACCTGCCACAAACAACACCAAGTTAAAATAATCAAAGTATAAGAACATATAAAACTTACCTCGAAGATCGAGTGGATGGTTGATGTTGTCATAGATGTTCAAGAGATGTTCTGCATCATAGTTGCTATCTTTGAGAGCTCCCATCTTTTCTTTCTTAGCCATTTCCACGAGAACAGATTTCAGCGCCTTTGTCAAATCAACTCCAATTCCAGTCCTCGCAATGAAATTGGATGAGAGAACTTCCATGTCCGGTGTTTTGTACCTGCAATGTTGTCAATGCCTTTGGCAAAGAGCAAGTGTGTTATCAAAGTCATGGAGTTTTTATAAACAATTAAATAAGTCTCATTTCGGACCACATGCTTATACTTATCATGTTCCTCTTTTACTTGAGTCCTAAGACAAGAGTTTTGTTCCGAACATTCTTTCAATAGCCCTAAACTCTTCTCAATGATCTCTTGATATACTAAACTCGTACTCACTGTCCTTAAATCATGAGAAACAAATTGAGATGAAGAGATACTTATCACGGTAAATGGAAATGATGTTGGATCCGAGGGCTCTTCTTTTTCCTTAGCTCTAGCACGAAGCACTTCAACATTAATCAGTGCTTCATAGTAGTGTAGAGATGACTAGGCTGTAGCTTTCTTAGTTCATCACTTATAGATACATCCTGCAAGAATTCATTGAGCTCACTCGGGGGCACCGGTACATGGTTAGTGTCACATGGAATTTTATCCAAAGAGATTACCAATTTCGAATCAAAGTAGTCATTCCCGTTAACATTACCAACCATACCAAGGAGATTAGCTTTCTTACCTTGCTCTTGATTTCCTTTGAGTTTTATTTTATCAAGATATACCTCATGAGGCGGTAATGGTGCCAGATTAGTCATTCTCCCTTTTATCTCAAACGAATGGTGATTGGTGAAGCCATCATGATTCAGTCTACCGTCTGCATAACTTCCTCTTCCTTGATAAGGCTTTGACACCAAAATGGTACAATCTGCACCAAGAGAAAGCAAGTTAGGTCTCATTCGTTTTTGAGAGTCTAGATACCTCGGGTTGTAAGTTGTGGTGAAGCCTCAGGTGGTTTATCATTAAGCTCAATAATGTCTTCATCTCTAGGTAATTGATCATGGACCAGAACTGCTTCAGCTTGGATGAATCCTTCTAATGCACGTGTTGTTGCTTCTCTAGGCATTTCTCGGCTTGGAGCTTCTTGTAGTGATGCTGGTGATCGTTCCTTGTTTATGATGGGGATGGACTGAATGCTCAAGTCTCCATTCGTTCCTAACAAATCCCCATTGGCTTGTAGCTCGTCATCCTCATCCTTTTGTTGCATAGAATCTGGTTGCTCATCTTTGGATCCATACTCTACATTGTCCTTTAGATTCATGATCCGCTTGTTAGTGCATTCACTAGTATAATGCCCCATTACTTGACACTTAAAGCACTTGATTCCACTTGTCCTAGCATCTGGCTTGCCTTTATCCACTTGCTTAGCAACATACGGTTTAGCTTCCAATCGTGTAGTAGTAGACAGACTGCTATCTCCTTGTACTCTCGGTTTATCACCTCTCGGATAGCTTTCTTTTGAATAACTACTACCTCCAGCCCCATAATGTGATCGTATAGGACCTCTCCTCTTGAGTTGTTGCTCTATAAGTATTGCCTGATGTAACATTTCCTGTACGTCCACATGATGCTGAATCTTCAATCGATCTTGTATCTCATGTTGCAATCCTTCAAGAAACCTCGACATAGTCGCTTCACGATCTTCTTGTACATCAGCTCTAATCAGAAGCGTTTCCAACTCCTGATAGTAATCCTTAACGTTCTTACTCCCTTGTACAAGTATCCTCAGCTGATCATGCAACTCACGATAGTAGTAGCTCCGCACAAAACGTTTCCGCATAATAGCTTTCATCTCGGACCATGTTTCAACCGGATACTCTCCATTTCTTCTCCTAGACGTTACCAACTGTTCCCACCAACTCAAAGCATAATCACTGAACTCAGTAGCTGCAACCTTCACTCGATGCACCTCAGTATAGAGTTAACACTCAAACACCATATCGATTTTCTTCTCCCACTCCAAGTAAGCACTCAGATCATTCTTTCCTTTAAACGATGGTATACGAAGCTTGAGTCCTCCAAGGCTGTGTTGGTGCTGAATTCTCTCATCCCTATCATGTCTGTATCTTCTATGACTGATACAAGAAGATCCACTGTAGTATTCATCAGCCTCAATGTCTCTAGATCTCCTCGGAAGGTCTCTCGACATAGGTCTCGGCAAATCACCACGTTGCCTCGCTTGATCTCTGTTTCTTTCACCATTTCTTACTTTATACACTCTATGTTGACCTCATGGTTCACCAATCATCACAGGAATAAGTTCGTTACAAAAGGAATTACATTTATCCTTCATCAAACGCTCCATCTTTGTCGTGATCGCTTCAACGAGTTGCTTGTTGCGGTTGCTGAGTGTCTCCTCATCATGATCGGCCATCTCTGCCTGAAAATTATCACAAAAAGTAACCAGTAAAGAGTCCTTTTGAAGATCGAATTGGTCCTAATTCATAAGAACACGAAAATGACCCTTGGTATCCTAGTTTCTCCGAAGAACCCTAATCGCAACTGTAGAAGTCGATCGGTCACAGAAAAATATCAAAACTTTTCAGAAAATTCCAAAACCAATTTTAACAAATACTAGACTCATCCTAGTTTCATTTGCAGTTGATTTCACAAGTTGGGACGAGCCAATATTTAATTAAAATTCGAGCCAATATCTACGAGTCTTGTCTCCATTTGATGCTTTCTTTGCTCCATTAGCTTCAGGCTTGTCCTTTGCTCCACGTATGATCCAAGCTCCTTGTTCCAAGTCCTTAGAGCCTCTCAGTATCATATCATGCTCTCCCAGTTGAAAAGGATTTGTCCTCAAATCCGCTTGACCTGCCACAAACAACATTAAGTTAGAAGCATCAAAAGAATAAAACAAAAGGGACTTAGCTCGAAAGCGAAAAGAAAAGAAAAGAGTATTGTCGAGAATCCTCAAGAGAGGTTCAGCGTCATGGTGGCATCCTTGGTGAGCTTTGATCAGAACATTCATCTTTACACTAGCAGATACATGGAAAATGTTCAGCTCCTTTGTCAAAACAACTCCAATTCCAGTCCTTGCAAAGAAATTGGACGAGCGTGCTTCTAAATCTGGTGGCTCCTCCTTTGTACCTGCAATGTTTTGAACAGATTTGGCAAAGACCAAGTGTGTTATCACAGTCATGGAAGTACCATAAACAAATAAACACTTCTTAGCTTAATTCAAAATATTATCCTTGTCAAGTTCTTCTTTTTCATGCATCTTAATACAAGAATTCTGTTCCGAATATTCTTTGAATAATCCTAACTTTTTCTCAATGATTTCTGGATAAAATAAACTCATATTCACAGCCCTTAAATCATGAGAAACAAGTCGAGATGAAGAGATACTTACCTGAACAAGGTCCTTGGTGTATTTGGTGCTTGTAAGTAGCACATCAAATGAAAATAGTGTTGGATCTGGGGGTTCTTCTTGGATCAGGGCATTGTTGGTGACCATCTCATACTCTCTAGACGTGTCTAAAAACTCTCCTGGTCGCCAATGATATGTTAAGAATGATCCAGATGATGAAAAATCCATTTTATGCTCCACAGAAAACATTTGAAGTGAAGTAATCCAAAACTCGAATGGTACGGGTCTCGAACGGTCTATATAGTCTCCTGGTCTCCAAATGCGGCTTTGAGATGCATCTTGATGGAGACAAATGATATTTTCTTCAATGGGTAGATTTGCTTGCAACTCAATGTCTTCAAAAACTTGTTCACGGTGATCTCTTGTTTTATTCCTATCAAGACAAAAAGAAAACTCCATGTTAGTTAGTAGAAAATCAACAACAGGAAAAAGTTGTACTATCATCGATTTAAAGCCAGAGACTTTAAACAAGCTCATTTGGGAGAAAATCCCATGAATATCCTATATATATATATATATATATGTTTATGTTTACCATTTCCTTTGATGCGCTTTTTAATAATCATGTTGGTGAGGGTTGACAGGGTAAACCAATACAAAAGAAGGTCAGAAACTGGAAGTTGCAAGCCAAGCAGACTAAACTCGACCAGAGAGCTCAATCAAACAAGCCAAGTTCATGCCACCGGAAGTCTAACTCGACCACCAAACTCGGTCCACCTAGCTGAGCTAGAGTCCACAGAAACGCACTCGGTCGACAGACTCGGACAGCCTGATCGAGTGGAACCTCCTCCGCCATATCACTCGGTCATTAAACTCGAGAGTGCAACCGAGTCAGAACTTCTTCCACCAACCTTGAGGTACAACTCCAATTTTTACCATTGTTTATACCATTCATCTTTAGTTTTCTTATTGTTTTTCATTCTTGAACCTTCCTTTGAATCTTTTATTACACAAATGACTGTGTAATTCAAGTTTGGGGGAGGGGTTAAGATGCATTTAATATCGTTTCTTTTCTTATTTCAAATTTTGCATATTGAGTTTACATAGAATCTCATCTATTTGCATAGAAAAAATCCATAAAAATTTGAAAATTTTCATAAAATCATTCCAAAAAAACAGAGTGTTCATGTAGATTGCATTCATGTTTATGATTGAGTCTAGATGGATCTCATATAGAATTGTGCATCTGCGTAGGGGACTAGGATGATAAAAGCCTTGTAAACATGCTGGTTTATGAAATAGTCTCAATGACCTAGTTAATAGTTGTCTAATGCATTCCTGTAAGCTTGAAGCATAAGACCGCACCATGCCTAGATTGCATTGTTTGATATTTAGTCTTAGCTGAAGCATGTTTTGATTTGATGTCATTCCCTATCTATTCTGAATTGCAATTATCATGTTTATGCTTTTGATTTGAACTCGGATACTTTACACATATTTGGATTCTCTTACTCTTTTCACCACTCTCGTGAATCCAAGTAGCTGATTCCCATCATTGGAACAGTTTCCCTTACCCATAACCAGAACCTTCCTTTCAAGCCATCATTACTCTGTGTGTGAATATGAGGCCTATTTCAGGATTGAGCTTGGTAGAAAGTGTTAGGTTTGTGCCGACAAGAATGGTTTCTCATATATATAGTTCTGGTTCATAATATTTGAACTAGATAGAACTAGGTGGGGAACTGAACTTTGGTTAGGAGGTTAGACTGGAATTTAGATAGGGAGTTAAGCTCGGTTTGGTAACCGAGTAGGCATCTCGAGTTCACTAAACCGAGTCTGAATGTTTCACTCTGGGGTTCAAGGGAAAGAAAAGAAGAGAAAGGAAAGAAAAGAAGTTCTGGGAAGAGGTCTAAGTTGAAAATAAGATAGCTGATATATCATGGATTTAACCGGTTTTAAGCCATGATATAAGTGCTTTATCGAGTCTTAACCGTGTCTTTCGAGTCTTTATCGAGTCTTTTACATGTTTTATGCGTTTGAGACTTTTTGGGTGATTATGGAGTATTATGGAGCATTTGTTGCTGAGAAGACGAAGTCGAAGATTTGCAGTTTAGTTAGACGTCCATGCGGAATTTACCAAGTTCTGAAGATTTGCAGTTTTGCTCCAGAAGTTCCAGAAGTTTACAAAAGGAACCCAGCTCGTGTATTAGTCTATATATTAGGTTTTAGGTGAAGTTGGATGAACCTTTGATCTTTGTACGCTACCTTTCATCCAGTTTCTAGTCTTTTATCTATTCCTTTGCTTAGGGGTTGATCTTGTTACTTGTACTTCAGAGAGAAGATTTCGAACCCCTGTTTCTTTATTCTACTTTTGATTCAGTTTATGATATCTATTTCAGCTATGTCTTGTGTTTCATCTGATATGTCATAGAGATTTCATGATTTGTTAGGTTTAACACTGGTTAAGATTCAAACTTGTTAGTTCTTCATCTAGGATTGTACTTAATGCTTCTTTTAGCTTGATCACCTAGAAGTATGATATTAGGTTGTTAAATTGGCACGACATCGTGATTTATAATCTGAACTAATCCTAGTGAGCATGTTAGATATTCGCAACGACAGTTGGTTTAGATAACTTGTGAACATATCGAACTTGTACTTAAAGCTTGTCAGAACTTTAGGATTCGCAACGACATGTGGTCTCTTATGCATTAGTGATTTAAGTGGTAGAATGGTTTTTAATTAGATCTTGACCAGTTGTTTATTCCTGCTTTGATTGATTTTCTGAGAAATTCCCTAGACCTGACACTTTTCCCCATTTGATTTCATCCTTAATTATTTTCTTTGCATTGTCTTTCAATATATCTTTATTGCTTAGCTGAGCTTGAAACGAACACGTCTATCGTGAAGCCGCAGAGTCTCTGTGGATTCGATCCCTACGTATTTCCGTGATCTCTTAATTTGGCGCCGTTGTCGGGGACTCTTTTGAGTTTCCAATAGACTTAAGTGTAGAGTTCAGTCTAAGTTTTTATTTTCTTGTTTACTTACATCGTTCTTTCTTTTTGTCTGGTGTGTTTCAAGTGTATGCACAGTTAGAACGCACGATCCAAAATGCAAAGAAACTAGTTGAAATAGTTGGTCTAGTTGTACTACTACTAGATGATGCTGGAGTTCTTAGAGACCAAGAGGGTCATATTTACAACGAGCAAGGCCAAAAGCTTGATGCAGAGGGCAACGTGATTGTCCAGGATGAAGGTGTCGATCGACACCCACCCCTTGGTGTCTCTCGACACCAACCGACAAATTTAGGTGAAGTTGCTGTTGTGCAGAGGCAAGGACATGCCGAGAGAGGCAGGACACTAGGAGATTACAATAGGCCTGATGAGTTCTATGCTAACAGGTCTGCAATTCGTCTCCCAGCCATTGAGAGGAACGTATTCGAGCTGAAGCCGTCTTATTACTCCTTAGTGGGACAGCATCCTTCCTCCGGTTTGCCACATGAACACCCTATGGACCATATTGAGAGGCTCGGGGATCTGGTAACCAGCAGGAAGATCAATGGAGTCAGCGATGACTATCTTTTCTGTAAGCTCTTCCCACACTCTCTTATTGGTGAAGCAGCTTACTGGTTGATGCAGTTACCGACGGGATCTCAAACTAGTTGGGAAGAAACAAAGAAGGCTTTCTTAAGAAACTTCTACGATGATGCACGTTCAGAGGATGTGAGAAATAACATCTCTCAGTTTACGCAGAAGCCTATTGAGGCATTCAAGGTGGGATGGGTTCGTTTCTGTAACGCCCGTCTCTCAGAAAGGGATAATTGACGAAATTTATATATATGGATATATATATATATATCAAAAACGTCTTTGATCCGAATAAATCTGTGTAAGAGATATTATCTCCTTAAAGTTATTTCCGTTGGCCTCGGGAATGGAGTTCGCGAAGAGAGATGTCGGGGTGAAAAAGAGGGGTCAAGAATCAATTTTCGAGCCAATCGGGGTGAAAAAGAGGGGTCAAAAATCGGGGTGATTTTTGGCTGGGGTGTGGTTTTGGTCTGGATCGATCGATCCTGATAGGGATTGATCGATCTTGTTTTTGCGGTTGTGTTGAGGAACGATCGTTCCCGGCTAGGAACGATCGATCCCAGCTAGGAACGATCGATCCTGGTTAGGAACGATCGATCCCGACTGTCGGCAGAGTTGGTTGGTCGACTTTTTCATCCTTTTAAGCACGTTTCTTCTTCCTCCTTCTTCATTTTTCGACTGGGGTAGCTTCTGGAGGTTCAAGGAGGGTTAGTGAGAGCCTGAGGAAGTGAAGAAGTGAGAAAGGAAGAAGGGAATTGAGAGTTTAAAAGGAAGAAGGAAGAGTTTGTGAAGTTGGAGCTTTTGGGGAGTTTCAAAGGAGTTCAGAGTTCTTGGCTTGAGCGTGGAGGTTCTTACTGGCCTGGAGAAGCTTCGT
The DNA here is from genome assembly GCA_963667165.1 of Barbarea vulgaris. Lineage (NCBI taxonomy): Eukaryota > Viridiplantae > Streptophyta > Magnoliopsida > Brassicales > Brassicaceae > Barbarea > Barbarea vulgaris. Next base: position 8,411,029 of record OY763891.1, read on the forward strand.
GTGGCTTCAATCAATCCGAGTTCGAGGTGAGTGCGTGACCATGGGCTGGACTAAGCTTGTAGAGCATTTGATTTCGGTTTTGATTCTTGTTTGATAGTTTTGGTTAGATTCATAGAGTTTTGTGGATTGTTTCTTGTGTCCTTGAGTTGGGTAATGATGTATTACCATTAGGATTCAAGTTTGTGGTGTTTTAGAAGTTGTTGTCCTCATTTCGACTTGGTAGAAGTCGAATCCGTGTGTTGCAGGGGGCCAGGAACGATCGATCCCGGCCAGGAACGATCGATCCCGGCCAGGAACGATCGATCCCGGCTAGGAACGATCGTTCCCAAGCTGCTCGTCGGTGGATCGATCGATCCATGCTTGGATCGATCGATCCCAAGTTGTTTGTTGGGGGATCGATCGATCCATGCTTGGATCGATCGATCCAGTTGAGTTTGGTGTGATTTTTTTGTTCGTAGCATCGTGTGTCGTGTCCGGGTTGGTTCGGGTATTGCGTGGTTCTACTTGCTTGTGTGTATAGCTCGTAGATGGGAGGATCGCCTCACTAAGTATTTATGATAATACTTACGCATCTCTGTGTGTGTTTGATGCAGGTAAAGATAAAGTGTGATCGTGGAATCAAGGCTGTGAGGAGGAGGATGATTAGGACTCGTGTGTTATTTTATGTTGTTAAGTTTAATACGCGAGTCTTATTTGTATTGCTTAAATTGTTAGAAACCATTGTGTGCGTTTGGTTGTGTATTAGTATTTTTGTATTAAATGTTATTGTTTGTGTGTTAATTTTTTTCATGGTTGTGGATCCGTTCAATAATTAATGGTGTGGGACATTAATTATCGTGTTAAAAAAAAAAAATGGGTCGGGTCGTTTCAATTTGGTATCAGAGCGTATACGGTTCTAGGACGAATTAGAAATTGTTTGAGTGTAGAGTCTTACAATCATCCTCTCCGAGCCTTCAAGTGATTCCACGGTGAGTTGTGTTTTTATTGACTTTTGTTTGAGTTGTTTTGGGTTTTTAGTATCTGCTTTGAAAGTACAGATGGCTAGAGGAGCTAGAGGTCGTGGCCGTGGCCGTGGTAGAGGCCGAGGTCGTGTTCCAGTGGTGGGTTTGGGAGAGGCACAGAGTGCCACGGTTGAGCAAGGCGGAGATTTGCATACGGGTCCGTTGGGGTCTGAGGGTGCGGCCGGTGAGAGTGCCGGTGAGGCTGGAGTTCCAGCAGGTGCTGCGGGTGTGGCAGCAGGTGATGCTCAGGCCCAGGATGCCCGTATTGCGGAACTGTTGACCTTGCTGTTGGAGCGGTATCCAGAGAGGGTAGCGGTACAAGCTCCAGTTGTGCCACCAGTAGTTGAGGCAAAGCCGAGAGTTGTGGTTGACGAGGAGCTTCCATCCTACCATAGGATGATGGAGCAGATGCAGAGGATGGGCACTACGTTTTTCCTGGGTGGTGTCGGTCCTGAGGAGGCTAATATGTGGAGGTCCCGGTTGGAGCGGAACTTCCAGTCATGTAGGTGTCCAGAGGGATACCGAGTTGACTTGGCAGTTCATCACTTGGATGGTGATGCACATCTGTGGTGGACGAGTGTAGTCGCCAGGAGAGGTCAGGTGGAGTTGACTTGGCGAGATTTTGTGGAGGAGTTTAACTCCAAATATTTTCCACAGGAGGCAGTAGACCGGTTGGAGGCGAGGTTTTTGAGTCTGACTCAGGGGGACCGGACTGTCCGGGAGTTTGAGACAGAGTTCAACCGGCTTTCCATTTATGCTGGTCGAGTCATGGAGGGTGAGCAGGCCGAGTGCGACGGTTTATGATAGGCTTGCGGCCTGAGTTTAGGACCCGTTGCCTTGGTAAGTTGTTTGGCACTTTGGGAGAGTTGGTTGAGTTGGCCGCATCTATAGAGGATGGTCTGAGAGAGGAGGTAGTATCGTCTACTTTGAGTTTCTAGGCCAAGAAGATGCAGCAGCAAACAGGGTCGAGTAAGGGGAGTAGGCAGGTGGCAGGACAGAAGAGGAAGTGGGGAGGCACTTCTGGAGGTACTCAGAGTGGTCCAGGATGCTTCGGGTGTGGAAGCAAGGATCACAAGATTGCGAGTTGTCCCTCGAGGAGTGCAGGACGTGGAGGCCCTGTGAGGAGTAGCCAGAGTGGCCAGGGATGTTTTGGGTGCGGAAGTATGGATCACAGGGTGGCAAACTGTCCGCAGAAGGGAGAGGTCCTTTCAGATACTCGGGTGTGCTTCCATTGCAAGGAAGTGGGGCATATCAAGCCCAAATGCCCTAAGTTGGAGCAGGGAGGGGTAGCAGTAACACCGTCGAGTAGGCAGAGTGCGGTGGCACCTCGGGTTTACACCGTCGAGGAGGCAGTTGAGGGGAGTGCTGGACTGCAGATGGTGCCAACCACAGCACCACCGATCAGGCAGATAGCACATGCGCCTCGGGTGTATTCCATCACGGAGACGGGAGAGCCGAGCTCCAGGCCGATCACAGGTACTTTTTAGACTCATCCTGTGTTGAATTCTTTCGGTTTAAAAAAAAAAAAAAACTCTCTGTCTCCGTGAGGGGTTGTTAAGATTCTCGGCACATGGGTATGTGCAGGGACCTTATTTGTGGGAGGTGTTGAATCCCATGTGTTATTCGATTCCGGGGCATCGCATTGCTTTGTCACTCCGGAATTGGCCGGGAAGGCCAAATTGCGAGGCGAACCCAATGAGCCGTTGGGTTTTGTGAAGGTTGCAGGAGGGAAGTTTCTATCTATTCTTGGTCGAGTTAGAGGCGTGGATGTTCAGGTAGCCGGAGAGTCTATGCCAGCGGATTTGATCATATGCTCCGTGGAGTTGTATGACGTCATTTTGGGCATGGATTGGCTCAGTAAGTACATCGCGCATCTAGACTGTCGACGCGGGCGTGTAATATTCGAGAGGGAGAGGCAGAGGTTGGTTTATCAAGGAGTGAGACCAACTTCCGGGAGTCTCGTAATATCGGTTATTCAGGCGGAGAGCATGATCGAGAGGGGTTATGAGGCTTATCTAGTGACCATCGTTACCCCTGAGACTGTTGGAGATCTGGAGGTTAGAGATATTCGGGTTGTTCAGGATTTCCAGGATGTGTTTCAGTCGCTGCAGGGATTGCCGCCGTCACGGTCAGATCCTTTCACGATTGAGTTGGAACCCGGAACAACGCCAATATCTAAGGCACCGTATAGGATGGCTCCAGCAGAGATGGCAGAGCTGAAGAAGCAGCTGGAGGAGTTGTTGAGTAAGGGATTTATCAGGCCGAGTACTTCACCGTGGGGAGCACCGGTGTTGTTTGTGAAGAAGAAGGATGGTAGTTTCCGGTTGTGTATCGATTACCGGGGACTTAACCGAGTCACTGTGAAGAACAAGTATCCTCTTCCACGGATTGATGAGTTGTTGGATCAGTTAAGAGGGGCTACTTGGTTTTCCAAGATAGACTTGGCTTCTGGATACCATCAGATTCGGATTGATGAGGAGGATATCCGGAAGACAGCTTTCAGGTCGAGGTATGGGCATTATGAGTTTGTGGTGATGCCTTTTGGGTTGACGAATGCACCAGCCGCGTTCATGAGATTGATGAACAGCGTGTTCCAAGAGTTTTTGGATGAATTCGTGATCATTTTTATTGATGATATCTTGGTGTATTCGAAAAATCCTGAGGAGCATGAGGAACATCTGAGAGTTATCCTGGAAAAGCTACGAGAGCATAAGTTGTTTGCTAAGTTGAGTAAGTGTAGCTTTTGGCAGAGGGAGATTGGATTCTTGGGTCACATTGTTTCTGAGGAGGGAGTTTCAGTAGACCCAGAGAAGATCCAGGCCATCAGAGATTGGCCGAGGCCAAGGAATGCAACAGAGATCCGGAGTTTCCTTGGTTTGGCAGGTTATTATCGGAGGTTCGTTAAGGGTTTTGCGAGTATGGCTAAGTCTTTGACAAAGCTGACAGGAAAGGATGTTCCTTTCGTTTGGTCTCCAGAGTGTGAGGAGAGTTTCGCAAACCTGAAGACGATGCTGACCAGTACACCAGTGTTGGCATTGCCCGAGCCGGGTGAGCCTTATGTGGTGTATGCAGATGCCTCGAGAGTTGGCCTTGGTTGTGTGTTGATGCAGCGGGGAAAGGTGATTGCCTATGCTTCGAGGCAGTTGAGGAAGCATGAGGGCAACTACCCTACCCATGATCTTGAGATGGCTGCGGTGGTGTTTGCCTTAAAGATTTGGAGGTCTTATCTTTATGGCGGGAAGGTTCAGGTATTCACAGATCATAAGAGCCTAAAGTATTTGTTCACTCAGCCCGAGTTGAATTTAAGGCAGAGACGTTGGATGGAGTTAGTGGCAGATTATGATCTGGAGATAGCTTACCACCCTGGTAAAGCAAATTTGGTTGCTGATGCCCTGAGTCGCAAGCGAGTATCTTCGGCTAGTGAGCGGGACATGGAGTCCTTGGTGTGCGAGATTAGCACGCTGAGGTTGTGTGCTATATCTCAGGAACCGTTGGGCTTGGAGGCGACTAATCAGGCAGATCTTTTGAGTAGGGTTCGGTTGGCTCAGGAAAAAGATGAAGAGTTGGTTAAGGCCTCCAGAGCTGAGGGTTCAGAGTATCATGTCTCAGCTAATGGGACTATTCTTGTGCATGGGCGGGTATGTGTACCCAAGGATGAGGAGTTGAAGCGAGAGATTCTGAGTGAGGCTCATGCAAGCAAGTTTTCGATTCACCCAGGAGCGACTAAGATGTACCGTGATCTGAAACGGTATTATCATTGGGTCGGGATGAAAAAGGATGTTGCTAACTGGGTCGCAGAGTGCGATCTGTGCCAGTTAGTGAAGGCAGAGCATCAGGTTCCGAGCGGGCTGTTGCGGAATTTACCCATTCCCGAGTGGAAGTGGGATATGATTACGATGGATTTTGTAGTTGGGTTACCTGTTTCTCGGACCAAGGATGCTATTTGGGTCATTGTTGATCGATTGACCAAGTCGGCGCATTTTCTAGCCATTAAGAAAACCGATGGAGCTACGGTTTTGGCTAGGAAGTATGTGCAGGAGATAGTGAGACTTCATGGAGTACCGGTGAGTATAGTGTCAGACCGGGACCCTAAGTTCACTTCGAAGTTATGGAGGGCATTCCAGGAAGAGATGGGCACTAGGGTGCACTTAAGTACGGCATATCACCCTCAGACGGATGGGCAGTCCGAGAGGACCATCCAGACTCTTGAGGACTTGCTGAGGATGTGTGTGCTTGATTGGGGTGGTCATTGGGTGGACCACTTGAGCTTGGCAGAGTTTGCTTACAATAATAGCTACCAGGCAAGCATTGGGATGGCCCCATACGAGGCACTCTATGGGAGGCCATGTCGTACACCCTTGTGTTGGACCCAGGTGGGGGAGAGGAGTATGTTGGGTGCGGATTTTGTTCAGGAAACTACGGAGAAGATCCGAGTTTTGAAACTAAACATGAAGGAAGCCCAAGATCGGCAAAAGAGTTATGCCGATAAGAGGAGAAAAGACCTCGAGTTTGAGGTGGGAGATAGGGTATATCTCAAGATGGCATTGTTGCGGGGTCCGAACAGATCCATTACTGAGACAAAGTTGAGTCCAAGGTATTTGGGTCCGTTCAAGATTGTTGAGAGAGTTGGCCCGGTTGCATATCGGTTGGAGCTACCGGAGGTTATGCGAGCACTTCACAAGGTCTTCCATGTGTCGATGCTGAAGAAATGCTTAAGTAAGGATGAGGAGGTATTGGAAGAGATTCCGACAGATCTTCAGCCTAATATGACCGTTGAGGCGAGACCTTTGAGGATTCTCGAGAGGAGGGTCAAAGAGCTTCGTCGGAAGAGGATTCCAATGATGAGGGTGTTATGGGATTGTAATGGTGTGCAGGAAGAGACTTGGGAACCAGAGGCAAGGATGGAAACGAGATTTAAAAAGTGGTTCGAGAAGCAAGCTGAGGCTTGAGTTTCCATCGATGGTTTCTAATTTCACCTTTCGAGTTGTATGTCATGTTGTATACGATGAATATTATGTGAAATTGAATAAGAGGAGTATTCTTATGAGTTTATGACTTGTGATGTCAGGTGAGTAAGAAAAGTTTATTAGAGTATAAACTGGAAATATCCTTCGAACAAGGATAAATGGAATACCCTGAGTGAGTGGTTATACCTTAAGATAACCTGTGTAGTGGTTATAGGATAGGCTGATATTCCGGGATGGGAATATGGTTGGTGAGTGTCACCATGTGATGTGACGAGTGGACTCTGTGAGATAGATTCGGTCGGACATGCTTATAGACGTTAGACTTGCTTGCTCGAAGGACTTGTGAGTCCTGAGAGTGGGAGTGGTATGAGTGTGATACCCTTAGCTTGAAGGTCTTTGTGACCTGAGAGTGCGAGTGGTATGATTGTTATACCCAGAGCTCGAAGGGCTGACGAGTCCTGAGAGTGGGAGTGGTATAGGTTGGATGCCGATAGCTTGCAGGACTTTGTGGCCTGTAAGAGAGAGTGGCATGAGGTACCCAGAGCCCAGAGTGCATTACACAGAGGGTGGGAGTGGTACGAGTATGAGATGAGAGCAGTGTATGTCTATAACGTGCATATAAGCATAACGGCTGAATAGAGATCTCGAGAGTGGTTGGGTTGTGACTTGGGAATGAAATCGTGTTTCTAGTTAAACTTGTTAAGGGAAAATGAGATAAGTGGTTTGATCGGATGGCTCATGAGCAGTTCTATGCGGTAGATCCGATTCTCGAACGTATGGTACTTGTTTGTTTTATTACGTTCGTCATGAGGAATCGCTAAAAAGAATGGCTAAGTACTAAAAGCTATCTTATCTAATTCTTGTCGAAAGTTCTCTGAAGCAAGTTGACGCTAGAGGGTTCGCGGGGTTGTTGGGTAGGTAGAGTTATATGGTCGGGTTGACCATGAGAGGGTAGGGATCGTTGCGACGATGATGTGTTGAGTTCATAGCGGATTGAGCTGTGTCTAAGGATTCGGGGACGAATCCAGTTTGGTGGGGGAGAATTGTAACGCCCGTCTCTCAGAAAGGGATAATTGACGAAATTTATATATATGGATATATATATATATATATATCAAAAACGTCTTTGATCCGAATAAATCTGTGTAAGAGATATTATCTCCTTAAAGTTATTTCCGTTGGCCTCGGGAATGGAGTTCGCGAAGAGAGATGTCGGGGTGAAAAAGAGGGGTCAAGAATCAATTTTCGAGCCAATCGGGGTGAAAAAGAGGGGTCAAAAATCGGGGTGAAAAAGAGGGGTCAAAAATCGGGGTGATTTTTGGCTGGGGTGTGGTTTTGGTCTGGATCGATCGATCCTGATAGGGATCGATCGATCTTGTTTTTGCGGTTGTGTTGAGGAACGATCGTTCCCGGCTAGGAACGATCGATCCCAGCTAGGAACGATCGATCCTGGTTAGGAACGATCGATCCCGACTGTCGGCAGAGTTGGTTGGTCGACTTTTTCATCCTTTTAAGCACGTTTCTTCTTCCTCCTTCTTCATTTTTCGACTGGGGTAGCTTCTGGAGGTTCAAGGAGGGTTAGTGAGAGCCTGAGGAAGTGAAGAAGTGAGAAAGGAAGAAGGGAATTGAGAGTTTAAAAGGAAGAAGGAAGAGTTTGTGAAGTTGGAGCTTTTGGGGAGTTTCAAAGGAGTTCAGAGTTCTTGGCTTGAGCGTGGAGGTTCTTACTGGCCTGGAGAAGCTTCGTGTGGCTTCAATCAATCCGAATTCGAGGTGAGTGCGTGACCATGGGCTGGACTAAGCTTGTAGAGCATTTGATTTCGGTTTTGATTCTTGTTTGATAGTTTTGGTTAGATTCATAGAGTTTTGTGGATTGTTTCTTGTGTCCTTGAGTTGGGTAATGATGTATTACCATTAGGATTCAAGTTTGTGGTGTTTTAGAAGTTGTTGTCCTCATTTCGACTTGGTAGAAGTCGAATCCGTGTGTTGCAGGGGGCCAGGAACGATCGATCCCGGCCTGGAACGATCGATCCCGGCCAGGAACGATCGATCCCTGCTAGGAACGATCGTTCCCAAGCTGCTCGTCGGTGGATCGATCGATCCATGCTTGGATCGATCGATCCCAAGTTGTTTGTTGGGGGATCGATCGATCCATGCTTGGATCGATCGATCCAGTTGAGTTTGGTGTGATTTTTTTGTTTGTAGCATCGTGTGTCGTGTCCGGGTTGGTTCGGGTATTGCGTGGTTCTACTTGCTTGTGTGTATAGCTCGTAGATGGGAGGATCGCCTCACTAAGTATTTATGATAATACTTACGCATCTCTGTGTGTGTTTGATGCAGGTAAAGATAAAGTGTGATCGTGGAATCAAGGCTGTGAGGAGGAGGATGATTAGGACTCGTGTGTTATTTTATGTTGTTAAGTTTAATAAGCGAGTCTTATTTGTATTGCTTAAATTGTTAGAAACCATTGTGTGCGTTTGGTTGTGTATTAGTATTTTTGTATTAAATGTTATTGTTTGTGTGTTAATTTTTTTCATGGTTGTGGATCCGTTCAATAATTAATGGTGTGGGACATTAATTATCGTGTTAAAAAAAAAAAACGGGTCGGGTCGTTTCAGTTTCAGAGCTTATCAGAGAGATTGTCCGCATCATGGTTTCACCCAGGTTCAGTTGTTGGGTATTTTCTTCAGAGGAGTTGATTAGAGGTACCAGATGGCTCTAGATTCAGCGAGCAATGGGAACTTCAACACCAGATCTCCACAAGAAGCTTATGAGTTGATTGACAACTTGGCGTCTAGCAATAGCACCAAGAATGCTGACTATGAACGTTAGAAGCAAGCTGGAAGTGTAGATGGGAAACAGATTGCTGAGTTGAAGACAACGTTGGATTCAGTTCACAGTATCCTTATGAATAAGAAGACAGTTCATTTTGCTGCAGAGGTTGAGACCTTTGAGCCCGAGCAGGTGTGTGAGAAAGAGGATTGCAACTACATTGGTGGCATTGGATTTAAGGGTTAACGTTATGGCAATCAGGAGAACAGAGGTGGTTACAGTGGAAACAATCAGCGGAGTACCTTCACCGATAATCAAAACTCTTCTGGTTATATTCCCAAGAACCAGTATCAGAAACCCTTCCAAAGCAACAATGACTTCAACAGGAACTATGGATCATCCTCCTACTATTAGCAACCTCCCGCTAGCTCTGAGCAGAACGAGATGAAGTCTATGCTGGATCAGATTTTTGAAGGTCAGCAGAAGATTACAGTTGATCTTAATGGGAAGATTGACTCGCTGTATACCGATCTGAACGGTAAAATCGATGCTTTAAACATTCACATGAAGAAGCTCGATCTCCAGGTTGCACAGACTGATGGGTCTGTCAAACCGCCTGATGGAGTTCTTCCAGGAAGAACTAACAACAACCCCAAGTACCCTAGCAATGCTATCAGGTTGAGAAGTAGTAAAGAGTTGAATCATGTATTGGCAAGAGCTCAGAAGGGTGAAGAGATTGTGGACTTAGAGGAAATCGATGAAGAATTCTGATATATTAAGGTTTTTATGTATTCTAACTAAGGTTTTCAATAGGTTTTGGAGTCTTTTCTTTGGTTTTAGATTCTTTTAGTCTCCTATCGAGTCTTTACAGGTATTAGGTGTCTTTGGAGGAAACTTTGGTGATTAATAAAGAAAATACGGATTTGGAGATGCAGAGTCGTGCATAAGCCTCAGAAGTTTGACATCCGTTAAAGGTTTTACCGATATCGGATTGAGATGAATTTTGGACACACGATAGCCCTTTGGGTTAGCTTTCATTTGGAACTGGTCCCATGTCGTTCTAATTCCTGGTTCAAGAGTTATCCCCGGTTTACTGAAGACATGTCAATCTGGCCTTAAACCGCTAAAATCGCCAAAACCGCAGAAAAAGGAAATTTCGGTTTTTCCTAAAAGATTTCGACCTAACTTGTGTTTTTTCCTATATATACTTATTCTTAGTCATTGTTTAGACTGCGCTTTATTTTCTATTGAGAGCTTTTGGGAGAAGATCTCTGAACCTTTTTGACATCTCTGAGAAGATTTCTGAACCCTTTTGGATTTCTTATTCTATTGATTATGAGTTCTTCTTCATATCTTTGTTGCTTCTCTGTTTCCATGTCTGAGTAGTCTCCTAGTTAGGTTTAGGGTTTCAAGGGGATTTATGAATCATTGAACTGGACATAGATAGGGATTTATCTTAGGATTCTTCATCTATTGTTGAAATTACTGCTGGAACTTGATTAGCTACCTAGTTTCAGATCTTAGGTTGTTTAACGCATCAAAAGTGTTTGTTAAAGGCCTGAAATAACATAGATGAGCGGTATGTCCTTAGCCAACGAGAGCTGATGTTAAGGCACCCCTTGAACAGATCAAACCTGCTAGTTAATGCTTGTTTAGAATTTTAGGTTCAAACGAGAGTTTAGATACCTAGGTTGCTAGGCAAACTAATTGATACCATGAGAGTGGATTAGTTATACATTCATGTTTGAGTTCTAGATGGTGCTTATTAGTTCCATGAATAGTTGTCTGGTTCATGATCTCTGAATTCTAGAGAACAACCCTTGACCTAGCGCTTTCTTTTATTGATCTTTACATCGTTTTAATTTGCTGTTTTCGTTTACAACACATTCTACAATCATATTTCTGTCTTAGCTTAGTTTCATTCTTGCAAATTCGTAGTGTGACACTTGGTCTCTGTGGATTCGATCCCATTTATATTATTGCGATTGTCTGTGCACTTGCAGTCTTTTATTGGGTTAAAACTCTGTGTATCAAATTCGCGGAGGAGCCGCCAGTGTCGACCGACACACATCATCAGTGTCGATCGACACCCTCTTTCACAGCTAGAGAGGAACCAACACCAGCTAGTGTCGACCGATACCCACCTATTTATGTTGATTGATACCACTCGTCACCAGACGCACCAGTTGTTGAAGAATTACAGAAAGCGCCTGAGCGTGTTTACGTACCCAAGGTTCTTTTTCCTAAGAACAACAGGAGATCTAAGCAGGAATTGTATGATGCTAAGTGCAGAGCGATAATGGATAAACTCACCATAGAGATTCCATTGATCGATGCTATCAAGACTTTGCATGTGGTAAAGAGGTGTTTGAAGAAGATGCTTACGCAGGATATGCGAGAAGAGGAAGGAGTTATGATGATGACTAAGGTCTTTAAAGTTGTTATTCAGAACAGGATACCGGAGAAGCTTGTTGATCCGGGTAGGTTTGTCTTGGATTGTTTTATCTTCCAAGTAAGGTTTAAGAATTCCTTGTGTGATTTGGGTTCCAGTGTGAGTTTGATGCCGTATTCAGTTGCTGTGGGACTCGGGATGACAGACTTCACGCCTACTAAGATAACTCTGATCCTCGCGGATAGGAGCATTCAGACACCAGAAGGTCTTTTGGAAGACGTTCCAGTGAGAGTCGGTGATTGCATAATACCGACAGATTTTGTTGTGTTAAAGTACAATGATGAGCCTAAGGATCCTCTTATCCTATTTATACCTTTCTTAGCCACTTCTGAAGCGCTTATTGATGTTCGAGGAGGCAGGATAACACTGAATGTGGGACTTGGTAATGAACTTTGATATGGATAAGCTGATCAAGCGACCCACCATCGACGGCCAGACTTTTTACGTGGATACTTTAAGAAATCTTGCAGAGGAGATCTTTCAGGAGATGCATATCACTGACCCTTTGGAGAAAGCTTTGCTTTGTTCCGCTCAAGAGGTAAGTCACTTGGATGCCATGGCTGACGAGTATACGCGTATGATGGATTCTAACGAGCATGTGATGCGTCTTGTCACAAAACACTCGACCAAGTACCCCCAGACGCCGCTGCACAAGTCGATTAGAGTGAGGCCAAGGCTCCTAAGATCGAGCTCAAGACACTCCCTGAAGGGCTAAGCTATACGTTTCTTGGTCCTAACTCCACTTATCATGTTATTGTTAATGCTTCTTTGAACAATGCAGAGCTCACTCTTTTGCTAAGCAAGCTGCCCAATTATCGCAAAGCTCTTGGCTATACTCTCGATGATATTTCAGATATCTCCCCAGAGTTGTGCATGCATCAGATTCACTTAGAGGAGGAAGGAAAATCATCGATTGAGCATCAACGAAGGTTGAATCCGAATCTGAAGGAAGTCGTGAAGAAGGAGATCCTGAAACTCCTAGTTGTTGGCATCATCTATCCTATCTCTGATAGTGATGGGGTCAGTCCAGTTCATGTGGTCCCCAAGAAAGGCGGGGTAACCGTTGTAAAGAACGAGAAGAATGAGATGATACCTATGCGGACTGTGACTTGTCATCGGATGTGCAATGACTACAGGAAGTTGAATGCCGCTATGCGGAAGGACCATTTCCCTTTACCTTTCATTGATCAGATGGTTGAACGTTTAGCTAACCACCCTTAATATTGTTTTCTGGATGGTTATTCAGGTTTCTTTCAGATTCCCATACACCCCGACGATCAGGAGAAGACCACTTTCACTTGTCCTTATGGTACATTTGCGTATCGTCGGATGCCATTTGGACTTTGCAATGCTCCAACAACCTTTTAGCGATGTATGATGTCCATCTTTACGAACATGATTGAGGATTGTATGGAAGTCTTCATGGATGATTTCTCTGTTTACGGATCGTCTTACCACGCATGTTTGGCAAATCTGTGCAAGGTACTAGCTAGATGTGAGGAGAAGCACTTGGTGCTTAACTGAGAGAAATGCCATTTCATGGTGCGAGATGGTATTGTTCTTGGACACATGGTTTCTCAAGAAGGAATTGAAGTCGATCGCGCTAAAATCGAAGTTATGAGAAACTTAAAAGAGCCTGATTCTGTAAAAAGGGTTAGGAGTTTCTTGGGACATGCTGGTTTCTATAGGAGGTTTATCAAGGACTTCAGTAAGATAGCTAGACCACTCACAGCCTTATTGTGCAAAGATGTGGTTATTGAATTTGACGATACATGCGTCTTGGCGTTTGAATAGATCAAGAAAGCTTTGGTGACATCACCTATTGTTCAACCCCCGGACTGGGAGTTCCCTTTTGAGGTCATGTGTGATGCCAGCGATTTCGCGGTTGGAGCTGTACTCGGCCAGAAGAAGGAAAAGAAGTTGCATGCCATCTACTATGCGAGTAGAACCTTGGACAATGCGCAGCACAATTATGCGACTACCGAGAAGGAACTGTTAGCGGTAGTGTTTGCTTTTGAGAAATTTTGACCTAATCTGGTTGGTTACAAGGTCATAGTCCACACCAACCACGCAGCTCTGAAATATCTGATGCAAAAGAAAGACGCGAAGCCGCGATTGGATTCTGCTCCTTCAGGAGTTCTAAATTGAGGTAAGGGATAAGAAAGGGGTTGAGAATGGAGTGGCTGATCTTCTCTCAAGGATTAGAGTCGAGGATACTGTCCAAATTGATGACTTTCTTCAAAAAGAGACTGTTTACACGATTGAGAGTTCCGGCATTGCAATACGTCGTAACAATGCTACCACTGCCTAGCCCCGCTGCATAGTCAAGATAATGACTGAAAACAAGCGCTTGGTAGGAGCCAACCCACTGGTGAGTCTGTAGATATGTTTTTCTTTGTTTTTGTTTCACTTTGGTTTTGGTTTCTCCTTTTTTGATCTCAGGACCTAGTCACCCTCGGAGCAACCTATCAATGTTGATCGACACCAAGCGCAACTGACATTCGGAGGTAATGGCTAGTGTCGATCGACACTACATCCCTTGTGTCGGTCGACACCGGCCATCGAGGTAAGTGCTATAAATACCCTACTTACCCCTCTTAAAAAGAAACCCTAAAACACAGAAACGCCCATAGGCTCTAGAGTTTGTCATGCTAATTCGATTTTAGGCGATTTTGATCCCTTAACTCATTGCTTTTGTGTTTAATTCACCCATTTACTCTAATTCCATGGTATGACCTTCAAATCTTCCAACCCTTTTTCTATCTATTGAAGGTTTCATCCTTAATTATTTCGCCTGGAATACATGTTGGGTTGGATTCAGAGTCCTTCTGGGTTGTTTTTGATTTGTCTTGCGTTACTCTTGCTCTGTGTTTTGATTTGATCTGATTTTTCGTGGTTTGGTGTTTGTGTGATTTTTGTTTCACAGGTCTTAGTGTCGATCAACACCATTCAACAGTGTCGCTCGACACCAGCACCCACGATGGCTTCCAGACCAAGCAAACACACTAGACAACAAAGGGCTGAGGGTTCGAGCTCCGGTCAATCCCCTTCCTTGGGTTCTCTACTACTCCCACCTCCTACTGATGTTCATGTTTTGCAACTTCGACATCCTTGGCCCAAAGCAGAGCATCTTAAGATTCGATCGCGAAGACAGTGGGAGAATAATTCTAAGGTGGAGGTTGAGCAATCTGCTTGCTACACTAGGCCCATCTCTGAGGATTGGGATGAATATGACACGCTCTTCTACAATGCGTGGTTGACTGTAGACATGAGGCCGACACGTTTCATCCATGAGTCATCTTTGTCTTCCTTGGGGATTCGTGCGGATGTACGCAATGTTTTGCCGGTTATCGCTTTGGGTACCATGGGCATGACGACGTATGATCTGTACCCTGATTTGGCATGTCAGTTCCCGGCTACTTGTCGGCTTTACTTTGCGAACGATGGTAGAAAGGTTGCACAAGAACGGGTCCTGACCTTCATGTGTAAGGGAGTTCGTTACCGCTTATTATGGTGCTTTTGAGTTTTGTTTCACTGATTTCACAGATTTCACTTGGAATTTCGGAGTTTTGGAACAATACCCTCTGATCACGACTATGGTGTCGATCGACACCAACACCCATATCCGGATAAGTCTTCATAATTCTATTTTTAATTTTGTTTCAGTTATCTCTTTTGTTTACCAATCTCTGGTTTGGCACCACTGGGGACAGTGTTGTTCAAGTCTGGGGGAGGTAGTTACTAACTATAACGCCCGTGTTCCGGAAAATGGAAATTTCGGAAAATTATAACCGGGATTTATGCGTAAATTTTCTGAAAAATAATTCCGAGAATTTCTGGGGTAATTTGGAAGTTACACGCATTTTTCCCGTAAGGGATGTTCGGAATCGATTTAGGAGTTTGGGGTCAGTTTGTGAATTTTCGGGAATTCAGGGACCCAAATCCTAAATTAACACCCATGTTCCGAAAGATGGAAATTTCGGAATTATATCCAGGATTTTTGGGAAGAATCTCTGGGAAATATTTCCGGAAATTTTCGGAGTAATTTGGAAGTTACACCGTATTGTTTCCGTAGGGGTGTTCGGTGTGAATTTGGAAGTTTGAGGTCAATTTGTGAACTTTTGAGAGTTCAAGGACCAGACCCTAAATAAGTTCTAAACTGATTAAATCAGTTCCACCAACCAATTCCACTCTCTTCTCCACCTGCAGCCTCCATTTCTTTTTCTCCACTCTAGCCATTAAAGGCTACACCCCCCCCTACAAAGCAGCCTAGTGGCTCCTTTTTCTCCACCAAAGTCAGCTGCACGTTCTCTTCATTCTCCTTGCCGACACTTCACTTCAGAGAAAGGAGAAAGAGAGAGAGAGAGAAGAAATGTGAGAAGTGAGGCTTTGATCAGAATTTTAGAGAAGGAGAGAAGGAGAGAAGGAGAGAAGGAGAGCTTGTGAGCTGTGTGTGTGTGGTGTGGAGAGCAAGAGCCAAAAGAAGTGTGAGCTTGGTGGCTGTGTGTGTGGGGTGTGAAGAGCAAGAGAGGAGTGAGATGGTGGCTCTGTGTGGGTGTAAGAGACAAGAGGTGAAGGAACGGAGGTTGCCGTTACGGTGAAGCTTCGTGGCTCCCTCGCAGCTTGTGTCATCACCGTGAGTTAGGGTAACGTTCTTTTCCTCTTAGTCTGTTTATGTTGGTGTGTTGGGTTGGTGTTGCCGGGAGATGTTCCAAATCGTTGGTTCATCCGGTGTTGAGTCTCGGCTAGGTGCGAGACACGTGTTAGGAGACGTGTTGGTGTGGCGGTGTTTTGGGGGACACAAGGTGTGAGCGGTGTTGGTTGCGGAGAGTGCTTGAACGTGACTCCATGACGGTGGTTGTGGTTGAGGAGTTGGAGTTCGATCGCGTGGCCAAGTTGGTGTGAGTGGTGCAAGTCGGTGATGGCGATTTGCACCAAGATCGATCGTTCCAGGGCTGGATCTATCGATCCAGGACGGATCGATCGATCTGGTGGTGAGACGATCGATCTGGTAAACTCACGGCCGGCCAGGATCGATCGATCCAGGCGAGATCGATCGATCCAGGTGAGATCGATCGATCCGGCCAGGATCGATCGATCTGGTTAGTGTCCGCAAGTCTGGATCGATCGATCTGAGAAAATCCCGCAAGTTGGGATCGATCGATCTGATCCAAGATCGATCGATCTGAGTGTTCAAGAGGGTTAACTTGTGTCTTAAGTTATCTTCGTTTGGTTATTTTTAGGCACGCGTTTGGGGGATTGAAGTCTATTCTTTCCGGGAAGTTTTGGGAATTTCCGTGCGTGGCTAAAGGTGAGTGCATGACCATGAGCTTATCTAAGCGATTTGATTGTTTAATGTGTTTTCATGATTTAGGCCGTAAGATCTCATGGGGGATCTAGATCGAGTGTTTCTTGAGATGGTTGATTTATTGTCGGTAATTTCGTGTTAAATGCGTTGAATAATTTTAATCGTTTGTGTGTATAGCTCGTAGATGGGAGGATTGCCTCACTAAGTATTTGTTGAAATACTTATGCATCTCGTTTATTTGTTGCAGAAAAAGATTAAGTGTAATCGTGGAATCAAGGCGGAGAAGAGGGTATGATCTAGGCTTGTCGGGTTGTGGTTTAAGTATTTTCGTTAAATGTTATAATATCGTAAAATATTATTAAGTCATGTGTGTACAAGCGTCTATGAAAGCCAAGGTGGCTATACAGACCAACTTCGACTCTCAACTCAAGTCGTCGTATTCTGGAAGGATCAATGGATCAAATGTCCTTACGGATAGTTAATTAAAATGTTTATGATGTCGTATTTTTATTTACGGAGTTAAATAAATAATAGTCATGGAATTGCATTGTTAGTTGATTGGGAAATTAATTAGTATTTATGGGAATATTAATTAATAATCAATTTATAAAAAAAAAAAAAAAAAAAACGAGTGCGGTCGTTTCACTAACTATGTGTTTTCTTTTCTTATTAGTCTTTTGAGTCAGTCGAGTCCGTTTTATCGAGTCAAAATCAGTTTATTAAACTATGATTTTTCGAGGAAACCTTCACATTTTGCAAGAACTTAAGTGACCATTTGATTCAAGCTTGTTAGGTATCTAAGACTAATGGAAAAACCAAAGGCTTAATGGTGGACTTGAGACGCTCATATTTCCAGCATACATCCACTAACTCTCGAGCTAATTTATGTTAGTTCCTTTTACCTCATCTATGTGACAGGTGTTCTGGAGCTTGACTCATCATTCATACCGGACAAGACAACTCTGTAAAAACCAATAAAAGCGGTACTCCTCTCCTTTATCCCAAAAAAAGAATGAAGGAAACGGATATAAGTCAATGTGGCCGAGGGATAGAGTGCGTAAACCCGTGCATCCTTCGGAGTTCCACGGAAGCTTGTATCCGCAAAAGGAGACGGATTAGGAGTAAGTGACCCGAGGGATAGAGTGTGTAAACCCGTGCATCCTTTGGAGTTCATGAATCCGAAACCCGTTTGCAAAAAAAAAAAAGAAGAAGAAAAGAAAGAAAGTAAAAAAAAAAAAGATAATAAGAAAATGATAAGTCTGGGGGAGAGAAAGAGTACCAATAGCTATATGGGTGTCTTTGTTTTGGTATTGTACGTGAAAGAGTCTAGAAGGCTCTGGGCATCGAGATCAGAGATGAGACCCAGCGATGAAGGTAATGTGGACTATGCTGTGAAATTGTGGGTTTTCTCAGGAAAGCTATGAACGTCTACGGTGAAGTACATGGTGGTCTGGATCTTTTCAGGTAAGAGTTTTTAGTGGATTACTGTGGTGAAGTGAATGTGAAATTCTTATGACGAAATGAGTTTCTGTGTTTTCAAACTTCTTTCTCTGGTTTAGTTTTCTGTTTTGCTTGAGGGCAAGAAAAGGCTAAGTATGGGGGAGTTGATATATCATGGATTTTACCTGTTTTAAGCCATGATATTAGTGCTTTATCGAGTCTTAACCGTGTCTTTCTAGTCTTTATCAAGGCTTTTACAGGTTTTATGCGTTTGGGACTTTTTGGATGATTATGGAGCATTATGGAGCATTTGTTGCTGAGAAGACGAAGTCGATGCATTCATTGGTGGATGGTGTCGATCGACACTCATCACTGGTGTCGCTCGACACCCATCGCCAGACGTCCATGCGGAGTTTACCAAGTTCTGAAGATTTGCAGTTTTACCCCAGAAGTTCCAGAAGTTTACAAAAGGGACCCAGCTTGTGTATTAGTCTATATATTAGGTTTTTAGGTTAAGTTGGATGAACCTTTGATCTTTGTACACTACCTTTCATCCAGTTTCTAGTCTTTTATCTATTCCATTACTTAGGGCCTGATCTTGCTACTTGTACTTCAGAGAGAAGATTTCGAACCCGTGTTTCTTTATTCTACTTTTGATTCAGTTTATGATATCTATTTCAGCTATTTCTTGTGTTTCATCTGATATGTCTGAGTAGATCCCTTGTTAGGTTTAGGGATTCTCATAGGGATTTCGTGAGTTGTTAGGTTTAACACTGGTTAAGATTCAAACATGTAAGTTCTTCATCTATCATTGTACTTAATGCTTCTTTTAGCTTGATCCCTTAGAAGTATGATATTAGGTGGTTAAATTGGCACGACATCGTGATTTATAATCTGAACTAATCCTAGTGATCATGTTAGATATTCGCAACGACAGTTGGTTTAGATAACTTGTGAACATATCGAACTTTTACTTAAAACTTGTCAGAACTTTAGGATTCGCAACGACAGTCAGTCTCTTAGGTTTATGTCATAGATGGTTTTCGCAACGACAGTCTGTTAGCTATGCATTACTGATTTGAATTCTAGAACGGTTTTAATTAGAGCTTGACCAGTTGTTTATTCCTGCTTTGATTGATTTCCTGAGAAGTTCCCTAGACCTGACGCTATTCCCCATTTGATTACATCCTTAATTATTTTCTTTGCATTGTCTTTCGATATATCTTTATTGCTTAGCTGAGCTTGAAACGAACACGTCTATTGTGAAGCTGCAGAGTCTCTGTGGATTTGATCCCTAAGTACTACCGTAATCTCTTAATTTGAGAGAGTAGCTCTAAGGTTAATTTGACCCCGATCAATAGCTGTTCTAGTAAAGGATTTGGGATTTGACAAAGAAGAAAAGAAATGTACAGGCTCAGAAAGATAAAAAAGAAAGAAAGGCAAAAAGCCTGAAGTGTCTTAATGAATAAGAAGAATTGAAAAAGAAAGAAGAACGAGTTGATCCCAAAAGGATTTATTGCAGAAAAGTGCCTAAGG
The DNA here is from genome assembly GCA_963667165.1 of Barbarea vulgaris. NCBI lineage: Eukaryota > Viridiplantae > Streptophyta > Magnoliopsida > Brassicales > Brassicaceae > Barbarea > Barbarea vulgaris. The sequence goes on from OY763891.1 coordinate 8,430,502, forward strand.
GTAGAAATAGGAACATGATCTGGGTTTAGGTAGAAGCTTAATCTTTGTGTAAAGGGTGGGTAGATGAGAACCTGTTCTTGTATTCATCGGTTGGCTATCTTACCTTCAGCCTTCTTCTAAAGCTCAATCTACACTTGAGAGTCCCATGTTATCTATTGTTCAGACCTGTTACAAAAGGGGGCCATCTTTGTCTCTTAACCTTTCCCTTAGCCAAATGAGTTCATTGAAATTTCATAAACTTGATTTATAGTTACAGATTAATGAATGTTAAAGGGAATGGTTGATTTGATTGCATGTGTAGGTTGAGGCTAGTGTCAGGTTTGCTATGAAGGGTATGGCTAAAGTTTTAAAAGTAGGATTTTGTTAATGCATTATAGAACTACTAACTAGGACATTGATGCTACTTCCTTTATTAGCATGTTTTGGCTTTGAGTCCCTGCATTTTATCAACTTCACCAGCTTATATCTTATATGTTTGCTTGAGGGCAAGCAAAGACTAAGTTTGGGGGAGTTGATGTCTCTGCACTTTACCACTTTTAAACTTGCATTTCCATCCATTTTAGCATAATTTCATCTTAAGTTTGACTCCGTATCCATCCATTTTACTCATATAGGGTTCATAGTAGGTTATTCATTAGTTTTGCATATATATTGCATATTGGAGTTGTCTTTCAGGTATTTTGGATGCTTTCTGGAGATCAAGGAACATGGATATGCAAGCTCGGTGTGGAGACTCGACCTCAAGACCGAGCTAAGCTGCAAGCCTCAATCTCACTCGATCAAGAACACTCGGTTCGGTCAAACCGAGTGCAAAGCAGCCAACCAAGCCAACTCGGCCACATGCACTCGACCAACCAAACCGAGTTCAAGGACAAGAAGATCATATGCACTCGATCAATGCACTCGACCTGGAGACCGAGCTGAAGGAAGAAGGGAAACCACATTCGGACAGAAGACTTGATCACACCACTCGATCTCATCCCTGAGTGCAGCCAACCGAGTCTGAAGATCCAAGGCTTGAAGTCACATGCACTCGACCTACTCCACTCGACCAGGGAACCCGAGTTCAAGACCACCGACCTAAAGAGTTTAGTTTATTTTATCTTTTTGTACTAGGGTTTTTTACCTATGTTATTTATACCCTCATTGGGCCAGCGTCTGCACAATCTACGTTTTTATTCTCTTTGATCTCTGAAAACCTCTCTTCTGTCTTTCAGTTTTTGTATTTTGCAATTACTTTGGATCCTTTGATCCTTTTGAGTTTATTTCTTCTGTTCCTTCTTCATCTCAATCTCCAGATTATGATTATGGAAACTATTTTGTTTTATGGGTTTATGATTTTGGTGATGAAGTCTGAGTAGTGGATTAGCGTTCTTAAGGATGAGTTAGACTAGGGTTTGATTCATGGTGATTCTAGTTGATTTAGGGTTCTAAAAGCTTATGATCTCTTATGGGTGAGCTGTTTCTAATGCTGATTCCCTGTACACCCACTTGGAATCTGATCTTGGTGTTTCCTTGTACACCCACTTGTGAAACATCAGATCTGCTAACACCAGAGATCTAGAGCTTCATTCCAATGATTGATCTTGACAGATCGTAGGATGCAAGTTATAGGTTGACATTTATGAGCTGATTCTTAATGCTTATTCTCTTTATGTTTCATTGGAAGAGTGACCCTTGTCCACATGAACCCAAGGGTTTCTTATCCTATTAGGCCTTCCTCTACCCTGTTTTGTGGAACATTCACTAAGGAAGAGCCAAGGACTTTGAATGATCAACATGAAGAGACCAAGGGTATGCATGTAAAGAACAAAGAGAATCTAAAGCTTGACAAGGATATCTTGGATGGTGGTTGTCTAGAGCTTCTATTTGAAGAGTCTATCGAGAAAGTGCTCATGGTGAAGTCACCAAAACAAACCCACCCTCCCACCCTTGTGCCTAAGTACAACGAGCTCTCTCCAAAAATGACTTTGACGCCTTGGAAGTGTGTTCATGGAGAGGTTGATTACAAGGTGAAGTGCGAAGACATGACCAACCCATTTGCTAAGGTCAAAGCGATCCTCACACCGGAGCTTCAAAGAAAAGATTCAATAGGTCTTCAAGGTATCATGAAGGAAATTCTCACTATCAACTTCAAAGGTGGAACATGCTTTTTCAATGTCATTCCACGACCTCCACCGAGCCAAGGAGTTCTAAAACTCCTCCTATCTCTCCACTCCCTAAGATTCCCGACTAGGGCCAAGGTATGGTCCTTTTTCTCCCTTGTATATACCATTTATTTTTGTTTTCTATGTTATTCGTTTTGCCTTTTGTGTGTTTTTGTCTCTTTCTTGAATTTTATTTCACACCGTCCCGGTGTGAAGTAAGTTTGGGGGAGAGACCCGTCTCTAATCTTGTGTTTTGTGATCTTATTTTTCTTTTTGCATACGTGAGTCTCATGCATTCATCTATGTGCATAGAAAAAGCAAAAAAAAAAAAAAAAAATACAAAAAGAAACATGTAGTTTTGCATTTGCATAGTCTTTAAGATTGAGTGTAAACGCATATAGGTTCGCATTTACATATAAAATGCATTGGGAATATTTGCCTTGTTGAAGTTCAAATTTTGGATTGAGATCGAAGCCCTTGTTCATAGTTACTTGATGCATGATTTCAATCTTGAAAAGCCCGAAAATCCATCATTGGACCCTTTCCTCTTTCAAAAATCTCGATCATTGTGAGCTTTGCATGATTTTCATTACAACTCTCTTTATTATTGGACATAACTTGAAAATAATTTCTTGCTTAGGGAGTTAAAATGCTTGTACATGGGTTTCCATAGACACATTCAAGTTATCTTATACCTATTTTACCACCCTTGCTAACTCGAATGGTCATCTTCATCTTTAAGATGGTTTCCCCACCTTCACCCTAACCATTTTCTTTCAAACCATGCATCGATTTTGATTGAGTGAGGTCTCTTTGCAAAATCCCTAGAGAAGGTGATCGACAAGTCGTCTCTTCCATTAGACTAAGAATGTAGTTGTAGCTTAGGAATGGTTGGTGATCCTTGATAGGAAATAGTCATTCGAATGAAGGACAAGTGTGGTAAGTCCGAAAAAGAGTCTTGTATATATAAAAGCTTCTAGAGAACACCTATGAAAAGAAATAGTTGCTCAAATGTGAAAAAGAAAAGAAAAATGGATAGTGCTTTCTCCCTATAGTTGTAAAGTTCATAAAAGGAAAGAGAGAGCACCAAAAAAGAGGAAAATAATGATTAAAGATCAATGAGCATGTGTTTGTATATGAAAAAGTTCTCAAGTTAGCCAAAAAGGAAAAGAAGAGACTCGGGTAAAAGTCTTTATAAAGATTGAAGCTCATTGCTTGGGTGACTAAGGGTTTTGGGATAAGATGTTCAAGGCATTTTTTAGACATAGGGATTGAGGTTCATAATTTAAATGCCTAAGAGTTTTTGGGAATAAGATGTTCAAGTCATGGGATAAACATAGATAAATAGATGAAGACATGAGAATGGGTAGGATCATGGAAGGGAGTCTTGTACCAACATTTGGTCACATTCTCCATTGCTTTTGCGAAGTGACTTGCATTTTGTTTGGAGATAAACCACAAACACCATTGAACCTCCTCTTTTCCATATCTAAACCCTTATTATACCTAGCCAAATGAACTTGATTGAGATTCCCTTGGCAAGACCGCACTTAAAAGCTAAATGAATGTGAAGAGTTGTCTTGAGATTGATTGCAAGTTTGCTTTGGTTTCGAGTATGATTAGAGAGTTGGATTGATATGATTATGGCGAAGTACGAAAGAGTAAAGTGTTAAGTTTTGCATTGTTTAACTTTGTTTATGGACTTTTCGTCGAATCCATTTTCGAACTTTGAGGTCTTAAATCACGTTTTCAAGCCTTTCTTCTACTTGTCTCTTGTGGTTTGCTTGAGGACAAGCAAGAGATAGTTTGGGGGAGTTGATATGCCTCTATTTTACACCATTTTAGATGACATTTCTCATATAGATTCTTGTGTTTTCGCTGCATAATTAGAGTTTAGGAGCATATATTTGCATGTTTTATTTTTTTTTAGGTTTTGGAATTGGTTATGCAACAAGAGAGGTCATTTGGATTCAAATAAGAGAAATGATGATGAAGAACCATTCTTAAGTGTCTCAAAGATCGACTCAGACGAAGGCTTTTCATTGAGATTCAGATCCATAGTCCTTAATAAAAGTTATAGGAAATTGAATTAGCTTTCCAATGGAGGTGGTCTTGAGTAATTTGGTGCAGCGGTTAAGAAGATACGACCAATTTAGTGAACAGCGGTGGGTTGTGGCGACCTGCGACCCAGGTTGCCAAGGAGGGTCGCCAGCATCGGCTCAAAATGTTTAGCTCCCAGGTGTGATTTGTGGCGACCAAACGCCAGCCAGGATGGGGCCGCCAAGATGCACTCGCGAAGACCATAATGTGAAGTTCTGGCGACCCGGGTAGCCAGGATGGGGTAGCCAGGATTGCATCTTCGAAGTTTTTCTTCTCTAAACTAGCCTTGTCAATATTGCCCGATGCCCACGGACATAGCCCGTTTACTAGCACAGCGGGGCGGGTATGAACAGCTTTTATGGTGGCCGCAAATTAGCGGGTCTCGCGGGCAGCGACCAGGCGGACGGCGGGCGAGACGGGTAGACCCGTGGCGGTTGTGCGGGCGAGGCGGGCGGTCCGCGATTAGACTAAACCAGCTGTATGATACAGAGTTTTAGACCTTTTTTTATTTTGAAGGTCAACCTTATGTGTATCATAGAGTCTTTGGTTTAGCTTAATAAGAAATAAGAATATATTGATTAATAAGAAATAAGAATATATCGATTTTTGTGTTGTGATTTTCCTGTTTCGTATCATTCATAAAATTGTTTTTGTGTTATTGTAGGATTGACGTGATACTTTACCATTTAGTTCACCACTAGACTCAAAATCTCTAAGAGCTCTTGATGCTGAACATTATGAATACGAGCAGAGAGCATTAGATGGAGATGCATATTATGGAGCTGGTAGAACTCAATCCATTGAGATTGATGATGATGATGATATGGTTAACAAAGAAAAGACTACAGCCCCTAAGAAGAATAAGCAGTCTCATGGAGCTGAATCATCTCAAAATCGTAATAGACATTCCATTGACATTGAGGATGATAATGATGAGTGTGACAAAGAAAAGACAACAGCATCTAAGAAGAATAAGCAGTCTCATCGAGCCGAACCATCTCAAACTCGTAAAAGGCACTCCATTGACATTGAGGATGATGATGATGATGATGATGATGAGGGTGACAAAGCTAATTCATCACCGAAAAAGAGAAGACAATATTCTTCAGTGTGGGAAGACTTTACAGTGATCATCAAGAAAGATAAAAAGGGAAAAAGTGAAGAAAGAGCACAGTGCAACCATTGTAAGAATGAATATGCATATAATCCACACAAGAACGGTACAAATTCATTCAGACGTCATTCGAAAGCGTGTAAGCTTAAGCCTAAAAACAGAGATATCAGTGCAATGATGATAAATTCCGAACCAAGGTTGCAAGCTAGAAAGATTGATCACATGGTTTTCCGTGAAATGGTAGCTAAAAGTATCATTCAGCATGATCTCCCTTTTTCTTATGTTGAGTATGAGAGAGTAAGAGAAGTTTGGAAGTATTTGAATGCAAATGTGAAGTTTATAAGCAGGAACACAGCGGCTGCTGATGTCTACAAGTTCTATGAGCGTGAGACAATTAATTTGAAGAGAGAACTAGCTAATCTTCCTGGAAGGATCATCCTAACTTCTAATTTGTGGACTGCAATAACTCACGAGGGATACATGTGTATAACAGCACATTACATTGACAGAAACTGGAAGCTCAACAACAAGATTCTTGTATTTTGTGTTCGTCAAACAGAACAAAAGAGAGATGCTAATGAAGGAGAAAGAGGAAGTTTTGGCAATTATGATGTAAGTACTCATAAATTATGTGTCTTTTTTTATGATCTTTAGGTTATGGTTTTGAAAATTATAGTTTTTGTTGTATCTTATGCAGGATTTCTTTGCCTTTCGCAAAAAGACGGTTGTTGCTAGTGGAAAGTCTTCTTTGGAAATGTATCATGAAGAACCTGCGTTAGACATGACGACTTTTGAGAGTTTAAATATTCTAGACTATTGGAAAGATAATGCTAAGCGCTATGGAGAATTGGCTTCCATGGCTTGTGACCTCCTAAGTATTCCAATCACAACCGTAGCCTCTGAATCCCCTTTTAGCATTGGATCTCGAGTTTTAAACAAGTATAGAAGCTGCCTCCTCCCAAAAAATGTTCAAGCAATAATATGCAGCCGCAATTGGTTAAAAGGTTTTACAGCTTTTGAAAACGGTAAGATTTTAACAGGTTTTGAAACTTTTGAAAATATTAATCTTTATTTTTATATTAAATTCGTTTTTATTTAAATTTTGTAGAGGATCACCAAGTCTTTGATGGTGAAGAGGCGAGACTACCTTCTTCCAAGTCAGTTGTTGATGATGAAGCTTAATATTTGATGAAAGAACAGCTTGGGTTTCACTTTGGTTTGATTTTCAGTTTAAGTATGACTTTGAGTTTTAGTTTTGGTTTAAGACTTTTTGAGTTTCAGTTTTGGTTTACTTTGAATGTTTAAGTTACACAATCAGTGTTTAGTGTTTCCTGTTTGGTTTGAATGTTTCATGGCTTCAATGTTTCAGTTTCTGTTTGAGTTTAAGTGTCATTCCAGTTGAAACAATCAATGCATAGATAAAGAACTAAAGAAGATCCTAAAACAGAGCTAAACCAAACTAACCAAATCTATTTTCTAAAACATAGCTAAACTATCTGATTTTTCATGTTTGGTTTGGAACTAAACAGAGCTAATCAGTAAAGCAGGAGCAGTAGAAGGAAGTTGTTCCAACTGACCTGATCAGTGATCACATTGGAGAGGTGAGAGCTTGCTGCAATTCACATTAGAAAGAGAAGCTGTAAAGATGAAGACAAGCTCAGATATCCTGTGCAGATTAAGTTTTATATTCAAATTCATGGGAAAGATGTTTGGCAAATTAAAATAGCTTACCTAAGCTAATAGTTCTGGTCCAGAGCCCTTCATGATCTTCAATTACTGCCCATGTTTCAGTAGGTATCCTGCAAATACGTTTTAACAAAGAAAAAACAAAACCAAAAGATGTTAAGCTTAATATCTGTTAAGCTTAATAGTTAAACAGCTTTGTGTGTCATTTTTGGTTTCATGTTTGGTTCAGTTTAAAGTTTTTGTTAAACAGTTTATGTTTCATTTTTGGTTTCAGGTTTGATTCAGTTTCAGGTTTTAATTAAACAGCTTTATGTTTTATTTTTGGTTTCATGTTTGATTCAGTTCAGGTTTTAGTTAAAAAAATTTGTGTTTCATTTTGTGTTTCATGTTTGATTCAGTTTCTGGTTAAATGTTTCATGTTTGGTTTGTGGTTAGTAGACAGCTTTTTGTTTTAAAAACTACTCCAGACCACAACCAGTTTAAGCATGAACATTAGAACTTAGAAGGAGATGAAACTGACCTGATCACATTTACTCCTGTCCGAGCCTGCAATTCACATTGGAGAAGCTTCTTAAATTTCAGTATTTCACCGTAAGTCCATAAGCAGACCTGCAAATGCTATTCATCATTGTCGTGTTTACTAGCTTCTTTTTTGTTGCATTTGTTACAAAAAGAAGTTGTTATGCAATTTAGGAACTTCTAAGAAACAAGCCATACAAACATCAAAATCCAATCTTATAAACAATAAAAACTCCAAGCAAAATCAGAACATATTCTTCAAATACCAAATCTTTTTCCATCTATAATGAGACACTCCAAACCATTTCTAACTCATCATAGTCCACAGACCAATAGATCTCGATGAATTCATAAAACTGTTTCATTATAAATGAAAAAATTAAAGTGAATATGTGAAGTAAAATACTTGACAACAGCTAAACCAATGAGCAAGCATAATTAAACTCTCCAGCACATAAACACAAGCAGAAAACATTTTCAAGATTGCTTAAAGAAGGAGAACATCCACTAGTATTCTCAAAGTGTATGGCTTTCTAGGCAGAACATGAGAAAGATTCAGAGATCATTATAAACAGCTAGCTTTTGAGGCAGAACATGAGAAAGATTCAGATATCATTATAAACATAAACAACTTTAACCATACTGGATATCAAATTACCAGTCTTGAACCGATTTGAGTCATCTCCCACAGAGAAACCTGTGATAAAGATAGTGCCAATAACAGAACAATAGAGCGGGAAAAAAGGTTAAAAAGAGTGTACGAGGGAAGAAGTAACGCTTATGATGGTGAGGAGATTGAAATAGAAGCAAATGCTGATGACTCCCACTCTTCCCTATGTACTCTCTGCATAGTCTTATCCTCTACAACAAACACACAAACAATGTGAGACAGTTTCTTATCTAAAGTCTAAAGATTCAAGATTTGAGTGGTTAAAGAGAAGATAAACGAAGATGAGTGTATGAGAATCATCTTTTGCTACAAGAAACAACATTCTTGTTTACAATAAACTTCTGTAGAACAAATTCAAGAACTTTATAACAATCAAAAACCTGTTTACAAAACAAATCAAAAGAACTCCAAAGCTCAAGAACTCAAAAACTCAAGAACTAAAGAACTGAAGCCTGAAGGTAACTAATTTCATCTTGATCAAGACTCAATCGATCTTAATCGATTTCAATTTCAATCGATTTTAACCCATTTCAAATTTTCAATCGATTTCAATAAAACCAGCGATTAACACACATGCAACCTCTTAAATCTTCAGACTGGTGTTCGATTTCATTATTATTAGCTTTCAAAACTACAAAATCGAAGCTGAAATCGAAAATCGATCAACAGAGTAGAACTAACCCCATGCCCGCGGGCTTCGCCGCGTACCCGCTTCTATTAGCGTGGCGGGTTTGGACGGAAACTTTCATGGCCGCGGACGTTGCGGGCATACCTGTGGCGGACATCGATCTCGGCGGGCATCAGCGGTTCTGGCCATGCGGCAGCGGGCACACCCGTTTGACAGGGCTACTCTAAACCAATGTTGACCAGATTTTAATGAATAGGTTGACTGGGTTTGTTTTGGTTTATGGTGTTAACCAAACCCATTTTATTTTGAAGTATAAATACCCTCTAAACCTAATAAGGAAGGTGAGGCTTTGGTTTAGGATTGTTCTTAGTCACCTTAAGGTTTCTCTTTGGAAAACTTTGTATGAATCTTTGAGATTTGGAGAATCAATCTTGTTTAATCTTTCTTTTTATTCATCTTTTATTTATGATTATGCAAAGAACAATCCATTTCTTTTGTGTTTTCATGGCTAAGAGTGAGTAGTCTTTTAAAGCTTGAGGGTTGAGGAAGATTTAGGGTGATTGAGAGTGGATTAGTGGAGTATAGGTTTAGTTTATGATAGATCCTTGCTTATTAGGAGTTCCTAACGCTAGATTAGCCTTGATCAAGTTGATTTAGAAGATTGGCATTTTCACGCCCACAAGGTGTTCGACAAAATGCTTGATTGATCTTAATAAGTGCTTAGCATGCTTAGCTCATGGGAATGATTGATTAAGATGTTAGGTGGTTAGTTAGACTTGTTATTAATGCTCTTTGGTTGCATAATTGCTAACGGAAGTTATTGATGATTGTGTGACTAGAGTAGTGATTAATGTCATGGAAATGAATTAATCAAGTTTAGTGTTTAAGGCCTAAGGATCATCTTGTTTAAGTTGTTAGATGCTCCACTAGTTCACAATTAGTCACCCTAAGTTAAATCCCTCTATCTTGGAAGCTTGTTTTCATTATCTAAAGTTTCAAATCATTTTAATTGTTTTCTCGTTTATCTAGTTGTTTTATTTTGAATATTGCTACTTAAATCCTTGACTTCTATGTGCTTAAATTGAATTGAAGCTTGTATTTTTGGTGTGCTATTTTTGTTTCTCCGTGGAATCGACCCTTAAGTGCTACGCACAAAAGGTTTACTTGATAGACCGGTGTAAGAAGCCATTTATCAATTTGGCGCCGTTGCCGGGGAAGCAATGCAATAGCCATTAGAATTTGGTTTCTATTTGAGACTAAGTGTTTATTTTTCATTTGACATCTAACATCTTTGCTTGGTGTTTGATCTCTTTCTTATAGGTACATGAACTTGGAAGCCACAGTACAGTAAACTTGGTTGATCGGGTTGAAGATATTCGAAGACTTGAGAGAGAGAACAATCGAGCAAGGCGAGAAAAAGAACGTTTGGATCATTTGAATCGTTTAGGAATGGGTGATCAACGTGCACCACCTGGTTTTTCAGCTAATGTTGCTCAAGAGGGTAACGAGAGAGAGAATGAAGTTGGTCGAGCTCCGGTTCATCCACCAAGGAACCCAAATGTAATTGGTACTTTTGATGAGCCAAACATCCATGGGAATCGAGAAGGTATCCGTGCCCCTCCAATTGAGAATAACAACTTTGAGATAAAGGCACGCTTTATCAATATGGTACAAGGCTAAAGGTTCCATGGCCTACCAATGGAAGACCCACTTGACCATTTGGACCAGTTCGACCGGGTGTGTGGGACGGTTGATGCGAGAATGGATAGCGACCAGGATGAACAGCCGATGGCCGAAGAGATGCTGAAACCGGTCGAGGAAATGTTTGGATCGGTCGAGAAGGAAGCTCCGGATGAGCCACTTGGAGCTAGGACATGTTTTTGGTCGGCCACGGAAGTACTAAACGTACCAGATGGATCTATGACTCGTTCTAGGACTAAAGAGCTGAACAATATTGTTGGAGCCTTGCTACGTCAAGCTATGGTTCAAAGGGGTCACTCGGACGCAAGTGATACCGCGGCCACCTTGGTTATGGTTCATGTCCGGGATGATTAGTGTCACGCCCTATGGCTCACCTACACTCTTTTTCCCCTACCTTTGGTTTTTCCCAAGTGGTTTTCCAAAGGGAGGTTTTTAATGAGGTTCGTGGTCCATAGGTTTCATTTTGCTTGGCATTAGTCCGACCTAGTCCGACCGTCTCGAGAGCTTAGGCGCGGCCCGTCTACCTTTTTATCTTTCTATCTTATTTCTGTTTAGTTTATTCAAAATTTGAACTTATGTTTGAGAATATTATGTGTGCACGGGATTGTATTTGTGTGTTGGTCGTTGGTAAGTGATGTAGGAATCAAGTCAGCAACAACTGGGATCAACGGACATGACGGTCTAGCCAAGGATAAAGGAGAGACGAACTTCCTTGGGGAACACATCATGGATAAAGGGGAGCCGATATTCCATGGTCTGTTCTTTCTAGACCTCAATCCACCCACGTACAGCCTTACCGACCAAACTAGAAGCGAGCATTTCCAATACTGTACCGAGGAACCAGAAGCATTGCCGGAAAATGCCGAGAAAGAAGGATTGCCGGACAAAGCCGAGACACGCGAGGAGAGGCCGGACAATGCCGAAGACCGAAGCGAGCTGCTGACTAACTCTCATTTTACTCGTGCATTCAGCCCAGGGTTGAAGAAACATTCGACAACTCTATATAAGGAAGGTTTCCATCCAGGAAAACAGCGTTTGGTTCAGCTACGAATTGGAGCTGGTTTGAGAATACCGCAATCGGACGGAGTGGCTCCATTTAAGGAAAGCGACCCACCAGATCAATGTGACGCCTTCCTGCTGTTTTTCCCTGACCTTACAAAGACTTCATGCTGTTTAGAGACTTCCAAAACAGCAGCACATCCAGAAACGCGCTTGGAAACAACAAGAGAGAAAGTTTCCTTTTCCGACCAAGCTATTTCCTTTTCACCACCAAGCACATCCAGCCTGTTTAATCTCGACCCTCCATCTATTTCAAGACATCCAAGACGTCCAAAGCCACAGAGAGACCTAGAAGAATCCTTCATTCACGCAGCCAAGCTCAAAGGAGCGCTCCCATTAATGCCCAACGGCTAGGAGGCTTCAATGGCGATATCACCAAGATTAATTCGATTTTATTTGTTTCCTTTTGTATTTCTTGTTACCGTTGGAGGTTCAGAGCCTATATAAGCTCTTTGTTTTCATCCTTTGTATCCACGCTTTGATTAATTAAGAAATTCAGTTTGCTTTTGTTTCAACACTTTGTGTCTTGAATCAAATCTGTTCTTGCGAGTTCTAGGTTGTTTGTGGAATCAAACCACTTAGTATTTCGTGTAGAGCCTTGGATTCTCGCGAGGAATAGCCCTTGAATCCCTGTTTCTAACCCCTCGGTGTTGTGGAATCAACATCAAACCGGTTACCTCACCATCTACATCGCTTCCACCTAGCTTTGGGTCTTTGAATCCGTGAGAGTGGTCTTGGTGGAATCCGAGGTCTACATCAGTAAGTTCCAAGGAATGTCTTGGAACTCGCCGAGACTTTAATGCTCCGCTCCTCCTCTCTTCTCCTCTTCGTCTCCTTTCTTCTTTATATGTCTCTGAACTCCTAATGAATTATCTATCTATCTTTTTATCAAAAATCTCTTTTTCTTGATAGATCCTTGTTATCTTTTTCGAGTGATTCGATCTAGATTACTTGTGAACATTTCTAGTGATTAGAGTGTTCAAAACCGACTTATCAAGGGGTCTTTCACAACCTCTCGTGGCGTCACTCGTTCCATCAACTCCAGAACCGCTTGCTGCTCAAGCCTGGAGCCTTACCTTTGTCATCTTAACTTCCCGGTGTGTGATTGGGGCGTGATTCTTCAACCAGAATCGTATCAACGGTGAAAATCAATGGTATCTCGGAGGACGCTTTCAAACTCCGTTTATTTCCATTCTCACTCGGGGATAGAGCGCATCAATGGGAAATGCACTTACCACATGGGTCCATAACCTCTTGGGATGATTGTAAGAGGGTGTTCTTGAGCAAGTTATTTTCTACTTCTCGCAAGGCTCGGCTTCGTAATGAGATTTCCGGATTCAAGCAAAAGGGAAACAAGAGTTTTAGTGAAGCTTGGGAACGTTACAAAGGTTACACCTCGCAATGTCCACATCATGGGTTCTCTAACGAGTCTTTGCTTCAATGTTGTATCGTGGAGTGTTACCAAAGAGAAGGATGCTCCTTGACACCGCTAGCAATGGGAACTTCCTAGGAAAAGAAGAGACACAAGGGATGACGTTGGTTGAAAATCTCGCTATGAGCGATGGTAATTATGGAGAAGACTACGATAGGTCGGTTAGAGAGAGTGTTTCTCATGAGTATCAAACAAGAAGATAGTTAAAGGCCTTGAGTGAGAAGTTTGATAAGCTCCTCCAAGCTACTCAAAGACAATTCAACTATGTAGTTGAAAGTGGTGGATTCCAAGGTTATCAAGAGGTTGGAATCGAAGGTTGTGTTGCACGACAAGAAGAAATGAACTATATAGGAAACCAAGGCCAAGGTTATAACAAAGGATTCAACTCAAACTATAGGTACCATCCCAACTTCTCACATAGGAACCCAAATGTGGAGAATCCTCACGATCAAGCCTATCCTCCCATAAACCGACAAGGGTTTCAACCAAGGTCTCAATTCACCAACCAAGTAGACTCTTCTAGTCAACCTCCAACTCAAGACAACGAGATGAATGCAATGTTGAAGAAACTTCTTGAGGGACAAACTAAGGGTTATGAGGATGTTGGTAATCAGTTTGTTGAGATGAATAACAAGATGAACGGGATGTACAATGATATTGATGGTAAGAATGCTAGTTTGGCATCTCACATGAAAACCATTGATCTTAAGGTTGCTCAAGCCTCTTCTTGTTCAAAGGGTCCAAGCGGAACATTACCGGGCAAACCCGAAGCTAATCCCAAAGAGTTTTGCAATGTTATCTCCACAAGTAACTCGAATATGGTTGAGAATGAAAAAGCAATAGAGGATATCTCTAGACTTCTCCATGGTTCTAGTGTTGAGATCTTGGTGAGTAATGAAGATGAAAAGTTAGTGAAGGACATTATAAGTAATGATGTGGTATCAAGGAGTGTTGAAGCAAGAGGTGCACCACAAGTTGAGCCTCCTTATTATGAGCCTCCGCTCCCATTTCCGGGCTGAGGTTTTACTAAGGCTCAAAAGAAACTTCTCTCGAGCTTCAAGGCTAATATGAATAGAGTTGGAGCACCTTTTCCTAATGTGAGTGATCTATCACAAGTTCCTCTCTACTTAAAGTTCATTAAAGCCATTCTAGCTAACCGAGGGGAAGTTGAAGAGGTCATAAGAGTGTTTGAATCACCAAGTACAACATCACTTGTACCCAAGTCACTTCCAAAGCTTCAAGATCCCGGTACATTCATCATCACCTGCTCTCTTGGAGATTTAGAGATAGATAATGCCCTGTGTGATTCGGGAGCTAGTGTGAATGTGATGTCGCTTGATATGGCGGAGAAATTGGGGATTAAAGGATTGAAGAAACACTCCTCTTCCATTACATTTGGAGATGCTTCTTCGAAACCTCCACTTGGGTTGATTGAGGATTTTCCTCCTATGATTGGAGATTGCTTAATCCCAACGGATTTCATGGTGGTGGATAGAGGGAAACCCGATAATCTTCCTCTCATCCTTGGAACTCCGTTTCTCAACACCTCGGGAGCAAGCATCGACTTCCCAACCAAGCGAGTGACCCTTGTCCACGTGAACCCAAAGGTTTCTTATCATATTAGGCCTTCCTCTACCCTGTTTTGTGGAACAATCACTAAGGAAGAGCCAAGGACTTTGAATGATCAACATGAAGAGACCAAGGGTATGCATGTAAAGAACAAAGAGAATCTAAAGCTTGACAAGGATATCTTGGATGGTGGTTGTCTAGAGCTTCTATTTAAAGAGTCTATAGAGAAAGTGCTCATGGTGAAGTCACCAAAACAAACCCACCCTCCCACCCTTGTGCCTAAGTACATCGAGCTCTCTCCAAAAATGACTTTGACGCCTTGGAAGTGTGTTCATGGAGAGGTTGAGTACAAGGTGAAGTGCAAAGGCATGACCAACCCATTTGCCAAGGTCAAAGCGATCGTCACACCGGAGCTTCAAAGAAAAGATTCAATAGGTCTTCAAGGTATCATGAAGGAAATTCTCACCATCAACTTCAAAGGTGGAACACGCTTTTTCAATGCTCATTCCACGACCTCCACCGACCCAAGGAGTTCTAAAACTCCTCCTATCTCTCCACTCCCTAAGATTCCCGACTAGGGCCAAGGTATGGTCCTTTTTCTCCCTTGTATATACCATTTATTTTCGTTTTCTATGTTATTCGTTTTGCCTTTTGTGTGTTTTTGTCTCTTTCTTGAATTTTATTTCACACCGGGATGGTGTGAAGTAAGTTTGGGGGAGAAACCCATCTCTAATCTTGTGTTTTGTGATCTTATTTTTTTTTTTGCATACTTGAGTCTCATGCATTCATCTATGTACATAGAAAAAGCAAAAAAAAAAAAAAAAAAAAATTTATGAAAATGTTGAAAATACAAAAAGAAAAATGTAGTTTTGCATTTGCATATTGCCTTTAAGACTGAGTCTAAAAGCATATAGGTTCGCATCTACATATGAAATGCATTGGGGATATTTGCCTTGTTGAAGTTCAAATTTTGGATTGTGATCGAAGCCCTTGTTCATAGTTACTTGATGCATGATTTCAATCTTGAAAAGTCGGAAAATCCATCATTGGACCCTTTCCTCTTTCGAAAATCTCGATCATTGTGAGCTTTGCATGATTTTCATTACAACTCTCTTTATTATTGGACATAAGTTGAATCTAATTTCTTTCTTAGGGAGTTAAAATGCTTGTTCATGGGTTTCCATAGACACATTCAAGTTATCTTATACCTATTTTACCACCCTTGCTAACTCGAATGGCCATCTTCATCTTTAAGATGGTTTCCCCACCTTCACCCTAACCATTTTCTTTCAAACCATGCATCGATTTTGATTGAGTGAGGTCTCTTTGCAAAATCCCTAGAGAAGGTGATCGACAAGTCCTCTCTTCCATTAGACTAAGAATGTAATTGTCGCTTAGGAATGGTTGGTGATCTTTGATAGGAAATAGTCATTAGGATGAAGGACAAGTGTGGTAAGCCCGAAAAGAGTCTTGTATATATAAAAGCTTCTAGAGAACACCTATGAAAAGATATAGTTGCTCATATGTGAAAAAGAAAAGAAAAATGGATAGTGCTTTCTCCCTATAGTTAAAAAGTTCATAAAAGGAAAGAGAGAGCACCAAAAAAAGAGGAAAATAATGATTAAAGATCAATGAGCATGTGTTTGTATATGAAAAAGTTCTCTAGTTAGCCAAAAAGGAAAAGAAGAGACTCGGGTAAAAGTCTTTATAAAGATTGAAGCTCATTGCTTGGGTGACTAAGGGTCATGGGATAAGATGTTCAAGGCATTTTTTTAGACATAGGGAATGAGGTTCATAATTTAAATGCCTAAGAGTTTTGGGAAATAAGATTTTCAAGTCATGGGATAAACATAGATAAATAGATGAAGACATGAGAATGGGTAGGATCATGGAAGGGAGTCTTGTACCAATATTTGGTCACATTCTCCATTGCTTTTGCGAAGTGACTTGCATTTTGTTTGGAGATAAACCACAAACATCATTGAACCTCCTCTTTTCCATATCTAAACCCTTGTTATACCTAGCCAAATGAGCTTGATTGAGATTCCCTTAGCAAGACCGCACTTAAAAGCTAAATGAATGTGAAGAGTTATCTTGAGATTGATTGCAAGTTTGCTTTGGTTTCGAGTATGATTAGAGAGTTGGAATGATATGATTATGGTGAAGTACGAAAGAGTAAAGTGTTGAGTTTTGCATTATTTAACTTTGTTTAAGGACTTTGCGTTGAATCCATTTTCGAACTTTGAGGTTTTAAATCACGTTTTCAAGCCTTTGTTCTACTTGTCTCTTGTGGTTTGCTTGAGGACAAGCAAGAGATAGTTTGGGGGAGTTGATATGCCTCTATTTTACACCATTTTAGATGACATTTCTCATATAGATTCTTGTGTTTTCATTGCATAATTAGATTTTAGGAGCATATATTTGCATGTTTTATTGTTTTTTAGGTTTTGGAATGAGTTATGCAACAAGAGAGGTCATTTGGATTCAAATAAGAGAAATGATGATGAAGATTCATTCTGAAGTGTCTCAAAGATCGACTCAGAAGAAGGCCTTCCATTGAGATTCATATCCATAGTCCGTAATAAAAGTGATAGGAAATTGAATTAGCTTTCCAATGGAGGTGGTCTTGAGTAATTTGGTGCAGCGGTTAAGAAGATACGACCAGGTCGCCAAGGAGGGTCGCCAGCATCGGCTCAAAATGTTTAGCTCCCAGGTGTGATTTGTGGCAACTAAACGCCAGCCAGGATGGGGTCGCCTAGATGCACTCGCGAAGACCAGAATGTGAAGTTCTGGCAACCCGGGTAGCCAGGATGGGGTAGGATTGCATCTTAGAAGTTTTTCTTCTCTAAACCAATGTTGACCAGATTTTAATGAATAGGTTGATTGGGTTTGTTTTGGTTTATGATGTTAACCAAACCAATTTTATTTTGAAGTATAAATACCCTTTAAACCTAATAAGGAAGGTGAGGCTTTGTTTTAGGATTGTTCTTAGCCACCATAAGGTTTCTCTTTGGAAAACTTTGTATGAATCTTTGAGATTTGGAGAATCTATCTTGTTTAATCTTTCTAATCTTTCTTTCTATTCATCTTTTATTTATGATTATGTAAAGAACAATCCATTTCTTTTGTGTTTTCATGGCTAAGAGTGAGTAGTCTTTTAAAGCTTGAGGATTGAGGAAGATTTAGGGTGATTGAGAGTGGATTAGTGGAGTATAGGTTTAGTTTATGATAGATCCTTGCTTATTAGGAGTTCCTAATGCTAGATTAACCTTGATCAAGTTGATTTAGAAGATTGGCATTTTTACGCCCACAAGGTGTTCGACAAAATGCTTGATTGATCTTAATAAGTGCTTAGTATGCTTAACTCATGGGAATGATTGATTAAGATGTTAGGTGGTTAGTTAGACTTGTTATTAATGCTCTTTGGTTGCATAATTGCTAACGAAAGTTATTGATGATTGTGTGATTAGAGTAGTGATTAATGTCATGGAAATGAATTAATCAAATTTAGTGTTTAAGGCCTAAGGATCAGCTTGTTTAAGTTGTTAGATGCTCCACTAGTTCACAATTAGCCACCCTAAGTTAAATCCCTCTATCCCGAAAGCTTGTTTTCATTATCTAAAGTTTCAAATCATTTTAATTGTTTTCTCGTTTATCTAATTGTTTTATTTTGAATATTGCTACTTAAATCCTTGACTTCTATGTGCTTAGATTGAATTGAAGCTTGTATTTTTGGTGTGCTATTCTTGTTTCTCCGTGGAATCGACCCTTAAGTGCTACGCACAAAAGGTTTACTTGATAGACCGGTGTAAAAAACCATTTATCAGATAGCCCTTTGTACTACAATCTGGGCAATAGATAGCTTAAGGGTTGCAAAAACCTTGTTATCATAGACAGTCTCTCGAAGGGTCGACAGATTCTCGGTATGACGATCTTCAGTTTTCGGATATCAAATGCTTGGTATCGGTTGGTCGCGGCTTGGTCGCGGATGATCATACATGACCCATTTTAATTCTACTCGGGCGATTTGAGAATTTCTTCGAGCAAAGCTTTCCAATGATAGTGACTTCTTCATTTGCCAATTTTTTCATCCAGTTTTTCTCGTTTGGCTTTTTGGCTTAACTGTACTCGGCCGTATCCGAATGAGCGACGATTCTTAGCCAAGGTGAGGGTCATTACACTAATGATTTTCAAAGAAAGTATGTTTTCCGGATTAGAATGTTTAGAGATGCCAGCCGAGGTCACGAGGCTTCTTAAGCAGTTTGAAGATGTCTTTCTGGAAAAGATACCACCGGGCTTACCGCCCATACGAGGGATTGAGCACCAGATTGACCTCGTGCCCAGCTCTGCCTTACTGAACAACCCTGCTTACCGGATGAACCCTACGGAGACTAGGGAGTTAGAGACGCAAGTCCAGGAGCTCATGTCCAAGGGATATATCCGCGGAGCCTAAGTCCATGCGCCGTGCCAGTTCTGTTGGTACCAAAGAAGGATGGGACATGGAGGATGTGTGTGCATTGCCGAGCCATCAACAATATCACTATCAAGTACCGGCATCTGATTCCTCGGCTTGATGACATGTTGGACGAGCTCAATGGAGCCATCATTTTCTCTAAAGTAGACTTGAAGAGTGGATACCATCAGGTCCGAATGCGAGAAGGAGATGAGTGGAAGACCGCATTCAAGACCAAGCAAGGTCTCTATGAGTGGTTGGTCATGCCATTCGGCCTTACCAATGCCCCTAGGGCCTTCATGAGGCTTATGAAACATATTCTAAGAGCCTACATTAGTAAGTTTGTGGTTGTTTACTTTGATAATATCCTTGTTTACAGCACTTGCTTATCGGGCCATTTGAAGCACCTTAAGCAAGTACTAGAGAGTCTTCGTTAAGAAGATATTTTTGCTAATGTCAAGAAGTGCACGTTTTGCACTGATCAACTAGTCTTTTTAGGTTTTGTTGTGAGTGCACAGGGCTTACAGGTGGACCAAGAAAAGATTAAGGCGATCGAGGAGTGGCCTACACCCACCACCATCGGCCATGTTCAAAGTTTCCATGGTCTGGCCAGTTTCTACCGACGGTTTGTATGCGACTTCTAGCCGCCCCACTCACAGCGGTCATCAAAAAGAATGTTGCATTCTCGTGGGGAGCAGCCCAGGAAACAGCCTTCCGGAAGCTTAAGAAGAGCCTCACTCAAGCCTCGGTGTTGGCATTGCCGGATTTCGACAAGACATTTGAAGTGGAGTGCGATGCTTCAGGCTTAGGGATCAGAGCTGTTCTCACACAGGATAAGAGACCAGTCGCCTATTTCAGTGAGAAGTTAAGTAGAACCACACTTAACTACTTGTTTAGATCTATGCACTGGTGAGATCCTTTGATAAGGAAATCTATGCACTGGTGAGATCCTTTGAGGTTTGGCAGCACTACTTGTTGGCTAAGGAGTTTGTTATCCATACGGATCACGAGACTCTTAAACATTTGAGGGGTCATACGATACTCAAGAGACGATATGCTCGCTGGCTGGAGTTTGTGGAGACCTTTCCATATGTTCTCAAGTACAAGAAGGGCAAGGACAATGTGGTCGCATATGCTTTGTCTCGGCGACATGCGTTTATCACCACCATGGACGCCAAGGTTTTGGGCTTCGAGCACATCAAGGACACCTACTTGGAGGATCCATATTTTGGAGGTATCTACAAAGAATGTGATATGGGAGCCTATGGTCCTTACTACTGGCATGAGGGCTATCTGTTCCGGGACATACGGTTGTGTATTCCGCAAGGTTCCATGCAAGAGCTCATCACTAGGGAAGCTCACGGCGGAGGGCTCATGGGCCATTTCTGCATGAACAAGACATTGGATGTTTTGGTAGAGCACTTCTTTTGGCCTCACATGAAAAAGGGCGTCGAGCGGTTCTGCTCTAAGTGTATCACCTGCCTTAAGGCAAAATCCATGTCACACCCTCACGGCTTATACATGCCATTACCTATTCCTAACGCTCCATGGGAGGATATTTCTATGGACTTTGTGCTAGGTTTACCAAGGACCAGGGGCAAGGATTCCGTATTTGTAGTGGTGGATCGTTTCTCGAAGATGGCTCATTTCATACCTTGTGATAAGACCAATGACGCTACACAAATAGCCGACCTGTTCTTCAAGGAAGTAGTCCGCTTCCACGGCGTGCCCCGCACCATCGTCTCGGACCGGCATACTAAGTTGATGAGCCACTTTTGGAAGACTCTATGGAGAAAACTCGGAACAAAGCTGTTGTTTTCCACTACCTGCCATCCCCAGACAGACGGCCAAACCGAGGTTGTAAACTGTACTCTATCCACTTTCCTTAGAGCAACGGTCGGTAAGAATTTAAGGAATTGGCTTGATAGTTTACGATTCATTGAATTTGCTTATAATCGTGCCACTCACTCGGCTTCTAAGTTTTACCCTTTTGAAATTGTCTATGGTCTTAAGCCACTAACCCCATTAGATCTATCACCACTACCACCGGGGACCTACCATGACCAAGACGGAAACCGCAAGCCTGAGCTTGTGAAAAAGTTACATCAAACCGGCAAGGCTAACTTGGAGAAGATGATGTAGCAGTATAAGCAAAGAGTAGACAAGCATCGCAAGGAAATGATCTTCACGCCAGGCGATTGGGTGTGGCTACATACGCAAACCTACAGATTCTCGGACAAGAGGAGTTCTAAGCTTGCACCAAGGAGAGACGGCCCATTCAATGTGCTGGAACGCATCAATGACAACGCCTGTCGACTAGATCTGCCAGGTGAGTTTGCCATTTCTAAAAGCTTCAATGTTGCTGACTTGGCTCCATTTCGATGTTGGTAAAAATGTGCTGAGGTCAGAACCTCTTCAAGTGGATGGGGATGACGAGGACCTCGGTACCACAGACGTTACCGCCGAAGCACCTGATGCGTGTGTTATTTCGCTTCAGTCTTTTACCTCAAACGAAACACACGACTACTGCAAGTGCACAGTTAAACATATGTAGTATTTAAGGATCGATCCCACAGAGAATAATAGCTAACACGGAATGAATGCAATGAGAGAGTTTCTGGCTAAGACAATGATATGAAAGGGGTCTCGTTTGGTGTTTTATAATAACTAAATGAATGAAACGAGAAAGAAAATAAATCAGATTTAAAGTAATATGAGGAAGCGTTGGGCGTTTAGAGTTATCTCGGGGTCGTCATGGTTCTAAACAAATAAGATGCAATTTAATAAGCGGATGTTCATGACTTTAGTCTAGGTTCTCAACTACAAACACAAATGAACAAATAACCTATGGATAATAGAATGAATGTCTATGATCCCCGGTACTCCGTTACTCAACTCACATAGGCAAAGACGCACGGTTCAAAGCATTAGTAACGAGTTTGATAAGTTCACAAAGCTCCATGACTCAACTATCGCAGGCCATGCCGCTAAGCTTCAATAACACTAGGTCCGAGAGCTAGGTTTACGCGGTTAGCGCTCCTATTCTCTAGGTTCAGTGCTTGGTGATCACTTCAAGCAACATGCATTAAGATAGAGATGTCTCAAGAGATACCTAATTATGACTAAGGTTCGGATCTAACAACCTAAATGAATCTAACCATGAATTCCCCTTGAATCACCCCATGAAACCCAACAAAGAGATCTACTCGCTCATGATGCAAAGAAACGCAATAGATATCATAATAAACAACATCATAAATGATTCAAATATATCAAAGGG
Source organism: Barbarea vulgaris (assembly GCA_963667165.1). Classification (NCBI taxonomy): domain Eukaryota; kingdom Viridiplantae; phylum Streptophyta; class Magnoliopsida; order Brassicales; family Brassicaceae; genus Barbarea; species Barbarea vulgaris. Next base: position 8,452,860 of record OY763891.1, read on the forward strand.
GTTCAAAGGAAACTTCTTTATAGAAGTCACAGAAGATAACTTGTCTCCAAACAAAGCAAACAGAAGATGTAGAAAGAGATAAAGGAGAAGAAAGGTGATGAAACTTCAATAGAGGAGGCTCAGCTTCAAGGACTTGGAGGCGATGAAAAGGGCTCTTAGTGGAGGCGGCTCTTGTCTCTGGATGCTTGAAGTCAGTTCTCTAGGTTATGTTTAGGGTTCCACACGCGGAAGTTAGGTTTAGGAGGAGTATTTATAGGGTTTTGGGCTTAGGAAACTGGATTAGGGCTTTCGGGACAAAACTACGTAGTTTCATTAAGTAGCAAGGTCGAGGTGTCAATACCGGTCACGGGGGCTTGTGGCCGGTTGTGCCAAGAAGGGTGGCACCAGTCACGACCTGGTGTGGCTGGTCGCGTCGAGAAGGGTGGCACCGGTCACAGCGCCTTGTGACTGGTATCGACGGGGCTTCCCTCAACGAGGCTTATCTCCCAAACGGCTGAAGGGATTGCTCTGATTCTTCTTTGAGGTGAAACTTGACACTTCTGAATTTCCATAGACACCAAGAACTCCCAAATTGAGTTTCGGTAAGTCCCTCAAAAGATGTCATACTTCTGGCAGTTTGCAGCTGTCCAAAAATGTGACTTGCTTCTTTTGTCTATTTTGCTCAAAAACTCATAAATAACTCCTGGAGGCTCAAATGGTGGAAATGCCTTCAAAGTATCCATAATCACTTGGTTTCTCTTTTAGAAACCTAATAAAAACATAGGAAAACAGGGCCAAAATACGATGTTATCAACTCCCCTAGACTTAGACTTTGCTTGTCCTCAAGCAAACAAACAAGCTAAGCCGGTGGAGAGGTTTTGAAAATCCTGGGAACTCTCCCATGATCAGGGACCATGCTCCAAGGAATAACCTGTGACTCATAAATACAGGGACTCACGTCAGAACATTCTCACTATTGACTCACATCATTCACAACTCTTGTCCATCCATCACAAACCTACAAAAGTATTCTGCATTCAAGTCAGTTAACTCCCTACATTCATTAAGAAGTGCGTGAATTTTCTCATTAGAAGGCATCATTCAGGGTAGACGGCGCTTGGTATAAAAAGGGGATTTTTGGTGTTTAGGTGGTGGAGTAAGAGAGTTTAGGGATATACCGGTTTATTCGAGAAGAGCAGCATATGCCGCAGAATCGCCCGAGAGAATGAACCAGTTGATATCCACAGCTCTAACCACTTGCTCTAGTAAAACACCACTCCTTTAGTTCTTTTCTTTTAACTCCCCCAGACTTAGACGTTTCTGTGGGGTACTCTGTAATGGCTCCATATTTTTCGTAAAGTGATCCACGTCTCCCTTGGGAGAACCTGTGCTATGAGACTTCATATTCGTAACCGTTTTGATATGATACTAGGAAACATCAAATCTCCCTGACATGGAGATTGAGTTGGACAGGGGTTTGTGTTCGAGCCAGGAGCAATGGGAGCAAGGATAATAGCTTATGGATAAAAGACTTGTCTCCAGTCCAAGGGCAATCACCAATATGATCGAGCTATGCTACATTTGGCCTTAGCTCAAGAGGTCACTCGGACACATGTGGCACCACGTCCACCTTGGTCATGGTTCACGTCCAGGATGGCTAGTATCAAGCCCTATGGCTCACCTACACTCTTTTTCCCTTGCCTTTGGTTTTTCCCAAGTGGTTTTCCAAGGAAGGTTATTAGTGAGGTTCGTGGTCCATAGGTACAACATTGCTTGGCATTGGTCCGACCTAGTCCGGCCCGTCTCGAGATCATTTGGCGCGGTCCTTATCTTATCTATCTATCTTTTATTTTATTTCCTCATTTGAATTTAAACTTAAGTTTGAGAGTTTACGTTTGTGTATTTATGAGTTGGTCTTTGGCAAGTTTCCAAGGCATGTCTCAAAACTTGCCGAGCATTAACTCCCTCCACTCCTCCTCTCTTCTCCTCTTCGTCTTCTCTTCTTCATATGTCTCCGAAACCCTATCGTAATTCTTATTTATCTTTTTAATCAAAATATTTTTTCTCTGATAGATCCTTGTCTTCTTTTTCGAGTGATTCGAACTAGAAAACTTGAGAACAATTCTACTGATGATTAGGTTGTTCGAACCAGACTTATCAAGGGGACTTCCGCATCCTCTTGTGGCGTCTATCATCCCATTAAACTCTAGATCGCTTGCTGCTCAAGCCTGGACCCTTATCATCGTCATATTAGCTTTCCGGTGTGTGATTGGGGCGTGATTCTCTAACCAGGATCATATCAAGTGGTATCAGAGCCACATCAAAAAGTTAAGTGATTTTCGTTCCAGCTTGTCCGAATTTAATTAAATATTGGCTCGTGAAAAAATTATGAAATCAATTGCAAATGAACATAGAATGAGTCTAGTATTTGTTAAAATTAGTTTGGGAATTTTCTGAAAAGTTTTGATAATTTTTAGTGACCGATCAACTCCCAAAGTCGCGATTAGGGTTCTTCAGAGAAACTAGGATACCAAGAGTCATTTTCTTGTTCTTATTTGTTAGGGTCAATTCGATCTTCAAAAGGAATCTTTAATGGTGTATTTTTGTGTGTTGTTTCAGGAAAAGAATGTCCGATCACAGTGGATCAAGCGGCAACAAAAACACGCTCATGATTGAAGCTCTCACGGCAGCGATGGCTCGATTGATGGATGAAAGATTCAATGCTTTGCAAGAGCAAGTCCTTCCAGAGATGAATCGTGATGCTAGAGGATCTCAAGGAGTGAATACAGAAAGAAATGAAGAGGGAAATGTACAGCAAGTGAGGCAGCAAGGAGAAGTTCTAAGGGATCCCCGGGAGAACAATCAAAGACCGCTTCCAAGAGAACCTGGAGACTTTGAGTGATATGAACCTGGAACCGACGGTAAGGTTTTACCAACGGTCACGAGTCGAGGTTCATTCGGTACGTGCTGTCGGACTCGATAGCCGGGGGATTCGGTATCGGCCGGTAAGGTCTTACTGGTCTGTCGAGAGATCAAGACTCTCGGTACAGACTGTCGGACTCGATAGCCGATGGATTCGGTATCGAGCGGTAAGATCTTACCGGTCAGTCGAGAAAACGGATCTCTCGGTACGACATTCGGAAGACTGGTCGAGAAGACACATGTTATCAAGAGCTGGCTGACGACGAATGTCCGAGGGTTTCTCAACGATACGGTACAGACCGGTAAAGGGGTTACGACGATAGAAAGATCCGAGGAGTTGCTCGACTCGGTTCCGAGTACGAAAGAGAAAGGTACGGATGGAAAGGTCGGACTTTCAAAGAGTTGCTCGATCTGAAACTCGACTATGAGATGGATAGAAAGGATCGAATGGCGACACACCGATTTGTGAAAGAATCAGTGATACGGCCACCGACGGATAACCGAGCCCACCTCAAGGAATATCCGGCGGGGTTCGTTTGTCAAGAGTGAAAACTCTGGATAAACAGAAGAGAGAGAAAAAAACCTCATTTGAATAAATTTGGAATACATTTTATTTTTAATTCTCAAGAGTTTTTGATTAAAAGCGGCGTAACCTCAAAATGAAACCAGTCTTGCCCTTTTAAACGGCTAAGTGCGCTTAACCTACAAAACCGTACACGCGGGTAAAAAGGCTAAACAATGTCTTGGTTAAAATTGAAAGGTAAAATTAAAAGAAGGGAAGGAGGTTAAAAGCTGGCTCCTTCCTAAAGATAGTTCCACGCACCAGCGTCTTAACCAATCCTTCACGTTAACTCCGGATGGCTTAGGCGTAGGACTACGATGCGCGAGCATCGAGAAATGCCTCATTAAAACCTCTCTTAGTAAACCCAATGGGAAAAAACCTAAGGCGGGAAAAAGAGTACATCAGAACCGACGTCTTACTAGCGTCTTCACCGTGATGTAAATGTGAAGACTCTCTGCCCGAACTTCCCAAGGTCGGTTAGAGCTCTCGGCCCTAAACTAGGCCGAGGTCTTCTTCCGAATTGGATGTTGGCTCGTCTCCAGCTTCATAGGGATCCAAGTGAGCTTCCACATAAGTGTTGAACTTATGCCTAAGGGTCTTGGCAGCTTCTTGACACCTGGTTTCGGCTCTCGGTACTACCCGCGGTGCTTCGACCATGCTCCGAGTTAGCCTAGCCGGTACCTCATGCTCGGGTCAGGGTCGCCTGGTTCCTTGGGTTTCATCATTCCATCCCCCTTCCGAAGGTTTTGTCCTCAAAACTAGATCATTTCCTAAAACATAAGGAACCAAGTCAGAAATATTTAATGAGGTAGAGACTTCGTACATGATATGCTCAAATTTACCCTGAGCTACTCTCTCAAATTAAGAGATCACTGTAGTACTTAGGGATCGAATCCACAAGGACTATGAAATACTCAATAAATCCCAGTAAAAGTATTATGCTAAATAAGTAATATGTAATGAAATTGCAGTGCAAATAATTAAACAAATGTAAATCAATGGAGAAAAGCGCTAGGCATAGGGAAATCTCAGGAATCTTCAGAACTGTGAATTAATTAAAGCATCAGGATTATAATTAAGAACCGTTCTAGAACTCAAACATAATTGTAAAACCTACCAGCTTTCGCTGCGTAAACTATCTATCCCTGAATCTAGAATTCCAAATTCCTTTGCTAAATTCTAAGATCCAGACAAGCAGTAATGATCAGGTTCAATTTGTTCACAAAATCCCTAAATCAAATTCCTTTGCAGATAGTTATTTTGCTCACCTAAGATAGATCTGGCAATCAATTACACTTTCATGTCAATTAACAACCCTAAATCAGATTCTAGGTCGCGAATCTAGAATAAGCAATAAGTTCAATCTTAGATGAAGAACTCTATCAATTAACCCTAAATAATCACTGGTTCAACAATTCTTCAGAAACCTTTGAAAACCCATAGCCTAACAAGGGAACTACTCAGACATGGTGAAAGAAACAATCATCATGATATGAATAGAAATCACTGTATAATAGAAAATAAAAGTAGAGAACAAAGAGTATCAGAGATTAGAGAAAGATGATACAAGCTTGAGATAGAAAGAGGGTCTGCTGCTTGATCATCCCTAAAACTCTGATCTAAAACACAATATATAGCTAAAAACTCGTACAAGGACTAATGATGAAATATTAGAAACTTCTGGGCAAAATTGTAAATCTTCCAAAATCTTCCAAAGTTGTCCGCCTGTGGTGTCGATCGACACAAAGACTTGGTGTCGATCGACACCAAGTCATCCATCGCCTCAAAACATGATCCTTCTACGCAACTTCTTGGTCTTTGCTCCAAAATCTCCCATATTCTTCACATTAGTCCTAAATGCATACCTGAAGACAAAAGACTCTAAAAGACTCTAAAAACACCAAAAAGACTCGATTAAAGACTCTAATATCATGGTTAAAACCCATAAAAACCATGATATATCAACTCCCCCAGACTTAGCTTTTGCTTGCCCTCAAGCAAAACAGAAACTCAGCCTGTGAGAGAAGTTTGAAAACACAGGAAACTCATTTTGTCATAAGAGCACCAGACTCAACACTCACATTTACCATAGTAAAGCCACTGGAAATTCTTACCTGACAAGGTCCAGACCACCATGTACTTCCCCCAGACTTAGCAACTGTCCCAAACAACTCCACAATCCAAATAAACAATCCAAATTCAACATACCGACTTCTATAAAACTAAGGTGAAGACTCATCCAGGGAGTATCAATCAAAGGACACATGGACTCTTTCTCAATCAGTTTTCCTGAACACACAAACTGTCTTTACTTCTGGTTCCTTTCCTCTCCCTTTTCTCACTTCTGCAGTTAATTATATCAAAGGTGTAGGCGAATAATGGTATCACGGGAAATTTTCCTAACCTCGCTTCCAACCTTTGTGTGATCATTTCTTTCAAAGTAGAATAATGAGGTCACTGGAAATTTTCCTACCTCTCTACTCAAAAGAAAATCATTTCATCTTTTACTGCTTAGTATATATATATATATATATATTTTTTTTTTTTTTTTATGAAGGGAAGAGAGAGGGGAACCATACTCACACAGACAAGACTTTCAGGACTGAAGGGAGAGTCCGATCCAATGTATATCAAGCCCCTGGACAAGCAAAATAAAGTCAGGTTAATGGGCGAAGTCGGTGATGGATCCTCTGAAAGCTTAGGTGAACATGGGTAACATCGGTAGGTTGATCAGCCTTGGGGTTTTTCATTAGTCTCAGACGCATGTCAAGCTCGAATCAATGGTCACTCAAGTTCCTGCAAATGTGGTGATCTCCTCGAAAAATCATAGTTTCCAAACTAAATTTTGACTCAATAAAACAAAAATTGGACTGACTCTAAGAAAACAAAAAAAATGATGTTAGTAACTACCTCCCCCAGACTTAAACAACACTGTCCCCAGTGTTATCAAGCAAGGAGTTGGTGAAAAGGAAATAAAACTGATGAACCATAGTGAAAAAGTCAAAATATTAGAACATCAAACCTGAATCCGTGGTGTGGGTGTCGATCGACACCGACGAGTGGTGTCGATCGACACCATGTCTGTAATCCGAAACTATGATGTTTCAAAATCAAGTGCAAGTTTGTGAAACCAATAATCCGAGTTCAACCACTGAGAATGGGTTGGAGAAGCAGCCAATTCCGGCGAATCTGCCATAGAATCCGGCGGATTGGAGGTAGAATCGCCGTCCGACCTAAATCGCTTGCCACGTGAAGCCATCCGTACCAAACTCAAAATAAACACTAGAAACAGGTAAATGACGAAAATCTGATGAGTTTAGAGGCTTGAATCGACGAAATCGAGCAAAAACTCAGAGAGAAATCGAAGGTTGAAGATTTTCGGATTTTGAGAAATGAATGAAGAAGATGAAGATTTTCGGGTTTTAACCCGCTGAACTCGTCGACTTATGGTGTCGATCGACACCATCGACCGGTGTCGATCGACACCAGCAACAAGGGTCGACACCACTTTTTTTTTTTTTTTTTTTTTTTTTTTTTGAATATTTTATCTAAATAAAACAAAAGAAAACCAAAAGTAAAAATTAGTCAAAGTTAGATTGCAAAATATAGAAAAACCTAAATAATTAAAAATCAAATAAATAAATTATATTTACAACTTACCAGTGGGTTGCCTCCCACCAAGCGCTTGTTTAAAGTCATTAGCTTGACTTTGTAACGGTTTAGGCAGAGGGTGCATCATCCAGACGCAATATGTGTCCGTCCGGGATCTCGGCGTGTGCCCAATAATGTTTGACCCTCTGACCGTTGACTGTAAATTCATTGCCCTCAGGACTGAGCAATACAACAGCACCATATGGTCGAACTTCCTTGACTGTGAAAGGACCTGACCAGCGAGAACGCAATTTCCCAGGAAACAATTGTAAACGAGAGTTATACAGAAGTACCTGATCATTGGGTTCGAAAGTCCTGGAAATGATCTTCTTATCGTGATAAGCTTTGGTCCTTTCCTTGTACAGCTTAGAGCTTTCATAAGCATGAAATCGTATCTCATCAAGCTCATTGAGCTGAATCAAACGTCTCTCTGCTGCTGGTTTGATATCGAAGTTCAGCAGCTTTACAGCCCAGGCGGCCTTATGCTCAAGCTCTACTGGAAGATGACATGCTTTCCCATAAAGCAGATGAAATGGTGTAGTACCAAGTGGCGTCTTGAATGCAGTTCGATAAGCCCAGAGTGCAGCATCTAACTTTGCGGACCAGTCCTTTCTAGAGCATCCTACAGTCTTCTCTAAAATCTCCTTGATCTGCCTGTTAGAGACCTCAACTTGTCCACTTGTCTGCGGATGGTATGGAGTAGCAACGCGATGATGTACACCGTGCTTCTTAAGAAGCCGCTCAAACACGCGGTTGATGAAATGCTTGCCACCATCGCTGATGACAATCCTCGGGACTCCAAATCGCGGGAAGATAATGGTCTTAAACAGCTTAAGGACCACTGAAGCGTCGTTGGTAGGACTGGTGATCGCTTCGACCCACTTTGACACATAATCAACAGCAACCAAGATGTACTTGTTCTTGTAAGATGTCGGGAAAGGGCCCATGAAGTCTATACCCCAGCAATCAAAGACCTCGACCTCGAGGATGAAGTTCTGAGGCATCTCATGCCGCTTACTGATCTTCCCTCTCCTCTGACATGCATCACATCGAGACACAAAGGCATGGGCGTCCCTGAACATAGTCGGCCACCAGAAGCCCGCTTGTAGAACCTTAGATACCGTCTTGAAGGTGGCAAAGTGCCCAGCATACTCAGAACCATGACAGTGAAACAAGACATCCGGAATCTCAGTATTAGCTATGCATCTACGATATACCCCATCTGAACAATGTCGATACAAGTAAGGTTCATCCCAATAGAACCGTCTTAGCTCACGCATGAACTTCTTCTTCGAATACCCTGTAAACTCGTCCGGTTCATCTCCTGCAGCAAGGTAATTTGCAATGTCAGCAAACCATGGTCGATCCTGACCCTCAACAACAGCTATCGTGTGGTTATCTGCCAAATCGGAGCTGTCTGGAGTGTGGGTGTCGATCGACACATCAGAGTGGTGTCGATCGACACCAGGACCTGTTGTCCGAGAATAATGCAGATCACCGCAAGAAAAATCACGCCATCCCGTTTCCAATAAGTGCACATTCTCTTCTGGCAGAGAATCATCAATAGGGATGTCGTCCTCAATCCTAATCCGCGAAAGATGATCAGCAACTCCATTTTCAGTACCTTTCTTATCCTTGACTTCGATATCGAACTCCTGGAGTAATAGAATCCATCTTAACAGTCGAGGCTTAGAATCCTTCTTCTGCATCAGGTACTTGAGTGCAGAATGATCAGTATGCACTACTACCTTAGAGCCAACAAGATACTGCCTGAACTTCTCAAAAGCAAATACAACAGCAAGCAGTTCTTTCTCTGTGGTAGCGTAGTTCTTCTGTGCATCATCCAATGTACGGCTGGCATAGTATATGGCATGAAGCTTCTTGTCTTTCCTTTGTCCCAGCACAGCCCCAACTGCAAAGTCGCTGGCGTCACACATTACCTCAAAAGGCAAATCCCAATCCGGCGGCTGAATAATTGGAGCACTCACTAATGCACGCTTGAGCTGTTGAAAAGCATCAAAACAATCAGTATCGAACTCAAATGTGACATCCTTACAGAGCAGAGCGGTGAGTGGACGTGCTATCTTGCTGAAATCTTTGATGAAACGTCTATAGAATCCAGCGTGTCCAAGAAAGCTTCTCAATGTCTTGACATTAGAAGGAGGCTGCAGATTAGTCATCACTTCAATCTTAGCTCGATCAACCTCAATACCAGCCTCTGATACCCTATGCCCAAGAACAATGCCATCTATGACCATAAAGTGGCATTTCTCCCAATTCAGAACCAAATGCGTCTCTTCACATCTAGCTAGCACTCTGCATAGGTTATCCAAACAATCCTTGAATGAGGACCCATAAACGGAAAAGTCATCCATGAATACCTCCATACTGTCCTCAATCATGTCTGTGAAGATAGACATCATACACCTCTGAAACGTAGCAGGAGCGTTACATAGTCCAAAGGGCATTCTGCGGTATGCGAAAGTGCCATAGGGACATGTAAACGTGGTCTTCTCCTGATCATCTGGGTGAATAGGAATCTGAAAGAACCCTGAATAACCGTCAAGGAAACAGTAATAAGGGTGATTAGCTAACCGCTCAAGCATCTGATCAATGAAGGGCAGAGGAAAATGATCCTTTCTTGTAGCGGCGTTCAGCTTCCTGTAATCAATGCACATTCTGTGCCCTGTCACAGTTCTAGTCGGTATCAGCTCATTCTTCTCATTCTGTACCACTGTGACTCCTCCTTTCTTAGGCACAACATGCACTGGACTGACCCAATCACTATCGGAAATTGGATAGATGATCCCTGCATCCAACAGCTTCATGATCTCTTTCTTAACCACATCCTTCAGGTTTGGATTCAGCCGTCTCTGATGTTCAACTGATGACTTAGTCTCATCCTCAAGATGTATTCTATGCATGCACAGATCCGGAGAGATACCTGAAATGTCATCAAGAGAATAGCCAAGAGCTTTGCGAAACTTGCGTAGCTTACTTAGCAATAGGGTGAGCTCTGCGTTGTTCAAGGACGCATTAACAATAACAGGATATGAATTATGTTCACCAAGGAATGCGTACCTGAGCCCCGCAGGGAGTTGCTTAAGCTCTGTCTTTGGAGCTTGCTCAAAGCTCCAATCAGCTACTTTCTTGTCTGTCCGGACACCGGTGTCGATCGACACCAGTGATGGGTGTCGATCGACACCCGCTGTGTGCATTACTTCCGTGGTTGCATCCATTAGCTTGACATACCCAGCAGCAATATCATCTAAATGCTCAACCTCATCCACTGAAGCAATCAAAGCACGTTCCAGAGGGTCTTCACAATGCAACTCCTTGAAACTCTCCTCAACAAGATCTGTGAGAGTCTCGACGCAGAAGGTCTGACCATCGATCGTAGGCCGCTTCATAAGCTTATCCATCTCAAAGTTCATAACTAAATCGCCTATATTTAGACCAATGCGTCCCCTTCTGACATCAATCATGGCACCAGCTGTAGCCAAGAATGGTCGTCCCAATATCAACGGATCCTTAGGCTCTTCCTCATATGTCAAAACAACGAAATCCGTAGGAATCAAGCAACCTCCTATTTTGATAGGAACATCCTCAAGGATACCGTCTGGAAGACGAACGGAACGATCAGCAAGGATGAGAGTGATCCTTGTCGGCTGAAAGTCTGTCATACCAAGATTCACAGCAACTGATCTGGGCATCAAATTCACACTAGACCCAAGATCACATAAAGACCGTTCGAACTTCTCTGCAAAGATGGTGCAGTCAAGAACGAAACTACCTGGGTCTGGAAGCTTCTCTGGAATCTTGTTCTGAATCACGGCACTAACCTGTGCGGAAATCATCATCGCACCCTGTTCAACATTCAAATCCTTAGTGACCATGCGTTTCACGTACCGTCTGATTACGGGGGATGTCTTGATGGCATCAATCAATGGTAACTCAACAATGAGCTTGTCCATCATAGCCTTACACCTGGCATCGTCTATCTCTTGCTTAGACTTCCTGGGGTTTCGAGGATAAGGGATCCTCGGTTTGTATGATGATTCGGTGATCGGCGTAGCAGATGATGAAGAAGCCTTGTCTGTCTGTGAAGGGTGTCGATCGACACTAACATCCTGTGTCGTGTCCTTGGTAGCGATCGACACAGCTTTGTCTCTGCCAATCTCTTCTGTATCAACTGGTGTCGATCGACACATAGTGTTGGTGTCGATCGACACTAACTCCGGAGGAACAACATCTTCGTCTTCGACTTCTTCTAAGTCTATCTTTTCTTCAGGTGTCAGAGTACTCCTGATCACAGGCTCAACCTTCTTCCCACTCCTCAATGAGATGGCATTCACTGGATGCCTTGGATTAGTGTCCGTCTTCCCAGGAAGAAAACCGTCCTGTCGCTTAATAGCTCCAGCTGTCTGAGCAACCTGAGTGTCTAACTTCTTGACATGAGTGTTTAGCTGCTCAAACTTCCCATTCAGATCCTGATACAGTGAGTCTAACTTTCCATTGAATTCCACGGTAATCTTCTGTTGACCTTCTAGAATCTGCTCAAGCATCGATTCCATCTTGCTCTCTGTAGTAGGTGGTGGAACGCTCTGATATGAAGATGAGCCATAGTTCCTCTGATTGAAGTTGTTGTTGCTCTGATAGGGCTTCTGATACTGAGGCTGCTGAGTGAAAGTAGAGGAGGACGGATTCCCTTGATAGTTGCCTCGCGGACTGCCCCCATTGTAGCCTCGGTTTCCTTGTGAGTTACCGAAACGCTGAAAGCCTGTGCCACCGACATAATTAACATCCTGCTCCTCATGTGCATCAACTGGCTCATAGGTCTCAACCTCAGCAGCAAAATGGACCTGCCTCTTGTTTATCAGTAGGTTGTGAACCGTATCAAGTTTCGCCTTTACCTCAGCTATCTGACTTCCATCCAAGTTCCCAGCTTGCTTCTTTCTCTCGAAATCAGCATTCTTAGTACTGTTGCTTGAAGCCAAATTCTCTATTAGTACCACAGCATCATCAGGGTATCTGGTATTGAAGTTGCCATTACTTGCAGCATCTAGAGCCATCTGATACCTCCAATCGATACCCCTGAAGAAAATCCCAAGCAACTGAACCTCACTGAACCCATGGTGTGGACAATCCCTCTGATAAGCCCTGAACCTCGCCCAAGCGGCCTTGAATGCCTCAGTAGGTCCTTGAGAGAAGGCTGAAATCTTCGTCCTCAGCTCTTCAGACCGTGCATCATCATAAAAGTTGTTCAGGAAAGCATTCTTAGTGTCCTCCCAAGTGGTCAGTGACCCCGGCTTCAACTGCTTAAGCCAATAAGCTGCTTCCCCAGCAAGAGAGTATGGGAAGAGCTTACAGAACAAATAGTCGTTTGACACCCCGTTAGCCTTGATGCTAGTGACTAGATCCTCAAACCGCTCAATATGATCCGTAGGGTGCTCATGTGATAGCCCGTGGAAAGGGTTCTGACCTACAAGAGTGTAGTATGCAGGTTTGAGTTCGAAGTCATTCCTTTGAAACGGAGGCGGGCGGATGGCAGATCGGTTGGCGTAGAACTGCTCTGGCCGGTTGTAATCCCCCAATGTCATTGCGAGTGGACCTAAGGCACCAGGTGCACCTTGTCCAACCAAAACCCCACCAGCCGCTAGTGGGTGTCGATCGACACCAGGTGGTGGGTGTCAGTCGACACCAGCACCCTGGGCTTGTACTTCAGCCTCAACAATGACTTGGCCGTTGTCATCGATCCTTTGGCCCTCTGCATTGTATGCATGGCCATCCCTGTCCCGGAGAACTCCATGTTCATCAGCCATGATGATAGTGCGCAACATCGCTTCTGAATTCTTCGCTTTCCGGGTTCTTCGTTCTAACTTAGCTAGCTCTTGATTTGAAAGGGTTACTAGCTCAAGATTCTTGTTGCTCCGAGTTTTGCGGTTTGGCATGCACCTGAAACACACAAGAAAGAAAGAAAAAACGATATTAGTAACAAAATTAAAGAAAATTTAGACAAAAACTTAAACTTAAATCTAATGGTAAATTCAAAAGTCCCCGGCAACGGCGCCAAAATTTGATATGCTCAAATTTACCCTGAGCTACTCTCTCAAATTAAGAGATCACTGTAGTACTTAGGGATCGAATCCACAAGGACTATGAAATACTCAATAAATCCCAGTAAAAGTATTATGCTAAATAAGTAATATGTAATGAAATTGCAGTGCAAATAATTAAACAAATGTAAATCAATGGAGAAAAGCGCTAGGCATAGGGAAATCTCAGGAATCTTCAGAACTGTGAATTAATTAAAGCATCAGGATTATAATTAAGAACCGTTCTAGAACTCAAACATAATTGTAAAACCTACCAGCTTTCGCTGCGTAAACTATCTATCCCTGAATCTAGAATTCCAAATTCCTTTGCTAAATTCTAAGATCCAGACAAGCAGTAATGATCAGGTTCAATTTGTTCACAAAATCCCTAAATCAAATTCCTTTGCAGATAGTTATTTTGCTCACCTAAGATAGATCTGGCAATCAATTACACTTTCATGTCAATTAACAACCCTAAATCAGATTCTAGGTCGCGAATCTAGAATAAGCAATAAGTTCAATCTTAGATGAAGAACTCTATCAATTAACCCTAAATAATCACTGGTTCAACAATTCTTCAGAAACCTTTGAAAACCCATAGCCTAACAAGGGAACTACTCAGACATGGTGAAAGAAACAATCATCATGATATGAATAGAAATCACTGTATAATAGAAAATAAAAGTAGAAAACAAAGAGTATCAGAGATTAGAGAAAGATGATACAAGCTTGAGATAGAAAGAGGGTCTGCTGCTTGATCATCCCTAAAACTCTGATCTAAAACACAATATATAGCTAAAAACTCGTACAAGGACTAATGATGAAATATTAGAAACTTCTGGGCAAAATTGTAAATCTTCCAAAATCTTCCAAAGTTGTCCGCCTGTGGTGTCGATCGACACAAAGACTTGGTGTCGATCGACACCAAGTCATCCATCGCCTCAAAACATGATCCTTCTACGCAACTTCTTGGTCTTTGCTCCAAAATCTCCCATATTCTTCACATTAGTCCTAAATGCATACCTGAAGACAAAAGACTCTAAAAGACTCTAAAAACACCAAAAAGACTCGATTAAAGACTCTAATATCATGGTTAAAACCCATAAAAACCATGATATATCAGTACACACCGGGTAATTCGAGGCGATAGGCATTGTCGTTGATCCTCTCGGTGACTTGGAATGGTCCGTCACCTCTTGATGCTAGCTTGTCCTTCAGCTTTGTTGAAAACCTCTCGCGTCTGAAATGAAGCCAAACCCAATCGTCTGGTTGAAACATCACATTCTTGGTACAGCCACAGACCGTGAGCTGGATGGGGATAGGTGCGGAGCCAAACAACGAGTGGTAACACTCTCTTTGAATGACGAAGAAGGGATTGAAGTGGATTAGAGTGGAGCCTTTCAAACGGTGGTAGCACTCAGTTTGAGAGAGGCGATGAGATGAGATGGATGCTAGGTAACAAGGGTGGATCGAGAGACGCCACAAAGCTGGTGGAAAGGCTTTGATAAGTCTAAGCTTCAAATCTGCAAGCGAGTCACACGCAGGAGATAACAAGCGACAAGGGTTTCTTCAAGAAGAAAAACGTGGTTCTTTATTAATAATAGGGTAAATGATACAAGCTGAGAAGGAGCTTTATAAATAGCTCAGCAGCTGGTGGCTTCTTTGGCCGAAAATACAAATAAGGAAAGAAATAAAATGACACGCTTTCTAGACTCTCTATTACAAAAACGCTGGGACTTATAACGACTCAAAAAAAGAAAACCCTGCAAAACAACAAAATAAAACTCGTGAGTCTAAAGCATAATTCAAATACTCACGTTGCGTTCTTGGTGATGACGAAGAGTGTCGATTCTTGATGTCCTTGTAAAACCGGCAAAAACGCTATTGATGAAGACTTGAGTTGTGCGCATATAATCTGCTTTGAATCCTCATCTCCTAAGGTGTTTCCCATGTTTGTCGGATCCATTGGAGTCTCTTGATCGATCTCCTTAGTGAGAAGTGTCCCCTTAAGCTCTTCATGTTCCATTAGAGTAATCAAGCTCTCTACGGACTTGTTAAAGTCTTCTCTTACACTCTTGAATCCTCCTCTTGTTCTGGGACTTCTCCTTAGTTTCGGAATTGTAATGACACTCTCCTCAGCTCCAGGGGTGCTTGTAGGGATGTCCTCATCATTTCTTGCGGCCCTTGTTAGCTTGTCGGATGTAATGCTCGGTCCGCTTCTCAATGTTGCTGCAGACTATCTCATGTAGTTTCTTGACGAATTCAGCCTTGGTGACGCCGTCTTGGTTTTCCCTCTGCTCTGGTGGTAGTGGAATGAGATCCATCGGGGTTAAGGGGTTGAACCCGTAGACGGCTTCGAATGGCGATACCTTGGTAGCCGAATGCACCGCTCGGTTATATGCGAACTCAACAAAGGGAATGCAGTCGACCCAAGTATCCTTGTTGCTGTCGATGGTGGCTCTCAGAAATTCACCCAACATCCTGTTTACCACCTCGGTTTACCCATCGGTTTGCGGGTGTCCCGCTGTCGAGAAGACTAGTTTGGTACCGAGCCGCTTCCACAAGGTTCTCTAAAAATGACCGAGGAACCTAGCGTCACGATCGGACACGATGATTCTGGGAAGGCCATGCAATCTGACTACCTCTCTAAAGAACAAATCAGCAACATTGGTAGCGTCGGTTGTCCGGGTGTAAGGAATAAAATGGGCCATCTTCGAAAATAGGTCTACGACTATAAATATCGAGTCCTACCTTTGGGTGCAAGGTAATCCAACAACAAAGTCCATTGACAGGTTAGTCCAAGGGCTTCTGGGAATATATTGAGGAGTATATAGTCTTTGCGGCATCGCTCTTGACTTGGCTGGGCGGCAAACTTGGCACTGGTCGCATAGCTTCTCGACCATGCGCTTCATCCTCGGCCAATAGAAGTGTTCTAGGAGGATCGCCATTGTCTTGGCTACTCCAAAATGTCCCATTTTCCCGCCCCCATGAGCTTCCCTCTAAAGTAATTCCCGGACAGAACCTTTCGGAATGCATAAATGCCGATCTTTGAAAAGGAACCCCTCGTGTATGTAGAACCGGCCGAAGGGCCGTTTACCGCTATCCCGGTAGCAATCTCCCAGGTCGGGGTCTGTGGCATAGATGTCTTTGATGCCCTCAAACCCTAAGACCTTAGCATCTAAGAGCGTGATCAACGCATGCCTTCGTGATAATGCATTGGCCATGACGTTCTCCTTTCCCTTCTTGTACTTGATCACATACGGGAAAGTCTCGATAAACTCTAACCATTTGACATGCCTTCTCTTCAGATTTGTCTGCCCCTTTAGATGCTTCAAGGTCTCGTGATATATGTGTATCACAAACTCCCATTCTAATAGCTAATGTTGCCAAGTTTCCATGGCCCGGACCAAAGCGTACAACTCCTTATCATGAGTCCGGTAGTTAAGGGTGGCACCGCTAAGTTTCTCGCTGAACTAAGTGACTGGCTTCCCTCCTTGCGTGAGGACTGCTCCAATGCCTACTCCCGAGGCATCGTATTCCACCTCAAAGGTGCTAGTAAAGTCCGGGAGTGCAAGAAGAGGCGCATGAGTAAGGCAATGTTTCAACTCTGGGAAGGCACGATATTGGGCTTCTCCCAACTGAATTCCACATTCTTCTTGATGACTGCCGTTAAGGGAGCGGCTACCGTGCTGAAGTCCCGGACGTAACGTCGGTAGAAACTGGCCAGTCCGTGAAAGCTCCGTACTTGACTGATGCTGGTAGGGACAGGCCACTCTTCAATGGCTTTGATCTTCTCCTCGTCGACCTTAATTCCTTGGACACTCACACCAAAACCCAAGAATACAAGCTCGCCGGCTCCAAACACACACTTCTTCCGATTAGCGTATAGCTCTTCTCGCTTAAGGGTGGCTAGAACCTTCTCAAGATGCCCCACATGATCAGCTAGATTCTTGCTGTAGACTAGAATATCGTCAAAGTATACCACAACAAACTTGTTGATGAAGGCTCGGAGAACATGGTTCACGAGGCGCATTAAGGTGGATGGAGCATTGGATAGGCCGAACGGCATAACGAGCCACTCGTAAAGACCCCTCTTGGTTTTGAATGCAGTCTTCCATTCATCACCCTCCTTCATCCTGACCTGGTGATATCCGCTTTTCAAGTCGATCTTCGAGAAAATGTTAGCTCCGCTCAACTCATCCAACATATCGTCTAGCCGAGGAATCGGACGCCGGTATTTAACGGTGATGTTATTTACGGCCCGGCAGTCGATGCACATCCTCCATGGCCCATCTTTCTTTGGGACTAGCAGAACTGGCACCGAACAAGGGGTGAAACTCTCTCTGACATAGCCTTGCTCCATGAGTGCCGAGACTTGCTTCTCGAGTTCTCTAGCCTCTTCCGGATTGACTCGGTAGGCCGGTCGGTTCGGTAGTTGTGCTCCTGGAGCAAGGTCAATCTGATGCTCAATGCGTCGGATAGGAGGTAGACCAGGCGGTAGTTCATCGTGGAATACATCGTCGTAGGCTGCTAAGACTCCTTTGATGCCATCCGGTAAGTCCTCTTCGACGGTACATGCATTCAAAACTTCTTTATACACCATTAGCAACATCTTACACTCGGAATCACAAGAAGATCTCCTAATATCACTAGCATTAATCAGAAAGTTCTTTTTGGTGCTAGTGTCTTGAGATAAGTTAGTTTGCAATTCTTGAGATAAGTTAGTTTGCAATTCATCCGGCGTTCCCAATCAAGGTAGGCTTCCAGATCGACCTTTCTGGCAAAGGTGGGTGCCGTGAGTTTGAGACTCGGTAGTTATCGGCTACGCCATCGTCGGCATCTCCATGTATTGGAGCGTTTCCTCTTATAGGGGGTTGTTCCTTTCTACCGGTGGGCCTCGTACCGGTGGTGTTTCGATCCGAGTAATGCGCTCTCCAAGTTGTTGTACCTGATCTTCGATAGCGGTAAGCATACCTCCGAGGTCCGGAGGGGGTGGAGGCTGTTCTGCAATGATTTTTGAGTCCAGCGAGGCGGTTGTACTGATGGCAGTGGTTGTACGGACGGCGGCGGAGTTCGCCGGAAAAGTAGGCTTCCGGTGAACTGGAGAAGGGTCGCCGGTGGTCGGAGATCGGCTCCGGTGTTCGGAGCTAAGGTTCGGTGGTCGAAGAAGACTAGGTACGGTCGACCGATACGGCTTGGCGACGTCTCGGACTTGTCCCGCTCTCGGTAAGTTGCTCCTTGGTTCCTACGAGCAATGGAAACACTTGGGTTAAATAGCTACACGATCGACAAGGGTTTCACGCGTGAAAGGATAAGGTGGTGACATCACACAAAGGACAGTCAACACTCGTGCAACAGATCTATTTTGAAATCCGCGGCTGCCAATGATTGGTACGGGCTACGCGACAAGGAGACAGGTCACTCTCGCGCAATCCTTCGACCAAACAAACACGCGGTCAATTCCTGGCCTAGCAATTATTCAAAAGAGTTGAATCCACATGTGTGGGTCGCTGCCTTAGACCAGAAACACACGGAGGCAAACCAAAGTCGAGAAATCCAAATCAAACAAAGTTGTTTAAGGAAAATGCGAAGAACACGATGAACAGCAAGAACATCAAGAAAACAAAATGCTTTAAAACTTCGATTTAATGAACGTTTATACAAGAGACTGAGACGGAAACATGCTAAGCAAAGGAAAACTAGATTTTTATGGGTTTTCAAAAGGGGTTTTAAGAAACACGAAGAAAACCGATGCAAAGGTAAAGAGACGGCGATAAGCTAAATGAAAAGGAAGAGATGAGAAAGGTACGACCTGGCGGTTAGGAGCTTTTGAAGCTCTGATACCAGCTGATATGACCCTGGAACCGACGGTAAGGTTTTACCGACTGTCGCGAGTCGAGGTTAGTTAGGTACGCACTGTCGGACTCAATAGCCATGGGATTTGGTATCGGGCGGTAAGGTCTTACTGGTCTGTTGAGATATTAAGACTCTCGGTATGGACTGTCGGTCTCGATAGCCAAGGGATTCGGTATCGAGCGGTAAGGTCTTACCGGTCAATCGAAAAGACATGCGTTATCGAGAGCTGGCTGACGACGAATGTCCGAGGGTTTCTCGGCGATCTGGTACTGATCGGTAAAGGGGTTACGACGATAGAAAGATCCGAGGAGTTGCTCTACTCGGTTCCGACTACGAAAGAGAAAGGTACGGATGGAAAGGTCGGAGTTTCAAAGAGTTGCTCGATCTGAAACACGACTATGAGATGGATAGAAAGGATCGAATGGGGACACACCAATTTGTGAAAGGATTGGTGATACGGCCGCCGAGGGATAAACGAGCCCGGCTCAAGGAATATCCAGCGGGGTTCGTTTGTCAAGACAAGAGCAGAGTAGAGCACGAAACATGAGGGAACAAGAACTTAATCCCAAGCTGCCAGACAATACAACGAGATCAACTTGGCACAGCCCGCATAAAACCTCTCACGCTCCCAAATCTGTGTTTTTTTTTTATTTTCAACCAACTAAAGAGCTTCGACTTTGGAAATTTTCAGGAAAAGAAAACTACTTAGAGTGGGAACAAAACATGGAGGATTGGTTCTACTACAATCATGATACAGGATCGGAATCACACCAATCTAAGATCACTTGATGATCAAGAGGATTCCAAGCCTATGCTAAGCGGAAGTGGAATAGATGGTAGAAATAGAGGTGATAGATTGACTCACTCAATCGATGAACAAGACTAGTTAGCTGAATCACTCAAATAACTTGAATTGCAGACTCAAAAGAACTTAATTGAATCACTCAAATAAGAACTAATGAATAATAACACACAAAGAATTCGCAACTTTGTGAAAGAGAAGAAAAACAGTTTTTCTTATGAACTTTGAAATCTCGATTAATGGTGTTTTACAATGAGGAATGAGCTGAGAGTTTATAGGCTCAGAGTACAATGGTCCTGAGGTCTAAAACAAGAAATAAATCGCAGAAATTAAAAGAAAAGAGCCGTTTGACGGCTTGATGACAAAATCGGCCAAATAAGGAAATAGCCGTTAGCTCGAGTCTTGAAAGCTTGGGTGCGAAGTTGTGATGTCTGGGGACGTCCAGGTTCTTTGGAGGAGGCTTCAGAATGCACAAAAGTGATAAGGGAAAGAGCCGTTGCTGATTGATCTCCTTTAGCTCCAAATATGGTAAGTAATGACTCCACATGTTCTTGTATGGTAAGGTGTACCAAGCCTCTGGTCGTAAAGCTTCTTCTTGGTCTAGAGTATATCCTGGGTTAAAAGGGAATTCTATGATGCTCATAGAAGGTCCCCAATTCGTGGCTTCAGCTGATGGTAAGTTGGATGCAAGACTTTCCTTATTTACACCCGGTTTTGATCCTCCTTGGTTAGCTCTTAAACCAACTCGTACCTGGGGTGATTTAACTTGAGAAATCATCTTAAAATAGATGATTTCCTGATGAAATTCAAATCCCAGAACATTTGCTCGAGTATATTTCTCATAGGTCAACTTCTCCCTTGGATTCTTGTCTGCAAGTAAGGATTCTTGGACATCTCCTAATTGAGCTCAGTGGGGGCATGATTTGTTTCAGCAAAAATTCCTATCCTGGACGGTTTCCTGGTGAATAATGACTCTGAGGCAAAAATCACGAGTGGAATCTTCTAGTGGCTGCTTCCTTGGCTTGGTGACGGCTTCGGTGAGGTGTTCGTGTGCTAACTCCAAATAGGATCGATAAAGTTGATTTTTGGCTCGATCATTCTCTTTAAAATAGGTGGTTTCCAAGTGAATATTCAAGCAGAACTCCTGTGCTCGAGTGGTTTGTCTTTTGGTACATGCTTGACTTCGTTTCTCGTCTCCGGGTAGGCATGCGTCGTCTTCAGGTGGCTTGGCTCGAGTTTTCATGATTCCTCCTGAATCATTGGTCTTCTTAGGACTGAATGGCTGATATAAAATCAATCCTAGGCCTGGTGCTTGATTAGAACTCCATTTGGCTAAGGGTTCTCCATGATGCTCCGTGTAGACCGTTTTGGCGTGTGTAGTGGTTGGTTTTACATGCTGCAGGATTGATGTAGTTCCGATGTCCACATCATCATTCTGAAAGAGATGAGGTTAGCTTATGCCATGGACCGATTCATTGGAGATGTTTACAAATGGTTGTTGGATGAAGTTTATGAATGCTGGTATTACATCAAGCCGACTATCACGACATGGAGAGATCTTAAGGAACTACTAAGGAATAATTATGCTCCACAAGAACCAAACCGTGCTCCAAAATCCAATGCCAAAGTCCAAGGAATCACATCAACACAGAGCTTTACAATGGACCAAGCAGAGAAAGTAACAAGGATCAATGACATGCCATCAAACTCAGAGCTCGTGAAGTGTGTTCCAGCCAACAAAGAGAGTGAGGATGTCACCATGATCACCATCATGAACAAGGAAGAACCACCAGAATTACTAGAACAAGCTCCAAGCCAAGAATCGCCTAAAGAAGCAACAACACGAGCATTAGGAGGGTTTACTCAAGACGAAGCAGTTCTGATCTCCAATCAATTACCTAGAGTGGAATACAATATTGTGCCCAAGGAGAAACCACCAGATGCTTCACAACCAATCAAGACCTGAGGTAACTATCTAGACTCTCAAAAACGAATGAGAGCTAACTTGCTTTCTCTTGGTGCAGATTGTACCATTTCGGTGTCAAAGCCTTATCAAGGAAGAGGAAGTTATGCAGACGGTAGACTGATTCATGATGGCTTCACCAATCACCATTCGTTTGAGATAAAAGGGAGAATGACTAATCTGGCACCATTACCGCCTCATGAGGTATATCTTGATAAAAGCAAACTCAAAGGAAATCAAGAGCAAGGTAAGAAAGCTAATCTCTTTGGTATGGTTGGTAGTTTTAACAGTGATGATTACTTTGATCCTAAATTTGTGATCTCTTTGGATAAAATTCTTTGTGACACTAACCAAGTACCGGTGCCGCCGAGAAAGCTCAATGAATTCTTGCAGGATGTATCTATAGGTGATGAACCAAGAAAGCTACAGCCTAGTCATTTCTACCACTACAGTGAAGCACTGTTTAATGCTGAAGTGATTCGTGCTAGAGCTAAGGAAAAAGAAGAGCCCCCGGATCCGACATCATTTCCATTTACCGTGATAACTACAAACACCGAACATGCGAAGGACCTTATGCAGGTAAGTATCTCTTCATCTCGATTTGTTTCTCATGATTTAAGGACTGTGAGGACGAGTTTAGTATATCCAGAGATCATTGCTATTGAAAGAATGTTCGGAACAAAACTCTTGTCTTAGGACTCAAGTAAAAGAGGAACATGATAAGTATAAGCATGTGGTCCGAAATGAGACTTGTTTAATTGTCTATAAAGACTCCATGACTTTGATAACACACTTGCTCTTTGCCAAAGCTGTTGACAACAATGCAGGTACCAAAAAGGAGCCACCGGATCTGGAAGTTCTCTCGCCAAATTTCTTTGCAAGGACTGGAATTGGAGTTGCTATAACAAAGGAGCTGAACGTTTACAAAATATTTCTTCTTATGGAGTTGCTGGGAGTTCTTCACAATGTTCTCAAAGGACACCACCATGAAGCTGAATCTCTCTTGAGAATTCCCGACACTACTATTTTCCTTTCTTTTCATTTCCAAGATAAGTCATTGTTGTTTTACCCTTTTGATGCTTCTAACTTAATGTTGTTTGTGGCAGGTCAAGTGGATTTGAGGACAAATCCTTTTCAACATGAGGGGCATGATATGATCCTAGGAAGCATCAAGACACAAGGACTTGGAGATAGTGATGCACAAGGAGTGGTGTTCGAGCCACGGGCAAAAGGAGCTAGGAAAACAGCTTTAGGAGTCAAGAATTGTTACGGATCAAGAAGTTACACTACGCTAATGGAGTCTTGCTACATCCGGCAAAGACTCAAGAGGATCACTCGAGTAATAGTGGTTGTGTCAAGGCCACATCGGTGAAGATACACACTCGAGATGGCTAGAGCATGGCCATATGATCCACTTGCACTCTTTTCCTTCATCTCTGGTTTTTCCCAAGTGGTTTTCCGAGATAAGGTTTTTAACGAGGCTTGTGGCTCATGCGTCATCTATGCCACCTCTAGTCCGATCCACACTTAGGCCCACTATCAAGACATTTTAGGCGTGGCCCATATCCTCTTTATCTCTGATTTTAAGTTCAAACTCTACATTTAAGTTTCTGCTTTGTTTCGAGTTGTTGTTTACCGAGGCATGTCTCGTAAACACGCTCTTCTCTCTCTCTCTTCTCTTCTCCTCTTCGTCTTCTCTCCTTTATATGTCTCTGAGACTCTATTGTTTTTCTTAACCATCTTTTAATCAAAAAACCTTTTTTCTTTTTCGAGTGATTCGAATTAGAAATTTAAGAACAATTATAGTGATTAGATTGTTCGAACCAGACTTATCAAGAGGCCTTCCGCATCCTCTCGTGGCGTCTATCATCCCATTCAACTCCAGATCGCTTGCTGCTCAAGCCTGGAGCTTTATCATCATCATCTTAGCTTCCCGGTGTGTGATTGGGGCTTGATTCTCTAACCAGAATCATATCAGTAAGCTTCCTCTTGATCAGAAGGGTAGTCTATTTTTCTATCCCCTTCTGATGTGAGTTCACTTCCCTTCTTGCAAACCAGAGTTTTAGCTATATCAGGTGGGATACCCTTGATGTTTTCTGATCCTTGATTGGTCTTCCCTTGGAGCAACTTTATTTGATCTTTCAGCTCTTTCACAGTGTCTTTTAGCTCCACTATAGCTTTGTCCTGCCAATTGGACCTTTCCTTGAGTGCAATCCACTCATCTGGCCCATAAGTGTCTGGCTCAGTCTGCAAACCGAGTTTATTCATCGAGTTGGAAAGATTCGGACATGTGAGAGCTGGACTCTGTTTGTAGACCGAGTTAACAGGTCGAGCTTGATTCAAAACTGTCTTTTTTGCAGCCTTAAACTCTGTTTCAGATCCAGCTATGCCCTAACAGACTCCTGATGCCAACGTAGTGGTAGAAACGATTAAACAGTGCTTCATTGTAGTGGTAGAAACGATTAGATTTTGAATAAAACATGATATTGCATTGTGGAGTCTAGCGGTTTCGGAGTGATTGTAGAACTTATCCAGGAAGGCTCTCTTGCATCCATCCCATTAAGTTATTGATCCTGGTGGCAGAGTTTTCTCCCATGTCCTTGCTTTTTCACCAAGAGAAAAGGGAAAAAGTCGTAGTTTGAGACCATCTTCACTCACCCCACTAATCTTGGTAAGGCTACAGAGCCTGTCAAAGTCATCGAGATGGTCTAGTAGATTCTCACAAGGTAATCCATAGAACTTACTGCTCTGAACCATGCATATTAAGCTGCTCTTGATTTCAAAATTTATCACATCGGGAAGTACAATACCTTGTCTATTTGTATGTGTACTGGGTGCATCATTTGCTCCAATGTGTCTTGGCCTCCTCTGTTAAGGCCCTTCTGTAGTCTGTGTGTTTTCCATTGCAGTTTGTCTTGATTTCAGAGAGATGTACCTAGCTCGGTTTGGTAGACCAAGTTGGTGTGGCCGAGCTTGAATATAGGTAGAAGCTGAATTCGACCAATGGAATCGAGTAGATGATCGAGTGCTGAACCGAGTGCTTGACCGAGTTTGAATCCCAGAACAACTGAACTCGACAGACTGAACTCGACTGCTTGAACGAGAGCGTGACCAAGAAGAATCTTAATCAAACTCGAGGTGGAGACCGAGTGTGCTGATCGAGTGGTACCTGAAACAGATTGAATCCAGAAAATTAGTGACAAAGTAAAAAGAAAACGAACTTGATCTCAGAAGATCTGCAATCCTAAATGAAACAATCAACACCCAATTGGCAACAGCGTCAAATTGATAACAGGATTTTTCAAGTCCTAAGCTATCTATTGCCCAGAATGTAGTATAATGGGTTATCAATCCAATCAGGTGCTTGTAATCAATCAAGATGCAGCAGATAGTTCTAATTCAAGCCATATGTGATATAGAGAGTAACAAGATGCAATAAACTAAAGCAGAAAGTAAATACTGAAAATAAATAACTGAACCAAAGCTAAACAAGATAAGAAACAGTGTAAAGCAAATTAAGAACAAAGCAATAGAGAACAAGATAACAGAGACTCAAAAAGTAAGAAACTATCAAAGATGAAGAAGTTCATAAGGATGACTTATGGATCTGAGATTCATCATGGTGACATCTAATGATTTCAATAATAACTTCAGAGAAGGGATCTCTCAACTATGAACATCCAATGAATGATAGTTCCACTGTCAAGTTCCAACTATCACAATACTCTCTGAACTTCCTAATCTTGGAATACACATTTATGCCCCCATTGATTGTAACTAACACTCAGATAGCATTCCAATGAAACATAAATAGAGAAAGCATTAAGAATCAGATCATAAATGTCAACCTACAACTTTATTCCTATGATCTGTCAAGATCAATCATTGGAATAAAGCTCTAGATCTCTGGTGTTAGCAGATCTGGTGTTTCACAAGTGGCTGTAAAAGGAAACAACTAGATCTGGTTCCATGTGGGTGTACAAGGAACCAGCATTAGAAACAGTTAACCCAGAAGAGATCTTAAGCTCTTAAAATACCTAAATAATCTAGAATCACCATGAATCAAACCCAAATCTAACTCATCCTCAAGAACCCTAATTCACTACTCAGACTTCATCACAAAAATCATAAACCTAGAAAACGAAATAGTTTCCATATTCATAATCTGGAGATTGAGATGAAGAAGAAACAGAAGAAATAAACTCAAAAGAATCAAAGGATTCAAAGTAATTGCAAATACAAAGCTCATAGATAGATGAGAAGTTTTCAGAGAACTAAGAGAATAATAGAGATATATGGCGGCCAATAGGCTAAATAAGGGTTTTATACTATGGGTGAAAACCCTAGCACACAAGAAGACAAAATAAACTAAACTTCTTAGGTCGGTGGGATTGAGCTCGGGTAGCTTAGTCGAGTGCAGTAGGCCGAGTTGGTGAATTTTTCAAAGCTGGAAACTTGAATTTTCAGACTCGATTGGTTGGACTCGGTCACAAGGTCGAGTGGCTTAATCAAGTTGAGTGACCGAGTGCCCTTTGCCTTTGGTGTTCTAGCTCGGTTTGAAGATCAAGTGGGTGATCGAGTGTGATTACCCTTTGGACCCCAAACTCGGTCACCTGGTCGAGCTTGCTTGGTCGAGTGCATTTGGTCGAGTTAGAATCCAGAGCCTGAAAACAGCATTCACCTTCTTGTCCAGAATAGTCCCAAAAAGCTCCTTTAACACCTGATAACAACTCCAAATGCAAGGATGTATGCAATGCTAATGCAAAAGCTACTAAGTATGCAAAGTGAATGAAAAAGACTATAAATGGTATGAACAAGTAGTGAAACAATGCTAAAATGATAATAAATACATGCTTAAAACAGGTACAATATAGAGTTATCAACTCCCCCAAACTTAGTCTTTGCTTGCCCTCAAGCAAACAAGAACCAAACAGGAGAAGAGGTTTTAAAAATGGGATTTATAACCAAGGCAATGCCACTAGATAAGATACAATCAACATGCCAGATAGTTATTCCTCAATGTAATGCCCAGATCTCTACTTATAAAGTGTTAGCCATACCCTTCACAACACTACCCAACATTAGCCTTAACCTACACATACATTCAGATCAATCATTCCCTTTAACATTCATTAAACAGTGACCATGAATCAAGTTTATGCAAAGTCAATGAACTCATTTGGCTAACGAAAAGGTCAAGAGACAAAGATGGTCCCTTCATTGTAATTGGTTTAAACTTTTCAACACAGGGAACTCTCAAGAAAAGAGTGAGCTTTAGAAGAATGCTAAAGGTAAGGTAGCAAATCTAAGCATACAAGAATAGACTCTCATCTACCCAACCACACATAAAGATTATGCTCCCACCTAATTCTAAACCCAGAGATGATCATATTTCTACCCTTGGAACACTTTTCTGCCTTGAATCCTTTTTGGATCAACTAATTCTTTCTTTTCTTTGCTATTCATCTTAAGAAGAGGTTTCTTATACACAACTGCTTATGCTAGCGGATTGGGTTCTTATTAGCTAAGGCTCTTCTGTTCTTCTTATTCCATAAGATTTTTCAGGCTTTTTGCCTTCTTTCTATTCTATCTTTACTGAGCCTATATTTTTCTTTTCTTTTTCAAACCCCCAAATCCTTTACTAGAGCAGCTACTTTCTTTTTGACATATTCCTCTTCCAATAACTCTTTTCCTTTCTTTTTCTCTTCTTTTCAACACAACTAAAAGTGAAACATCTAGACTCGGTTTGCTGAACTCAAGGTGTCTAACTCGACCTCTTGACCGAGTGCATCAAACCGAGCTTGATTCCCAAGCTAGAGTTTCCAGTCTAATCCCAAAACCAAAATCCGGTTCCCACCTAGTCCTATCTAGTCAAAAAATTGTGAACCAGAACTACATGAAAAACTATCCTTGTCAGCACAAACCTAACACTTTCTACCAAGCTCAATCCTGAAATAGGACTCACATTCACACAGAGAGTAATGATGGCTTGAAAGGAAGGTTCAGGTTAAGGGTAGGGGAAACTGTTCCAATTATGGGAATCAGCTACTTGGATTAGCGAGAGTGGTGAAAGGAGAAAGAAAATCCAAGTATGTATAAGGTATCCATGAGTTCAAATCATAAGCAAAAACATGGTAATTGCTAACCAGTATTAGTGTCTAATAGGTAGGGAATGCTATCAAATCAAAGCATGATTCCGTCAAAACAAAATATCAAGCAATGCATTCAAAGCAGGGTTCTACCTTATGCTTAAAACTCATATGAGAAGCATCAAAGAACTACGAACCAGGTCATTGAAATTATCAAATGAAGCAGCATACAAACAAGTCTATGATCTTAACCCCTATGCAAATGCACAGATCTATGTGAAATGCGAACTAGACTCAATCCTAAACATGAATGCTACTACATGAACACTCTGTTTTTGTGGAATAATTTTATGAAATTTTGCAAATTTTTGGGGTTTTTCTATGCAAATAGATGAGATGCTATGCAGACACAATATGCAAAATTTGAAAATAAGAAAACAATGAACTATGTTAAATGCATTTCAGACCCTCTCACAAACTTAAATTACACAGTCCCTTGTGTAACAAAAGAATTGAAGGAAGGTATGAGAATGAAAAAGCAATAAGAAATCTAAAAATGAACAGTATAAACAATGGTGAAGAGTGGAGTTCTACCTCAGGGTTGGTTGAAGAAGTGTTAACTCGGTCACACACTCGAGCTTAATGACCGAGTTAGATAGTGGTAGAGGTCAAGCTCGGTCAGGCTGTCCGAGTTAGATGGCCGAGCTCATTTGTTGACTTCTAGAGGGGTAGCTCGGTTTGGCAAACCGAGCTTGATGGCCGAGCTTGATTTGTTGAGATTTTGACTCGGCCTGGTTGATCGAGCTAACTGGTCGAGTCTGATTTTCTGGGCTTCCCTGCCTTCCTTTGCATAATCCTGAAATCTCAAACCTGACCAACAAAACTACTAGAAAACATATTAAAAGAAATAAGAAACCTTAATGCAAAATATTTACAAAGATAGTCATGGGACTTCCTCCCAAGTGAGCTTGTTTAAAGTCACTGAGGTTGACTTCCTTACTGGATTTATGGAGGCTGTAAGAGAGGAACTGAGGTCCTCTTTTCCTTGGTGGGTAGATCAGCAAACTCATCGTGCACCCTTCACCAATCAGTAAACTGACTCTCAATAGCTTCCTCCTCTAGGTAAGCTTCCTCTTGATCAGGTGGGTAGTCTATTTTTCTAGCCCATTCTGATGTGATTTCACTTCCCTTCTTGCTAACCAGAGTTTTAGCTATATCAGGTGGGATACCCTTGATGTTTTATGATCCTTGATTGGTCTTCCCTTGGAGCAACTTGATTTGATCTTTCAGCTCTTTCACAGTGTCTTTTAGCTCCACTATAGCTTTTTCCTGCCAATTGGACCTTTCCTTGAGTGCAATCCACTCATCTGGCCCATAAGTGTCAGGCTCGGTCTACAAACCGAGTTTATTCATCGAGTTAGAAAGATTCGGACATGTGAGAGCTGGACTCTATTTGTAGACCGAGTTAACAGGTCGAGCTTGATTCAAAACTGTCTTTTCTGCAGCCTTAAACTCTGTTTCAGATCCAGCTATGCCCTGACAGACTCCTGATCCAGCTTCACTATCCTTTACCAATGCTGGCTTCAGTGGATCAGCTTTAGAAGGCTCTTTCAACAACTAATCAGTGCTCTCATTCAATTCCTCAATGGAAAATATATGTCCCTCTATTGTTGGCTTCTCCTTGTCATCATGTATATCAAACTCCGTCTTCAGATTGTCAACCAGGTTAAGAGCAATCTTACCTCCCTTCACATCTATTACAGTCTGATAACATCATATTTTGGCCCATTTTTCCTATGTTTTCATTAGGTTTCTGAAGGAGAAAGCAAGTGATTATGGACACTTTGAAGGCATTTTCCACCATCTGAGCCTAAAGGAGTTATTTATTAGTTTTTTAGCAAAATGGACAAAAGAGGCTAAGCAAGTCACATTTTCGGACAGCTGCAAGCCGTTAGAAGTGTGACATCTTTTGAGGGAATTCCCGATACTCAATTTGGGAGTTCTTGGTGTCTATGGAAAGCCAGAAGTGTCAAGTTTCACCTCGAAGAAGAATCTGAGCAATCCCTTCAGCCGTTTGGGAGATACGCCTCGTTGAGTGAAGCCCCATCGATACCAGTCACAAGGCGCCGTGACCGGTGCCACCCTTCTCGACGTGGCCGGCCACACCAGGTCGTGACCGGTGCCATCCCTCTTGGCACGAGCGGCCACAAGCCCCCGTGACCGGTATTGATACCTTGACCTTGCTACTTATTGAAACTACGTAATTTTGTCCCGGAAGCCCTAATCCGGTTTTCTAAGCCTAAAACCCTATAAATACCCCTCCTGAACCTAACTTCCGTGTGTGGAACCCTAATCATAACCTAGAGAACTGACTTCAAGCTTTAAAAATAGCTCGGAAAATCTTGCCGGAATCATTAGCGACAAATTCAATGAAAAATGCCAAAGATCCTGCAATTAATGTCCCTAATCCTCTATTAAGCCCTTTGCACAGCGTTGCACCTGAATTAATTAAACACCATTTACATCATTAAAACACACATAAGCTTACACCAAAATATTCATACTTCCTCCGCTTCAAATTAGTTATCATTTTAGAAATAAAATTTTGTTTCAAATTAGTTGTCGTTTTACGTTTTTAATGCAGATATTTGGTAAAAATTTCAAATTTATCTTTATTATTTAAATGTTTTAACTAATAAAATCGAATCAAATATAATTAAGAAAAATCAATTATTTTCTTAATCTACATAAAACAACTAAGAATGATAACTAATATGAAATGGAGGGAGTATACACTAATCACTAACAAATATTATCTTTGTCGATGCATTATTTTGTAGATTTAGCATCGGGTTTCACTGAAACGCCGGACTAATCCTGAAATTAACAAATATATAGACACATTTTTTTCGCAAGTTCACCATAGCATAGATAAATTATTTAAACCAAATTCAAACGAGTTTAAAATTTTTGTTTATAAAAAAAAAATATATATATATATATAGACAAGAGCCGCCTTCTCCAAGAGCCCCTCTTGTCGCCTCCAAGTCCTTGAAGTTGAGCCTCCTCTATTGAAGTTCCATCACCTCTCTTCTTCTTTATCTCTTTCTACATCTTCTGCTTATTTTGTTGGGAGACAAGTTATCTTCTGTGATATCTATAGAGAAGTTTCCTTTGAATCCCTTTGATATATTTGAATCGTTTATGATGTTGTTTATTATGATATCTATTGTGTTTCTTTGCATCATGAGCGAGCAGATCTCTTTGTTGGGTTTCATGGGTGATTCAAGGGGAATTCATGGTTAGATTCATTTAGGTTGTTAGATCAGAACCTTAGTCATAGTTAGGTATCTCTTGGGAGATCTATATCTTAATGCATGTTGCTTGAACTGATCACCAAGCACTGAACCTAGAGGATAGGAGCGCTAACCGCGTAAACCTAGCTCTCGGACCTAGTGTTACTGAAGCTTCGCGTCATGGCCTGCGATAGTTGAGTCATGGAGCTTTGTGAACTTATCAAACTCGTTATTAATGCTTTGGACTGTGCGTTGTTGCCTGCGTGAGTTGAGTAACGGAGTACGGGGATCTTAGACATTCATTCTATTATCCATACGTTGTTTGTTCATTCGTGTTTGTAGTTGAGAACCTAGACTAAAGTCATTAGCATTCGTTTATTACCTTGCATCTTATTTGTTTAGAACCATGAAGACGCCGAGACAACCCTAGGCGCCCAACGCTTCCTCATATTACTTTACAACCGATTTATTTACTTTCTTGTTTCATTCATTTAGTCATTAGAAAACCCCAAACAAAACCCCTTTTTATATTATTGTCTTAGCCAGAAACTCTTTCATTGCATTCCTTCCGTGTTAGCTAGTACTCTCTGTGGGATCGATCCTTAAATACTACATACGTTTAACTGTGCACTTGCAGTAGTCGTGTGTTTCTTTTGAGGTAACAGATTGAAGCATAAATCACACGCATCAAGTCTGTTGGCGCCGTTGCCGGGGAGTAACTAGCTGCCCATTGAATTTGATAAGATTTCTCATCTAAGATACTTTGAACTTTTCATTTGAATTTTTCAATTTTATTTTACTTTTTACTTTGTTTCTTGATGACCTCTTTGTTCCATTTTAGTTTTTTGTCTTTGGATCTTTGCAGTGCATGACTAGGAGCCAAAACTCCGACACCGTGACTCCCATCCAAGACATCGATCGACTAGAACGTGAGCTTAGAAAACTTCGGAGACAACAAACCATGGCCGAGCAGGGAAACCAAATACGTGGTGCCCTCGACCTTGGACCATTCCAACGAGCCCATGTCCTTGATGAACATTAACAACAACTGCAAGACGAAGATGGTAACCCCGTCTACGAACCTGCCGAAGAAGATCACGAGCCTGCTCCTCGTGACGAGAACCCCTTAGGCGTGGGAGACAACATCAATGTTCCTCCTCCTCAGCCTCCTCAAGTTGTCAATGCACCACAACCTGCTAATGGTGCCAGACAAGCCGCCTATGTACCCCCTCTTAGGCGTGCCAACCAGAATCGTACGATAGCCGACTTTGATGTGCCAAACCAATATCCACATGATCGGGCTGCCATACGAGTTCCTAATCCACCGAGACGTGAGTACGAGATCAAACCTCAAATCATCACCTTGGTGAAGCAAAACCAGTTCCATGGTCTCTCCACGGAACACCCTATGGATCACATCGATCTTTTGGAGGAAATCTGCAGTACAACCCGAGCTAATGGTGTACAAGACGATTACTTGAACTGTAAGCTTTTCCCTTTCTCTCTAGCCGACAAGGCTCATAGATGGTTAAAGTCATTACCACCAGGATCGATCACTAGTTGGGAAGGATGAAAATCAACCTTTCTCAACTACTTCTACACGAAGTCAAGGTCCAACTCTCTTCGAAATAAGCTTCAAGGCTTTCAACAAGGACCAGTCGAGTCTTTCTATGAAGCATGGGAACGCTTTAAGGACTATGAACAAGATTGTCATC
Source organism: Barbarea vulgaris (assembly GCA_963667165.1). NCBI lineage: Eukaryota > Viridiplantae > Streptophyta > Magnoliopsida > Brassicales > Brassicaceae > Barbarea > Barbarea vulgaris. Next base: position 8,485,790 of record OY763891.1, read on the forward strand.
ACCATGGCTTCAGTGGAGGTATCCTTCTTAGTACTTTCTATAGAGGCTAACATCCTAAGTTTCAGGTTTCACTCGACACGGCCAGCAATGGAGATTTCACAACCAAAACCGTTCAAGAAGGACGAGCCCTCATTGAGAACCTCTCAGCAAGTAGTAGCAACTCTTGCACCGACTTTGATAGAAGTCTAAACAACTCACCGAGCTTAAGAACATGATGGGTAACCTTCTAAGGAACCAACATCGAGCCGTGAATGCACGTGAAACCGTTGAAGAGGAATGCATGGAGCCACCCCAGGAGTTTGATGAATCATTTGGTCAGAAGAAAGAAGCAAACTATGTTGGAACTCAAGGATACTACCAGAACCAAGGTTACGGTAACAACTTTAATAACAACTTTAGGAACACTTCTAACCTTTCTTACAGGAACTAAAACATGGAGAACCCCCAGGATTAAACTTATCCAAGCCAAGCCTTTCCAAACCAACAACTTTGGTGGCAATGGGAGTTTTTAGCCGAGAGCTCCTTTCAAAAACAACAAGGTACCTTTCCAAGCTATGTTCCAAGAACCTAGTTCTCAAATCAATAGACTTGAGATGATGATTCAACAACTGCTTGCCTCACACCAGAAGGAATCTAGAGACACTCAGGTGAAGATAGACAATGTCTATAGTGATCTTAATGGGAAGTTTGAAAGCCTCTCTTCCCATGTCAAGAAGCTAGACATCCAGTTAGCTCAAACCTCAAACGCCACCGGAAGACAAACCGGAGTACTTCCTGGGAAACCCGAGGAGAACCCAAAGGCTTATTTCAATACTATCTCTACCGTGTCAATCCTCACTAGCCGTGAGACCAGAGCATTGGTACCCCTCTTCGATTCCAACGAAGACGAGCTCCGCACAACTAGCATGATAACAAAGCATGTGGAACAAACCTACACCCTTGAAAGCTACCCCGACATTTCTCTTTTGATGTATAGAGCATAAATCACTAACTATATATATACTAGATTAGGACTTGTCCGATGGATGAGTTTTCCAAATTTTAAAAATAAATTAAATTTAGATAAAATTAATAAATTAATTATTTGTTGTTAATTAAATATTTTAAAATGTTTTAAGGGAAGGAGTAGAAAGAATGTGTTTATAGAAAAAGAGCTATTTACATAAGTTTATTTTTACATAAATAAATTAATTTAATTCTCTATATTACAATATTATTATTAACATATTAAAATTTTAGAAATCTTCAAGTAACTTTTGGTTCCATCTTTTTGTTTGTTTTTTTAATCACTGTGTGAGATAGATCTTAAAAAATATCATGAATCAAAAAACTGAACCGAACCGAATCCGACCCGAAAAGGGGTACCAAACCTAAATCCAAACCGACAAAAACCCAAATGGATCCTAAACTCATGTATCCGAAGAAATGAACCGATAACAAAATGGATACCCGAAATACTCAAAATACAACTATATACCCAAAAATATTAATAATATATAAACTTGATATAATTCAATTACCATATAATTACAAACCAGAAAATATCAATTAATTTAGACTAAAATAACCAAAACACCTAAATAACCAAAATATTTGAAAGTTCTTAGTTATATTTGTGGGAATTCAATCAAACTTTATTCAAATTTAACAATTTTCTAATTCATTTTTTTCTATATTTTGTGTACCCGAAACTGACTCCAACCCAGATGGAACCGAAGCGAACCAAGAATTATAAATATCCGAATAGATCATGGGCTTCTAAACCCAATAGGCCTGAACCAAACCCAAACGCCCAGCCCCAGTGTGAGATCTGAAAAACTGGATTCGGTGACCGGCGCTATGCTCTTGCTCCTATATAGGCGAGAAGTTCTTCATGCAATATCTTAGTTGTCTATCTGATGTCCTCTTATTCATATCTTATCTCGGTTCCGGCCAAAATATCATTTTCTTCTCGCACATTCACTCACTAAAAACTTTCACCATTCCTTGGCTCCTGACATTTTCCAACAATATCCTCTAGCTCAACTCTTTCCTCATCATCTCTCGATTTTATTCATATCTCGGGCTTTATACCTGAAGATATTTGGTTGGCGATTTTCTTTCTTTTTGGTCATCAAATTCTCATCCACCATCATCTTTAATCTCTAGCGGAAGCCCCACCGCCTTCCTCCCTCCTCTCAATCCAGATTAGTCTATCAGACTTGGCAACACATAAGCAACTCTCTCCCAGTAGATTTTCACCTCTTTTTTACTTAATATCTTTGGAAGAGAACAATTATGACTCATTTTCCTTTGTGAGAGATTATTTATACACTTTTTATTCTCTATGAAGAAAACATCTCCTTCAATTTTCATGTCAATTTTCGTGCCGTGATAAAATAATTAATATTGTGTTAAAGTTTTTTTTTATTGAAAGTTAAATAATATTAAAAAAAATTAAAAAAAAACTAAATATGGAAGGAAATTTAAAATTTTATTAAATTTTAAAGTTTAAAGTCTAAATATTTATTTTATTATTTAAATTTTTTGCATTGGTTTTACTTAATATATTTATTTATTATATGATTCTGATAATCATTTTTAAGTTCAAAGAATAAAAAAAAAGTGTAATAATAGAAAAAGTTATTATAGTTTAAATAATATAAAAACCTAAAAATCTAAATTTGAAAGAAAAATTCAAATTTCATTGAGATAATAAAGTTTAATATATATTAGAAAAATAAAAGTAAAAAGTTATCTATTTAATTTTTTTTGTTGGTTTTCCTTTTCTATTAAGGAAACAAAATAACATAATATTTTTTGCACATGTCAAAATCTCATCGATCTAGCGACATGTGTCATGATCTCGTTAATTATAATTTTGACATGTGTCGAGCTCTCGTGAATGCAACCCAACTTTATATAATACTAGATAAGGACCCGCGTATATTTGGGTTCATAGGAAATATTTTATAACCCGTAAAATAAAAACTAATAATAAAAAGTGGGGAAAAAATTAAAATAATTTTTTTTTTAATCTCCTATGTTTTTTATTCGGTTTAAAACTAAATTATGTGATATATGCATCTGTATATCCAATTTTTTCTTCTCCTATGTGTATTGAATTATTATTTTTATTATTTAACTACTCTTGTTTTTAGGTTTTTAAACTAATTTTGATAAATTGGTTTCTTATTCATATTAAAATTAGATTTTTAGTTTGTTTAGTGCGAAGTTGAAAGAGTAAAAATTAGTATATTTTAAGGTAAAATTTTATAATCTTTGATTTTTAAGATTTGACAGTGTGTTATTATTATTTTTTTAGTAAGATTTGTTTTTAAAAACCTTTTTATTAGGAAAAATCATTGAAAGGTACACCAAGAATTTTCTAACACATACACTACATCTCCAAGCTATTTTAATGTATTGGATAATACTCAATAATTTTTTTTTCAAACAATCATTAGAGCGTGGAAAACTTTTATTAAAGCCTAAATAAAATAAAAATATAAATTTGAAAAGAAAAAATTTAAATTTAAAATTTACTAATATACTAAGATTTAACATATATTAAAAAAAAGGAACACTAAAATGTATATAATTTTTATTATTTATTTATTTTATTAGTTTTCCTTTTAATTTAAGGAAAACAAAAAACAACACAATTTTTTACATGTGTCATAATTTAATCTCTCAACCAACACGTGTCATGGTCTCATTAATTATAATTGGGAAAATTGGTTATAAAGGATGTTTTTTTTTAAGTTTGTCCATATACACTTTTTTTTTAACATTGTCCAAATACACTTTTCAAATAATCAAAATCCAAAAATACCCTTAAATATGTAATTTAATAAAATAAATTAATTTTAAGAAATAAAGAGAGTCAACCAAAAAAAAATCAAAAAAAAATGGCAACTGGATATACACTTCTCTTAAAAAATTATTAATTAAATTAAATAAAAAAAATTTAACAAATACTAAAAAAGTAATCACATCTTCCACATAATTTTCTTCCTTCTCCGAAAGATTTTTTTGTGTTTTTTTTTTATTCTCGTCGTCGTCGTCGATACCAGACCGAAGAAACTGTTTTTTCAAACTGTGTCATCCTCCTCTGAAATCTTATGTGTCAACCTAATCAACTTATTTTATACTAAACCTAATTCTAAACTAAGTAGAATACATATTATAAACTCCGTAGAACATAATCTTAATAAATATTCAATTTTCTTATTATAGATTTAGACATTGATGTTAACGATTTAATAAATATTAAGTTTTCATAAATATATGCGATTCAGTTTCCTTTTTTACGAAATTTTGAATTATGCAGAATTCATGTTCTAAATTTTGTAGAACATGATCAAACCGTAGAATACGTATTCTAACACTCCGTAGAACATAATCTTAGTAAATATTAAATTTCCTTATAATAGATTTAGACATTTATGTTATAAATATTCAGTTTCCATAATATATTCGATTCAGTTTCATTATTTTACGAAATTCTGAATTATGCAGAAATCATCTTCTAAATTTCGTAGAACATGACCAAACTGTAGAATACGTATTCTAACATTCGTAGAAAATAGAATAAAGTTCAGAATATATATTCTATATTTTGTAGAATATATATTAACTTGCAGAATATATATTCTAAACTCCGTAGAATTTGAATAAGACGCACCATAGCATGAATATAACAATAAGACGCACCATAACAATTTTCATTATCTTTTTTGAAGTTTCTAAATTCCGACTTTCGAAGAAGACGCACCATAGCATGAATATAACAATAAGAACGTTTATGAGCTAATTGATCCAATGTCAAATAACCTTTGTGTTAGCCATCATAAATCAATTAAAATATCTTATTAGAAAAACTTTTTCTGATATGGTTTGTTTTTTACTTGTTGGTTAAAGTTGTGATAAAAGGAAAAGGGTGAAGTTTATTTTATAGTGTAAATTAGTGATTTATTAAACTTCCTTTTTCTGATTGTAAAAGGTATTTTGCTTAATTTTTTTTATTAAATTATGTTATTGAATAGGAAAAAAATATTTATCTTTATATCTTATAATTAGGAAAAAGTTAATTATAAAAAAAATGTATATAAGATTTTCTTTAGCTAGTTGTAAAAGGTATTTAACTTTTTTATTTAATTTGGTTATTATATTAACAATTTTGACACATGTCAAGATCTGAGGTTATAGCTGACACGCACCACGATCTCGTTAATTATAATTTGGACACGTGTCGAACTCTCGTGAGTGCAATCCAAGTTTATATAATAAGATGATAGCATATTAGAGAGACAATTGCATGATAAAAGGTTGTTTAGAGGTCATTGTAGTAATTAGATGGTGTAGTAATAACTATTTTAAAAATTGATAAAATTTAATTAAAAAGTTGTTTAGAGGGGAAATGTGGTACCTTCTTAGAGCTTGAGTTTAAAGAGAACCTTACTTATTAAAAAGATAGGTTGCTTGGTGTTTTAAAAATAAATAATTTATTCTATACTTTTGGAAGTGTTTGACTATATAAGATTTTCATTTCTTTCTTTTTTTGTTGGATGACATTATTTTGGGATTTTCATTAGAAAAATATAATAAGATTTCATTTTATTTAGTTTTTTTTTTTGGAGAGGTTTTGGTTAGAAAATTTAAGAAATTATGAAAGAGGTAGTATTCTATATTTTTTGGAAGTGTTTGTGTATATATAATTTCCAATTTTTTTATTCTGTTCGAAGATAAGAAAGAGATAGTATTCTAAATTTTTTGGAAGTGTTTGTTTATATATAATTTTTATTTTTTATTTTGTTGGGAGTTTTGTTGGGATATTCATTAGAAAAATATATTTATATTTTATTTTATTTTATTATTTTTTGTGAGACATTTTTGAGGTTTTGGTTAGAAACATATAAGAAATAGAGAAAGTGATGGGATTTTCATTAGAATAATATAATAAGATTTAATTTTATTTAGTTTTTGGAGAGGTTTTGGTTAAAAAATATAAGAAATTAAGAAAGAGGTAGTATTTTATATTTTTTGGAATTGTTTGTGTATATATAATTTCCAAATTTTTTAATTCCGTTCAGAGATAAGAAATAGATAGTATTCTATATTTTTTTGGAAGTGCTTGTTTATATATATTTTCTATTTTTTATTTTGTTAGGAGGTTTTTTGGGATTTTTATTAGAAAAATATATTAATATTTTATTTTATTTAATTATTTTTTTGGGAGACATTTTTGAGGTTTTGGTTAGAAAAATATAAGAAATTAAGAAAGTGATAGAAAATGGGTTGTATGTGACACGTGTTAGCGTCTCAGAGCTTCTGATCAAAGAAACATAGGTGACACGTGTCAGCGTCTCAGAGCTTCTGGCAAGAGAAACCTTACTTTATTATACTTTCTCTGTTTCATATTATAGCATGTTTTAGAGAGATTTTTTTGTTTCACTATATAAGATGTTTTAGTAACTTTTTCAAAGATCTAGGTAAGCACTTAAATGTATATAACTATTATAACTATTTTATATTGTGTAGTATATTTTTTTCATTAGTCAAATAATCTAGAAACAATAAAAAGAGAATACATTAAATTATTTCTTAAATATTGTGCATACACCTAAATCTCGTATATTATGAAACAGAGGGAGTATAAGATTAAAAAATTAGAAATTCAAATCTCTTTGCAAGACAATCATATTTCTTTGGGAAAGTTTGTGAATTGGGTAGTTTTCAAGTTTATATAGTGTGTATGGGTAGTTTTGAGTTTAAATATGCTAGAAGTGTAAATGTCAAAAGACTTAAACTATCTTCATTTCTTAGAGAGATAAAGGAAATAGAAATATCAGAGATTTTGGCGGGAGGAAGGGAATGGGCGCGTGGAGGGAGAAGAAAAAGGGAAAAATCAGATGGGTAGTTAAGTTTAATGGGCCTTCGAATTTTCAAATGTTGAATCTTGAATTGGTTTCAGCTTATGGGCCTCCAATTAACACAATGTTTGTAATAGAAATTTAGATAATAATTAAGATTAATCAGATAATAGAAAAGATTGGTGTACAGTAAGCGAAAGAAAACTGTGTGGCTCTGAACATCGTTAGCGGCATTGAGGGAGCTTAGGGTTTTTGGGAAATTAGTTAAGAGGTAAATCAGGAGCGAATTAAATGGCGAAGAGTAAAGGCTCAATGAATCCCATTGATGAAGGTTAGTGCTCTCTCTCTCATATTTAATGTTTGTAAAAATCTCTGAAATTAATCTTCTCAAATTTATTGTTCATAGGCCCTGATTTATATGTAACGGTTATGGCTGGGAGGTGGATACGTAACAGTAATGCTACATGGGATTTCAAGATAGACATGTCGAGGAACGGCAGGTCCATCAATTGTAGAAACGTTGTTAGATGTGAAGAGTTGAGGCTTTTAATTGCGTATGCGTATGGGATCGATGCAAAGGTGATTTCTGTTGAAATAACGTATTGGATACAGGACTTGATAGAGATCGTGAGAGACCATTGTTATAGACAGTTCATATCTCTATATCATGCAGACATGTCACAGACCATTTATGTGACATTTCGGCGGCAGATTGGTGACGGGTTGGAGATTATTATGGGACCAGAAAATAGCAACCATGGAATTAGCAATGTAGAGGACACTGTGATGTTGGATGATGATTTAGAAGAAGTAGAGTGGGTTGAGGAAGATGATGATTACGACGATGATGATGACAGAGATGATGAAGAAGACAGCGGAAATGGGGTTGATGAAGAAGATGATTTTGAAGAAGTAGACTATGAGTACGATCTTTGGGATGAATTTGTGCGAAATGACTGTGAATGGAGTAGTCAAGAATTAGATTGGGGAAGTGAAAGTCAAGATATGAGTAACAGTCAAAAGTCTGACAGTACTGAGATTCCCAACAGGCATGTAATTGAGAGAGAAGAGAATGAAATTAATGAACCAGGAGGTGGAAGAGAAGATCAAATTGGTGGAGGAAGAAAGGGAAAGACTGACTCTACAGGAAGAAGAAAGGATAAGATTGACTCCAGAAGAACAAAATAACATATTGATAAAGGAAGATTGGTAAGTTACGATGGCGATGATGATTTTGTTGATCCCCTTCCTAGTGTGCGAGTTAGCCGTGATGTTGGGTCAGCTTTGAACAAACAAAGATCAATTTCTCTGGGTGGTGATGATGATTTTGTTGATCACCCTAGTGTGCGAGTTAGGCCAGATGATGAGTCAGCTTTGAAGAAAGGTAGTTTGATTTCATACGATGGCGATGATGATTTTGTTGATCCCCCTAGACGGGATAACGGTGGGTCAGCTTTGAAGAAAGGAATGTCTGTGACAGAGGTATATGGATATGCTTATCTAGAACCAATGTTTAGAGAAATAGAACCAAACAATTACAAGATTCATGAGGTTGATTTGAGTCGTGAGGATGACGATATATACATAGGGAGGGTGTTCAAGGATAAAGATAATTCAAACTGGTGATGGCTATATATGCTATTAAGAGAGTGTTTAGATTTGTGTTCAGTCGGCATACCACAAACTCTGTTGTTGCCTCATGTATTACAAAATGTTATGATTGGCGGGTGTACGCGGTTAGAATAGGCAATTTAGATGATTATGAGGTGAGGAAAGCACATCTAACACACCGATGCGATGTTGACATAAGGGGGCAGTTCTCAAAACATGCCAAATCAAAAGTTGTAGCAACATTGTTAAGGTCAAAATACGAGACCATTTATGGTGGTCCACGGGCTTGTGAATTGTCAGAAATGATGCGTAAGGAATACAATATAGATGTATCATACTGGAAGTGTTGGAAAGCGAAGGAGTTCGCTCTAGCCTTAGCGCGAGGAACAGAGGAGTCATCTTTCCGGTTAATACCCCTGTATTTATATGTCCTCAAGCTAGCAAATCCGGGATCAATTACACATTTGGTAACAGAGTATAAAGGGGTGGAAACACTTGAGAAAAGTGATTTTCATAGATAGAACTCATTTGAATAGCAAATACATGGATGTCTTCTGAGTGCTGGTGGACAAGATGCAAACTTCCAAAATTTCCCAATCGCTTTTGCCGTGGTGGACAGCGAGAATGATGATGCGTGGACCTGGTTTATGGAGAAGTTATCAGCTATTGTTGAAGACAATTCTGAGCTAACCATTATTTCTGATAGGCACCTGTCAATATAATATGGCAAAAGGATCGTATATCCTAAAGCACACCACGGTGCTTGTCTTATACATGTCCAGAGGAATGTGCAAAGTAAGTATGGGAAAGAGATGAAGGTAATGGTTGGAAGGGCAGGGGAAGCTTATCGAGTTGGACAGATCAACCGTTTCTATAAAATCATTAAAAGGAAAAATTACCGTGCTTGGGAATTCTTGCAAGGGAATGGTTTGGAACATTGGACAAGTGCTCATTTTAAGGGTGAGAGGTTTAACTTGATGTCAAGTAACATTGTTGAGTCGCTAAACAAAGTTGTTCTCCCGGCCAGAGATTGCCCAATAATATCTTTGTTGGAATTTATCCGGAAAATGCTTTATAGGTGGTTGGAAAGTACGAGGGAAATAATAGGAAAATGAATGGTCAAATACCAGAGGAAATGGACAAAGAGTTGCAACTCCGGTTAGTAGACTCAATAGGTTTATCTACCGTTAAGTGCTCCAAATTGGAATTTGAATTTAGTTGTGGATCGACTAGTACATATCAATATTTTGTGGATCTCCTAAAAAAAACATGTAGTTGCACAGAATTCGACTTGCTTAAGATACCATGCCGATATGCAATGGCCGCGGCAAGATACCATGGTGTTGAGTACAAGGGATTGGTGGACGATCTTTATAAAAGCCCAAGTGGAGTTCAACATTGGCTGGTGTAATTCTACCAATTAAAGCTTGGCGAGAAAAAGTGATGCTCCATTCTAATGCACGTCGGTATGCAATAGCTCTCGCAAACATGAAATTTTAGAGTTTTGGCATACTTCATCGTCCTTCTTGGAGAGAAGCCACAAATTTTAATGAGTAGGTCTCCACCCATTGATTCCACCTCCTCACTCTTTAAACCAACGTGATGAACTGTGGGTAAGATTATTAGATACTCCACCACACATTGCGAAGATGGCTGCCGTCAAAGCAGCATCAGCTTCTACGTGGATGATTTTGTCTAAAAACGTTAGGGCCCCATCAACGTCCCCTCCGCCTTGCGTTCCAACTCGGATGCCTTGGTGGTATAATGCGATTTGGTTACCCTTCTCGAGACCCCGAACGAAGAAAGAGCGGTATCTTCCACCAAGACTGATGTCACTACCATCTATACAGAGGTTGTGAATGCAAACTCCTTGTAGGATGATTTTGTTCTCGTATACTAAATCTCGGCCTTGTTTTCCCGCCATAATGATTGGTCCTAGATACCAAAACCTATCCTTTGCCAACCTTGCAGCAATGTTTACAAGGATGTCATTGGGTAGAGTTGGGTTAGGCATTGCGAAACAGAGTAGGTAATAGAATGACGTTTAGTTGACGTAGCTGAAGAACAAAGGTGAGGTTTATCTTTGAAGAAAAAGATGATATAATGTGAGACGATATTTTATACATTTGAAGACGGTGTTTTGTTCCACATAACAAACACTTTAATGAAAAAAATATCGTATATGTAAAGTACAATTTAGTGGTTGATGAATAAATGTTTGTGAACTAATAAAATTTTGACAAGGAATAATGGTAATTAGATATGGGATATAACTTTGACAACTACACCCTATTTTTAAATCCCATTTCGCCCTTATAATAATAATCGGATAACTGGTGTACACTGGATAACCAGTGTACACCCAACGTAACCGGCGTACACTCAACGTAGGTGTACACAGGATAACCGGTGTACACGACTTACTACGTAGGTGTACATCTTGTGATATGATTATATTTCCACATTTTTAATATGAACTAATTTACAATTTTTCTTTACATTTTCAACATGGTTTAATTTGGAAATAATTTTCACAACTATTCAAACAAAACTTAACAAACTATCATGTTTTATAAATCACATATGTTACCGGTGTACACTCGACGTAGGTGTACAGAGGAAAACCGGTGTACACGTCTACCTAGGTGTACACCTTGTTATCCGTATACCTCTAAATTGTAAAATAAAGATACGTATACATAAATAACTTCCTCGAAAATAAGTTACCGAAATAACTACTAGTTTCTTACATCAAATTAACAATCTAAAATAAGTTATATTCACATCCTAATACATCAACATAATTATAGAAAGGTCAAACTAAAAATCCATTTCATCCCCCATCTTCGCAACCGCTTCATAGCAATCCATTGCATACTTCTTCCGGAATCTGTCAACAACTTTATCATTGATCGCCGCCAACTTAACGACACCCAATCCGTATGCGTACATTTCTAAGAATTTTATAGGAACAGGCCCACATTCACCTGTTCTTAAGTTCTGGTATATTCCTTTAGTGAGAGACCAAGTAAACGAGGTCATGGGGTAATCCACATTCTTTAGGGCCGGTAGAAGAGCCTTCAAAAACCAGGGAAAACACTCAACAATTGGGGCCATGTACATCTCTACATCTTCAACGTCAGTGGAGTCTATATATGGGTCAAGTATCTCGATATGGCGGAGTGAGATATTTATCACAAGCCCAACCCAATGCTGATTTCCCTAGTTCATAGGAACATATAAAACGTCAACGTTTCTAATGAACTCACTCTTCATCCCCTTACCGGATCTCTTTCCTAGAATAAAAGTTGTGATATGATAATGGAAAGCAACCCGGATTTGGAGTCAATGGTCGAGGAACTGCTGGAACCGGTGGAGAAGGAAGCTCCAGACGAGCCACTTGGAGCTAGGACTCGGTCTTGGATGGCCAAGGAAGTACTGAAAGTACCAGCTGGTTCTATAACTCGCTCTAGGACTAAGTGAAACGACCGCACTCGTTTTTTTTTTTTTTTTAAACCAATAATTAATATTCCCATAAATATTAATTACCACCCCAAACAAATATTATTCAACTACTCATGAATAATATTTACTCACTCCAATCAATAAAATACACTTTTAAACAACCGAAAGGATATTAAATCCATCGATCTTTCCAGAATACGACGACTTGAGTTGAGAGTCGAAGTTGGTCTGTATAGCCACCTTGGCTTTCATAGACAATTTCTGTTGTCTATAACGGTTCTCGATAAACGAGAATCCGGACTCGAGATCGTTAGATCATTTATCCAAAAATACTAAACAACACAAATCCTTTTATAGCGGAAGACTCTTAAACAAACAACCGAGTTCCTAGATCATCCCCTCTTCTTCGCCATAATTCCACGGTCACACAAACTCTTTTCCTGCATCAAACAAAGGAGATGCATAAGTATTTCAACAAATACTTAGTGAGGCGATCCTCCCGTCTACAAGCTATACACACAAATGATTAAAATTATTCAACGCATTAAACACGAAAATACCGCAAATAAATCAACCATCTCAAGAAACACTCGATCTAGATCCACCAGAGATCATACGGCCTACAATCATGCAAACACATCAAATAACTCAATCGCTTAGATAAGCTTACGGTCCTGCACTCACCTTTAGCCACGCACGAAAATTCCCAAAAACTCCCCGGATTGAATAGACCTCAATCCCCCAACCGCGTGCCTAACAATAAAACCAAAACGAAACTTTAAACACAAGAAACGAACACGGGAAACGGCCAGAACGACCAGATCGATCGATCCTGGCCAGGATCCATCGATCCCACCAAGCGCGGACCACCAGATCGATCGATCCTGGCCTGGATCGATAGATCCTGCCCAGATCGATCAATCTCGCCTTGATCGATCGATCCTGGCCGGCCGTGAGATTGCAAGATCGACCATCCCACCTCCAGATCGATCGATCCAGCCTGGATCGATCGATCTAGCCACAGAACGATCGATCTCAGTGCAAACGCCAACACCGACTTGCACCACTCACACCATCTTGGCCACGCGATCGAACTCCAACTCCTCAGCCACAACCACCACCACGGAGACACGCTTAAGCACTCTCCGCAACCAACACCGCTCACAACTCGTGGTCACAAACCCCGCCACACCAACACGTCTCCTAACACGTGTCCCCCAACGACACCACCGTACACACACGGTTCCGGCAACAACAACCCAACATGATAAAAACAGAGGAAGGAACAGAACCTTACCCTATCAAACGGTGAGGACACAAGGATACGAAGGAGCTCCAAAGCTTCACCAACACGGCAACCTCCGCTTCCTTCGCCTCTAGCCTCTCACGCCCAACTCAGCCACCAAGACTCCCTACTCTCCACGCCTCACACAACCTCAGAGACTCACCCACTCTTGCTCCCCATGCCCACATACAGCCACAAGACTTCCCTTCACTAGCTCACCACACCCACACCAACATAAGCCCACCCTCTTCTTTGATTCAAGACAACCAAGCCTCTCACTCTCTCTGAAAACCACTCAACACTTCCTCCTTTTTCCTCAGCCAAACCTCTCTCTTCCCTCTTGGATGTAGGTGTCGGCAAGGAGCAATTAATGGAGAAGAGTGGAGCTGCTCTAACAAAAGAAGGTGGAGGGTGGGGAAACCTACAAGGCTAGGGGAGTAGGCTGCTTTCTAGATGGAAGAAAAATGGGTGACTCCTAAAAAAAAACGTGAGGTTGCAGGTGGAGAGGAGTGGAGAAAGGTTGGTGGAAATCTGATTTTAATCAGATTAGAACTTATTTAGGAACTAGCCCTTGAACTTCCACAAGTTCACAAAAAGGACCCCACCTTCCTAAATTGATCCCGCACACCCCTACGGGAAAAAAATGCGGCGTAACCATTAAGTCACTCCAAAATCTCCCGGAAATATTTTCCAGAGATTCTCCGCATAAATCCCGGATGCAAATTCCGAAATTTCTCTTTTTCGGAACACGTGCGCTATTTTAGGATTTGGGTCCCTGAATTCCCGAAAAATTCACAAACTGACCCCAAACTCCTAAATTAGCTCCGAACACCCCTTTACGGGAAAAATGCGTGTAACTTCCAAATTACCCCAGAAATTCCCGGAATTAATTTTCCCAGAAAAATCTACGCATAAATCCCGGTTTTAATTTCCAAAAACTTCATTTTTGGAACACGGACGTTACAATTCTCCCCCACTAACATTGATTCGTCCTCGAATCTAATGCCACAGTCCATTCTCAATGGACTCAACCACACTCCTCATAACACAGTGGTCACACTTGACCCACTGGCTACACCACCAGTCCCGAGATCAAACACTATTGACCTCTGAGGTCTACATTCAGTCACTAGCTTAAGACTCTTGTCATAGGTCATTGCTCACAACTCAAACTCATACCTCTACACTCTAAGACACCAAGTCTACAAGTTCTGGTATCAATACCACTCCGCTCTCAGGCCACAAGTCCTTATGAGCTCTCGGTATCCAACTTATACCACTCCACTCTAGAAGGTATAACTTTACGGGTTCTCGGTATCACACAACACTCCACCCTGGGCTATATTCCTTACGAGTTCTAGGTATCACACTCATACCACTTAACTCTGGGTAGTATAACCTTCCGAGTCCTTGGTAATCACATACCACTCCACTCTGGGCTATATACCTTGCGAGTTCTGGGTATCACACTTATACCCCTCAACTCTGGGAACTATAACCTTACGGGTTCTCGATATCTCATACCACTCCACCCTGAGCTAAATACCCTTCGATTTCTGGATATCAGAGGAACTATCCATCCTCCTAAGAGTTATACAGGACCAACCGTCCCTTGAGCAACCATGACCCACAATACGTCTATAAGCACTCCCGACTGAAACTACCTCCCGTGATCCGCATACGACCTCACAAGGTAATACCGGCATCACGCTCATTCCAAACCGGAATATCATCTTTTCCATAACCATTACTCAGGTTATCTCACAACATAACCCGACACTCCGGGTACCCACATAATCTTTTTCCGATTATAACTCAAGTTTTTAATTCCTCATAAAAAACTTTTTTCAGAACCTCATGTTCACTTAACTTCCACGGCAACACTGGCCATCAACAATAAGAACTAACCATCTTATTATACTCATCATACAATATCGTTTACAACATTAAAACGATTACATAAGGTTCCATGATAAAAACTCGAAACTGGGAACCATCGATGAAAGCTCAAGCTTTTGATTGCTTCTCCAACCACTTCTTGAATCTTGCTTTCATCCTCGCCTCTGGTTCCCAAGTCTCCTCCTCAACCCCGTCACAATCCACAAGACCTTTATCTTTCTCCAGTGATCGGTTTGGAACTCGGCTCTCCCGACTCCACCATGGTGTATACCCTAGGTGTCACTGCAGCCCGCCTATCTGTCGGCACTACCGCTACCACTCCCTGCAGCAACCTAGGACTTTCGGCTTGATATGCCCTGGCTCCCTGCAGTGGTAACACACCCGAGTATCCCCGATCGCTCCATCTTTCTGGGGGCAACTCGCAACCCTATGGTCCTTGCTTCCACAACCAAAGCATCCCTGATCACCTTGGTTACCCTGGGAAGGACCCTCCCATTTCCGCTTCTGTCCATGCTCCGGCTTATCGCCATTGCTAGGACCGGACTGATGTGGAGGCTCTCTTGCCCGAAGAGTTGGGCTGACTGCCACAACCACATCTCTTAGGCCCTCCTCAAGCACCGCGGCCTTCTCAACTAGTTCCCCAACCGTGTCAAACGATCTCATCAGGCACTGGTTTCTCAACTCGGCCCGAAGACCTATCAGAAACCGCCTCACCTGGGCCTGCTCATCATCCAGGATATGGCCTCCATACACTCTGAGACAGTTAAACTCCGCCTCATACTCACGAACCGTCCGGTTCCCTTGAGTCAACCCTAGAAAACGACTCTCCATCCGGTCCAATGCCTCTTGGGGAAAGTACTTGAAGTTAAACTCCACTACGAAATCCTCCCAAGACATTTCTGCTTGGACCCTCCGGGCCGCAACACCTCTCCACCAGAGATGTGCGTCACCCTCCAGATAGTGGACTGCGAGATCCACCTGATATCCTTCTGGACATCTGATCGAACGGAAATTCCGCTCCATCCGCATTTTCCACTCATCTGCCTCTTCAGGTTTGGCACCACCCTGAAAGAACCTCGTGCCAATCCTCTGCAACTGCTCCATCATCTTAAGGTATGATGGGCACTCTTCCGCAACCACAACCCTTGGTTGCACCTCGACTACCGGTGGTACAACTGGAGCCTGCACTGGTACCCTCTCCGGTAACCGCTCCAACAGCAAGGCCAAGAAATTCGCAATACGATCCTCTTGGGCCGGAGCTACACCTGCTGCCACACCCGCAGCACCCGCTGGAACTCGAGCAACACCGGCACCAACACCGGCCACACCCTCCGTTCCATCCCGATCCGTAAGCGAGTTCCCGACCTGCTCAACCGTAACACTCGGTGTCACACTCTCCTCAACCACCGGAGCCGTCGCGTTCCTCAGACCGCGACCTCTACCCCTGCCGGTACCACGACCATGACCTCTTCCCCTTTTAGCCATCGCAGCCAAACAGTGGATACCTCGATCAAACCTTGCCACCACAGAAACCGGCTCAACAACAGACTCGAACTTCCACGGTTTAGATTAACCGATCAAAGATTTAATCCAACCCAAACCGGACACCACAGCTTAATCCACATAAAAATAATGTGATTAAAACTTTGGCACCAAAAGACTATTCCACCAAGTCTTTAACTATCACAACAAACAATTAAGAAACACAAAACAACTTACCGTGGAATCTCTTTAAAGGCTCGAAGAGGATGATCTAAAACTCCATACCCAAACAATTGACTAACTCACATAATCAATTCAACTCAAAAACTCATGCTTCTCAAAGCACCAAAAATTAAATCAAACCAAATTTAATTTTTTTCTAAACCAACCTAGAACCGTAAAGGCTCCATACCCAACAATTGATTAACTCCCATAATCAATTCACTCACGGTTTGCACATGCATCACCGAACCCAAAAATTAAATTAGTCCCAATTTAATTTTCTATCCCGTCCTAGAGCCGTAATTGCTCTGATACCAAATTGAAACGACCGCACTCGTTTTTTTTTTTTAAACCAATAATTAATATTCCCATAAATATTAATTACCACCCCAAACAAATATTATTCAACTACTCATGAATAATATTTACTCACTCCAATCAATAAAATACACTTTTAAACAACCGAAAGGATATTAAATCCATCGATCTTTCCAGAATACGACGACTTGAGTTGAGAGTCAAAGTTGGTCTGTATAGCCACCTTGGCTTTCATAGACAATTTCTGTTGTCTATAACGGTTCTCGATAAACGAGAATCCGGACTCGAGATCGTTAGATCATTTATCCAAAAATACTAAACAACACAAATCCTTTTATAGCGGAAGACTCTTAAACAAACAACCGAGTTTCTAGATCATCCCCTCTTCTTCGCCATAATTCCACGGTCACACAAACTCTTTTCCTGCATCAAACAAAGGAGATGCATAAGTATTTCAACAAATACTTAGTGAGGCGATCCTCCCGTCTACAAACTATACACACAAACGATTAAAATTATTCAACGCATTAAACACGAAAATACCGCAAATAAATCAACCATCTCAAGAAACACTCGATCTAGATCCACCAGAGATCATACGGTCTACAATCATGCAAACACATCAAATAACTCAATCGCTTAGATAAGCTTACGGTCCTGCACTCACCTTTAGCCACGCACGGAAATTCCCAAAAACTCCCCGGATTGAATAGACCTCAATCCCCCAACCGCGTGCCTAACAATAAAACCAAAACAAAACTTTAAACACAAGAAACGAACACGGGAAACGGCCAGAACGACCAGATCGATCGATCGATCGATCGATCCTGGCCAGGATAGATCGATCCCACCAAGCGCGGACCACCAGATCGATCGATCCTCGCCTGGATCGATCGATCTAGCCACAGAACGATCGATCTCAGTGCAAACGCCAACACCGACTTGCACCACTCACACCATCTTGGCCATGCGATCGAACTCCAACTCCTCAGCCACAACCACCACCACGGAGACACGCTTAAGCACTCTCCGCAACCAACACCGCTCACAACTCGTGGTCACAAACCACGCCACACCAACACGTCTCCTAACACGTGTCCCCCAACGACACCACCGTGATTCACACACACGGTTCCTCTCACCAAACCAACGAACACGGGACAGAACCCGGCAACAACAACCCAACATGATAAAAACAGAGGAAGGAACAGAACCTTACCCTATCTAACGTTGAGGACACAAGGATGCGAAGGAGCTCCAAAGCTTCACCGACACGGCAACCTCCACTTCCTTCGCCTCTAGCCTCTCACGCCCAACTTAGCCACCAAGACTACCTACTCTCCACGCCTCACACAGCCTCAGAGACTCACCCACTCTTGCTCTCCATGCCCACATACAGCCACAAGACTTCCCTTCACTAGCTCACCACACCCACACCAACACAAGCCCACCCTCTTCTTTGATTCAAGACAACCAAGCCTCTCACTCTCTCTGAAAACCACTCAACACTTCCTCCTTTTTCCTCAGCCAAACCTCTCTCTTCCCTCTTGGATGTAGGTGTCGGCAAGGAGCAATTAATGGAGAAGAGTGGAGCTGCTCTAACAAAAGAAGGTGGAGGGTGGGGAAACCTACAAGGCTAGGGGAGTAGGCTGCTTTCTAGATGGAAGAAAAATGGGTGACTCCTAAAAAAAAACGTGAGGTTGCAGGTGGAGAGGAGTGGAGAAAGGTTGGTGGAAATCTGATTTTAATCAGATTAGAACTTATTAGGAACTAGACCTTGAACTTCCACAAGTTCACAAAAAGGACCCCAACTTCCTAAATTGATCCCGCACACCCCTACGGGAAACAAATGCGGCGTAACCATTAAGTCACTCCAAAATCTCCCGGAAATATTTTCCAGAGATTCTCCGCATAAATCCCGGATGCAAATTCCGAAATTTCTCTTTTTCAGAACACGGGCGCTATTTTAGGATTTGGGTCCCTGAATTCCCGAAAAATTCACAAACTGACCCCAAACTCCTAAATAAGCTCCGAACACCCCCTTACGGGAAAAATGCGTGTAACTTCCAAATTACCCCATAAATTCCCGGAATTAATTTTCCCAGAAAAATCTACGCATAAATCCCGGTTTTAATTTCCAAAAACTCCATTTTTGGAACACGGGCGTTACACTAAGGAACTTAACCATACTGTCGGAGTTTTGCTACGTCAAGCATTGGCTCAAAGAGGTCACTCGGACACATGTGGTACTGCGGCCACCCTGGTCATGGTTCACGGCCGGGATGACTAGTGTCAAGACCTATGGCTCACTTACACTCTTTTCCCCTTGCCTTTGGTTTTTCCCAAGTGGTTTTCCAAGGAAGGGTTTTAATGAGGTTCGTGGTCCATAGGTACATCTTTGCTTGGCATTGGTCCGACCTAGTCCGGCCCGTCTCGAGATCATTTGGCGCGGCCCGTCTCTTATCTTTCTATCTTATTTCTATTTTTGTTATTTTGAATTTAAACTTATGTCTGAGAGATTGTATTTTTGTGAGACTTTAGTCGTGTGTTTATTTTCGAGTTGGTCTTTGGTGAGTTTCCGAGGCATGTCTCGAAACTCATCCAGCATCTAGCAAAAGTGCTAGAAGTTCTTAGGAAAGAAAAGCTTGATGCTAACTCCAAAAAGTGTACTTTTTGTACGGATAACCTTGTGTTTTTAGGTTTTGTTGTTAGTGCAGATGGAGTAAGGGTTGATGAAGAGAAAATAAAAGCAATCAAATACTGGCCAAGTCCAAGGACCGTGGGGGAAGTGAGAAGTTTCCATGGCTTAGCCAGGTTTTATCGACAGTTCGTTAAAGATTTTAGCACCATAGCAGCACCTCTCACGGAAGTCATCAAAAAGGAAGTTGGTTTCAAATGGGAAAAAGCTCAAGAGGAAGCGTTTCAACGACTTAAGCAGGAGCTCACTCAAGCGCCTTTATTGATATTTCCTAACTTCTCTAAAACTTTTGAAATTGAGTGTGATGCATCAGGAATAGGTATTGGAGCGGTTCTAATGCAAGACCAGAGACCTATAGCCTATTTCAGCGAGAAACTTGGAGGAGCCATGTTAAACTATCCTACTTACGACAAGGAACTCTATGCTTTGTTTCGAGCCTTACAAATGTGGCAGCATTACTTGTGGCCCAAGGAATTTGTCATCCACACCGATCATGAGTCACTCTAGTTTCTAAAAGGATAACATAAGCTTAACAAGAGGCATGCGAGATGGGTTGAATTCATTGAAACATTTCCATATGTCATCAAGTACAAACAAGGTAAGGATAATGTGGTGGCTGACGCATTATCCCGAAGGTACACCCTACTTTCTACCCTTGAAACTAAACTGTTAGGGTTTGAGCAATTAAAAGAGCTTTATCAAAATGATAACGATTTCAAAGAAATATTTAATCACTGTGAAAAGCATGCTTCAGGTCGGTTTTATAAACATAAGGGTTTCTTGTTTAATGATAATCGTTTGTGTGTTCCTAACTGTTCTACCCGAGAGTTGTTTGTTAGAGAAGCACATGCAGGGGGCTTAATGGGACACTTCGGAGTATCCAAGACTTTGAAGATTGTACAAGACCATTTCTATTGGCCTCACATGAAAAAGGATGTTGAACGAATTTGTAAAAGATGTGTCAAATGTAAACAAGCGAAGTCTAAAGCTCAGCCTCACGGTTTGTGTACTCCTTTGCCTATCCCTCATCATCCTTGGACTGACATCTCTATGGATTTTGGGTTAGGATTGCCTATGACTAGAAATAGAAAGGATTCAATCTTTGTTGTGGTTGATAGGTTTTCAAAAATGGCTCACTTCATCGCTTGTAACAAAACTGATGATGCATCTCATGTGGTAACCTGTTCTTTAAAGAAATAGTTTGTTTGCATGGCATGCCTAGGTCTATTGTTTCTGATAGAGACACCAAGTTCCTGAGTTATTTTTGGAAAACTTTGTGGTCTAAGCTTGGAACTAAGTTGTTATTCTCCACTACTTGTCATCCACAAACTGATGGGCAAACTGAGGTAGTTAATAGAAGTTTATCAACCTTGTTGCGAGCATTGATAAAAAGTAATTTGAGTACTTGGGAAGTATGTTTGCCGCATGTAGAATTTGCATATAATCATTCCATGCATTCTGTTTCTAAGTATTCACCTTTTAAAATTGTTTATGGTTTTAACCCCTTGTCTCCTATGGATCTAACCCCCTTACCTTTGAGCGAGAGAGCTAATTTGGATGGACAGAAAAAGGCGGAACTGGTCAAAAGGATTCATGAGAAGGCTCGTGCCAACATTGTGAAAAGAACTGAACAATATATAACACAAGCAAACAAGGGTCGACAAGAAATAGCTTTTAAAGAAGGAGATCTCGTCTGGATACATCTTAGGAAAGACCGGTTTCCGGAAGAAAAAAATTCAAAGCTTATGCCTCGGATTGACGGCCCGTTCAAAATCTTAAAGAAGATTGGACCTAATGCCTACAAACTTGACTTACAAGGTAAGTACATCATCAGTTCCACCTTCAACGTTTCTGACTTGATCCCTTTTGTGGCAGATACTCCGGATATGAGGACAAATCCTTTTCAACTGGGGGAGCATGATATGATAATGGAAAGCAACCAGGATTTGGAGTCGATGGTCAAGGAACTGCTGGAACCGGTCGAGAAGGAAGCTCCGGACGAGCCACTTGGAGCTAGGACTCGGTCTTGGACGGCCAAGGAAGTACTGAACGTACCAGCTGGTTCTATGACTCGCTCTAGGACTAAGGAACTTAACCATACTGTCGGATTTTTGCTACGTCAAGCATTGGTTCAAAGAGGTCACTCGGACACATGTGGTACCGCGGCTACCCTGGTCATGGTTCACGTCCGGGATGACTAGTGTCAAGCCCTATGGCTCACTTACACTCTTTTTCCCTTGCCTTTGGTTTTTTCCAAGTGGTTTTCCAAGGAAGGTTTTTAATGAGGTTAGTGGTCCATAGGTACATCTTTGCTTGGCATTGGTCCGACCTAGTCCGGCCCGTCTCGAGATCAGCGCGGCCCGTCTCTTATCATTCTATCTTATTTCTATTTTTGTTATTTTGAATTTAAACTTATGTCTGAGAGATTGTATTTGTGTGAGACTTTAGTCGTGTGTTTATTTTTGAGTTGGTCTTTGGTGAGTTTCCGAGGCAAGTCTCGAAACTCACCGAGCATTAACTCTCCCCGCTCCTCCTCTCTTCTCCTCTTCGTCTCCTTCTCTTTATATTGTCTCTGAGACTCCTATGTATTTCTTATCTATCTTTTTAATCAAAAACCTTTCTCTCTGATAGATCATTGTCTTCTCTTTCGAGTGATTCGAATTAGAATACTTGTGAACATTTCTAGTGATTAGAGTGTTCAACCCCGACTTATCAAGAGGCCTTCCGCATCCTCTCGTGGCGTCACTCATCCCATTCAACTCCAGATCGCTTGCTGCTCATACCTGGAGCCTTACCATCGTCATCTTAGCTTCCCGGTGTGTGATTGGGGCGTGATTCTCTAACCAGAATCATATCAAGCCGCAAGGCTCCTCCCCTAGTTTACTCTCCCCTTCTGGTCAGCATCTGCAACCTTGAATGCAGGGTAGTTTGCGGCAATGAGACAGAGAAAATCAGGGTCTAACAATAGTCCCCTCTGTTTAAGTATTCTAGCTCCACGGCTCCTCCTTATGGTAGCAATCATTATCTGCATATGCTGTATTTTTGAACACATAACATCAGTAATGGTGTGCAGTCAAATACAATTCTACACCTATAAAGTAACTATACTAATTAGGTTAAATACCGTTGTTTTAACCCATTGCTGTTTCATTGGTTATAGTATGGCCAGTGAAAATCTCAAACTCCCTGTGTAATCAAATAAAAAAAGAAACAAATTTTGCAAAGTTAGACATTTTTAACATTATTATGCAATTAAAGATGATGAAAGTTCTAAATTTACAAAAACTAACTAACATGTCTTTCGTTTGTAGCAACCTGGAGCGAAATCTTTTGAACACACCTTTGTTAACAGGCATGATCGGGTGATATGACAAGACTTTTTGATGGCTTGTGAATAAATCATGTATACGTGGATCTCCGGTATACATATCACCAAGTTTTTCTGATCTATGCCTCTTCCTCTGCTTTTGTACTTCCTCCTCTCCATCCTCCTCGCTATCCTCGATTTCTTCAACCTCATATGAGGACTTAACATGAACAATTGCCGTGCTTGGCTCAAAGTTAACGGCACCTATTGGAGCATTCGTAGGAGTATTAGTAGGAGTAACTTCTCCAATGTTAATTTCAGGCGAGATGTCCATCATCTGAAAAATAATAAGTATCAATTAACTATAAATTCCTATTAGGTGTACACTAAAACAATGTGGTGTACCCAAAAAAACTAACTATTGTACACTAACAGAGTAATAACTAAAGAATAGGAGGTTACCTTCACAGTAAGAGGAGTGATTTCTCCAAAGCTCGTACCATCCATGGTTGCCTTGGGAGAAGGAGGAACACTTTTCTCCATATAAGTTTCCCCCATGGTGTCAACATCAAAGTTCCCTTCTTGAAGATGTTCATGAACATCTTCCTTAACAACTTCTTCAACATCTTCATCAGGTTCTTCTTGACTATCTTCTTGACCATGTTCATGAACATCTTCATTAACAACTTCTTCCATACCCTTACGATGGCCACTTGAACCATCTTCTTGTTGCTTTCCATGAAAATGCTCATCACTTCGAATGACACCATATCTTCTGTCCATTTTAGCTAACAACTCTTGTTTCAGAATGTTATTCGTCTCAGTTATCTTCTCACTCATCCAATCTTTCAAATCTTCAAACATGGAAGATAGTTTCTCTTCATAACTGGCTTCAGTTTCATGAACAAAGCTCTCTTTGTTTTTGGTTTGCGACCTAGAAGTCGAGGCAGCCTTCTTTTTCTTACAGTCGGGTTCAATCTTCAATGGAGGATTCTTAACCTTCTCTACACCTTCCTTCTTCTTCCCAGCTTCTAGTTTCTGTTTTTTTTCCTTCTCTTCTCTGATGTATTTAGGCAATGACCAATCACCTCCTACGAATTCAGATCCTTGATAATCATGGCCGGCCTCTATTAAACTTTCCAAGTGCAACACCTCCTTATCCACACACTCGTCAGCCCAACTGAAATCAAGATTTTCCAAGCCTAGAGAGTTTCTTCTAAGGATTGATTCGACAGTTAACTGTAATTGATACAAAAAAAAAAACACATATTACATGTACATCACATGTTTCCGGGTGTACAACAAATTCCTTGTACACAACAATTTCTACTTCATGTACACCTCACAAACTACTTCATGTACAGCTCCCAAACTAAATTCCTCAACACAACAATTTCTATCCCATCAATTCAATGTTATGAAACTAAACTCACCGCAAAACCAAAATATTACTATCTCAAATCAATATCAAATCCAACTAACCTCAGGGTGATCTTCAATTTCATAAATATCTTCCTCAACAATTATGGTTATTGCTTTGCTGCAACCTTTAGGATTGTCAAGGAAGTTGGTCAAGTCCTGTGGTGCAGGAATCTTATCAAGGAAGCGGTATGGTTTCAAATGTTAGGAGCTGTCACGGTAAAGGGAAACCGTAACAACAACTAGTGTGTTGTTTAATCCTCTCGATAAGGGTCTTCTTACTATCAGGTTCCTTCTCAGTTGGTTGAGGAGGGCCAAAACGAGAAGACAATCTTTGAAAGCAACCTTTCCCCAAGGGTATTCGAGGATGAACTCGATGTCATCCAGCATTCCTATAGTGTCTGACTGAACAATAAGTTATTTGCTCCTACAAAGGACCACCCCATGCATCCACTAAAACAATCAATGCTAGAGGTAATCTCTTCTTTTCAAGTAGTTCAGGGTCTTGGAGCAAAGTAACAACATCTCCGACAACCTTCGAGCACTTATTCCCAAATAGCTCTTCCCACATCTTCTCATTTTTTTTTCTTCCCTTTGGGAATTTGACCACAACATAGACCAGACACAATGTGAAATTCTCGGAGTGAGAATTTCAATGGCTTCCCTCCAAAGACTGACCACAACTCATATTTTTTTTTGGTGATGAGTTGTCTTGCTAGTAGACCATGAATGAGTTTGGTCGAATTAGGACACCTTGCGACGGGAAGCCTGAAAAGCTTTCCAAATTGAGACTTCCATAACTTTTCCAGAGCCTCTGTGCCTTGAAGTGCCTCTGCTACAAGCCCGATCAGATTGGACTTTGAATATATGTTCAGCCGCCCTCCACGAGCGTAACAATCAGTGGCGAATAGGCGGCGGGGAAGAGACACAGCTATATCTTCATCAGAGGTAGACGGACCACTACTTTTTGACAATCCTCCCACCACTGAAATTAGGAAGTAAAATTGTCAGTTACCAGAAAATTATCTTCCAAAGACACACGATTTTTGGACTGATATTCAAAAAAACTTAACTTTTCTAGGAAACTCACATTTCTGGTGCTTATTCATCTTCGGGGATTCCGCCGCCTTCGCACCCTTGTTCGATGACTCCGCCACGGCGGCGCCTTTCTTCGAGGACTCCGCCGCGGTCGCGCTTCTTCGATGACGCCGCCTCAGACTTTGACGACTCCCCGGCCGCAACCTTCTCCGCCGATCTCCTCTTGGCCGAGCTCCGCGTCCGCCGTTCTTCTATCGGCGGAGATGTCGACTCTGGAACTCCGTCTCCGCCTCTCCTAGTCCTAGTTTCAACATAATGCCTGAATTTACTGAGATTCGGTTCTTGTTAAAGTTGGAAAGAAGAAGAACACCCAATGTCGAAGAAGAAGAAGAAGAAAGACGAAGAAGAAGAAGAAGTTTTAAATTTCCCAAATCTGATTTTCCTTACAATTTCCCCTTGTTATTAAGTTAAATTTTAATTTTAAGTTTTAAAATTACATAATGGCAGTTTGGGAGTGGTGAGGGGTGAGTAAGTTATTTCAAATTGAAAATTTTTTTTTTGTCAACCACTTTCATTTCATGTTTGAAAAGAAAGGCCCAAAGGCTACAGATGGATTTAAAGCCCACCGCAATACAACTTGCAGCTAATTGAAACCCAACTAAACCCGTAACAAACGGCATACACATACCAAAACACTATGACACATGTCGACAGTGCAGAGCAAATCAAGTTTGATGAGGAAATGAGTCGGTTGATGTCGTCAATCAACGCTGCCGATCAACTCCACCGCCAACATCACCGCTGGGCTTAACGAAAATCTATCAAATCCTCCATTCCCAGCTTCTCCGGCATCTAATCAACCGATCTTCAGCAAGTTTCGCTTAAAATTTTCAACAACAACAAGCTTTGAAGGTTTTATACAAAGCTTCGTTTCTTCCTCACAATCCAAACAGCAAAATGGAACCTTCGCCTTGGGACAAAGCCCTTGGCCTAATCATAAGGCCGCTCCATATATGAGCATGTCGGCTGAAGAACTTACACCATCTTAGCAGAAGGATTGAGGTTGCTAATACTTGTTGATATCGGATTTAAGACACCCGGCTTCAAATTGATACACCTGTAGAAAGGAGGAGAAACATAAACAAAGAAAAACAAAGCAAAAACGAAATTGAAAACGGGAAATCCGATACAAATCGGAAAACTAGATCTGATATAACATCAAAAAAAGGAAAATCGATTCAATCAGAGTAAAAACAAACAAAACCGAATCAGATCGATGTTATTATCTGATTGAATCGAAGAAAACAATGACTTTCTCTCTCTCAAAGATCTAGAGAGAGAAAAGAGAGAAAAGTCTCTTAGATAATTTAGTCTACAGTAATTGAAAACTTAAATACCTTTAAAACTACCCTAACTACTAATTAAATCTTGAAAACTACCCTTCTCTCAAATTTTCCCTATTTCTTTCAGAGTTACTTTCTTTTGAAAATTTGTTGAACACATGATTTGACTATCTGTTAAACTATGTTCCTAGCTATCTTTACGACACACAAATAACTTTTTGACAATCCAACATTAATATTGTTTAGTGTCAATTTTTATAATCGAAATAAATTTTGTGTGTCTCCTGAATAAACACAAACTCAATTCAGTATATCATGTTCAACTCTATAATCAACAGCTTACATACAAAGTAGACTCAATATATATATATGCAGTCAAATAGAGAAAGGTAATGAAATCAAAAGGAAAATGATTCTATGAAGTTCCACAGCAACTCTTTCCTTTAGATTCACTCACTTCTCCATCAACAACAATCTTAGTTCCTTTCAGAAGTGAAGAGTCTCCTCCAGATTCTCCTTCCTCATTCGCAACAAGATTCTTTTTGCTCACAATTCTATAGATTTCAGTCAGAACCGTTAGAAAAGATGGCTCAACATTACTCGAATCCAGAGCTGATGTCTCCATGAAAAAGAGGTTTTCTCTTTGAGCAAATTCTTTAGCATCTTCGGTCGGGACAGCTCGGAGTGTGCCAAGATCAGTCTTGTTTCCTATAAGCATAATCACAATGTTTTTGTCAGCGTGTCCTCTCAATTCTTCTAACCATCTTGTTACATGATCAAACGATTGTCGTTTTGTTATGTCATAAACAAGCATTGCTCCTACTGCTCCTCTGTAGTACGCACTCGTTACTGCTCGATACCTAATCAAAGTCTCCATAGTCAGATATATTACATATATAATATTAAAAAGTTGCAAAATATTGATCTCAATTACACACATCAGGACGAAATACATAGTAGGCTAGTGATTCTTGAAGATATTCAAAAGTCACTAGTTCAACCCTACTACTTATGTAGTAAACATGGTATTATTAAAGGATGGTCCAAAATTTCCAACGTTTATAGGAAAAAACAAACACACACACATCCAAGCAACAAAAAAAAAATTCCGATTCCTAAATGTTTTATTAAAAGTTTAACTGTTATAGATCTCAAACAAAAACTAGTTCAAAATATTGATCTCAATTATACACATCCGAACGAAATATAAAGTATTCTTCCAATATTTTTCAAAAGAAAAATTACACAATTCCAAGCAACAAAAATATCAGATTCCTAAACGTTGTCAACAAGCATCCGTGATTAATTATTTACTATGAATTATCATATATTTGGTATAAGAAAACTTACCGTTCTTGACCAGCGGTGTCCCATATCTGAGCTTTGATAGTTTTATTATCGATTTCAAGTGTTCTTGTCTGAAACTCAACACCGATCGTTGCTTTTGATTCAATACTAAACTCGTCTCTAGAAAATCTAGCGAGAAGCTGAGATTTACCAACCGCAGAGTCGCCGATCAATACTACTTTGAATACATAATCTATCTTCTGATTGAAATTGTTTTGAAACTTTGACATCTTTCTGCCCCCAAAATTACCAAGTATAGCTCGAAGAAGCGATCTAAGCGTTGACTTAGAAGAAGATCACTTGTAACGAGACCGGAGAAGAAAAAGGAGATCTATTAGAACAAAAGTGGGTTGCAACTTGTGAGCATCGGCAGACGTGAAGGGAATGAAGAAACGACGAGGGAACGTCAACTTAGTGGGTCCCACCTTGTGTGTGTGTGTTTTTTTTTTTACTTTTGACGTCATTATAATCTTTTTTTTTCCTCTTTTTTCTTTCTTGTTAATCTTTTTTTTTAATAAAGAAAAGGAATTACAAACTCAAGTATAGGGCACCGAAATCTCACGGGCTAACCTCTAAATTCTAAAGTGATACAGTATTTATCTCCTCCCAATTTTTTTTTTTTTTTGATAAGATGTAATTTTTTTTTTTTTTGCTTAAATGTTAAGATATTATTATAACTTTAAGAAGAACAATAAATTAACACAAAAAAAAAATTCCAGGAAGAAGAAACAGCTTATTTTACTAATTACAAAAAGCTCCAAAGAAATGAAAAAAAAAAGAAAAAAAACAACACAGGAACCAAATTTATTTGCTTTTTAATACTTAATATATTAGGATATTATGTATACTTCAGCAAAAAAATTATTTACATATATTTTATGCCTACATTAAAAATAAAATAGGGATGGGCTAACGAAAATTTGAAATAGATTTTATGGGAATGAGAACGGGACATGAATTCAAAAATAGTATATGATATCTCATTTATGTCTCATATACAATTTAGAATAAAAATGGGACGGGACGAGACGAGACAAGATGAGAATGAGAATTCTCAAAAGATTAACATGACAAACACATAAATTATTAAAATTATGTTTGTTTAATAATCAAGATTTTAAAATTCAAAAACAAACCATTATATACGTTATACTCATAAATCACTAAAAGCAAAATAAACGAAAATAAAATATCAGCAATAAAACCGTCACTTTCAAGGTAAATCAAAGAATTAATTAGTAGTATTAAGTGTCAATCATTGTATTAATATAAATGCTTTAGCTTTGTAAAGGTGGTTGAATTTTTAATGATAGAAAGGCAATATACATTTTTACAGATATTCAATCACAAAATACAAGAAATAATATGTTTGATCTTACGAAACATCTATTGGTATTTAGAGTGTTGGATCCATTATCCACAATTAGGCTCGTAATGCTTGCATGATTCTTATTCGAAAGACGGGAGTGATTTATCGTGAAGAATAAGTTGCACAGATAAGTTAGACATCACGGGAGTGGGCTAACTTCACATTAGTAATTTAAGCTCTAGATGGTTCTTAATGCATCTCATACAATCATTGCATTTATATAAGTGAATTCTTATTTATTCATTTTATGTATTGCATATCAGGAAGTTAAATGAACTGAGTTTCACCGTAAAAACTCCTTTGCATCTTAGCTTAATTTAGATCGCTATAATTCATCGTGTAGAGTATTGTTCTCTGTGCGATCGATACTTAAAGTACTATTGTGATGCATTGTGCACTTGCAATATCTATTTATATGTTTAAACTTATTGCACATCAAGCTTTTGGCGTCATTGCCGGGGAATAATTAGGATGCCTTTGAATTTGTGATTTAGATTTTGTCTACGAATTTATTTTAATTTTTTTTTTGTGTATATCCATATAATTGTAAATTATTATTTATTAACTAATTTCTATTCATGCTTAACTTTGATTTTCAAGTTTATGCATTTAAGGAGCCGCAGATCTTTGAATTTGCTGAACCTTGACAACACAGAGCTCACACGACTGCAAAGAAGAAAGCAAAGACAACAAGAAGTAGACATGGCTAACAAAGATGATCAAAACGCACCAGAAATCGAAAACCATCTTCGGGAACCGATCGGTGATGGACATGCACCGATTGGTGCTCAGCTACCTCAACCACCGATCAGGGAGCTTCTTGCACTGGTCGGTCAGGATGTGCATCCACGACCTGCTGTGGTTCGTGCTGGTACTTTTGGGAGATTTCAACACCCCAAACAAGTTCTACGATGATAGGTCAGCCATTCGAGCACCACTTCCACAAAGGAACGATTACGAAATCAAGCCTCAGATCATTCAGTTGGTGAAACAAAATGTGTTCAATGGGATGGCTTTAGAAAATCATGTGGACCATGTTGAGCAGTTTGAGGAACTTTGCAATACCAACAAGGCCAATGAGGTACCACAAGACTACTTTATGCTTACTTTGTTCAAGTTATCTCTAGGGGACCAAGCCTCTAGATGGTTGAAGCTATTGGAACCACATTCCATAACTACAGGGGCTCATTGTCGAGATATGTTCATCAGTCACTTTTACCCCAAGTCGAAGTCGATTTCTCTAAGGAACAAGATCTCTACTTTTCAACAAGGCGGTATATAATCAATCTTTGAGTCATGGGACCAATTTAGAGGATACTTAAAGGGCTGCCCACATTACGGATACACTCCAGAGAATCTCATGCATATCTTTTACCAAGGAATTGAGGGAAGTATCAAATGGCTTTGGACACGGCTAGCAAGGGGAACTTTGCTACAAACACCGTAAAGGAAGCGAACACTCTCATTGAGAATTTGGCTTCAAGCAACAGTAAGCACTGTCTAGACTACGATAGATCCCGAAAGGTTACCGTTCATAGTGTGGAGACCGATGTGGTGAAAGAGTTAGAAGAGAAGGTCGAGTATCTAATGAAGAGGAGAGAGACCAACGTGAATGGGGATGCTAGAGATGGATAATATGAGGAAGCTCTGTACGATGGGACCAAAGATGTGAACTACATCCAAGGTAACTATCAAGGCCGAGGATTGATATGCTCAAATTATCCCTCAGAGCTACTCTCTCAAATTAAGAGATCACGGTAGTACTTAGGGATCAAATCCACAGAGACTATGCGGCTTCACAATAGACGTGTTCCTTTCAAGCTCAACTAAGCAATAAATAAGTATTGAAAAGACAATGCAAAGAAAGTAAATAAAGATGTAATCAAGTGGGAAAAAGTGTCAGGTCTTGGGAACTTCTCAGGAAATCAATCAAAGCAGGAATAACCAACTGGTCAAGATCTAATTAAAAACTGTTCTAGAACTCAAATCACTAATGCATAGCTAACCAACTGTCGTTGCGAAAACTATCTATGACATAAACCTAAGAGACCAACTGTCGTTGCGAATCGTAAAGTTCTGATAAGCTTTAAGTACAAGTTCGATATGTTCACAAGTTATCTAAACCAACTGTCGTTGCGAATATCTAACATGCTCACTAGGATTAGTTCAGATTATAAATCATGCTGTCATGCATATTTAACAACCTAATATCATACTTCTAGGTGATCAAGCTAAAAGAAGCATTAAGTACAATCCTAGATGAAGAACTAACAAGTTTGAATCTTAACCAGTGTTAAACCAAACAAATCAAGAAATCCCAATGAGAATCCCTAAACCTAACAAGGGTTATACTCAGACATATCAAATGAAACACAATATATAGCTGAAATAGATATCATCAACTGAATCAAAAGTAGAATAGAGCTATAGGGGTTCAAAATCTTCTCTCTGAAGTACAAGTTGCAAGCTCAGCCCCTAAGCAAAAGAATAGATAGAACAATGACGGCAGAAGCTGGATGGTGAATAATGAAATCTGGATCCATCCAACTTAACCTAAAAACCTAATATATAGACTAATACACGAGCTGGGTCCTTTTTGTAAACTTTTGGAACTTCTGGGGAAAAACTGCAAATCTTCAGAACTAGGTAAATTCCGCATGAACGTCTGACGATGGGTGTCGACCGACACCATTGATGAGTGTCGACCGACACCATTGATGAGTGTCAATCGACACCACTGATCACTGAAAACATCGACTTCGTCTTCTCAGCAACAAATGCTCCATAATGCTCCATAATCATCCAAAAAGTCCCAAACGCATAAAACCTGTAAAAGACTCGATAAAGACTCGAAAGACACGGTTAAGACTCGATAAAGCACTTATATCATGGCTTAAAACCGGTAAAATCCATGATATATCAACTCCCCCAGACTTAACTTTTGCTTGCCCTCAAGCAAAACAAGAACTAAACAAGAGAAAGAAGTTTGAAAACACAGAAGGTCATTTCGTCATATGAATATCACTGTCACATTCACCATAGTAATCCACTAAAACTCTTACGTGAAAGGATCTAGACCACCATGTACTTCACCGTAGACGTTCACAACTTTCCCGATAAAACTCACAATTTCACAGCATAGTCCACATTACCTTCATCGCCGGGTCTCATCTCTGATGTCGATGCCCAGAGCCTTCTAGACTCTTTCACGTACAATACCAAAACAAAGACAACCAAATAACTATCGGCACTCTTTCTCTCCCCCCCCCATACTTATTCTTTTCTTATTATCTTTTTTCTTTTACATTTTTTTTTTTTTTTATAATTCAAAGGTGTAGTGAATAATGGGGTCATGGGAAATTTTCCTATCCCTCACTGCAACCTCTGTGTGATCATCTCAATCTTAAGTAAAATAAGGAGGTCACGGGAAATTTTTCTACCCTTTTACTTAAGACAAGAATCATATAATCTTTTCTGCTCTTTTTTTTTCTTTTTGGGATAAGGGAGAGGAGTACCGCTTTAGTGGTGTTTACGGAAGTTGTCTTGCACAGTATGAACGATGATTCAAGCCCCAGAACACCTGTCACATTGATGAGGTAAAAGAAACTAACAGAAATTGGCTCGGGAGTTAGTGGATTTCTGCTGGAAATATGGGCGTCTCAAGTCCACCATTAAGCCTTTGGTTTTTCCATTAGTTTCAGATACCTAACAAGCTTGAATCAAATGGTCACTTAAGTTCCAGCAAAATGTGAAAGTTCCTCGAAAAATTATAGTTTCATAGACTGATTTTGACTCAATAAAATGGACTCAACTGACCCGAAAGACTCATCAGAAAATAAAACACATAGTTAGTAACTACCTCCCCCTGACTTGAACAACACTGTCCCAAGTGGTGCCAGACCAGATATTGGTAAACAAAAGAGAGAACTGAAACAAAGTTAGAACCAAAATTACGAAAAATTATCCGAAATTCCCAGTGAAATCTGTGAAATCAATGAAACAAAACTCAAAAGCACCATAATAAGTATCATAACATAGTTAAACAAGTTCCAAAATAAGGACTCAGTGACAAACTGACTCAAAATAAAAGAAAAATAACATGAGTCCAAAATAAAATAAAAATGAAAACAAAAGAGAAAAAGGGAAAACGAAAATAGTCCTCGTCGGACTCATCCTCAGTGCTGGCAGAGTGGGAGGGAACTGAAATTGGCTGAGGAGCTGTCACGTCATGGTGATGAGAAGAGCGGACGCACCCATAACGAGAAAGGGTGAAAATAGCATGCCAGATGCTCTGAAAGTTGTCGACGACGTAACGCTGAAACACGGCTGACTCCATAGGAACAGATGGTGCAGCCGGAAGTTGAGGAAAAGAAGCCGAGACTGGCTGTCGGGAGTCGGGGACTGGGTCATCCTCAGCAGTGGTAGGAGCGGCCTGAGAAGAATCCCCGCGCCTACGTCGGGTCGCCGGTGCCACACGGAGATCAGTAGAAGATGGCCGGAAACAAAGCTGGTCGAGGTCATCTGTAATGGTGGTGAGAGAGGGGTTGGGCAGCTGATCCATATGACTCCCTGTCTCATCACGAAAGCACCAAAGCAAATCAGGCTTGATCCAGCGAGCGTTCCGCAGATAATCCTCGTTCATCAGACAACGCCCTGTGACGACGGTACAGCTCCTCGTGTCAATCCCACAGTAAGTGAAGATGGGTGTAAGGAGATTCCCAACGCTCTCCGTCTTGGGACCAGTACCAGTAAAGGGCTTGGTCTTCAAAGAGACCAGGTGATGAACCAAAACAGCGCCCAAGCTGACGTGAGGGTCCAGCTCGGCCCACTCGCACTCGGCAGCACACAAATCCTCAAGGCCGTAACAAAGTAAAAACAACTCAGAGCGGCGCATCTTACCTGGCTCCAACTTGCATAAGATTGTGTTGGCGATGTGGCGAACGATGTAACACATAACTAGGTGCCGAATGTCCGTCTGCGTCGCTGTCTTGGAGTCGTAGCGGCCGACCCCAATCTTGGTCCAGTAAACCGGAGCGTTCTGAAACTCTGTCGAGAGGGTGACGCTCGTTTGATCCACATCAAAACCGTACAGCCCACGAAGATCCCTAATAGAGATGCCATATCGAACTCCGCAAAGAAGGAAAGTAAGGGTACCTTCCTTAGCATTGCGAGCCATCTTGCTGCAGTAGTAGACACGGGCGGTGGCGAGGAATTGGCGTACTAAATCTGGGTAGAGGTCATAGTGTCTCGTACACATGTGACCCAAACCAATCTTCCGCACCAAACGGAGGATGTCGTCCGTGATCTGCATCCGTCGCAGGGCCGTGCTGTCGGTGAGGCGAGTCGGTCGGATCTCTACTCCCAACCAGGCATTGTAGAACAGCGTATCGTAGTTATCCCACTGCTCCGAGATCGGCATGTAAACGCATTCGTCTGATTCGGTCTCCTCCTTTGGCGTCCCATCCCATCGGCGTTGAGACGGGATCTTGGGACCCTCTCTCTTGGGCCAAGGAGGCCTGGAGGCGAATGCTAGAGCGGATTGGGGAGGGCAATTGCAAAAAACCTCGCTGAGTGGGCGGTTGTCGTTGTCGGAGCTTTCTCCTCTCACACGCTTCCTACGGTCACCCATAGCTATAAATCTGAAAAAGAGTGTTTGTAAAGGGATTAGGATGAAGAAATGAAGAAGTTAGAAACAAAAATCACCAAATTTGGGCAAAAATGGAGGTTTGGCAAAAATTTTGGCGATTTGGTTTCGGTTTCGGCGAAGGGGAGACATGAGGAAGAAGAAGGAGGCGGCTAGGTTTTATCGGGCTCGTGTCCGCGTAAGTGATGTCGAGCGACACCATCGGGCAGTGTCGATCAACACTCGCCGATACTTGTTCTCTGAAATCGCTCGTTGTCAATCGACACCAGTCGTGTGTGTCGATTGACACAGATGGATAGCTCCGAGAATACTAGTTTCCTGAAAATCAGAACAAGGAAAAACCAAAACAAAAGTGAAATAAAAACAAATAAAAACATATGTACAGACTCACCAGTGAGTTGCCTCCTACCAAGCGCTTGTTTTCAGTCATTAGCTAGACTATGCAGCGGGGCTAGGAAGTGGTAGCATTGTTTTGACGCATGGTAATGCCAGAACTCTCAACCGTGTAAATATTCTCTTCTGGAAGAAAGTCATCAATGGGGACAGTATCCTCGACTCTAATCCTTGATAGATGATCAGCCACTCCATTTTTAACCCCTTTCTTATCCCTTACCTCAATGTCGAACTCCTGAAGGAGTAGAATCCAACGCAAAAGTCGCGGCTTCACGTCTTTCTTTTGCATCAAATACTTCAGAGCTGCGTGGTCGGTGTGGACTATGACCTTGGAACAAACCAGATAAGGTCGAAACTTCTCAAAAGCAAACACTACCGCTAACAGTTCCTTCTCGGTAGTTGCATAACTGTGATGTGCATCGTCCAAGGTTCTACTCGCATAGTAGATGGCATGCAGCTTCTTATCCTTCTTCTGGCCGAGTACAGCTCCAACCGCGAAATCGCTGGCGTCACACATGACCTCAAAAGGCAACTCCCAGTCCGGGGGTTGAACAATGATGTGGTCACCAAAGCTTTCTTGATCTGTTCAAACGCCGAGACGCATGTATCATCGAATTCAAAAACCACATCTTTGCACAATAAGGCGGTGAGCGGTCTAGCTATCTTACTAAAGTCTTTGATGAACCTCCGATAGAAACCAGCATGTCCCAAGAAACTCCTGACCCCTTTTACAGAATTAGGCGCCTGTAAATTCGTCATAACTTTGATTTTAGCGCGATCGACTTCAATTCCTTCCTGAGAAACCCTGTGTCCGAGAACAATACCATCTCGTACCATGAAATGGTATTTTTCCCAATTAAGCACCAAGTGCTTTTCCTAACATCTAGCTAGTACCTTGCACAGATTTGCCAAACACTCGTGGTAGGATGATCCGTAGACGGAGAAATCATCCATGAAGATTTCCATGCAATCCTCAATCATGTCAGTAAAGATGGACATCATACATCGCTGAAATGTTGCTGGAGTATTGCATAGTCCAAATGGCATCCGACGATACGGAAATGTGCCGTAAGGACAAGTGAAAGTGGTCTTCTCCTGATCGTCGGGGTGTATGGGAATCTGAAAGAAACCTGAATAACCATCCAGAAAACGATAGTAAGGGTAGTTAGCTAAACGTTCAGGCATCTGATCAATTAAAGGTAAAGGGAAATGGTCCTTCCGTGTTGCGGTATTCAACTTCCTGTAGTCAATGCACATCCGATGACCAGTCACAGTCCGCATAGGTATCAGCTCATTCTTCTCGTTCTTTACAACGGTTACACCACCTTTCTTGGGGACCACATGAACTGGACTGACTCAATCACTAACCGAGATAGGATAGATGATGCCAGCAGCTAGGAGTTTCAGGATCTCCTTCTTCATGACTTCGTTCAGATTCGGATTCAACCTACGTTGATGCTCAATCGATGATTTTCCTTCGTCCTATAGGTGAATCTGATGCATGCACAACTCTGGGGAGATACCTAAAATATCATCGAGAGTATAGCCAAGAGCTTTGCGATATTTGCGCAGCTTGCTTAGCAAAAGAGTGAGCTTTGCATTGTTCAAAGAAGCATTAACAATGATAGGATAAGTGGAGTTAGGTCCAAGAAACGCGTACCTTAGCCCTTCAGGGAGTGTCTTGAGCTCAATCTTAGGAGCCTTGGCCTCACTCCACTCACCTTGTGTAGCGGCATCCGGAGGTACGTGGTCGAGTGTCTCGTGAGCAACAAGACACATCACGTGCTCGTTAGAATCCATCATTCGCGTATACTCAACAGCCATGGCATCCAAGTGACTTACCTCTTGCGCGGAACAAAGCAAAGCTTTCTCCAAAGGGTCAGTGATATGCATCTCCTCAAATATCTCCTCTACAAGATTGCTTAAAGTATCCACGTAGAAATTCTGACCGTCGATGGTGGGTCGCTTGATCAACTTATCCATATCAAAGTTCATTACCAACTGTCCCACATTCAGTGCTATCCGGCCTCCTCGAACATCAATAAGCGCTCCACCAGTGGCTAAGAAAGGTCTACCTAGGATAAGAGGATCCTTAGGCTCATCACTGTACTTCAACATAACAAAATTTGTCGGTATCATGCAATCGCCGACTCTCACTGGCACATCTTCCAAAAGACCTTCTGGTGTCTGAATGCTCCTATCCGCAAGGATCAGAGTTATCTTAGTAGGTGTGAAGGCTGTCATTCCGAGTCCCACAGCAACTGAATACAGCATCAAACTCACACTGGAACCCACATCACACAAGGAATTCTTAAACCTTGCTTGGAAGATAGAACAATCCAAGACAAAGCTACCCGGATCAACAAGCTTCTCTGGTATCCTGTTCTGCACTACAGACCTCAGTCATCATCATAACTCCTTTCTCTTCTCGCATATCCTGCGTAAGCATCTTCTTTAAGCACCATCTTCGTCTCTTCCCAACTAGTTAGAGATCCTGTCGGTAACAGCTTCAACCAGTAAGTTGCTTCACCAATAAGAGAATGTGGGAAGAACTTATAGAAAAGATAGTCATAGCTGACTCCATTGATCTTCATGCTTGTTACCAGATCCTCGAACCTATCAATATGGTCCATAGGGTGTTCATGTGACAAACCGGAGAAAGGATGTTGTCCCACTAAGGAGTAATAAGACGGCTTCAACTTGAATTCGTTCCTCTCTATGGTTGGGAGACGAATCGGAGACCTGTTAGCATAGAACTCATTATCCCTATTGTAATCTCCTAGTGTCCTCCCTCTCTCGGCTTGTCCTTTCCCCTGTACAACAGCAATTAGTCCTATGGCTGCCGGTTGGTGTCCAGCGACACTAAAGGGTGGGTGTCGATCGACACCTTCATCCTGGACAATCATGTTGCCCTCTGCATCAAGCTTTTGGCCTTGCTTGTTGCAAATATGACCCTCTTGGTCTCTTAGAACTCCAGCATCATCTGGTCGTAGTACAACTGGACCAACCATTTCAACTGGTTTCTTTGCTTTTTTGATCTCGCGCTCTAAATTTGCAAGCTCTTGATTTGAAAGAACTACAAGCTCGTTGTCTTTGTTGCTTCGAGTTCTGCGGTTAGGAATACACCTGAAACACACCAGACAAAAAGAAAGAACGATGTAAGTAAACAGAAAAATAAAAACCTAGACTGAACTCTACACTTAAGTCTATTAGAAATTCAAAAAGAGTCCCCGACAACGGCGCCAAAATTTGATATGCTCAAATTATCCCTCAGAGCTACTCTCTCAAATTAAGAGATCACGGTAGTACTTAGGGATCGAATCCACAGAGACTCTGTGGCTTCACAATAGACGTGTTCATTTCAAGCTCAGCTAAGCAATATATAAGTATTGAAAAGACAATGCCAAGAAAGTAAATAAAGATGTAATCAAGTGGGGAAAAGTGTCAGGTCTAGCGAACTTCTCAGGAAATCAATCAAAGCAGGAATAAACAACTGGTCAAGATCTAATTAAAAATCGTTCTAGAACTCAAATCACTAATGCATAGCTAACCAACTGTCGTTGCGAAAACTATGTATGACATAAACCTAAGAGACCAACTGTCATTGCGAATCCTAAAGTTCTGACAAGTTTTAAGTACAAGTTCAATATGTTCACAAGTTATCTAAACCAACTGTCGTTGCGAATATCTAACATGCTCACTAGGATTAGTTCAGGTTATAAATCACGTTGTCGCGCATATTTAACAAGCTAATATCATACTTCTAGGTGATCAAGCTAAAAGAAGCATTAAGTACAATCTTAGATGAAGAACTAACAAGTTTGAATCTTAACCAGTGTTAAAGCTAATAAATCATGAAATCCCTATGAGAATCCCTAAACCTAACAAGGGATCTACTCAGACATATCAAATGAAACACAAGACATAGCTGAAATAGATATCATAAACTGAATCAAAAGTAGAATAGAGAAACAGGGGTTAAAAATCTTCTCTCTGAAGTACAAGTAGCAAGATCAGCCCCTAAGCAAAAGAATAGATAGAACAATGACGGCAGAAGCTGGATGATGAATAATGAAATCTGGATCCATCCAACTTAACCTAAAAACCTAATATATAGACTAATACACGAGCTGGGTCCCTTTTGTAAACTTCTAGAACTTCTGGGGCAAAACTGCAAATCTTCAGAACTTTGTAAATTTTGCATGGACGACAGACGATGGGTGTCGACCGACACCAGTGATGAGTGTCGATCGACACCACTGATCACTGAAAACATCAACTTCGTCTTCTTAGCAACAAATGCTCCATAATGCTCCATAATCATCCAAAAAGTCCCAAACGCATAAAACCTGTAAAAGACTCGATAAAGATTCGAAAGACACAGTTAAGACTCGATAAAGCACTTATATCATGATTTAGAACCTGTAAAATCCATGATATATCAAGGATTCAACCAAAAGTATCGGTTGCATCCGAATTTCTCTTACCTCTGTACGAATGTCGAGAGCCCCCAGGACCAAGTGTATCCAAGAAAGCAACAAGAGAACTTTGCTGGAAGTTTCCAAGGAATGGGATATAGTGGATACAACACCCTTCGGGAACCGGGATGATGCACCAATTGATGGAAAACCAGAAGAAAAGCACCGAGGATATCAAGACTAAGGTAGATGGGATGTATTCCAACTTGAATGGAAGGATCAAGACCGTGAGCACACATGTTAGGGTATTGGAATATCAACTAGCTCAAATTGCTTCTAAATCTAGAACACCTATGGGAGTCTTACCAAGAAAACCAGAAGGAAATCCTAAAGAACATGTGAATGTGATTGAGCATGGACCTTGGAGATGTCACAGAAGGACTTACCATTCAAGAAGCAAAGGATAACGTAACTGATATTAAGGAACTCTAAGACTGCGTCTTGAAAGGAAAACATCGACTGGATGAGATCAAGGAACGCCTTACTACGGAGAAAAAGATACTAAGAAGAATTCCTAAACTCAGTGATCCATGTACCTATCTTCCATGTTCTCTTTGTGATTCGGGAGCAAGTGTCAATGTGATGCCTTTAAAGATCGCCGAGGAGCTTGATCTTAAATTTCACGCACCCATGTGTCATCTTAAGTATGTGAATGCTTCGACTTCAAGATCAAGAAGTTTCATGTCAGATTTGTTAGCTCGCATTGGACATTGTCTAGTTCATGTGGACTTTCACATATTGGACATGGCCGGCGATGCTGATATGCCTCTTATTCTTGGAAGAGGATTCTTGAATACTAGTGGAGCTTGTGCCGATAATTATAGGAACCGGATTTCGTTTAGAAAGATTGATAAGAGTGTACTAACCCGCGGTACCGGTTGTAGACGCGGAAGTTATCATCCTTATTGCAGATCCATTGGAGACTCTTCTATAGCTATCCACTGGTGCTCTTTTGCTAACCCCTCTTCCGATTTAACTTGTAACGTCATTCTCTGAAAGAAGTTCTGATCTACCGCATAAATCACTGAGATAGACGGACTCCGTCCTCAATTAGGAAGAGCGAAGATAACTCTTTACAAAATATATAATAATTAACATCGAAAAAGTTCTTGAACCGCTTGAATGTTATTTTTTTAACATTAGAAATAGAAAATCATGTTTTAAAAAAAAAAATCAATTGAGTCAAAAGTCGATTCAATCAATCTATATCATCCTAAAAAGACATAATCATGACAAAAATAAAACAAACAAACCGACATCAGAGTCAAAATTAATCTACTGTCGGAGTTTAATCCAAACACGTCGGAAAGGAAACTCAAATTGAAAAATATCCGATTGAATATATTTACAGTTATAATAGAAAGAAACTTAAAACTTTCCCATTTTTAAAGGATTGAAATGGGAGAAGAGAGGGAAAAAGTTTCAAGTGTATTGGAAATAGTCTCCCACTAGACAGAGAAAGGATCCGAACCAAGTGTAAATTTGCATCATCTATGTTGTTAAATAATAATAATAAAAAGTTATCCTTTTACAAAATTACATCTATCTACTAAACTATTAAAAAAAACCAATCTTAGAGAGAGTTTCCAAACACTCTAGAAGTATAAAATTAAAAAATTTATAGTTAATCCTATATCCAAACACTCACCAAAGAAAGTATTAATTCCAGCAAAATTAAATTAAACACTATATTTGCATCAATTTCTTTCTCATCTTCATCATTTATTTCCTTATCTAATATTGCAATATTAATACTATAAATTATGATTCTCCTATCACATTTGTTAGATCTTATTTTCAAATTATTTTGAATTATTATATAACATATATAATAATATAAATTTAAATTTTTTTCTCCATATATTGTGATTAAAATTTTTAAAAACGGATATATATTACTCAATTAAAGAAGAAAAAAGTGTGGGTTCAACGTCGCATATTGACTAAAATTTTGGACAATGGTTCAGAATAATATTATACGAATTAGCAGGAAACTTGACTTATCATGCGTCCAAATTTTTTTTAAAATACTTCAGTTCAATCCGGTTCATTAGTTGAAATAATTTGAATACAAATGAGCAGGAAACTTGATTTATCAAACGTTCAAATTAAATAAATTTATTCGGTTTAATCCGGTATTTAGTTGAAATAATTTAAAATATTCTTCTACTTAAACTATTAAAAAGGACCTAATCTTAGAGGGTATTTTCAAATATTCTAAAAGTATAAAATTAAAAAATTTATGGCTATTCTTACAATATCCAAACATTCACCAAGGAAAGTATTAATTTCAGCAAAATTAAATTAAACACTATATTTGTATCAATTTCTTTCTCCTC
This sequence comes from Barbarea vulgaris, assembly GCA_963667165.1. NCBI lineage: Eukaryota > Viridiplantae > Streptophyta > Magnoliopsida > Brassicales > Brassicaceae > Barbarea > Barbarea vulgaris. Next base: position 8,528,301 of record OY763891.1, read on the forward strand.
TTCATCATTTATTTTCTTATCTAATATTACAATATTAATACTATGAATTATGATTCTCCAATCACATGTGTTAGATCTTATTTTCAAATTTTTTTGAATTATTATATAACATATATAATTAATATAAAATTAAATTTTTTGCTCCATATATTGTGATTAAAATTTTTAAAAACGAATATATATTAGTCAATTAAAGAAGAAGAAAAGTATGGGTTCAACGTCGCATATTGACTAAAGTTTTGGACAATGGTTCAGAATAATATTATAAAAAGATAAAATGATTTTAAATACGAATTAGCAGGAAACTTGACTTATCATGCGTCTAATTTTCTTAAAAAATTCTTCAGTTCAATCCGGTTCATTAGTTGAAATAATTTGAATACAAATGAGCTGGAAACTTGATTTATCAAACGTCCAAATTAAAAAATTATTTGGTTTAATCCGGTACTTAGTTAAAATAATTTAAAATAATATTTAAAATTTAAAAAATTATTTCGGTTTAACTCTAAAAAAATATTAATAATATTTAAACTCTCTTAAAAGTTAAAAATTTATTAATATTAAAACTCTTTTAAAAGTTTAAAATATTATTAGTTTATTCGGTTTAATCCGGTTTTTCAGTTGAAATAATTTAAAATAATATTTAAATTTTAAAAACTTTATTCGGTTTAACTCTATTAAAATATTAATAATATTTAAACTCTCTTAAAAATTTAAAAAGTTATTGATATTAAACTCTCTTAAAAGTTTAAAATAATATTAATACTAAAACTATGTAATATTGACTATATATATATATATAACTACTTATTTACACTAATAATAAAATATTTATTAAAAGTGATTTTAAATAAAAATAGACTTAAAATTCTAAAATAATCAATCCGTAATGGATATTTATATAACAATGATCGGTTATATGATGAAAAGTTTCCGACAATTACGAGACAATATGGGTTTTCGTCCCAAAATAGGCAAGTTTAAGACAAAATAACTGATCATAAAATATATAGTAAGAAATATAATATATATTTTTAATATTAGAACTAGTTGCAAAATATTAAAATGAGTTTAGATATGACTGACTATTACATACGATTGACAATTGTATTAGAAATTCCACGGTAAAAGGGCTCCTGACCAGTTAGAAACAAAAATGAGGGGGGACAAAAGAAACATCTTGTTCTTTCTTCAACAATTTCTGATCCCTAATGGATCTCTCAGTAGGATTCGAACCCAGATGAAGTTCTGACCATCTGTCAATCGAATTGTTTGGGATTCAGAAGTAAAAGAAACCATTTTATCTACTAATAGTGGACTCAAGAATAGTGGCCTTGAGTTTCTCGACCCTTTGACTTAGGATTAGTCAGTTCTATTTCTCCTCGAAAGAAGTTTTTATGGGATCCCTATCTACCAAAATTTTGTGAGCCGGGGAAGCAGAAAAAACAAATTAAGTGATTCCCCCCTTTTTGCAAGCCGCTGTAAGTTTTCGATGAAATTCTGAATACTGTAAAGGATGAGATGAATTCCGAAGCGCTTTTTTTATTCTTAGAATTTGAGCAGACAGAATTCCCGGAAAATTTTTAACAAAGACTTTAAGAAAATGTTGAAACACTTGTATATGTGATATTTGATATTCATGCGAATAGAGCTTTAATGAGTTCTAATATGCAACGTCAAGCAGTTCCACTTTCTCGGTCCGAAAAGTGCATTGTTGGAACTGGGTTGGAACGCCAAGTGGTCAGGGGCCCCTGATTCTCCGACTTTTGCAGTCCAATAGGAGCAATACTTGAGATGGCAATCCATAAAAAAATAATCTAAATAGATACTATGTTTACATAGGGATCCCTACGTCTTCCGTTCATGGTATAGATGAAATAAATCAAAAAATAGATTTTTGTTCAAGAATGAAATCTTATTGGATCTGTGCATTCTTTTTTATTTTAATAAATAAGTTTCTTTGTAGGAGAAGTAACAAAATATATAGGTGGTACCCACAGCTTCCCCCAATTCAACTAGTTTGGTTTTTCTTGGATTAAACAAAAGAGAGTAATTACATGAGTTTCACACTTTCATTTTGATTTAGTTTTTTTTTTTTTTAGTTCAGATTAATTAAATATCTAATTCGGTACGATTTGGTCTAAATTATTTCAATGAGAGTATAGAACATCATTCATTTAGCGTATGTTTGATTCAAATAACAGAAATTTGTTATTGGTACAGAGAATAAAAAAATTCGATGTTGAAAGCATGTTAAATATATTATAAAAAATAAATTAATAAAAAAACAACAAATATATATTTAAAAAAATAAAAATATTTATAAACATTATAAAAAAAACAAGTTAAAATTATACAAACAAAATAAAAATATTTATTACCAATAAAAATAAAAATAAAGTATAATTTATATCAAAATAATTGATCCGCAGTATTCCGCAGATATAAATGTAGTTTACAAATTACAACAAACCTTTTGACCAAAAAAATATTACAACAAACCTAAAGACCGTAATAGACCAATCGCGACCACAAAAAACTCAAATCCAATTTCACACCTCCAAACATCTCGCCGTTCGCCTCCACTGTGGCGACCGCATTCGTCGTCTCTACCACCGTGAGTTCTCTATCAATGCTTTAGAAGCTACTCCTCTTCTTCTCGGTTCCTCTTCTTTATATACTCCTCGAACCAGCCAAAACAAAAGACATTGTGGTTAGACCTACCGCTTAATTTTGTGCTTAATTTTTTATAGTTTCTGTAGTTTTTCTCCTGTTTTGCGCTGAAACTGTTGGTTTTGCCTAATTCCTTATAGTTGTGTGATCAGTGTTGTTATTGAAAGAAAAATTCGAAAACTTTGATTCAAAATTTGCTTCCTTTAGGTCTGAAATTGATGTTTTCTAGTTTGATGTTATGCTGTTTGAATAGTGTTTTATATCAGTGAAGATATTTAGATAAACTTTGCGACTTTGTGACTAATTTGAGTTAGATAAACCTGTTGAAATATTATCTTGATTTATGTAATGTTCTGAAAACAAATGCTCTTTGATCTGATCAATCCATAAGGATGTACCTGAGACTAAGTTTCAAGTCTAGCTTTGTCGTTAGTTTTAATTTGAAAAACCTATTGAAGTGTTATCTAGATTTATGTAATGTTCTAATGCAAATGCTCTTTGATCTAATCAATCCATAAGAATGAACCTAAGACTCAGTTATGAGGAGATAACGAAATGTGGCATTTTCAAAGGTTATATATGAGTGAGAAATTTAAGGCCATTGTTATTTCTTTGCGAAGCTAATGGTAACATTCTTTGTGTAGTTCATTATCTGGACCTGAAGTAGCAGGTATTTAGGTGGTACAATACGAAGCCATGACAGTATCAGACGCTTATCGTCCTCCTCTATTCAGGTATGTGCCTAAGGTTTTTGCTTTTCTTATTTTGGTAATTATGTTCATCGACAGCGAATGATCTTAAATTTTTTTCTCTCTTTCCTTTTTATTCGCATTCAGTATAGCCCCGATGATGGGATGGACAGACAATCACTACAGAACCTTAGCACGTCTTATATCAAAACACGCGTGGCTCTACACGGAAATGTTAGCAGCTGAAACCATTGTATATCAAGAAGACAACCTGGTAATCAAGTGAATTGATTTACGTGTTTACTCTTCAGGTACTTCTTAAGTTTGTGACGGATTGATTTATGTGTTTACTTTACTCTTGCACTGCTCAGGACAGCTTTTTGGCATACTCTCCAGACCAACATCCTATTGTTCTTCAAATTGGTGGAAGAAACTTGGAGAATTTGGCAAAAGCTACTCGGCTTGCTAATGCTTACAGCTATGATGAAATTAATTTCAAGTATGAGTGTCTGTTTCTTAAGTTTTCTTTTTCATTGAGTTATTATAACAACTTGTGCCATTTCTGAATATTGAATTGCTGCTTTGTTTTGTAGTTGTGGATGTCCAAGTCCAAAAGTAAGTGGACGAGGTTGTTTTGGTGCTCGTCATATGCTTAACCCAAAGTTTGTTGGTGAAGCTATGTCAGTCATTGCTGCCAATACTGATGTGGCTGTCACTGTTAAATGTCGAATAGGTGTTGATGATCATGATTCATATAATGAGCTTTGTAAGTTTTTCCTTACACCTATCTCTTAAATTATATGTGTTACTAAAGGAAGATTGATGTTGACATTTTTCATGTTTAGATGTAAACAGTGGCAATTAGCAACTTGTGCAGAGTTCATTTATAGCACACTTGATCGACTTCCTTAACCTTTTCAATTCTGTATATTTCTTCAGGTGATTTCATTCATATAGTTTCTTCATTATCTCCTACAAAGCATTTCATCATACATTCACGAAAGGCGTTACTGTCTGGACTTAGCCCGTCAGATAACCGTCGAATTCCGCCCTTAAAGTACGTACAGAATGGCTTCCGTTTCTCTTACAGTCTTCTATTTGGATAATATATTGTAACACTGCTTGTTTCCATAGCATCTCTTACATTTTCATCTGCATTTATGCTTCTTTGATGCAGATATGAGTTTTTCTTTGCCCTTTTGCGTGATTTCCCAGACTTGAAGTTCACAATAAATGGAGGCATAAACTCTGTGGTTGAGGTGAGCTTTCTAAAATAGATCTGTATTTCGATTCCAAAGTTGCAACTTGCCTTATAAGGCCAATTCTAGACTTCATGCTTTGAACTGTAGGCAGATGCCGCATTAAGGTCTGGAGCTCATGGTGTTATGCTTGGGCGTGCTGTATACTACAAGTATGTAAAGCCTTTCGCTGTGTATTTTTAAATACCCGTTAGACATCGAAAATGTCTTTTTTTTTTCTTTTTCTCAGAACTGTTTAATTAAATCTCTGCTGGATCTAATGTAACAGTCCCTGGCATATTTTGGGACACGTCGATTCTGTGATTTATGGATCTCCAAGCAGTGGAATTACAAGGCGACAGGTTTTGAGGAGATTAATGTTCTGAAATAAAATCTTCCGCTTTTTTAATTGACATATGATTTGAAGTATGTGATGTGTTTTGTTGTCTCTAAATGTTTTTTAGGTTCTTGAAAAATATCAAGTCTATGGGGAGTCAGTTCTTGGAAAATATGGAAAAGGCCGACCAAATCTTCGTGATATAGTGAGGGTAATAATGTTTCCAAGTCTATCTATCAAGTTATTATTCGATGCCACAAGCGTTGTAACGGATTTAAAACATGCTGCAGCCATTGATCAATCTGTTCCACTCGGAGTCTGGAAATGGCCAGTGGAAACGTAGAACTGATGCGGCTCTCTTGCATTGCACCGTTAGTGAATTCACTGATCACTCTTGTTTTTAATTACTTGCTACCAAAAAAACTTGTTAACTCACTTCTTATATTGTGCAGACCTTGAAATCGTTCTTGGACGAAGTGTTACCAGCAATACCGGACTTTGTCCTCGATTCATCAGTTGTCAAAGAGGCGACTGGACGTGAAGATCTCTTTGCGGATGTACGACGTTTGTTGCCTCCTCCTTACGAAAGAGAATCTACCAAAGCGTTGGAAAGTCTTTCAGAGAGACTTGTAATTCTTGATGAGGAATGACAAATCCCATTTTTCTTAGCCATACAGGGAAAATATCGTACTAATTGAAACATGATGAAGATTTGACTTTGTGCAGCTATAAGAATGTTATGTTTGTTTTGATACTATTTTTGATCACTTGATTTAGAGAAAAGAAAACGTGTAAGAGGAAGGTAAAAGCAGTAAGATATACACATTCGGAGCCAAAGTCGAATTCCTATGTTTTGCATGGAACCTTTTTAATTGTTTCTGTATTTTTCATACCTTTTTTAATCATTCTCCGTTTTTTTTTTTTTTTTGTCTCTAGATCTCTATTCTTATTAGCAGATATAACAACTAAGTTCATTTGCAAGATCTTTATCAATACTGAGAAACAAATTTCCGGAAATATATATTGGTAATAGTTTTGGTTTGGTTCTTAAAATGCTACCAATTTCAGTTTAGGAAGATTATTTTCGAGGGACTTGTCTTAATTGGTATTTTTGGGAATACAATAGTCCTTGTGAAGTGTGTAATTCTCTCGTCGTCGGATAAAATAAAATTTAAAATTTATTTAAAAATACTCCCTCCATTTCAAATTACTTGTCGTTTAATGTTGTTTCACACATATTAAAAATTTTCACATTTCTATTTTAACCCTAATTAATTTTTATTTTGTTTTATTTGATTGGTCAAAACTTTAAAACAATAGGGACGAAACTAGATTTTTTACCAAACATTTGCATTGGAAACCTAAAAGTTTTAAGTTAAAACGACACGTAATATGAAACAAGTTTTAACTTTTAAAACGACAACTAATATGAAACGGATGGAGTATATATATTTTATTCGATTTTGATTAATTTATTGAAGAGGTTTTTTAACATCATATTTGGGTAATAATAAAAGCAGCGAAAACACCTAATAAGAGCTTCGTTTTCTTTTAAGAGAGAGCTTTCTCCTCTTTTGTCGTCTTAGAGCACTTCCATTGGTTAAAATACCCAATGGGTATCTCAACAATAATATATTCGTATTTTGCATATAATTTAATTTTAAATTTTAAAATAAAAATAAACCAATTAAAAAGCAACAAGTGTAAATGAGATTCTTCTTAAGAGATACCCCAATGGAGGTGCTCTTAGATTCCTACTGAGGATAATGAAGTGGGAAGCCACCATATCTGATGGGGCGGGTACCTGGCAAATCGCCATACCCGATAGAGGGTCTGGGGGGTTGGATACTTGGGAAGCTATATCGGATTGGAGGGAGTACCTAGGAAACCATATTCGATGAGGCGGGTACCTGGGGAGAGGGGAGTACTTAGGAAGCCACCATACATGTTGGGATGGGTACTTGGGAAGCCACCAATCCTGATGGGGCGGCCAATTTCTTCGTCTATATCGTCTTTCGATTCTACCTGAAGAGCCTGAACACATACAACTAGTATGTATCCTAACATGTCACTTCCATTAAGTTGCAAAGTCTTTTCTGATGTGCCTGGTCCCCGAAGAAAAATAAGAACTTCGCTGCCAATTGCATGGTTTCTGATAATAGTAACATCTACGATTTGGAGGTATCCACATGATTCAAAATGATTATACAAAACTGCCTTAATAATTTGTTAAATCCAAAAAACAGCAATCCTAGTGCAACTACGTTTTAATACTTCTTTGCAACTTTCCGACACAATAACGGTTAGAGTCCATCCTCTCATGTCAATTCCATCAAGTTTTGACACCTTCTTTAATGCATTATTATCCATAAGATAAACAACATCAATCCTATCTTTAGGTCCAAAAGAAATGTATGTGATCTCTCCACATGTAGAGAAAAGTTGAGCAAGCACGCTCTTGATATCATCCTCATGAAGTTTAAGTCTTCTTCTTCTTTGAGTCGCAACGACTGCGACAACTGCTACAATAAAGGCAAAATTTAACACTGAAAATAAAAGCTGTCGCTCGAAACGATCACCCAAGACAAATTGCATTTGCAGGAGATGAACGTCAAAGAAATATTGGGGTCATTGGTTTTCTCGACGACACAAAAATAAATCGCAGCATCTGTTTTTTATCAACAATAATAGTACTCTCCATAATTGTGGATCCCAATTAACTTTATTTTGCTTTGAATAATGATGTGGCCGGAGAGAGAGGCAGCAGCGACTATTCCCCGAACATGGATTCAGTGGCAAATCCGTAAATGCAGATAGGATCGCTATGGCCTAGTCGGTGGTATGCATGTTGTGCAGCAAAAAGTTCAGGGCTAATATTTCCCTCAGCAACCAAGTCTACCATCAATCTTCCCACGTCACTTTCAATTCTACTAAGTTGCAAAGCCTTCTCTTTTGCTCTTTCTCCTCTAAGGATAATCATAGCAGAGCTGCCGTGACCAGCCAGATCTCTCCACATAAAGAGAATAATTCAATCAGTGCCTCAGGAAGGTTATAGTCAACCGACAATTTCTCTTGACGCGTTGCCTCACGCGCGGGGCTTCTTTTTCTCCCAAGCGACTTTCTCGAGGAGACCTAGATCAACCGGCGTTTAAGGTCGGACGGCGGCCCTCCGCCTTCGACCTCCCCCCTCTGTCTCTTGTTTCTTCTTCTGTCTTCGGAGAGGTGTGTTTCTATGGTGGTTCGAGGCTTCTCTGAGGTGGGTTGCGGCGGCGGCGGGTCTTCGGTTGAGGACGGCGTTCGACTCCGTCAAAGCTCCTTCTCCCTCCGTTTGTTTGGATGCCTCCAAGCTTTGCATCTGATTCCCTTTCTCCAGCGTGGTTGCATGGCGGCGTGGCCAGATCTATTCGGAGCGAGTTACTGAGGCGGCGGCTTCAGAGGTCTCTGGCGTTTGAAGACTGCGCGGGTTGATCTTTGGGTTTGCTTTCCTCTCCTTGTCTCAGATCTGCTCTGGTTCGTCGTTTGGAGTCTCCTCATCTGCGTGACTGTTGGACCTTGTTGTTTGGCTCCGGTGGCGTGTGGTCTCGGCATTGGTTGCTGCGGTGGTGTTGAGGCTTCTTTCGGTTGGCGCTCTGTGGGTCTCCGTTGATCGCTTCTGTTCGTCTCCGTTGGCGCTCTAGTAGGTGTGATGGTTGGGTTTCCTCCGGCGAGACGGCATCTCCTTTTGGGTTTGATCTCCTCTGGTTCGAGTTCTGCTGAGGGCCTCCTGTGGTGCTGCTGTGAGAGGACAGCGCCTGTCCTCTGGGGGTTCTTCGGTTACTCTACGGGTTTGTTTTTTCCCTTTTGGTGGTCCCGTTTCTTTGGCGTTGGTTAGTCAGCTATCGGCTTTTGCTTTAGTGGCGGTGAAGCTTCGAGTTTGGTAAATCTCTGTGGTACGATTGGTTTCCTCTCTCGCCGGTGGTCTTCGACTGGAGCCGGTGGTGTCTGCGGGTTGTTAAGGTTCGTTTTATTTGGGTTGGCCTTGGCTTGGGTCATTCTTTGGTGCCAATTGCGTTCATACTCTCCGCTTCGGGTTGTCTCATCTTTTTTTAGCGTCGGGTTGCAAAGTCTTAGGACAGGCTAAGCGTTTCTAGGTGTGGGTTTGTCGGTCTTGTTGGGTCGAGGTCTCCGGCGGTATGGTAGGCAACTACGGAGGCTGCGGTGGTTGTTGGGAGTTGTGCTTATTGGGTTCTTTTCCTTCAGCAGACGCTCCAAGCAGTGTCCGGTGGTCCGGTAGCGTCTCACGTTCAGCGTTTGTTGCGTTTCTCGTTTCTGCGTCCTTCGTCATTGTGTAAAGCTGTCCTCGATTTTGGCGTGCCTGGTTTTCTTGCTTCTTAGTTTCCTTTGTTTTGTTCCTCTGTTCCTCTGTTTCCCTTCGTTGTTTCTGTAACTTTTTGGTATAAACAATCTCTGTAAATTCTGTCAAAAACTTGAAATTGGTATCTAATCTTAACATTTTTACAAAAAAAAATAAAAAAATAAAAAAAGTTATAGTCAACCCTAAAACAAAAGATAATTTATTCAAGAGGTTTATCATCATGAACTAATTTTTTTCAACAAAATATTATTATTTTTTTCCTCATAAAACCAAACTCACAAAGCAAGAAAAATCAAAGTTCAATCATCTTTACTTATAATCATCAGTTTTGGATCCAAAATCTTCGCCCAAAAATCAAAAGCGATGGATGAGAACAACCACAACGATGATTTCAATCCTACCACTAACTGGAAACTCGCCGGCGGTACCCTCACAAACTCAATCACCTTCGAGTCCTCCTTCACAACAAACAACGAATCTGAATCCTCCGTCATCTCCACCGCCGTCGATCATTTAACCAAATCCCCACTACTTCTACTCCCTCCAATTTCCAACGACGAGCCTTGTGAAATTACAAGTACGGCTCTCAATCTTCCCCTCTTGTGAAATTTATCTTCGTTGATTCTGGAAAAAAAAATCTGGTTATAAAACCTCTGTAATTGTTAGTTCTTTTTGGTTTTTGTAATTGTTAGATTTCAAGTAGATCAAGTAATAGTGTTATAAGTTTAAATTATTGGCAAATTTTGTGTTTATAAATTGGGGTTATATGTTGAAATTGTTGGGAAGCTTTATCTGGTGATCTTGAGTATTTTTGTTAAAATGTGTGTTTATGGTGTTGTAGTTACATTTGCACAAGAACATGAATTAAGGCAAGTCTATATCAGAAGTAGTGCACGAGTATACGAAGTGTATTACACGAAAAAGCGCCGAAATGATAAGGAGTATTTGTGCACTGTTCGATGTGGGATTGCAATTAGAGAAGAAGAAGTGTTTCAGATCCCTATTGTTGAGTCAGATGCTTCTAAGAATCGAGTGGAAGAGGTTAAGGATTCGATTGAGAAGAGGGTCAGAGATAATGGTAGTGGACGGACGAACGAAGATGATTGGGTTGAAGTGAATAATGAAAAAGATTTGCTTCCAATGTTACAATTAGGGAAACAGGTATAGAGTTTTTTTTTTTTTTTTTTTTTTTTTTGCGGAAGAAAATGATTTTAAGGAATTGATGAAATTTTGATTTCAGGATTTTTATGAAGCTACTGCAGAGATTAATGATGTGGAGCCTTGTATTTCGATTACACTTCGTCTTCTCTCGCTTCAGGATAAAAGATGTGCACTTGTTGATGAAGTTTATGTATTTGCTGATCCTATTGATCCAAGTGAGACAGATCAGGAAGAAGCAAGTGGAATCGGAAATTCATCTAGTAGTTCGCTGATGGCTATGTTTATGCCCGCTCTTTTGCAGTTATCTCGAGGAAAAGATGTTAGAAAAGAACGGGATAGACAAGTTTCCGAACAGTCCAACAGCTCAAATTCAGGATATAATATCGTGAATGAGATTCAGCAGGAGACAAATTTTAGTAATGCTAATCATATAGGAGCGAGCTCACCGGTTCTAGTTGATACTCTTGCAAAGCCGGTTGATGCAGCAACAGGAGTATCTGGAGCAGAGATCAAGCCTGCTACTGTATCTTGCAGTAATGTGGAGACTGTTTTGGATCAGCTTGTTTATAAGGTAAGTAGAATAGAAACTATCTTGATGAGATTTGAAGATCAGATGTTGAAACCTATTAATAGTATCGATACAAGGCTTCAGCTAGTGGAGAAGAAACTCGAACAGCTAGAAAAGAAATCATTTGAATCTGAATTGGTTTTGGAAACAAAAGAACTTAAACCAGATTCTCTGGGCAGCGATACTGATGGAGATGAGTTGGGTGGATTGACTAAAAACACGGATGATCCACGATTGGCCTCTTGTACTAAAGTAGTTGTCCCTGACTCCTCTAATATAAACAGTAGTGAAGATTGTGCTGTTGTAGTACCGAAGTTCGTAGAGCTGGAGAGTGAAAATAACTCGATCTCAGGAAATGAGAGGATTTCTGCTGAGTCTGAGATCAGTAATGAGGAGGTTGGTGATTCTCTTGGAAGAGGATCTTTTGAAGAGAAACCAAAACGTTCGGTGTCTATCAACGATGCATTAGCATCTGCACTTGCTGGACTGTTGTCTTCACATTCGATCACGGATGGAAAATACAGCCAAGCTCTTGTAGTTACAGCTCCTGAATTTTCTGACGAAGATGACATGGAGATAGAAGAGAAACCTCAGACTGGTGCAAAAGAGGAGTTGGAAAACACAGACTCTGCCTCGGAGAGCTCAACTTCTTCACAGAAAGAGCCTGGAGTTACAACTCCATGTATTGAAGACGATTCTCACGAAATGACTAATGGAGTTTCTGAAAAACTGGATGATAGTTTTGGAGGAGATGAGGAAGCTGAGACAGTGTTTAGCTTCAGGAGCAATGATTTAGATGAAGAGACGGTGACATCAAGCACAAAAGCTGATTGTTATACAGAAAAAGACCTTGAGCCCATGAATGCAAAGGAGAGACTGAAATGGATGATGTCTTGAAGAGTGTTTTCAGTTTTCAACCGACTACTTCATCTGTCGATTTCCAAACTCCGGTCCTTGAAGTGGAATTTAAATCAGAGAATAAAGAGTCGGACATCAAGTGTTTCTTTGAAGCACTCTTCACGGTAGAATCTAAGACTCTTGTTGATTGCACCAACGCAGCTTTTGACGATAACCTGGTCTCAGTGGAAGATGAAGAACTCAAAGGCCCACCAACAGATACTCTTTCGTCTTTGGAGATGGATCATTATGAGACGAATGAGATGCATCTACACTTGAATGCTGAAATATCAGAAGCAAGTCTGATATAACTGATAAATTAAATGCAGCATAGATGTAGATTTTTTACTATTTCCGTTGAGGTTTTTGTTTCCGTGGAGTCTAGAATGTTAGATTCTTAATGTTGAAAGAAGTTATAAGCTTGAATGATACAAGGGATTGTTATTTAAAAAGATGGTATTTTACTGCACATAGATGATTAAACTCTTTTTCATCATTGTTCATACAAAAAAAAAAAAAAAACTTGTAAACATAACAGAGCATCACCGGGGAAACAGAGAAGAGAGGGAAACAAATCATAACTGAGAAGAGAGTTTAGTAAAAGTGAAGCAACGCCATATGCACAATTATATTACCGTGTCAAGGCTCATCTGTTAAGTCATCAAATAGTAGTAACAAAAACTTGGTCATGTCGACATGACTTGGGAACTTTAAGCACAAGACCCCACCACTTAACCTTCCTGCAAATCTCTTGACTTAAGTCTAAAATGGATTCCCATAGGAGTTGCTACAGACTTAGACTGATCTATTTTAAAAGTACCTAAGACCGTTAAAAGATAGCCCTCTTGAGAGATGGAAAGAGTACCTTGTATTCTGTCTCTTTTGATTTCCGTTCCATGTATCTTCTTGGCATCTCCAAGATCCTTCATCTCGAGTTCCGAGTTAAATGATTTCTCATGTTTCAAACCTTTCTCTCTCACAGAAAATGCACAGAAGTATTATAGATAGGGTATCGACTGCACAAAGACAAGAGTACCACTGCAAATTATGATGTGACGAATAGAGCTAGGCCAAAATATAGATTGTAAGTTGTCACATTGCAGAAATTAAATAACAGTAAATTAAAACGAAGTTATTATATGGAGGAAGATGGTGGGCGCAGGGAATGTCGCAAATATCAATGATCGATAGATATCTAACTTGACAGGGATTTGTAAAGAACCATCTTGGACTCATATCACTAATGTAAAGCTACCCCACTCTCGCATTATTAACTATCTTAACATAAATCCTAAGTTATTAAACTCCCGAATGAGCCTTAGAAAGTATATCATCCATCATTCTTAACAAGATCGATATTTTCACTTAGACGATTTAACTTCAACTTTCGTTGCCTAAGGATACTAAACTCATCAATTGTTGATTCTGATAACCTAACTATCGTTTTTGGCACATAGATTAAATCTATTGATCTGTTGCTAAGTGATCAATCTAACAATAGCATTTAGAACACAAAAGATGAAAAACTTTATGATAAATCCTTAATCTATAACTTAACCTAATCAATTACTGAATTTCTTTGAACAAACCCTAAACCCAACTGGTGGATTACTCATACATAGTTGATGAAATCATAATAAATAAATAAGATGATCCGTTTAACATGTGTTCAAAAAGCACTTCTTGAAGAGATGAGATTCTACTCTAAAAGATTTCATTTTTAGACAAATTCTGAAATCATGTAGCTATACCATTGATAATGATTAATATTTGGTAAACATTTTGGCTTTTAAAATTTACATTACTAGATTTTTAATATGTTAGTAACAAAATAATGTAAATAATTTTCTTCTTTAACTAAAATGTTTTCTACTTTTTTCATAAAAAAAGTTTAAAATACATCACTAACAACAAATTTCATTTAAAAAAAAATTTAGATACCTTTCCCTCGGACGGGTCCTAATCTAATTACTCTACTTATTTGTAAGAGATATTATAGATTTTAAATATAAAACATGTGTCACCCACCCAATTTATCTATCTAAAAAGAAAATCATGTTAGCCATTGAACTAACTAAGATTATACATACCGTCTTCCCATTGAGTGGAAACTGGGAAGGATCAGCTTCACATTTCTCACTGGCAGCCAATGAAGAATTAGCTGACCCGTTTAAAACATTTAAGAAATCACGCATATCAGTCTGAAAGAAAACAAAAAATACTTTGCATACGCGCGAGTTTGTTTATGTATATTTTGCATTTTGTTTTATGTTACAAATGAAAACAATTATAATCAGGTGAGTGAGTAGCTATATTTGCATCATTTTTTCTTACGATTTACCTTCTTTTGTTTTTTTTAATTTCATATTTTTAAAGATTAAAAAATATTTCTACTATGAAAATTGTTTTGTGAGAGGGTATTAGAAAACACAAAAATAAAAGCCACGTTTAATCATTCCTTCAATAATGTAATCAAAGCTAAAAATTTATTAGTAAGCTTTGATTTTATAGAAGTAGCTATTTCTGAATTATACTTTGTTTAGAAACTGAAAATATGCGTACCACTTGCTTCCTACTTAATAAAATGGTAGAGAAACGAAACGATTAACATCTTCGGGTTTAAGCTCCTCATTTTCTTGACTCCAATGTTGTCAATCTCAATGACCATACTATGCAACTTACATTTTCTTTATCGAGAAGATTTTCTAGGAGGTTAGCTAAAACTCTTCAATTTCTCTGAGCTTTTTGTTTTCTAGAACAACGTTCTTTGACTCTATTTGACCAAGAAGGTTTCTTTAAGTTTTGATACTTTTAGCTAGGAATGTTTCGGTGGGAAAAAAACTCAACCCGACCCGAACTCGATTTGAGCCCGCCTGTTTTGAGCCCGTTTTCGAAAAACCCAAAAACACCTGAAATCCGAATAGGGTAACCCGAAAAAAACCTGTAGGTTTCGGATATACCCACGGATACCCGAATTTTGTTTTTCTTTCTTTATGCTTTTGTGTAGTTTAATTAATGATTTATTTTTTTTTCTTATATTAAATCTAATCGTTACATTAAATACTTATTCTTATTTATCAAAAATCAAAATACAAAATAAATATATTTTTAAATGTTTATTAAACTATTACGTTTAGTTTTATAAAAAGATAAACTACATATATGTAAATTATCATCTATATCAATATATCATGAAGTTATCATTTATTTAATTTCACATAGTTTTGTTACTAGTCTTTTATTCTTCAATAACACAATCCTTAATAACAAATTACAAAAGAAAATTGTAGAAATTAGCATTAATTTGGGGGTGAAAGACAATTTTTTTTGGGTTTTCTGCAAATAAACCATCAACTTTTTTATTTTTTGCAAGATTAGGACTGACCTGAAAGTTGTGCAAGTCAATCATATGAACTCAAAAGTCACCCGCTATATAACCCTTCTGTATATTGTCGATGTGGCCACGTTACATACTGTTAAAAACTAACCGAAGCTTCTAAACGACGTCGTTTGATAATTAAATTTCATGATGTTTTTACAATGCAAAACAACATGATTTTTTTCCATTGAAACCAGATCTTAGGCTTTGCGTTCGAGTAAGAACATCGAATTTTTTTCTCAAGTTACAAAAAAGCTTATTTCCATTGATTAACTAAATATCGAATTTGTTTCTCAAATTACGAAACCATACCTAGAAATTAGCAATTGGGCAGAAAACAACAGATCCAAAGGGTTTTTAGAGCAATTTATCAAAAAATTGAAAATTTCACTTGACGATTAGTGAGGAAGATCGACGATTCTTCATCCAAGATCCATTCGTGAGGAAGATCCATGATCTTTCATCTCCTAGTCATCCTTCCAATAGTTCTAAGCTTTGATAATGACCAATTTCCAAAAGTGTCGAGGTTACATAACAAAATTAATGGTTTATGACTTTATGTTGATTGGATCGATTAAATAGAAATGAAAGGACGAAAAAAGACAGACCATTTCGTCGAATTTAATAATTTCATAATTAGTTTTGATTGATTTGAAAGTGGGTTCGCTAGTTTCAAGATGATCTTGAACTTGTTTCTTAGATGAAGAACTGTTCGTTATTTCTTCTAGAAATTTTCATAATTTCTTCTGGGAAATTAAGGCAAGATTGATATGGTCTTCTTCTTCAGATTATCTCCATAGATCTCTCTTTAGAATTTCCGTTTATCTCCATAGACATAACACGACTGGGGAGTTGATCACGATAGTGAAGGAAGAAATGGGAGAAGGAGATGAAGAAGGAAGAAGGAAGACGAACACAAAGCTTCAGATCTCAAAAAAAAAAAAAAAAAAAAAACCCTTCAGATCTCGTTTCAATGGGAAAAAAAGAAATCATGTTGTTTTGATCAAAAAATCATGTTGTTTTGCATTGTAAAAAACATCGAGTAGTTTAATTCTAAAACGTAGTCGTTTAGAAGTTTCTGTTAGTTTTTTAACAACATGTAACGTGGTCACGTCGACAATATACAGAATGGCTATATAGCGGATGACTTCTGAGGTCAATAGATTGACCTGCACAACTTTGAGGTGAGTGTCATTCTTGCAAAATATTAAAAATCTGATGTTTTTTTTGCAGAAAACCCATTTTTTTTTCTAAAACAAAAACCTGACGGGTACCCATTACCCGATAGGATAAATCCGAATAAAACCCGGGATAAATAAAACCCGCCCGTTTTAAGCCCAGTTTTTTTTAACAAAACAAGCAGGCCTACGGACTCAATATTTTATGCGGATTTCGGATACCCGACGGGTAAAAACTCATTTTTAACATCCTTACTTTTACCTTTACCGTCTCTAACTCTTTCCTACAAATCCTTAATCTTCTCCTTATACCATAAATTATACCAGTTCAAATAGTGTGATTTTTGTTCTTTGGTCAATTTCTTTCTAAACCGGTAAACAGATCGAACTCCCATATTGAAGTCCTAAGTCAAGGAGATATTCATAATTTGACTATTCTCGTATGGTTTGTGGCCCTCATAGGCACCAACAACACCACCAAGGTTCTTGAGATACAAACAAACTAAACAAAAATATAAAGATACTACTTACTACCATCATACCAAAAAGAAACGATCATAGAGATTATTTTTTGAAAAGGAACAAACTCGGAAAAGTTTTTTCAGGCATTGATGGCTTCTAGTTTATTCTGCATGATATTTGGGTTGGCTTGGAGTTCTTAGGCAGTTTTTCCTGTTTTCCTTTAGGTTTCAAACCTGTGACAGGACAAAAACATCTCATGATTCAACATTTTCTTGTCTGTCGAAGACAAGGTTTTAATTTTATATACCTTTCGCTGGTGATCGTAAGCCCATCTTTCCCCAAATTGTATCTTTTCCCCACAAGTTCCCTTCGCCTTCGAGCCTGATGCTTTGAGAGCCCAAGCTCTACTACTGTAACTGACATTTTAACTTTTATGTTCTTTGGATGCCACACATTACCTCTGGGAGCAAAAACTATCCAGGATAGGGCGTTTATCTGGGTGGATCATCCAAGTCGGTGGTCATATCGGAAGTATCCAGGCCACTTAAGGATTGGGTCTTTACCAGGGTGGTCATCCAAGTCGGTGGTCATATCGGAAGTATCCGTTTCACCAAATTGGGGAGGACCCTTAGCTTCCATTTGATTGGAACTCTGACCCTGAAGAAAGGAACTCTGGAACATGAGGGTTCAATTTAAAAGGTTTAGAACATTTGCCTCAAGGTCAACGTACACTGAATCTCTCCCAATCTGCTGGAGAAACTTTCTAGCCAAACGTGTTAACAGCTGGAAATGATAGGGACCAAACAAATTAGTGTATAGCATTAAAACAAACAAAAAAACTATGTTTCTAAAGTTGGTACGTTATAACTCTTTCGATGGTTTGAACTTAAACTACTGGAAAAACCGCAAAAAAATACTGTAATGAAAGAGGTAAAAGACTGAGACGTCGTTAGACAATGGGGGAAGATGCAGCGTGTTTGATTCTTGAAATATTTGTCAAACAAGAGGGACACATCTCTTTAATAAGGAAAGCTTTTTAAAATACGACAATCAACGGAAATAACTAAAACTAGAAAGGCACACATATTACCAGTATACAATCAGATGATACCTTGGTGATTCATTTACAACTGCAAACAAAAGACACTTTGAAATATCGAAAGCAGCACAAGTGTCAAAATTGTAACTATGAAACTAAGTTAGATAAACTAATGTGGATTTTTTGTAAACTACACTCAGCAAAACAATCTTATAACCATGGAAAATAAATAGAACATCTGAAACAATCCGGTTTGAAGAAAATTTTCTCGTCAATTGTCAATAAAACAATCATTACCATGGTTCAATCATTTATTAAAATTGTGTCCTGAGGTATTAAAAATACAGTAGCAGTAGACGAGATAATGAACAATACCTGCAATAGCTGGCCAAGTGCTTCTTCAAGAGTCATTCTTATATCTCCTTTTCCTAGACCAAGTCTCTGAAATAAAACTGTTTAAATATGAAGTCACAGGGATACATTAACATAAAAATAACATTAGATTTCACAAGCCTAGTTAAAGACGCAACACCAGTTACAATATTTTACTGGTACATAATATAACTAATAAATTTACGAAATAACAAAGCGTCTAACTGTAAGAAAATGAAGTAAAAGAAACATCATACGAAAAGTACTCTCATACAACTGGAATATTATGAAAGAGATTATAGAAGATGGAGAAACCACCTACTTATATCGAGCGCCATCCATGCCATGCCAATCCACAACACCAACAACCTTCCTTGCCCTGGTGGTTATTGACTAAATAAAATTACAATGTAATCAACATGAATTTACAAACTATCCCGTCATCACTGTTGATAATTTCCTTTTTCGGATAGTCTTCGTTACACCCACTTCCTTGTCGTCCACATCCCCCCTCAGCATTTGAATCAGAATTTTCTATAACCCACTACGCTCAGTTAAATCTTTATTAATGAACTTCTCTAATTCAAGATCTTCCTCTAGAAGTCTACGAAGTGAAGACACTGTAATAAAAAAAAAAAATTTAAAAAAAGACATTAACTAAACAGAGATCTTCATTTTCTCAAGTAATAAAAAAAAAAGAAACTTTAAACTAAAAATCCTAATATCAATCGGGAACTTACTATGAATTAGCCTTAATATACGACCTTCTTTTCCGAACAGCTCTTCTTATATCGCTCATCAAGCCTACCCGCATCGCATTTCCTCTCAGTTTCTTGAATATTTTCAGAAATGTTATCATTACCATCATCTACACTGCCATCACGAAAGCATATCGCTGTATCTTCAGCTACACATAGTGGCGTAATGAAATTACCTGAACCAAGTGCTCTTTAGCAAAGCTCTTATGAACATCTACATCATATTTCTCTAACCCCATATCTTCTTCCTCTTGAAGTTTCCGAACACTCTCAATGGTAATGGAGCTACAAAGTAGAAACTTTTTAAGATGCACATCAAAATGAAACCAGAAGAACCCAAATTCAACCCCAATTACAATAAGAAAATTCACGAATTAGGGTTTGAGGAAGAGATTGAGAGACTAAGACCCTGTTCTTTACCGAGTCGCATGACACCGGCGACACCCAAAATCACACTAATTTTTTTAATTTATTGCTGATCCAGCGACAGAGTCTGGACTTTTATCTCTTGTCCCCCTCTCTCAAACTATTTTTTCTTCTATATCCCTCTTCTATTTTTTATTTAGTTTAGAATTAAATTTAAATCAGAAATGTTGTAAATGTCTAAAATATTAAGAAAAGTTACTTAAATTACAAAAAAACCAAAGTAATAAACGGGCCTAACATTCAGTCCAGTAACACAGCCCAATAACAAAAAAATCTGATTAAATATCTATTCAACTAAATTTTTTTTTCTTTTTCGCGTCCCGAGCCCGCTCCTCTTCTCTTCATGGTGACCTCCACCTTCTTTCTTCCTTCTCTGTGTCTCTACGTCGCCCTTTTTCTTCCTCTCCTGCTCTGTTCTTCATCAACCATATGTAGGTCACTCAATTTAATTCTTATTTCTCTCAATTTCAAAATCCTAGGGTTTACAAAATTTGTTTAGGGTTTCACGATGGAATTTAGTTTGAAGGTGGTGGTTAAGTTCTTCTTCTCTTTGATAGTCTTCATTGAATCAACATCTTAGGATTAGGGATCTATGCTCGTTTTTCTTCAAAGTTATTTCTGTTTTTTTTTTTAATTATTTAGGACTGATTTACTTGATTTTAATTTAATTAATTGAAAGTTTTATGATTGTTTCTCTGAATTACTTTATTTTGAGTAAATTAATTAAATGTTTTATAAATTTATTAACAATCGTTTTTTCTCAATTTCAATCTATTTTACTAAATTATTCTGGGTTTTTGAGTTATTGATATTGTGGTGTGTGTTATTTTGTCTTGCATTGCAGATATGGCTAGCACAAAAAACCCAGAAGGTCAAAGGACGTATGAGTCATCAGCAGAAGATGTAGACGATGAGTTGGAGTCCTCATCTATCATAGAGAAAGACAAAATCTCAGACAGGGACAGCCAAGAGAGATCATCCCCGAAAATTCTAGAAGCAGAAGATGAAGAAGAGGACTCTTCACATAATTCCATGGATGAAACATTGAATCTGGTAAAACCAGTATGATTGAGTAAAATTAGTAGGAAAATGTTTAATTGTATATCAAGTTTGATTTTGGCGCATATTTGATGAAGTTTAAATTTGGTAAAATTAGATTCGGTATTACTAGGTTATCTTGATATAACTACTAATCGGTAAACTTGGTAATATTGATACAACTATTACTCGGTATGATTTGGTAATCTTGATACAACTTACAAGTGAAATGTTTTGGTTGTAGGAGGATAGTGACGACGAGGAGGAACCTGCCAGCTTCTACCATGACCCAGAAAATTACAAGAAAGCTTGCAAAATCAGTACTAAATGTTGGATCTCCAAGGCAGTGCAGAAGTTGAAGAGGACCCTTGGAGATTTTGAGATAGAGTGGTTTAAGCCAAGTCTCCGCCTTGAGTGATAGAAGGGAAGCGGGAGATTAGATCTTCCAAGTACCAGAGTACTCCCTATACGGTTTGGAAGAAGAAGAAGAAGACCCAAAGCAAGAAGGAAAAGAAGAAGGGAAGCAAGAAGGGTAGCAAGAAGGGAAGCAAGAAGCAGAAAGTTTAGATTTATCTTATTTATGTTATGTTGTGAACATTATGATGTGGTTGTTTTTTTTTTGTTTTGGCGTTGATGAATAGGTGTGGAACTCGTAGGTCTGAGAGCACTTATTTTGTTTTGGGTCATTTTGTACAACTGGTATAACTAGGTTGATTTTAATTTTATTGTTAATTTTAAATGCTATTTTTATTTTTAATCTTATAATAAACTATAAAAATAAATCATTAAAAGTATATAGGACAAAACCAATCGTTAAAAGTACATAGGAAAAAACCAATCATTGAAAGTATGTAGGACAAAACCAATCATTGAAATTACGAAATCAATCATTGGAAGGACAAAATTAATCATTAAAAGTACATACAATCTGACAAGAAAAAAACATAAAAAATTATTGAACATAGGTGTACGCTAGTTGTACCAAATTTTCCAGTTGTACTCCGCAATGTACATAGTTGTATTTTGATGGATTATTGTTTAGTTGGTTGTACCATACTGAAAATCCAAATTGTATAGTTGTACATATCACATTAGATCTATGGTGTACATTTAACATAGTTTTATAAAAACAAATTTGTAAAACAAACATATCTAACCATTTTGGTATTTCCTAGTGCTTGACATCTCAACAAACCTTTAAAGTATAAGGCATTTGTTGATATAATATGATGTAATGTGACTAATAAACAAAATTCATATTTTTCTTAAGTTCTATATATGATGTTGATATAAAATGAACACAAGTTAACACAACCATTGCCTTTATAACACAAATAAACAAACTTAAAAATAAGCAAAATATAAAATTCAACATAGTTAGACCTCAGTTGTCCCTAGTTGTACATGTACATAAATGAACAAAAACTACAGTTTCAATCACACTTAACCAAACAATTCATAAACAACAATACAAGCATATGAATCTTACGAACCATTATCACGCCCCAACCAACTAAACATGCCTCCCCCTCGTTGAGTCGATCCTCTCCCTCGTTGAGTCTAACTTGGGGCCGTTTCACTCGAACCTTCTCCAATATTACTAGGTTTTCGCCCCCTATGACTTGATTTACCACGACCGTGTTCTCCAACTGATGGGTACCTAACTGTTTGGTTTCTCCCTTTTTTCTTGACATATTCCGGAGGTAAGGCATACATCTCTCGTATTTGCTGACAATGCATGGATACATTAATATCTATCAATATCAAAACACTTGAAGATGCAAGTTTTCCTATCCAAATCCACCAAATAAGTTTTCTCATCGAAACCAATTAGACTATATTCAAGAAGATAGCTGTTTAGCTCAAACACCATCAACTTTGTTGGGTCTTTACATCTTTCATGGAGTATCTTATCTACATAAGAAACTAGTTTAGACAATATTTTTTTGAGTATGCATCGAATACTATTCATTTTATAATGAAAAAAAAAAATAACATTAGACATTTGTTTTCTTGTTGTCGCAGTAGTACTATAGTTGTACCAGTTTTACTAATTAAACATAGTCGTACCAGTTTTACTAAATGGTCACAGTTGTATCGGTTGTACTAGTTCTGGGTAACTTTGAGTTTACCAACGATTTTGATTACTAACTACTTAAGATTCATTATGATTTCACCACCAAAATCCATACAATACCAATTATAATCTATCAACAAAACGAGTTTAATAACCTATTACCACACAAAAATATAAAAAAATTTAAAATACACAATATATTCAAATTTCAATACCCTTGAACACTGTAATTTTAACATCACAAATAACTTCACACCCACATAAAACAACATCAAATCGTTAAAATGACAATAATATGTAAATAAACGAAATCAAAATACCTTAGATGAAGATGGAAGAAGAAAGAAGAAGAAACAAAAAGTTTTCGTTTTCTTTATCCCGACAAGAAGAAGAAAGAAGAAGATGAATTTTTTTGTACACATGTTCAATTCTCATTGGTCCAGAATTAATTTATCCCATTAATTCTCACCAAATCTAAACCAACCACCTCATTCTCTTATTTTATGATTCATCCGATTTTTTTTTTATTGAATTTTTATTAAAAATATTAATTAGTTAAATAAGGGAAGGAGGGTTAATTTTGGAATATCAACTAAGAAGGGGGATGAAAGGTTAATTAGGGATAGAAGGAAAAAATAGTTTTAGAGAGAGGGATTTGAGACAAAATAGTCTTCGTTACACCCACTTCCTTGTCGTCCACATCCCCCTCATCATTTGAATCAGAATTTTCTATAACCCACTACGCTCAGTTAAATCTTTATTAATGAACTTCTCTAATTCAAGATCTTCCTCTAGAAGTCTACGAAGTGAAGACACTGTAATAAAAAAAAAAATTTTTAAAACAAGACATTAACTGAACAGAGATCTTCATTTTCTCAAGTAATAAAAAAAAAGAAACTTTAAACTAAAAATCCTAATATCAATCGGGAACTTACTATGAATTAGCCTTAATATACGACCTTCTTTTCCGAAGAACTCTTCTTATATCGCTCATCAAGCCTACCCGCATCGCATTTCCTCTCAGTTTCTTGAATATTTTCAGAAATGTTATCATTACCATCATCTACACTTCCATCACGAAAGCATATCGCTGTATCTTCAGCTACACATAGTGGCGTAATGAAATTACCTGAACCAAGTGCTCTTTAGCAAAGTTCTTATGAACATCTACATCATATTTCTCTAACCCCATATCTTCTTCCTCTTGAAGTTTCCGAACACTCTCAATGGTAATGGAGCTACAAAGTAGAAACTTTTTAAGATGCACATCAAAATGAAACCAGAAGAACCCAAATTCAACCCCAATTACAATAAGAAAATTCACGAATTAGGGTTTGAAGAAGAGATTGAGAGACTAAGACCATGTTCTTTACCGAGTCGCATGACACCGGCGACACCCAAAATCACACTAATTTTTTTAATTTATTGCTGATCCAGCGACAGAGTCTCCGTTGGGAAATCTAAACCAGCGATGCTCGTTTCAATTAAAAGTTATGCTGGATAATGTAGTTAAGTAAAAACCAGCAACGTCTAAGGAGAAAGAAGCCAGTGCTGTTCTCTGTGGTAGGTTACGCAAGATCGCATAGCCACCAAAATCTGGAACTCCATCTCCTTCGAATCAATCTTATCTGACCGCGTATGTAAAATAAAGTTAGAAATGTCCTCATTGATGTAAAATACTCGGTGAAGAAAAGATTGATGTGGGAATCAGAGGGGTTTTTTTTTGGGTTGATCTCAGTCCGAGGATCGGAGAAAGTAAGAGAAAGACCAAGCGTTGTTGTTTAGCTTTCGTTTGGAAATTCATTTTAGAAGCGTTTTTAAAATTAAAAAAAAAGAAAAAAAAAAAAAAAAAAGACAGATATCAGCCTCTGGAGTGCTGACGTGGCATGAAGTGTTATGCATTAAATTGGCTCTAAATGAGTTTCTAAAACTCTCTCGTTTTCCAGACTTCCTAACATTTTCATAAGCGCTGATTTCTTTCTATCATTCGTCGTTTTGCTGCTTTTCTTAGTTTGAAATCTACACTTCGAAGTAGTGCGAATTGGCCTGACCTTACACGCTCGAAAAGGTCTATCAGTTGTAGCACGTATAGCTTTAGTTGACTCAAAACTAAAGTCATGCCAACAAGCTTGCATCAGAACAGTACAAACAACATTAAACGCCGAAATAATATTCATAACAATGTTTCCAAACTTCAATGTTTCTCTGCAAGATCCCAATCTACTCAAGACGCTCAAGGTCCAACTACAACTAGTTGGAGCACCTATGCAAGAAAAAACTGTAGTAGCAACGCTTCACCATCATATCATCTACCGAATCCAAGATCATGCTCTTGATCTTGTACTACCCTCATCTATTGAAGCGTTATACCTTGAGGTAAATTCAGCATCGCAAGCACCCAACTCTATTCATATTCCTCGACAAATCTCTCGCAAAGAACTTCTACGTCGACTACCGGAATCATGGGTCACGAGCTATGAAAAGCTACACCAAGCAGCCCAAACACCAGTCCAATCATCTGAAGTCAGCTTTCATTCTCGAAATGATGGAACGACAAAGATCAAGTTTGAAAAACCACGATCATCATCGTTTCGAAAAAATCTATTCACTTAATTTGCTATACAAATTGATGAACATGACTTCTACGGTCCATCAAGAGAGCAAATTCCCAAACCAATTTCTTTTGGTCAAGATGGATCAGTCGTATTTCCTTTCATGGATGAGAATGGACATCAATACTTCGATGTTTGTTCTTGTACGGCTTGTATGGAAGTGGACTACAATACTCAGACTACTTATCACAAACCTTTGAATCAATATCTACAAGATGTCAAATTTCCTCTCCCAAACAAGAAGACTCTTTTTCAGCATCTCCAAGGGCTACAATATTCTCAAAATTTGATTTGAAATCGGGATTCTAGCAACTTGGAGTACATCTAGAAGAAAGATACAAAACGACGTTCTGTCTGCCCAACCGACATCTTCAATGGAACGTTTTGTCTTTTG
Organism: Barbarea vulgaris; assembly: GCA_963667165.1. NCBI lineage: Eukaryota > Viridiplantae > Streptophyta > Magnoliopsida > Brassicales > Brassicaceae > Barbarea > Barbarea vulgaris. The sequence goes on from OY763891.1 coordinate 8,553,953, forward strand.
GTCTCAAGACTGCACCATCACTGTTCCAACAAGAGATGTTACGTATATTCAAGCCTCTCCTCCATACGGCGTTAATATACATCGATGACATCCTCTTATTTTCATCAAGTGACAAGGAACATATTCAAACTCTCCAGCAGTTTCAAAGCATAGTAAAAATATAGAATTATGCTTTCGGTCCGAAAGATGATCATATCCCAGCCCAACATCGAATTCCTCGGAATGCAAATCTCAAATGGACAATTCACACCGCAAGCCCATATGGCTACTACACTTCTTGATTTCACGGATGAAAATCTAACAAGAAGACAAGTCCAACAATTCCTTGGGATAATCAATTATGTCAGCGACTTTATCCCGCAACTTTCGCAACTCACAAAACCACTCCAGAAAATGCTGCAGAAGAATCCACCACAATGGAAAAAGCTACCAACCGAAGCGGTCAAAAGCCTAAAACTAGCAATACAAAAGCTATCGCCTCTAAATATTCCCTCCTCAGGGACACGTATTATGCATACTGACGCAAGTGACAAGTATTGGGGAGCAATACTGTTTGAAGAAATTGATGGGAAACAAAAAATTTGTGGATATAAAAGCGGACGCTTTAAAGATTCGGAGATGCATTATCACTCCACGTTCAAAGAAATATTAGCGGTCAAGAAGGCCACTTAGAAGTTCGAGTTCCATCTGATAGGACATAAATTTCGCATCGAAATGGATATGTCTTCTTTCCTGAAGATGTTACAATTCAAGCAAAAGATGGTCCCACACCAGCAATTATTGCGATGGAGCGAATGGTTTTCAAAGTATGATTTTGAATCCTTCTATTTAAAGGGCATGAAGAATACTCTTGCCGATATGCTCAGTAGACACCCATTGAAAGAAATTCACATGATGGCAAGCTCTGCAACATCAGACAAAAGCTACTATGATTTCGAAGCCAACATCCCCGAAGACGCCCATCAGCTTATCGAAAGAAAAAATCTTCATGAGCATCTTTAGAGAAAAAATTTCGTGTACCAGTCCATCATCATGCCGAAGCACGAAATCAACTGCCATTTCATCGCACCAATAAGGATCCATCCAGACTATCTGTTCGCTCATCTCTACAGGATTGAGAGTACAAGCATGCCGTAAGAAGTTCTCTGTTTCCTCTGGTACCTCTGCTTAGTTTACACTATCGACATCACTTTTGATATACAACTAAATTTATACCCGCGGTACACCGCTGGTCAATTGTTTTAATAAAAAAAATTAATTTTTTTTTGTTTATTTATTATTTGTAAACGGAAAAATTTCATTAAAATCATCTAAAGTAGTACACATCGTGGGTCAATTGTTTTAATAAAATTTTGTAGTTTTTTATTTATAAATAGAAAAATCCCGTAAAAACTTATAAAGTAGCACACATTTCTACATCAAATCTTCAAGGTATTACATTTTCACTTTAAACCGTCAAAGTAAAACTTTTTCCAGTTTAAATCTTCAAATTAAAGTGGTATTTTGTTTTGCACTGATATTTTTGATCCCGAAAAAGTTAACTCTGTTAACGAAAAAATTAACTCTGTTAATGGAAAAGTTAACCCCAACAATTTTTTAAATGAAAAACAAAACAAAACGCCACTTTGAAGTTTTAAACTGGAAAAACTTTCACTTTGGAGGTTTAATGTATAAGTATGTGTCACTTTTGAGGTTTTTTATAGAATTTTCCCGTTTATAAAATATAAAAATTGACCCGCATATACGGATATTAACTTGCTACTTTTTTATAAACAATAAAAAAAAGAGAAATTCCCTCGAATAGCACCAAATGATGTATTTGTTTCATAATTAGCACATATTTTTATTTAGGACAAAAATAGCATTTTATAAAGTTCATAATTTAATATTTTTTGTTTGCGTTGATTATATTAGTATTTAGGGTATAGTTTTAGGGGGTAGGGGGTAAGATTTAGGGTTTAGGGTTTAGGGTTTAAACCCTTAATCGTAAACCTTAAAAATGTGAGGTTAGGATTATTCTTTTACTAAAAATGCTATTTATTTCCTAAATGAAAATGTGTGCTAAATGTGCTGCAACCCCCCTTTATAAAGCTACTTCTGCGGATTTCCCCCTAAACTTTCAACCTCTTGATTTCTCCCCCTAAATTATCACATTGCTGCATATTCCTCCCTAAACTAGTTTTCTCTGTCTAATTACACCTGTTAATCTAATTTCATTAAATGGTGATTAATTTTAGTAAATCGCGTTTAAAAATTTGTGATTACCCATTAATCCGACCCAATACCTGAACCCACAAATGAGTTAACCAATTTCAATTAAACCCAAATCTGTCAAAATTCAAATTGTTATTAACCCAATTCGATTTACCAAATTAAATTAAACCCAGTTACATTACATACCCAAATCGATTTGGGGCTTAGGGCTTTTAGTGTCACTTGTTTCCGACAAAAGAGAAGTGAGAGAGCGAGTTGAAGCTTCACGTGAAGAGAGAAATAAAGATTGAGAGCTTCAGAGAGAGAGACCTCGAGAGAGAAGCTCGCGATAGAGGCTTCAGAGGCTTTGGGTTCTTCTCTTTCGCGAGGCAGAGAGAGAAAGCTTCAGAGGGTTTGTGTTCTTCTCTTTCGTGATAGAGAGAGATCCTGATACAGAGAGAGACCCTTCAGAGAGAGAAATCTTCAGACAAAGAGAGAGAAAGCTTCAATGGATGAACTAGCCTTGGTTCCAAGGTAAGAAAGTCGAATCCTCTTTAATTTAGCAAGATAGTTTGATACCCGGTTGACTTAATTTAGCATTAGCACCATTTTGATTTATATCCATCAATCATAAACATATTTCCATTTACGTTTTTTTTTGGTATTTGTGATCTTTAGAATTAATCTGAATTAGTTTAGTCACAGAACCCAATTGAATTTGGTTCATTCAGAACTAGACTATATGAGTTTTATTGTTTTAAGGTTTTTTCGGTTGGTAAAGATTTACTGTTTTAAGGTTACATGACTAAGAAATGGTGTTATTGCTTAATCTACTGAGTGTTTGATTCTTTACTTCCAGACTAGTTTTGTTTGGCTTCCATTTCCATCCACTGCATAAGATAGAGACTGGAAAGAAAACAAAAGTGTTAGAATGTAAAAAGCAATAACCTGTATGTGTCCGCTTCTGCTTTTTGGTCGCTTAACAACTATTGCTAATAACTTAGTGATAACTATATTTTCTTTGAATTCTTTACTCTTTTGTGATTGATTCGTATTTAGTTTCTGAGGGAATGATGGAAAGTGAAAGCTAATCTGCAATGGAAGCTTGATTAGGATTTGTAATTTTCTAGTTTATCCAAAAAGATGAAGTCAACTAGTTTGTTTCATTGTCAAATTTGAACATTAAGTTTGTTTTAGTTATTTTCATTGGAAAATCTGAACATTAAGTTATTTTCATTGGAAAATTTGAACATTAAGTTATTTTCATTGGAAAATCTGAATGTTAAGTTCGACAATTTTGTAAATAGTGATAACTCCAACTGATGTTTGTTTCAGGGGTTACGTAGAAGATGGAAACGTGGAGGATGACTTGAATCAAGAAGCAGAAGATGAAAAAAAAGAAAGGGAAGAGAAAGTAGGTGAAGATGAGGAAATGATTGGACGATATGAGTGTGAAATTGAAGAAGATGTTGCTGACTTTGTTGATGAGGAGTATAGGGAGAGACACACAATTCCAGAGAGATCAGATGAAGAAGAGGAAGATGAATTTATTGTGCAGAAACGAAGAATGGGAAAGAAAGGTGATAAGTTAGCTTTAAGAGCATCGTTCTATACATGGTCTCAGTTCAAGCAAGTTGTGTTAGAGTATGCGTTGAGTAAAGCAAGGAATGTCAAACAAGATAGATGGGATAAGGATAAGATTGTGTATATATGTGGCAGTGGTAAAAAATGCAAGTGGAGGGTCTATTGCTCCTATGATAAAACGAGTAAGAAGTGGGTTATTAAGACAAAGTTTGCATCTCACAGTTGCCATCGGAATGGGAAATGTGCGATGTTAAAGGGTCCAGTAATTGCAAATCTTTTCATGGACAGATTGAGGATAGACCTGAACTGTATGCCTGAAGAAATTCAGAGGCTTATCAAGGAGAACTGGAGATTGGTAAGTACAAGAGATCAGTGCCAGAGAGGTAGACTTTTAGCATTGAGACTGTTAGAGAAAGAGTATAGTGAACAGTTTGCTCATCTGGGGGTTATGCATAAGAAATAGTCTTCACAAATCCGGGATCAACTGCAATAGTTGAAACATATCCAAATTCGTCAGGTGAAGATGTGTTTGACAGGTTCTATGTATGTATAGCAAACCTCAGAGAAAGTTGGAGTGGAACTTGTCGTCCAACTATTGGTCTTGATGGCACCTTCTTGAAAGCTGCTGTCAAAGGAGTATTGTTGACTGCTGTTGGACATGATGCAAATAATCAGATATATCCCATTGCTTGGGCAGTGGTGCAAAAAGAGAATGGTCCAAACTGGTTGTGGTTTGTGAACCAACTAAAGGAAGACTTACGACTTCAAACTGGAGTTGGGATAGTCATCATTTCGGATAGAGCAAAGGTAAACAATGTCTATTTGGTATTGTTTATTTTATTTAGGCAAACATTGCTAATTGAAAACATATTTGCAGGGACTTATTAATGCTTTGAAAGAGGAGTTACCGTCTACTGAACATAGAATGTGTGTTAAGCATATTGTGGAGAACTTGAAGAATAATGGCCATGCAAACAAAGATCTGATAAAGCCAATGGTTTGGAATCTAGCTTGGAGTTATACTATTGCTGAGTATGAAGAGAATATTAAGAAGTTGTAGGACTACAACTGGTGTTTATATGAAGCCGTGATGAAGGAGAAGCCTGAGATTTGGTCTCTTGCATTTTACAAACTCGGAAGCTGCTGTGAGGATGTTGATAACAATTCAACAGAGTCATTCAACTCAACAATTACCAAAGCTCGAGCAAAGGCTTTGGTACCCATGTTGGAGATGGTTCGGAGGCAGGCTATGGCTCGTAATGCAAAGAGAAGGATGAAATCTCAGAAATTGGAAGGGCAATGTACAAAGTATGTAAAGAAGACGCTGGCAGTGTTTAGGCAGCATGCTGATATATGCACAACAACTCCTGCAACTCATGGAGTATATGAAGCGTTCCTCTTTGGGAATTATTACACAGTCAACCTTAGGAATCAAACTTGTTCATGTGGGAAATATCAAATCTCAGGTAATCATATCTGATCATAGGTTTAAATGCTTTACATTTTGGTGTTTATGTCGTGTTGGAATCAAACTTGAATTAGTGTTGATATGTGGAGATCTTTTTTTTTTGGGAATAAACACCAAAATGTAAAGCATTTAAACCTATGATCAAATATGATTACCTGAGATTTGATATTTCCCACATGAACAAGTTTGATTCCTAAGGTTGACTGTGTAAGAATTCCCAAAGAGGAACGCTTTATATACTCCATGAGTTGCATGAGTTGTTGTGAATATATCAGCATGCTGCCTAAACACTGCCAGCGTCTTCTTTATATACTTTGTACATTGCCCTTAAAAATTTCTGAGATTTCATCCTTCTCTTTAAATTACGAGCCATAGCCTGCCTCCGAACCATCTCCAACATGGGTACCAAAGCCTTTGCTCGCGCTCTGGTAATGGTTGAGTTGAATGACTCTATTGAATTGTTATCAACATCCTCACAGCAGCTTCCGAGTTTGTAAAATGCAAGAGACCAAGTCACAGGCTTCTCCTTCATCACGGCTTCATATAAACACCAGTTGTAGTCCTGCAACTTCTTAATGTTCTCTTCATACTCAGCAATAGTATAACTCCAAGCTAGATTCCAAACCATTGGCTTTATCAGATCTTTGTTTGCATGGCCATTAATCTTCAAGTTCTCCACAATATGCTTAACACACATTCTGTGTTCAGCAGACGGTAACTCCTCTTTCACAGCATTAATAAGTCCCTGAAAACATGTTTTCAATTAGCAATGTATGCCTAAATAAAATAAGCAAAACCAAATAGACATTGTTTACCTTTGCTCTATCCGAAATGATGACTATCCCAACTCCAGTTTGAAGTCGTAAGTCTTCCTTTAGTTGCTTCACAAACCACAACCAGTTTGGACCATTCTCTTTTTGCACCACTGCCCAAGCAATGGGATATATCTGATTATTTGCATCATGTCCAACAGCAGTCAACAATACTCCTTTGACGGCAGCTTTCAAGAAGGTGCCATCAAGACCAATAATTGGACGACAAGTTCCACTCCAACTTTCTCTGAGGTTTGCTATACATACATAGAACCTGTCAAACACATCTTCACCTGACGAATTTGAATATGTTTCAACTATTGCAGTTGATCCCGGATTTGTGAAGACTATATCTTCTGCATAACCCCGCAGATGAGCAAACTGTTCACTATACTCTTTCTCTAACAATCTCAATGCTAAAAGTCTACCTCTCTGGCACTGATCTCTTGTACTTACCAATCTCCAGTTCTCCTTGATAAGCCTCTGAATTTCTTCAGGCATACAGTTTAGGTATATCCTCAATCTGTCCATGAAAAGATTTGTAATTACTTGACCCTTTAACATCGCACATTTCCCATTCCGATGGCAACTGTGAGATGCAAACTTTGTCTTAATAACCCACTTCTTACTCGTTTTACCATAGGAGCAATAGACCCTCCACTTGCATTTTTACCACTGCCACATATATACACAATCTTATCCTTATCCCATCTATCTTGTTTGACATTCCTTGCTTTACTCAACGCATACTCTAACACAGCTTTCTTGAACTGAGACCCTGTATAGAACGATGCTCTTAAAGCTAACTTATCACATTTCTTTACCATTCTTCGTTTCTGCACAACAAATTCATCTTCCTCTTCTTCATCTGAGCTCTCTGGAATTGTGTGTCTCTCCCTATACTCCTCATCAACAAAGTCAGCAACATCTTCTTCAATTTCACACTCATATCGTCCAATCATTTCCTCATCTTCATCTACTTTCTCTTCCCTTTCCTTTTTTTCTTCTTCTGCTTCTTGATTCAAGTCATCCTCCACGTTTCCATCTTCTACGTAACCCCTGAAACAAACATCAGTTGGAGTTATCACTATTTACAAAATTGTCGAACTTAACGTTCAGATTTTCCAATGAAAATAACTTAATGTTCAAATTTTCCAATGAAAATAACTTAATGTTTAGATTTTCCAATGAAAATAACTAAAACAAACTTAATGTTCAAATTTGACAATGAAACAAACTAGTTGACTTCATCTTTTTGGATAAACTAGAAAATTACAAATCCTAATCAAGCTTCCATTGCAGATTAGCTTTCACTTTCCATCATTCCCTCAGAAACTAAATACGAATCAATCACAAAAGAGTAAAGAATCCAAAGAAAAGATAGTTATCAATAAGTTATTAGCAATAGCAATTGTTAAGCGACCAAAAAGCAGAAGCGGACACATACAGGTTATTGCTTTTTACATTCTAACACTTTTGTTTTCTTTCCACTCTCTATCTTATGCAGTGAATGGAAATGGAAGCCAAACAAAACTAGTCTGGAAGTAAAGAATCAAACACTCAGTAGATTAAGCAATAACACCATTTCTTAGTCATGTAACCTTAAAACAGTGAATCTTTACCAACCGAAAAAACCTTAAAGCAATAAAACTCATATAGTCTAGTCCTGAATGAACCAAATTCAATTGGGTTCTGTGACTAAACTAATTCAGATTAATTCTAAAGATCACAAATACCAAAAAAAAACGTAAATGGAAATATGTTTATGATTGATGGATGTAAATCAAAATGGTGCTAATGCTAAATTAAGTCAACCGGGTATCAAACTATCTTGCTAAATTAAAGAGGATTTGACTTTCTTACCTTGGAACCAAGGCTAGTTCATCCATTGAAGCTTTCTCTCTCTGTGTCTGAAGCTTTCTCTCTCTGAAGGATCTCTCTCTGTATCAGGATCACTCTCTATCGCGAAAGAGAAGAACACAAACCCTCTGAAGTTTTCTCTCTCTGCCTCGCGAAAGAGAAGAACCCAAAGCCTCTGAAGTCTCTATCGCGAGCTTCTCTCTCGAGGTCTCTCTCTCTGAAGCTCTCAATCTCTATTTCTCTCTTCACGCGAAGCTTCAACTCGCTCTCTCACTTCTCTTTTGTCGGAAACAAGTGACACTAAAAGCCCTAAGCCCCAAATCGATTTGGGTATATAATGTAACTGGGTTTAATTTAATTTGGTAAATCGAATTGGGTTAATAACAATTTGAATTTTGACAGATTTGGGTTTAATTGAAATTGGTTAACTCATTTTTGGGTTCGAGTATTGGGTCGGGTTAACGAGTAATCACAAATTTTTAAACGCGATTTACTAAAATTAATCGCCATTTAATAAAATTATATTATCAGGTGTAATTAGACAGAGAAAACTAGTTTAGGGAGGAATATGCAGCAATGTGATAATTTAGGGGGAGAAACAAGAGGTTGAAAGTTTAAGGAAAAATCAGCAGAAATAGCATTATAAAGGGGGATTACAGCAGTCTTCCCTTTTTTTTAATATGGTTTTAAAGTATCCAAAAATAAGAGAAAAAAACAAAACTAATCGGAATTTTCCAATCCTACTTGTTTATATACAGGGAAAACGGCCAAAATCAATCCAAACTATTTGCAGAATACCTTTTCCTACCCAACGTATGGTACCATGCATTTATCAACCTGAACCATCTAAAAATTCAAAATTTAAACCTGAACCATATGAATTTTAGCCGATTTCAACATTTACCTAAACGGTGTTACTTAGCCATTTAACGGTGCTGAATCAGACGATTCGTGGCGTACACGTGGCATCAGAACTTAGTATAACGACATCGTATTAAGTTGAAAAATGAATGGATATGTCGGATACATCAAATCGAAGGATCTCTGTGGTGCTATCTCAGTTTGAATTTAGGTTTTATCGATCGAGTTGTAGGAGAGCACTCGCTTGGAAGAATAAGATATATTGATTTTTGGTTCACATGAACCACAGAAGTCAATGTGTCATACTGGTTTAAAGAGATGGACTCTAAATCCAATTGGTTTCGCCGGTGCAAATTCGTTTCCTATTCTTTGACAATTTGTTTTAGTTTTATTAACTCAAAATGGCGTCGTTTTACTAAGTTTTGATGCCACGTGTACGGTACGAATTGTCTGACTCAACACCGTTAAATGACTAAGTAACACCGTTTAGGTAGATGTTGAAATCGGCTAAAATTCATATAGTTTAGGTTTAAAATTTGAACTTTTAGATAGTTCAGGTTGATAAATGCATGATACCATAGATTAGATAGAAAAAGGCATTCTGCAAAGAGTTTAGGTAGATTTTGGCCGTTTATCAAAAAAAAACACACTTTTTCTCCCCCCCTTCTCTCTCAAAAAAGGCGATAGAACTTAGGGTTTTTCTTTGATTTCTCACCGGCTTGGCCGGCGTTCGGAGTCCTTCTCCGACGTCGTGCCCTTCTATTTGCTTGTTTTAAAGTTTTTTTCTTTGTTTCCCCTTCTGGATCGTGTTTAGTCTTAAGGGGCTCACCATTCGATGTCGTATCGGGTGTGGAGGTGGACAGATCTAGAGCTTTTGGTTGGGCTTTTTCGTTGTTCTGTCCTCTGTCTGTGGGTTTGATGGCGAGGGTGGTCTGCTTCTGTTCTAGATCCCAGAGCCTCTGGATTAGGTCTTGGGAGAAGTTGTTCTTTTTCCTACCTTTTCAGATCTGCTCTCATCAGAAGCCAGTCAGCGTATTTGTTCAGTGTGAAGTGGTGGAAAGTCTAGTTTCTCATCATTTGGGTGGCTGCAGTCTCAAACTTCATTCTCGCTCTGCCTTAGTTTCTGATCTTGTTCTCTCTTATGATGAATCCGGTTTTGGGGCTGTGCTTTCCCCTGTTGGGGCTAAGTCTCTCTTTCTCAGCTAATTAGTCATATTTTATGCTAGAGTTTGAGCCTTTGGCTAGAGTGTTGTAGCGTTTCTACCTTTAGTATTTTGTGTTTTTCTTTTGGCTGGGCTGTTTAATCCTTCCGTGTGATTTGTTTCTGAAATTTTCGGTTATTGGATCTGGAGATTTGGGTTTGATCTTTGGTTAGCTCTCGCATTTCGTCTGGTTTTAGGGGCGCATCTTCGTTGCAAGTCGCCTTCTCGAGACTTTCATCTTCGTTGGGAACCGGCCTTGCTTTCTCTTCAAAAGTGCAGTAATCTAGCGCTTCGGTCATCATCATTGCAAGGAGAAGTGTTAGATTTTTATTCGATCTGGTGAAGCATCTCGGGGTCTTCTATCTGGGCGTGCAGTGGACTGTTCATTGGTCTAATCAATTTTTTTCGGGTTCATGTCCGGGTTTCAAGTTTCAGTCATTAGGCGGTTAGGTTGCTTCTTTCAAGTTTAGATTTATCCCGAGTTGGCAGCCTTAATCAGTCTTTCTTTTGCTTTGCTAAGTGTTGGTCAATAGCTTGAGTTTGTCCTTATTTGGCATTGTTATGCTGGTGTAGGTTTCTTTTCGAGTCCAGCCTTTGGTTGTATCAGGCTTGGTAAACACTCTTGGATTCCCTGTATTGGTTGGTTTCATTCTTATAATATCAGTTGTTAAAAAAAAAAAAAAAAGATTTTGGCCGTTTACCCTTTATATACATGTATAATAATAGGCCGGGCCTTTAAGGCCCAATTCGTTTTAGAAGTGCTCCTTTACACAAACTATAAATACCTACCATCACATAACCCGCACAAGCTATTTTCTGCTTTCTCCGTGTTCTTCGCTTTTAGGGTTTCAGAAAATCGTCTTCATCGCCCATTTCCACAAGCAATCATGGTGAAGTTTTCTCACTTTGTTCTACCTTTTTTCTGATTTTTCGTTTGATTTATTTTCATTTCTTCTGTAATTTCGTTCTCTCTGTGTTTTAGGTTCTCCAAAACGACATCGATCTACTCAATCCTCCTGCTGAGCTCGAGAAGAGCAAACACAAGCTTAAGCGTCTAGTGCCATCTCCAAATTCAGTCTTCTGGGTACTTTGTAAACTTATTACACTATCGGATTCGATTGAATAAATCTGATTCTGTGTTTTTTTTTTCTCAGGATGTTAAGCATGAGGGATGCTTCAACGTGTGAGTTTTCTAAAATTTTCTCGTTTTTTTTTTGCTCATTTTGAATGCTGTTTTATTGAAACTATAGATTGGTATTATTAGGAAGAAACTCTTGATTTGAATTGAATTTTCGATTTTGCTCATTTTTATTTCCTTTTGAACCGGTAGTGATGTGATGAGATTACACTTTGTAAATCTGTAGTGATGTGAGCTAAATTGTCGATTTTGCTCAATTTGAATGCTTCTTTTTTTGGATTGGTATTGGGAAGTAAGTTTCATCTTTTGAATTAGTATTGATGTTAAGAGATTACACTTAGTGAATCTGTGGTGATGTGAGTTAAATTATCGATTTTGCGCAACTCGAATGTTCTACTTTATCAAATATAGAGGATTGTTATTAGGAAGGAACTGTCCAGTGTTTTAATTCAGTAGTGATGTGAATTAAATTGTCGATTTTGCTCAATTTGATTGCTTTTTAAGATTGGTATTGGGAAGTGAATTTTCCATCTTTTAAATCAGTATTGATGGGAAGAGGTTACACTTGAATCTATTGTGATTTGAGTTAAATTGTCGATTTTGCGCAACTTGAATGCTCTGCTTTGTCAATTATAGATGATTGGTAATAGGAAGAAGTTGTCTAGCTCATAAAATCATTTGTGACGTGTTGCTTGTGGTTTTTTTTCTTTTCTTTGCAGAACCACTGTGTTCAGCCATTCTCAAACTGTTGTAGTGTGTGGAAAATGTCAGAAAGTTCTGTGTCAACCAACAGGTGGTAAAGCGAAGCTCATGGAAGGATGTTCTTTCAGGAAAAAGTTAGTTTGAGATCCTACAAATGAACGTCCTTTTGCAGATGTTATCGCTATGAGACGTATTAGTTCTTTATTTAGTTTTGTTTTCTTGCTTAGTACTTTTAATGTCTAATGACATTTTTTCTTTGCTTATGAGAAGATGATTTTGAAGGCAGAGTTTTGACTACTTGTTGCTATGTTCCTGTCACAATAGAATTGACTTTCGTTTAGTTTTGATCTTTATTGTTCATGTTTGGATAGCGACCCCTTGGTTATTTGTTGTGTTAAATCCTAAAACAGTCGTGAATGGCTTGTGGGAAAGCTTTGTTATATTGATATTACTAGAAGAAACCCACGGACTTGTCTTGTGAATATCAGACGCTGAGAATATGTTTGAATTGGTGGTGTACATGAATTAAGTTCAGTTGTTCAAGAGTTAGCTAGCTTTGGACTAAATGAGGCATATTAGTGAATTAATTAGTGAGTTTGGGTTTTATAAAGATGTCTGTGATTCTAGAGCTATTCCGGTTAGGCTTTTTCAGCTTATGTACTCCAATGGTATCTCTTTGTTAATCTGAATGGGAATGTCTAATCAAAGATGTCTCTGTGTTAATCTGAATGGGAAGTGACAAAAAGTCAAAGAATATGAGGTTCAAGGAAAGGTTTCAGAAGTTCTCTTGATTTTACTACTTACAGAAGTAAAAAGGAAATTAATTTTAAGTTTCAAAAGGAAACTAAAAGTGAGAGAGAAAAAAACCTAGGGAAAAAAAGAAAATTTAAATAAAGAAAACCTAAACAATTGATGAAGTGATACTGAGTTGAGTATCTAAACAGACAAGAGTATTTGGCACTCTACATATTATCAAGAAATGATCAATTCAACTCTGGTCCACTTTCGAGAAATAAAAATGAACTGTTTAATTGATATAATGTATCACTATATTCTCTTATCGAGCAGTCTTTTGGAGTTTAAAAGAGTGATTTTCCAAGATATATTATTTAACTACAAAAAGAGTGGTAATAGCTACAACATGATTACACAAATTTTATCAAAATTTCAAATTTTTTAGATGCAGATTTTGTAGAAATAATGATAGAGACGAGAAAAAAAAAAATACAGATTGGAAACCTGATTTAGGTGACAAGAAGACACGAGGAAGCATATGGAGAACATATGGTGCAAATCAGTAACAATTGCTTAGGTCACACACTACTTGCTTAGGAGGGAGGGACTTCTTTACTAGTCAACAACTTGTTGCAACCATAAGTTATTAAACATGTAACACTTGTTTGATATAATAAAGTAGAATGAGTATTTTTTTAAAAGTAATTGTGAAATAGGTACAATACTAATTAGAATTGGCAAATAAAGCACTCTCTCTATCTCTATCTACCCTTCTCTCTCATGTCTCAACTCTCTCGAGACTCTATCTATCTTTCTTTCTAATTTTTGATTTTTTTTTCTTTATTCTTTCTCTCTTCCTCTCTTTTTTCTATTTTTTTTGGTATTTATCTTACAAATGAAACATGAAAAAAATTTAAAAACAAAATTTTAATTTTTAAAATCTTTTTGTGAATCTACCAAAATCCATTTTGTATTGATATATGACCAACATTTTTTTTATATACTATTTATGTACACTATCTTTGTATACCTTATAATCATCATCTTGTTGTACACCAGACTAAAAAATTCCCTCTCTTAGATTTGTATACCGCTTGTACGCCGACTCGTTTTGTACACTTATTTATCTTGTACACCAACTTGTCTTGTATACAGATTCACCTTGTACACTGATTCGTCTCGTACACTGACTTATTTTTTGTAACTAACTTGTTTTTGTACACCTTATAATCACCATCTCTTATTAAATATAACTTAACACCTACTTACCTTGTACACCAATTAATCTTGTGCACTGATCCGTCTCGTAAACCAATTCATCTTGTACATTGACTCGTCTCGTACACCGATAGTATATATTTTATATTCTTTATTTTCTCCGGTATACGATAGAAGTCTGTGTACCATACAAATAAATGTACAGATATGATGGTGTACATAATGGTGTACACGATGTTATTTTTTTAAGAATCTAACAAAATGGATTTTCGTAATATAAGAAGGTTCGGTAATGAGTGAAGAATATGAACTAAGTTTGCAAGATGACAAGATGATGAACTAAGTTCGGACGAAACGATTCAAGAGAGTATGACTATCGAAATTCGGAGTATCAAGGTTTGAAGTGTCGAGGTTGAATGTTCTACCAAGGTTTGAGACCGAGGTTGAATCTTCAACTAAGATTTAAAGTGTATAAGAGATGATATACATCATGATTTACGAGTGTACAAAGACAGTGTACATAAAAAGTGTACAGAGTCAGTGTACGAAGATGGTGTACATAAGAATTTTTTGTTGTATATCTATATAAAATAGATTTCATTAGATTCACAAAAAGATTTTAGAAAATATAATTATGTTTTTAAAATTTTTAGATGTATTATTTGTGAGATAATTTAAAAACAAAAATTGAAAGAAAATAAAAGAAAGAGACAGGGAGAGAGGAAAAGAAGAGAATAAAAAAAAAGAAAAAGAAAAGAGGGAGATAATTTGGTGAGAGAAGAGAGAGATAGAGATGTAGAGAAAAAAAAGAGGTGAGATAAAAGAATAATGTGATAGAAACTAGAGAGAGACAGACATAATGCATATTTCACTAACTATGAATAGTGAAATACCCTTTTCTCTATTTATTTTCCAAAAAAGTACTCATATCTCAAATTTTCTCTATAATAATTGAGTAGGTGAGTTTTATATTCGAACAGAAGTATAGTCTTCGTAACCACAATTATGAAAACAAGGTTGAACTAAAATATATATTCTTACTGGGATGAATTATCTCTCGGGTTGCCCAGCGTAGTCCGGCTTTATGGTTGATGGTGTGTCAAGTTTTACCTCTAGTATTACACAACGGTAAGCCTGCAAGTGCACAATCCAATCGTGTGTAGCACTTAAAGATCGATCTCATAGAGAGTGATGTTACATTGAAGAATCTATTAAAGACCAAAGCGAGAATATGACTAATATAGTTGGAGGTTTTGTGTGTGAGTAAATATAAACATAAATCAATAAGATACAAGCGTTTTGGTAAGGGAACTATCCAGTGACTATGGCTCTACATAATCTAAACTATCTTTATACATTTTTTTCTACTAGGATTCTAGAACTTCCTAACGTTGCAGTATAGAATGTTATTCATAATAGACTGTAATCAATTCGAGCCTTGGGAGACACGCAATATGACAAAGGATTGGAGCGATGGTTTGCTACCCGATAATTTTTCAAAAATAACATTGTCAAACTCTTCAATTATTTTTAGCAATTTATAAGCCTGCACTCGATGTAAAAACGTTTTTTTTTTTTTGTATATAATTAACATTCATTTAAATAAATAAAAAAATCAGCCATTACTGAATAATCATAAATCGTCCATAACTAAATCATAAATCGGCCATAACAGAATCATATATCGGTCATGACTGAATAATAAATCTGTCATAACTGAATCATATATTGGCCGTAACTTTGATTTACATAATCGTACAACCATCCATATTTTTTGTCATGCCAAACAGTTCTCGGGGTGATTAGGGTCTGATTTTGAAATCTTTCCCACGATTTGAGCCCCACACCAACACAACGTAGGCACACCCACAATTCTTCCTCGCCGGATGATTGAAAATCCGCTAGAAGCTCTAGAGATATTGCTCATCCTCAATTAAAGTTCAACCTACACAAATACCCAGAAATAAAAAATTGTAATGAATCGACGAAATCATTTTTTAATTGTCAAATGGAGCTTCTGGAAAGTGAAATCGAGCTTATATAAGAAAGAGGAATGACAGATTTCAAATAAGAAGGGAGATTTGCACTCGATTTTTGAATTTGGGAATTTAGAGTTCTTCAAAACTCGTTCGTCTCTAGGGATAATGTGATCGGGGTCAAATTAACCCTAGAGCTACTTTCTCAAATTAAGAGATCATGGTATTACTTAGGGATCGAATCCACAAAGACTATGTGGCTTCACAATAGACGTGTTCGTTTCAAGCTCAACTAAGAAATAAATAAGTATGGAAAAGATAATGCAAAGAAAGTAAATAAAGATGTAATCAAGTGGGAAAAAACGTCAGGTCTAGGGAACTTCTCAGGAAATCAATCAAAACAGGAATAAACAACTAGTTAAGATCTAATTAAGAATCGTTCTAGAACTCAAATCACTAATATATAGCTAACCAACTGTCGTTGCGAAAACTATCTATGACATAAACGTAAGAGACCAACTGTCGTTGAGAATCCTAAAGTTCTGACAAGCTTTAAGTACAAGTTCGATATGTTCACAAGTTACCTAAACCAACTGTCGTTGCGAATATCTAACATGCTCACTAGGATTAGTTCAGATTATAAATCACGCTGTCGCGCCAAATTAACAACCTAATATCATACTTCTAGGTGATCAAGCTAAAAGAAGCATTAAGTACAATCCTAGATGAAGAACTAACAAGTCTGAATCTTAACCAGTGTTAAACCTAACAAATCATGAAATCCCTATGAGAATCCCTAAACCTAACAAGGAATCTACTTAGACATATCAAATGAAACACAAGACATAGCTGAAATAGATATCATAAACTGAAGCAATAGTAGAATAAAGAAACATGGGTTCAAAATCTTCTCTTTGAAGTACAAGTAGCAAGATCAGCCCCTAAGCAAAAGAATAGATAGAACAATGACGGCCGAAGCTGAATGATGAATAATGAAAACTGGATCTATCCAACTTAACCTAAAAACCTAATATATAGACTAATACACGAGATGTGTCTCTTTTGTAAACTTCTGAAACTTCTGGGGTAAAACTGCAAATCTTTAAAACTTGGTAAATTCCTCATGGACGCCTGACGATGGGTGTCGACCGGAGTGTCGATTGACACCACTGATCACTGAAAACATCGACTTCGTCTTCTCAGCAACAAATACTCCATAATCATCCAAAAAGTCTCAAACGCATAAAACCTGTAAAAGACTCGATAAAGACTCGAAAGACACGTTTAAGACTCGATAAAGCACTTATATCATGGCTTAAAACTGGTAAAATTCATGATATATCAACTCTCCCAGACTTAGTCTTTGCTTGCCCTCAAGCAAAACAGAAACTAAACAAGAGAAAGAAGTTTGAAAACACAGAAACTCATTTCGTCATAAGAATATCATAGTCACATTCACCATAGTAATCCACTGAAAACTCTTACCTGAAAGGATCTAGACCACCATGTACTTCACCATAGAAGTTCATACCTTTCCCGATAAAACCCACAATTTCAAAGCACAGTCCACATTACCTTCATCGCCGGGTCTCATCTCTGATCTCGATGCCCAGAGCCTTCTAGAGTCTTTCACGTATAATACCAAAACAAAGACAACCATATAGCTATCAGTACTTTTTCTCTCCCCCAGAATTATTCTTTTTCTTATTATCTTTTTTTTTTACTTTCTTTACTTTTTTTTTATAATTCAAAGGTGTAGCGAATAATGGGGTCACGGGAAATTTTCCTACCCCTTACTCTCACCTCTGCGTGATCATCTCAATCTTAAGTAAAATAATGAGGTCACGAGAAATTTTTCTATCCCTTTACTTAAGACGAGAATCATATCATCTTTTTAGCTTTTTATTCTTTTTTTTTCTTTGGGATAAGGGAGAGCAGTACCGCTTTTATTGGTGATTACAGAAGTTATCTTGTCCGGTATGAACGATGAGTCAAGCCCCAGAACACCTGTCACATTGATGTGGTAAAAGTAACTAACAGAAATTAGCTCGGGTGTTTGTGGATTTCTGCAGGAAATATGGGCTTCTCAAGTCCACCATTAAGCCTTTGGTTTTTCCATTAGTCTCAGATGCCTAACAAGCTTGAATCAAATGGTCACTTAAGTTCCTGCAAAATGTGATGGTTTCCTCGAAAAATCATAGTTTCATGGACTGATTTTGACTCAATAAAACGGACTCTACTGACTCGATAGACTCATAAGTAAACAAAACACATAGTTAGTAATTACCTCCCCCAGACTTGAACAACACTGTCCTTAGTGGTGCCAAACTTGAAGTTGGTCAAAATAAAATAGAAAAGAAAAATTGAAAGAAAACGAAAAACTTACCAATGGGTTGCTTCCCACTAAGTGCTTATTTTCAGTGTTTAGCTTGACTATGCCGAAGATCAGGCATCTGGTGGATCCGAGAGTGCCAATGAATGCCTCTTAGAAAGTTGTCGCCTCATCCAGGGTGGAGTATAAATGCGTGGTGCAAGAGAATGACCATGGAATTGAGGAACATCAGCATGGCGGGACGTTAGTCTGGGTGGGACACTTATTTTCCCTGCAAAATCATCACAAGAAGAAACAAGCGCTCTACGATAATCTCGTGGCTTGGTTAACTGTGAAACAGTCTGTGTACCTTTAAAAATCTTATTGATGAGATCAGATGGTTTGGGTCCAGAAGGTGCGTACCTTTGCTTTTCATGGGGTGAATGAAATGTAGGATGTGGAGCTTCCTGTTTGATAACAGCTCTCGGACTTGTAGCATTAAGACCATTCCGAAAACCAGCTGCTTCAGACAAAGCTGGGCCAACCCGTGGTGGGTGTCGTCCGACACTAGTGGTAGTGTCGGACGACACTGAGCCTGAAGCTCGAATCTCAGCACTTTTTCTACAATTCAGCTCTTTAATCCTTGTTTCCATCACAAAGACGTCTTCCTCCAACAACTTGTCAGTGATTAGAACCTCGTCTTGGAGTCTAGTCTGGAAGAGATGATCACCACTCCAGTCCTCAAGCTCAGAAGCTTGTTTATTCACTTGCTCACTAGGACCCAACTCCTTGACATACCCAACAGTAATGTCTGTGGAGGTTTCTACAGAGAATGTCTACCCTTCAATGGTGGCTATCCTTCTCAGCTTGCCCATGTCAAAGTTTATTATCATATCACCCACACTCAAGTCTATCCTTCCATTCCTCACATCAATTATGGCACCAGCTGCAGCCAAGAAAGGTCTTCCCAGAATAAGAAGATCCTTAGGTTCTTCCTTATATTTTAACACCATAAAGTCTGTGGGAATCAAGCAGTCACCAATTTTTACTAGAACATCTTCTAAGACACATTCTGGAATCTTTTTGGATCGATTAGCCAAGATAAGAGAAATCCCCATTGGCTTTAAAACAGTCATCCCAAGGCGAACAGAAACAGAGTGAGGCATCAAACTAATACTCGAACCCAGATCACAAAGAAAATTAGAAAATCGACATGTGGAGATGGAGCAATCGAGCTCAAAACTTCCTGGATCCGGTAGTTTCTCTGGAATCCTACTCTCAACCATGGCACTAACTGGTGCAGAGACAATCACTTCCTTCTGCTTTCCTTTCCTCTTATGTGGGGTCTCATTCAAGAGAATTGCGCTAATTTCCTTGGTAAGCAAAGCTCCTTCCTCATGAGTCACACCATTAGTAACCATTCTCTTAACATATCTCTTGAGTGGATGTGAAAGCTTGACTGCGGCACTAGAGGTAGCTCAATCATCAGTTTATCCATCATTGCATTGCATCTGGCTTCCTCCATCTCCTGCTTAGACTTCCTAGGCTTTGGAAAGGGAACCTTAGGCTTATAGACCTTTTCCCCTGAAGTTTGCAGCTTCTCAAGAGTTGGTGTCTCAGATGACGAATGGTGTCGAACGACACTAGGTGGGTGTCGATCCTCTGTCGTGTGTGCTGGTGTCGACCGACACTGTCTGATGGTGTCGGTTGACACTGGAGTCTGATCCTCAAAATATGCCTCTATTGCTTCTATCTCCACGAATTCATCTCCATTTCCCACCAAAAGGGCATTGCAGGCACGGTTAGGGTTGTTCTCAGTCCTTCCCGGAAGGAATCCCTCTTGTCTTTTGACAGACTCAACATTTTGTGCAACCTGAACATCCAGCATCTTGACGTGAGTACTCAAAGCTTCGAGCTTCCCATGCAAATCAGTATACAGATTATCAATCTTCCCCTTAAAATCAACTGTGATCCTCTGCTGACCCTCCAGTATCTGTTCAATCATAGATTTCATCTCACTCTGTCTGTTGGTGCAGGAGGTGTCTGTTAAGATGAAGCACCATAGTTCCTTGAGAAGTTGCTTTTCTGTACAGTACAATATCTCTGACCTTGATATCCAACTCCATAGTTAACATTCTTTTCCTCAAAACCTTCCACTGGGTTAAAAGTCTCAACCTCTGCAGCAAACTGAACTGATTTCTTACTCACCAAGATGTTTTGAACTGAATCCAACTTGGTCTTCAGCTCAGAAATTTGTCTTCCATCAATGTTTTCTGCTTGCTTCTGCCTCTCGAAATTAGCATTCTTGGTGCTATTGCTAGACGCCAAGTTCTCAATCAGCTCATAAGCTTCTTCAGGGGACCTTGTATTGAAATTCCCATTGCTCGCAGAATCAAGAGCCATCTGATACCTCCAGTCAACACCTCTGAAGAAAATACCCAACAACTGAACTTGGGAGAAACCATGATGCGGACAATCTCTCTGATAAGCTCTGAAACGTACCCACGCAGCCTTGAATGCTTCATTTGGCCTCTGCATAAACTGAGAGATGTTATTCCTTAAGTCCTCTGACCGTGCATCATCATAGAAGTTTTTGAAGAAACGCCTTCTTAGTATTCTCCCAACTCGTAAGAGATCCTGTTGGTAACTGCTTCAACCAATAAGCTGTTTCACTAATAAGAGAGTGTGGGAAGAGCTTACAGAAAAGATAATCATAGCTGACTCCATTGATCTTCATGCTAGTCACCAAATCCTCAAACCTCTCAATGTGATCCGTAGGGTGCTCATGAGGCAAACCTAAGAAAGGGTGTTGTCCAACTAGAGTAACGTAGGACAGCTTCAGCTCGAATTCGGTCTTCGCGAAGGTAGGAAGATGAATCACATACCTGTTTTCATAGAACTCATCAGGCATGTTGTAATCTCCAAGAGTCGTAACTCTCTGCAGCTGCATCTCTCCCGCGCCTGCAGCAACATCGCGTGGTGGTCGTTGGTGTCGATCGACACCGATAACGTGGTGTCGCTCGACACCCTCGACCTCTGTGATCACGTTGCCATCTGCATCAAGATTCCGACCTGCTCATTGTAAGCGTGACCCTCTTGGTCTCGTAGAATACCAGCTTCGTCTGGACGTAAGATCACATGATCAACCATCTCAACTGGTTTCTTTGCTTTTCTGATCTCGCGCTCTAACTTTGCAAGCTCTTGATTCGAAAGAACTACAAGCTCGTTGTCTTTGTTGCTTCGAGTTCTGCGATTAGGCATACACCTGAAACACAAAAAAAAAAAAAAAAGAACGATGTAAGTAAACTGAAAAATAAAAAATTAGACTGAACTCTACACTTAAATCTATTGGAAACTCAGAAGAGTCCCCGGCAACGGCGCCAAAATTTGATCGGGGTCAAATTAACCCTAGAGCTACTCTCTCAAATTAAGAGATCACGGTAGTACTTAAAGATCGAGTCCACAGAGACTCTGCGGCTTTACAATACACGTGTTCGTTTCAAGCTCAGCTAAGCAATAAATAAGTATTGAAAAGACAATGCAAAGAAAGTAAATAAAGATGTAATCAAGTGGGGAGAAACGTCAGGTCTAGGGAACTTCTCAGGAAATCAATCAAAGCAGGAATAAACAACTGATCAAGATCTAATTAAGAATCATTCTAGAACTCAAATCACTAATATATAGCTAACCAACTGGCGTTGCAAAAACTATATATGACATAAACCTAAGAGACCAACTGTCGTTGCGAATCCTAAAGTTCTGACAAGTTTTAAGTATAAGTTCGATATGTTCACAAGTTATCTAAACCAACTGTCGTTGCCAATATCTAACATGCTCACTAGGATTAGTTCAGATTATAAATCATGATGTCACGCCAATTTAACAACCTAATATCATACTTTTAGGTGATCAAGCTAAAAGAAGCATTAAGTACAATCCTAGATGAAGAACTAACAAGTCTGAATCTTAACCAGTGTTTAACCTAACAAATCATGAAATCCCTATGAGAATCCCTAAACCTAACAAGGGATATGCTCAGACATATCAAATGAAACACAAGACATAGCTGAAATAGATATCATAAACTGAATCAAAAGTAGAATAAAGAAACAGGGGTTCAAAATCTTCTCTCTGAAGTACAAGTAGCAAGATCAGCTCCTAAGCAAAAGAATAGATAGAACAATGACGGCCGAAGCTGAATGATGAATCATGAAAGCTGGATCTATCCAACTTAACCTAAAAACCTAATATATAGACTAATACACGAGCTGGATCTTTTTTGTAAACTTCTGGAACTTCTGGGGCAAAACTGCAAATCTTCAGAACTTGGTAAATTCCGCATGGACACCTAACGATGGGTGTCAACCGACAGCAGTGATAAATGTCGATCGACACCACTGATAACTGAAAACATCGACTTCGTCTTCTCAGCAACAAATGCTCCATAATCATCCAAAAAGTCCCAAACGCATAAAACCTGTAAAAGACTCGATAAAGACTCGAAAGACACGGTTAAGACTCAATAAAGCACTTATGTCATGGCTTAAAACCGGTAAAATCCATGATATCATAATGCGACTGTAGAGAGGCAGAGAAGAAGAGGCACGACTGTAAGAGACGAGCAGATGACACCGGCGTTAGGGTTTTGATTTTTGCTGACGAGAGGATGATGAACTGTTTTTTTCTTTTTCTTCTCTGATTGTGTTTGAAAAGGAAACTGAAACGTTTCAGTTTAAGCCAAATCTGATTTTTTTTTAATTAATTGTAAACGTGATTTAAAATAAATCAAAATGACATAATCATTAATTATAGTTTTCAATTTCCCTTAATGGACATTTCTTTAATCGTTTTGTTATTTAAGTAATTTTCAAAAGATATGCTATGGTAGTCATTTAACAACTTTTGTGTGATATTTAAGTAAATATTTCTTTATTTTATAACTGATCCAAATTTAAGTCATTTACGATTTTTTTTTTAAATTTAAGCGCCTTAGTTTTTTTTTAATTGTTTGTTTCCTCTTAATCGATAAAAATTGACAAGGGAATGATACGATTTCAAGCTATGTTGTTACTTTGATGATATGTGAAGTTTCTTTTTTTGTATGTTTATGTGAATGTGAATGTTGGTGAGTTTTTGTTTCTTGTTTCACTGATCAGAATTTGTGTCTTGAGCAGCCAATATTGGAGACATTACGCTTTCTTGTGGGATTTCTGAAGCAGAGAAGAATCAAAGAGAAAGTGAAGCACTTGAACACGGACATTACCCCTGTCCCTGTTCCACGCCTGCAGCAACTTCGCAAAGTGGCTCTTGGTGTCGATCGACACCGACGACCTGGTATCGCTCAGCACGCTCAACTTCTGCATCAAGTTTCAGACTCTGCTAATTGGGAATGTGACCCTTTTGGTCTCTAAGAACTCTAGCTTTTTCTGGTCTTAAGATCACTGGATCAACCATCTCGACTGGCTCCTTTGCTTTTCTGATCGTTCGTTCTAACTTTGCACGATCCTGATTCGAAAGAAGTAAAAGCTTGCAGTCTTTATTGCTTCGAGTTTTGCGATTAGGCATACACCTGAAACACACTAGACAAAAAGATAGAACGATGTAAGTAAACTGAAAAATAAAAACTTAGACTAAATTCTACACTTAAATCTATTGGAAACTCAAAGGAGTCCCCGGCAACGGCACCAAAATTTGATATGCTTAAATTAAACCCTTAGAGCTATTCTCTCAAATTAAGAGATCACTGCAGTACTTAGGAATCAAATCCACAAGAACTCACAAGCTTAGATATTTTTGTTTCGAATTAAGCTATGTGAAATAAGAAGAAATTAAAAATAGCAAAGCAAAACAATTAAATCGGGTTGTAAAACAATTGGAAAAGAGCTAGACTTAAAGAATTTCTCAGGTAATTCAGAATTGCAGTACAAATAAATTGTCAAGATTATTATTAAGAACCGTTCACGAACTCAAAACAAAATAGTAAAATCAACCAGCTTTCTCTGCGGAAATTATCTATGTCGAAATCTATAATTCCAAATATCTTTGCTAAATTCTCCAATTCAGACAAGCATTAATGATCATGTTCGATTGTTCACAAAATACCTAAACCAAATTTCTTTGCGAATAGTTATTTTGCTCATCTAAGATAGTTCAGGCAATCAATTACACTTTCATGTCAACTAATTAACCTAAGATCAGATTCTAGGTCACAAAGCTAGAATAAGCAATAAACACAATCTATATGAAGAACTCTATTGATTCACTCCTAACAAATCTAACATCCTAGCTAACAATTCATGAATTCCTTTGAAAACTCTAAACCTAACAAGCAAACTACTCATACATGGTAAATAAAACAAACATGATGAATAAAACAAATTGCATAAAGGAAATCAATAGAAAGAGTAAAGGAGTTCGAAATCTTCTTTGAAGGAGTTTTGATTCTTCTCTCCAAGCTCTGCTACAAATAGAAAGACACAATAAAGACTCGATTATATACTTATATCATGGCTTAATACCGGTAAAAACCATGCTATATCAGAGTGCAGTGCCATACTACAGAACCACACACCTAAAAAGCAAGGAGATCAAGGCAGTTTTGTATTGTCATCTGAGATTAAGTCGGAAGTCTTTGAGCGTTCTCTCTGTGATTTGGGATCAAGTATCAAAATGATGCCACTTACAGTAGCTAGACGCTTGGGCTATAACACTTTCAGGCCCACGAGAATCTCATTGATTCTGGCCGACCGTACAATCCAACACTCGTTGGTATTCTCGTTGATGTTGCAGTCATTGTTCGGAAATGTGAGATCCCGACAGATTTTGTTGTTTTGGAGCTTGAAAGGGAACCGAATGTTCCTTTGATACTTGGTCGCCCCTTCCTCTCTACTGCAGGAGATACCCAATGGAAGAATGGACTTACACTTAGGAGATTTTGTTATGATGTTCGACATGAACGAAACTTTGAAGCAGGAGATGTGTGACAATCAAATCTTTTCGATTGACAAGTTAGAGGAAGCTACATGAGAAGTAAGTGAAGAGATCATCCTTAATGATCCTACGGAAATAGCTTTGACGAAAGCCAAAGACGGTTTTCTTGAAGAATCCGCAGAAGACTGCACAAGGATTCTTGATTCAGCTGAGTGTTTCATGAGAGTGGTCGCCTACCTCAACATAAACGAGGATATTAGCACCCCTATACCTCCTAGGAACACTCCAGCGGCTATAGCAAAACCAAAGCGCAGAGCCCCCAAAGTCGAGCTTAAACAACTCCCCATTGGTCTCAAGTATGCCTTTCTCGGACCTAATTCTACTTATCCTGTTATCATTAACTCTGGATTGCATGATGTTAAGACAGTCATGCTTCTCAAATAGTTGAGAAAGCACAGGAAAGCATTAGGATAATTCTTTGAAGATATCCCAGGGATTTCCCCAGACCTTTGTATGCATAGGATCCATCTCGAAGATGGATCCAAGAATTCTATCGAGCACCAAAAGAGACTAAACCAGAATCTAAAAGATGCTGTCAAGAAGGAGATCATGAAGCTTTTAGATGCTGGAATTATATATCCTATCTCGGATAGTACATGGGTTATTCCAGTCCACGTCATTCCCAAGAAAGGAGGCGTGACGGTCATCAAGTCCGAGAATGATGAGCTTATTACGACAAGGACGTTCACAGGCCACATAATGTGTATCGACTATCGGAAGCTCAACAGCGCGACCAGAAAGGATCATTTTCCTCTTCCCTTTATCGATCAAATGCTGGAAAGGTTAGCTACTCATCAGTACTACTGTTTTCTTGACGGTTATTCAGGTTTCTTTCATATCCCGATTAATCCTAAAGACCAAGAGAAGACAATATTCACTTGCCCCTATAGTACGTTTGCTTACCGTAGAATGCCTTTCTGTTTGTGTAACGCCCCAACAACCTTCCAACGTTGTATGATTTCTATTTTCACGAAAATATCTTGAAGAAGTTATGGAAGTCTTCATGGACAACTTCTCAGTCCATGGTTCGCCGTTTGAAGCTTGTTTGGCAAACCTTGATAAAGTTTTGCAGAGATGTGAAGAGAAACACTTAGTGGTTAATTGGGAAAAATGCCACTTTATGGTGAGAGATGGCATAGTACTTGGGCATAGAATATCAGAGAAAGGAATAGAAGTTGATAAAGCTAAGATCAAAGTGACGATGAGTCTTCAGCCGCCCACTAACGTTAAAGGAATAAGGAGTTTTCTCGGAAAGGTTGGCCTTTATAGACGGTTTATACAAGATTTTTCCAAAACCACGGGGCCCCTTACACATCTGCTGTGTAAGGATGTCGATTTTGAGTTTGATAATGACTGCCTCGTTGCGTTTCATAAGATCAAAGACACGTTAGTTTCAGCACCCGTCGTTCAACCGCCGGATTGGGAGCTACCGTTTGAGATTATGTGTGATGCTAGTGATTATGCAGTGGGAGCCATGCTTGGACAAAGGAAAGACAAGAAGCTGAATGTTATCTACTATGCAAGCAGGACGCTTGATAAAGCTCAATGCAATTATGCAACCACAGAGAAGGAGCTCCTCGCCATATTTTTTGCATTTGAGAAGTTTAGATCATACCTTGTTGGTTCCAAGGTAATTGTTCATACTGATCATGCAGCCATTAGATATCTAATGTCTAAGAAGGATGTCAAGCCACGCCTTATAAGGTGGATTCTCTTGTTACAAGAGTTTGATACTGAAGTGAGAGATAGAAAAGGAGCCGACAATGGAGTCGCCGATCACCTCTCACGGATGATAGTTGAAGATACCATTTCTCTAGACAATAGTTTACCTGAGGAAAACGTGTATGTCATTGAATTTGTATCTCTTACATAATTTCCAGCCCCACAGAGACCAAAACAACTAAGGCACCAGCCTACGTCGAATTTATGCGAATTACCTTGTTGCGGACGTCGAGCCACCACAATTCTTTGGCTATAGGAAGAATAAATTCTTGTGAGAAGTCAAAAGATTCTATTGGGACGAGCCTTACCTCTACAAGAAGTGCTCGAACGGTTTATTCAGAAGATGCATTCCAGAAGAAGAAGTCGAAGGAGTTCTATTTGGATGCCATGGATCTTACTACGCAGGTCATTTCGCAATTTTTAAAACTGTTTCTAAGATTTTGCAAGCAGGTTTTTGGTGGCCTACGATGTTCAAGGACGTCCAGGCCTATATATCAAGATGTGATGCTTGCCAAAAGATGGACAACATAAGTAAGAGGAACAAGATGCCGCAGAACTTCATACTCGCAGTTGAAGTCTTCGACATATGGGGAATTGATTTCATGGGACCTTTCCCAAAATCAAATGGTTCTGAATATATTCTTGTTGATGTTGATTATGTTTCTAAATGGGTGGAAGCTATAGTGAGCACCACCAATGATTCGAGTGTTGTGGTAAAGATGTTCAAGAAGATCATATTCCCACGCTTCGGATTCCTAGAGTAGCGATAAGTGACAGAGGAAGCCACATTATCAACGGAACCATTAGAGCTCTCTTCAAGAAGAACGAAATAGTGCATTAAGTCGCATCTCCATAGACGAGTGGACAAGTTGAAATCTCGAACAGAGAAATCAAATACATTTTACAGAAGACCACATCAAAGACAAGGAAGGATTGGTCAACCAAACTAGACGATGCTCTCTGGGCATACCGAACCGCGTACAAGACGCCATTTGGTACCACTCCTTTTCATATTGTTTATGGTAAATTTGTCACTTGTCTGTTGAATTAGAGTACAAGGCCGCTTAGGCCGTGAAAGAGCTGAACTTCAACTTGAAGATGGCCGCCGAAAGACGGTTGATTCAATTGAACGAGTTGGACAAGATTCGTCACAATGCTGAAGAGAACTCGAGGATACGAAGAGATAACCAAGGCGTATCACGACAGAAAGATCATTCCAAAGTCATTCGCCTCAAACGATCAGGTTTTACTCTTTAACTCTCGACTTAAGCTCTTTCCAGGAAAGTTAAGATCCCGATGGTTGGGACCATTCAAAATAAAAGAAGTCAAGCCATAAGGAGATGTAGTCCTTGTGAATGACAAAGGATAACCATTCACTGTCAATGGACAACATCTTAAGTCATATCTAGCAGAGATTAGAAAAGACGAGATTCATCTGTAGCCTTGATTGATGCCCCAGTCGCCTAAACCCGACACCAACGTCGAGCCAACGATGTTAAACAAGCGCGCTTAGTGGGAGGCAACCCACTTGTAAGTTTTTCATTTCATTTTTAGTTTTAGTTTTACTTTGCGTTTGTTGTTTTTGTTTTGCTTTTACATTTCAGGTTTTCATAAAAACATAAAAACAAAATAGAAAAGAAGAAAACAGAAAAGGAGAAAAAGAAGAAAGAAGGACCACGCCTGGACCGGTCACGAGGCCTGTGACTGGTGCCACCAGGAAGAACATGAACGGTCACAGCAATTGTGACCGGTGCCACAGATAACACCAGAACAGAGTCACGCGACTTGTGACTGGTGCCGAGCCAAAGTCCAAGGCGCCGGGCCAGTACCTGGGCGGTGCCGAACTAGACCTCGTGCACCACTGACCATCACCGAGACATCACTACCATTCTACTATCATCCACACCACTTTATCATTTTTAGTTTTATTTTTCTTATTTTATTTTATTTTTCAACATTATTGATGGTTTTTAGGTTTTTGTCTCATGAAGGACGCAAGTCTCAAGAAGATAACACAATTCCATCAAGGTGACATTGTTCTTAAACTCTAAAGTCTTTCTTATTGGTTTATCATCCTCATCTCTTTCTTTTTCCCACCGGGAACGGTGTGATTTAAGTCTGGGGGGGGGGGATGTTCCATCTTAGACTAATGCTACTTTCTATTTTGTTGACTTAAGACCTTTTTCCACATTTTTACATCAACTTTCTTAACGTTTTAATCGAGTCATGTTTTATTGAGTCAAATCTAATAGAGAATTATGACCCTCTCTAAAGGAATTTTATGACTCTTGATTATGCTTGACTACATAACCGATTTGGAAAGACTATATGCTGAGTCAATATTCCAAAAGTATCTTTCTATTGGATAATAGGATGATCCAACGTTGTGATATGATCCTAGGAAGCATCAAGACACAAGGACTTGGAGATGGTGATGCACAAGGAGTGATGTTCGAGCCAAGAGCAAAAGGAGCTACAAAAGCAGCTTTAAGAGTCAAGAATTATTACGGATCAAGAAGTTACAGTACGCTAATGGAGTCTTGCTACATCTGGCAAATACTCAAGAGGATCACTCGGGTATTAGTGGTTGTGTCAAGGCCACACCAGTCAAGATACACACTCGAGATGGCTAGAGCATGGCCGTATGATCCACTTGCACTCTCTTCCTTCATCTCTTGTTTTTCCCAAGTGGTTTTCCAAGATAAGGTTTTTAACGAGGCTTGCGGCTGATTCATCATCTATGCCACCTCTAGTCGGATCCACACTTAGACCCACTATTAAGACATTTTAGGCGTGGCCCATATCCTCTTTATCTCTAATTTTAAATTCAAACTCTATATTTAAGTTTCTGCTTTGTTTCGAGTTGTTGTTTACCGAGGCATGTCTCGTAAACACGCTCTTGTCTCTCTCTCTTCTCTTCTCCTCTTCGTCTCCTCTTCTTTATATGTCTCTGAGCCTCTATTGTTCTACTTATCTATCTTTTTAATCAAAAACCTTTTTATTTGACAGATCCTTGTCTTCTCTTTCGAGTGATTCTAATTAGAAACTTGAGAACAATTCTAGTGATTAGAATATTCGAACCAGACTTATCAAGAGGCCTTCGGCATCCTATCATGGCGTCTATCATCCCATTCAACTCCAGATCGCTTGCTCCTCAAGCCTAGAGCTTTATCATCGTCATCTTAGCTTCCCGGTGTGTGATTGGGGCGTGATTCTCTAACCAGAATCATATCACGTTGTCTCTAACCCTAACCCTTATTATAACCTAACCTGACTTTTAATTTTTTTACTTAGGGGTTGGTTATACATTGGACGAAACCTCTTCGAGCATACAAGACACTGCACTTCTTCATAAAGTATGATTCTCCTCTCTCTTCCCTTCAGTACTCTAAAAAAAAAGAAAAAAAAGAAAAAAAATAAAAATAAGAAAGAAAAAAGAAAATAATAAACGGATGTGAATTAAAGCGTCCGAGGATTTGGTACGTAGACCCGTGCATTTTTTGGAACCTCGCGGAGACTCGTATCCGTAAAAAGGACAAAGGCAGATTGACCGAGGGATTTGGTGCGTAAACCCGTGCATCTTTCGGAACTAGTGGAAGCCTGAGTCCAAATAAAAGAGCAAGGGATCGATAAAAAAAATGATACCCTAGAAAAGTAGGGAAAATCGATTCCTTGGAAGCGATAAAAAGGAGAGGAAAGAAACCATACGAAGAATGTCTTTGCTTGGAGTGGATTAACATGTCCTTTGGCTGATATCCCCTGGGTAAGACCACACTTTTACTTTCTGTTTAATCTATGTAAAGAGATGACAATGTGGATTTCGAAAATTTCTTTGGATTGTGGATTAAGAGTAAAGGATGTTGAAGCTTCTCATTGGAGAAGTACGTAAAGTAGGTTCTAAGGTCAAGGCGACGAAGACTGTGAAGACAGGATTCCTGCATATAAGTGAGTTCCCTTGATTTTCAAAACCTCTTTTCCTTACTTTGCTTTCATGTTTGTTTGAGGACAAGCAAAAGCTTAAGTCTGGGGGAGTTGATAACATCGTATTTTTACCACTTTTAACTCTTATTTTCTTATGATTTGAGAAGATTTTAGGTATGATTTCATGGAAAAGGAACTAGTGATCAGTATTTTCAGGTTCAAGAAGGTTTTAAAATTTTTAAGGCAAAATGGACCAAAAGACGAGGAAAATCCATTTTTAGACAGTCTCAGATTGCCAGAAGTATGACATCTTTTGAAGGAATTTCCGATACCAAAATTTGGATTTCTTGGTGTCTATGGAAATCTAGAAGAGTCAGTATTCACCTCAGACAAGAATCAAAGCAATCCATTCAGCCGTTTGGAAGATGCAACCTGAAGAGTGAAGCTCTATCGCCATCGGCCAGAGGAGCTGTGAACGGTTGGGAGACTGAAGCCACGACCAGCCAGAAGACCCGTGCCCGGTGCCAGCCCTCTTGGCACGACCGGTCACAAGGTCTGCGACCGGTCCTGAAGCCCTTGTCCCTGCACTTATCAAAAGGACGTAGTTTTTCCCTGAAAAGCCCTAAACTTACTTTTTGTGCCCAGAACCATATAAATACTCATTTAACCTAATTCTAAAGGGGTGACTTCGTGTGCCTTCATCATTATTTCACCAGCCCCAAGGAGAACATCCAGAGAACCCGCCTCACCGCCTCACCGCCGTTTTTCCTCCTTTGAAATCATCACCTTGTTTCTTCTCATCTCTTCTCTCTAGTCTCTGCTCTTTACGTGTTTTAAGGAAGAAGATCCATCTCCTCTGTACCACAGATCAGATCTCTAAACCCTTTTCTCATACTTATAAGTTTATTCAATCTATTATCCATGGCTTTTATTTGCTTGAGTATATGTGAGTAGTATACTTGTTGGATTTAAGGGTTTCAAAGGGGATTCATGTGGTCGATTTGTTAGGTTGTTAGATCTGGAATTATTCATCTTTCTTCTTCGTTCTAGGCTTGTTCTTAATGCATATTGTTTTAGTAGCTAACTAGTAATTGATCCTAGGTGTTTTACACCATCACAAGTGTTGTAAACTCGCTTGCACTAGCCTGGATGAGTATTGTGTTATAACCTCTGCAGGTTGAGTTATAAGGCTTTACGAACCATCATTGAACTTGATTTTAATTCTAGGATATATTTGTTGTTTCCTGCGTAAGTTGAGTAACAGAGTATGTAGACTTTAGATAATTGATATTGTGATTGTGCATATCTTTTATTTATCTGTGTTTCATAGTTCATGAACGTTAAGTTATCGGTTAGTTCCTAGTCTAGATTCTTAGCTTATATTCGATCCATGATACCCTGGGAATACCCTTAAGGCCCGACGTTTCGTTTATTGATATTTACATCGTTTTATTTAACTTTTATTTTGTTATTTACAATTGTTACAAAAACCCCCAAAACAAAACCCTTTTATTATTGTCTTAGACATATTCCTCTCAATAAAATTTGTAACGTGATTTACAAGTCTTTTTAGGATCCTTAAATACTACATATGTTTTACTGTGCACTTGCAGTAATCGTGTAGTGTTTGAAGTAAAAGATTGAAGTGAAATAACACACATCAATTGGATTGACACCTATTGTACTGCAATGACATGATAGTGCTCTAGGAATTGAGTAGCAAAAATCCTACTATAAGAGGAGAAGATGGGCAAATTAGTAGGTATAATTCATTGAAACTAATTTGACAAATCCAAGATATATTCGACAAACACAATCAAATTGAGAAATATTCTTGAAAAGTACCATATAAGATCAATAAAAAATTTACTAGAAAATACCGAGACATATTCTCCTAATTGAACAAGTTAGCTGCAAATTTAGCAAACGACCTTATTTCACGAAGATTAATATAACCAACTTATGATCTCATGAAGATTAAGATAAAGGTGAGACTCTATTAATAGAAAGGTTGGTCCAAGAACTATCAATTACACATTATTACCAACTTACAAATTTTTAGTGACAGATTCTTTTTGGACAACTCCAATTCAAGGAATGAGAAATCAAAAGCAAGGACATGAAACTTTAAGATTATCAGCAATCAACTTTTGTCATGGTCATAGTTTATTGACTGATTGATAGTATCTAGAGTTTTGTTATTTGCTACCAATATTCGATTATTAATATACAGTAATCGACAACTTTTTTATTTATTTATTTATTTGTTGATTCTAACGAATCGAACAATTTTTACCCAAAAATAATCTTCTTTACCTAATTATAATAGTATATATCTTATTTTTCTAATCACTTTTGAGAAACCACCCATTCTCACAATTTATCATTTTTCATCCGGGGAAATTAGTTTTAGGGTAACAACTAATCTGACAATTAGTTTTATGGTATTAGTTTTTTTTTAAAATTAGTTCTCTCTCTTCGACATAAAAACCTAGAAAATAATGCCCTTATCACAATTTAACGAGATAAGTATTTTGTTAACGATGAAAATATTTGGGAAAAAATAACCATAATTTTAAAGGGATAATTATTTTGTCAACAAGGTAAAAATAATTATATCATCTGATATATGGATTCACAATGAAGTTATTATTTATCGTAATATAAAATATGTTGTGAACATAATAATTTATTTATCCGGTGGCTGATTGATAAAGTTTCTAACGATAATTTATTTGTTACAATTGTAACTATGTTTATCAGTATATAACACAATATATATCATGTTAATAAAACAATTATCCCTAAAATCTTTATCCCTTAGCCGCCAGATGGATATATTACTATGTCCACTCCATATTTTATACCACGTTAATTAATAACAACAGTGGTCTCTGGAGGAGTATTTAACTAATAAAAAAAAAGAAAAGAAGAGAGAAGAAGGGAAAACATCTATCAAATGAGAGACTCGTGAGAGACTATAGAGACACTTATCTTTTATCAATGGTTAACTCCTTTCTTTTAGTTAAAATACATTTGTCTTTTATTAATGATTCAGCTCCTTTTTTTTATTTAACATTTAACTAAACAACTAAATTATGTAACAATAATAATAGAACAATTTTTTAGTCCACCCCTAGGGGTGAATCTCTCTTATTCATCCCCTCTTAATTAACCAATCAGAATTTGCCATGTAATCTAATTAAAAAAATAAAACTATTAAATAAAACAATTATATTAAATCATCAAAAACTTAAAATTGAATTAATTGTGGGGACCATTAATTGTCCTCTTCACCGTAAACCATTAATTTTCCATGTAATATAATTCTTTTAAAAATAAAAAATAGTAATATTATCTAAATAAAACAATTTGATTATATCACGAAAAACCCAAAATGTGTCTCTCTCTTTAGTTTCATTCGTCTTTTTTTAATCATTAAAAAGACGTAACAAAAAAAAATTTAACCAAAATAAATAATAACAGAGCTTCAACACTTCCATATGTTTTCTGCCTCTATATTCAAAGTAATAGAGCTTCACAATAAATTACCATAACTCTTTTCAAATTCCTACAATATATAAGACTTCAATTCATTAAAAAAAAGCTGATAAATTACTCAAATATAAATAATGCCGCAAAAGAAACCTCAAATATAAATACTAATAATGAAGTACATGTAGCACTTGTGAGGAAAATGACCCCGTCTGTAAGGTTGTATTGGTGGTAGCAACATATAACTGAGTATCAGAAGTAAGAGTTGAGTTCTGAAGCATTTATCAATTTTATCTTGTAGTTAATATAAATACATAAATTGATTAAGTCATGTTTCGATAGAAATTGGACATAAAAGAAAAAGATATATTATTTATCAAATACCTGAAATGATAATTTTCTCTTTGATGTACCACGGATTTTTGTTTCAAGAACATTCAAATATCGACCATGGGGTCTGATTGTTTTATTCTTTGGTCGTCCAACAGTAGGTTTTCTTTTAATTCCATGTGCATTTGGAAATTTCTCATCTTCTTCTTCTCCATCCACATGTTCAACATTTGAAGTTGGGTGATGTATTGTACTTTTGATTGCTTTTTGGTTTGTATTTAGTATTTGTTTCGTGTCTTTTGTTAGTTTTCGAGTCTTTTCTATTTTGTTTTGAGTCTTTTACAGGTTCTATGGAGTTAAGCCGGAATAAGACGATTTCGGGATTGTTCGGGCTAAGATGAAGCCTAGAAGCTACGGAAAGGACAAGGATCGATCGATCCTACCCTTGGATCGATCGATCCAGACGACTCCAAGAACACAGCCACGAATCGGTCGATCCGGCCAACCGATCGACCGATCCATGCTCCACGGACATTTGTCCGGACACAACGGATCGATCGATCCCTAAGGCAGATCGATCGATCCCATGCCCAGCCATCTTGAAGAGATTTTGTCCGGACACAACGGATCGATCGATCCCTAAGGCAGATCGATCGATCGCCAGCCATCCGTCATAAAGAACAACATTGGGATCGATCGATCCGACGTGTGGATCGATCGATCCCAAGCCAGCCGCCAAGTTAGATATTATGTCCGTAAATCAGGGATCGATCGATCCGACTTGTGGATCGACCGATCCCCTTGGCCGCCTACACCATTTAACACCTATGTCTATAAATATCCCACCTAAACCTACTAAAACGGATCAGATTTTCTTCCTACGCCTAAAACACTATTCTAGACACATTTCTTGGATTTCTAAGCTCCTCCTTTCTATCAAACATTTGGAGAAGTTTTGTTGTATCATTTGTTGTTTATTTCAATCCTATTATGCTTTGTATGGTTTACTTTGTTGTTTTTCTGATTATGTGTGAGTAATTTCATAGTTAGGTTTTAGGGTTCTTGAAGGGAATTGATGGCTTCATGAATTGATAGAGATTTGGGGTTTCTAATCCATAGGTTCTTTGATTCATGTGTTCTTAATGCTAGATTAAGAGTAGCTACCTTAGTCTTGATTCTAGGTTGTTCTATAAGCACTAATCATGTTATAGAGAACTTGAGCCTTATGAATTGAGCTTTGTATCTCTAGCCTGCGAAAGTTGATGCTAGATCATCATCGTGAACTTAGTGAACTTGTGTGTTAATGCTGATTTGGTTAGGAGAAATCAAATGAGAGTTTAGTTTTCGAGTAGCCAAGTTTAGGGGTTAAGGCCACGAGAGTGGGTTAATCCACCTTGCGTTCATGTTCTAGAACGGTGCTGAGAATGTTAAATCCCATGCTCAAGATTATTTGTTAAGCCATTGATAACCTGAATTTTCCCTAAGGCCTAACGCCTTTTAAATCGTATAAATCAATCGTTTTATGTTTGTTGCATTTTGTTTACAAGTTTGAAAAGAAATCAATCAACCCAATCCTGCTATAGCTAATTACAAGTCTCGTAAATCATTAGTGTACCATTGGTTCTTGTGGTTCGACCTCGTTATATACTACCTTGCGGTTAAGTGTATCGAGTAAATACTCGAGCAATCAAGTTGGCGCCGTTGCCGGGGACCAATAGCGTTACCTAAAGATTTAGGATCAGTTGTTAGTCTATTGCATTTTACTTACAGTTACTGATTTCCTTTTTCTCTTTGATGTTTTAAAGGTATATGACCCGAAGCGAAGGTTCATCACACCTAGTTGAATATCACGAAGAAGTTGGAAAGTTCGAAAAGACAATAAGAAGAAAGAAGAAGCTAGCTAAGCAAAGAGAAGCTCAAATGGCTCATGAACAAGGAGGTAATGTGCCACCACCTGGAGATTTGCCACATGATGGAGACAATGGTGGAGAGTTACAAGACCCTCCAGTCGGAGTTGCTGCACATCAACAACCAAATTATCAAAGGCCTGCTCCTGCTCGTAGGACCTTAAGGGAACATGATGCTCCCAATGCTCAAATGTATCGAGGAGGTGTCCAACATCCTCCAATCAACAGAAATGATTTTGAGATCAAGTCGGGATTGCTGAATCTCGTGAAACAGAACCAGTTCCATGGACTTCCTTCTGAAAATCCAGTTACTCATCTTGATAACTTCGAGGATGTGTGTGGAACAACCAGGATGAATGGAGTACCAGACGATGCTTTTAAGTGCCGTTTGTTCTTGTTTTCGCTAGCTGATAAGGCGAAACGTTGGTTCAAATCATTAGAAAGAGACTCCATCAGTTCATGGGATGACTACAAAGCTGCATTCTTGGGACAATATTTTACTCAAGCAAGGACCACGCTTCTAAGGAACAAGATCTCGAGTTTTCAACAAGCTGGTACGGAGTCATTCCAAGAAGCTTGGGAGAGATTTAAAGACTACAAAAGAGAGTGTCCTCATCACGGGTTCACTCCTGAATCACTCATCAACACATTCTATAGAGGAATTGACCAGAACTACAAGATGGCTTTGGACACAGCAAGCAATGGAGACTTCATGACAAAAACAGAACCGGAAGCTCTAATCTTGATTGAAAATCTTGCAGGTAGCAACAGCAACCATTGTGTTGATTATGATAGGACCTTGAGGAGCGTTGGAGGAGGAGAATCAAAACAGATTTCTGAGCTGACTGCGAAGGTGGAACAACTTCTAAGACGTGAACAAAGAGCAGTCAACTATTGTGATGATTCTGGAGAAGGTCAGGGTTACCAAGAGCAAGGTTACCAAGAGCAGTCTGGGGACGGTTTTGAGGATGTACAAGCTGAGCTGAATTATGTGAATGGTTATCAAAACCAAGGGTTCAACCAAAGCTATAGGAATCATCCTAATCTCTCATACCGAAGCACCAATGTCGAGAACCCCCAAGACCAAAAATATCCAGCACAAGTGAGACCACAAGGGCAACAATATCAACCAAAACCGTTTGTGCCAAACCAAGGAGGCTACAACAAACCTTTTGAGAACAGGGTTCAGAATCAAGGGGGCTACAACAAGCCTTTTGAAAACAGAGTTCAGAACCAAGGAGGTTTTCAACAAGGGGGATTCCAGCAAAGACCTCAGTTCAACAACTTTCAGAGAGGTTATCAAGCACCAGCTCAAGCTCCTGCGAGCTATGCCCCAGCTGGACCGTCCGATGACAGCGAAATGAAAATAATGCTTAAGCAACTGCTCGATGGCCAGAACAAGAACGCCTTTGACATAAACTCAAGAGTGGAAAACATGTACAGCGAACTCCAAGGTAAGTTTGAAAATATTTCATCACATGTTAAAACACTTGAGAATCAGGTAGCACAAGCCGCTTCTACTTCTACAAGACCTATGGGAGTTCTTCCTGGAAAACCACAACCGAACCCGAAAGACTACAACAATGGTAAAGAATTTTGCAATGTCATCTTCAGAAGTGATTCAAAAATGGTCGAGAATGAAGAGGCTATAAAGGAAATTTCTAGGCTCCTATATGGTTCGAATGTTGATGATCTGGTTATAAAGAGTGAAGTGGAAGGGAAATTTAGCACTAAAGAAGAAGATATGGTGACCAAGAGCATTGAAACAAAAGTTACTTCAAGAGTTGAACCTCCTCCTTATGAGCCTCCACTTCCTTTTCCGAGCCAAGTTCTTACCAAGGCTAAAAAGAAAATCCTCTCGAGCTTCAAGGCTAATATGAGTAGAGTTGGAGCACCTTTGCCTCATGTGAATGACTTATCTCAAGTTCCTCTCTATTTTAAGTTCATTGAAGCCATTCTAGCGAACCAAGAGAAAGTTGAAGAGGTTATGAAAGTGCTAAAACCACCGAGTACACCACCGCTTGAACCTAAACCGCTTACCAAGCTTGGAAATCCTGGTACATTCACAATCACTTGCTCCCTAGGAGATTTGGAAATCGATAATGCCTTGTGTGATTCTGGAGCTAGCGTAAATGTGATGTCATTTGAAATGGCGGAAAGGTTAGGGATTAAAGAGATGAAACAACACTCATCTTCCATCACATTTGGAGATGCTTCTTCGAAACCTCCACTTGGGTTGATTGAGGATTATCCTCTTAAGGTAGGAGATTGTCTAATCCCAACGGACTTCTTGGTGGTAGATAGAGAGAAACCAGATAAGCTTCCACTCATTCTTGGAACTCCATTCCTCAACACCGCTGGAGCGAACATTGACTTCCCAAACAGGCGAGTGATCCTAATCCATGTTGACTCCAAAGTCTCATTTCAAATCAAGCCTTCCTCTACAATATTTTGTGGAACAATCGCCAACGAAGAAATGGAAAGGAAGGAAAAGCTCAAGGGTTTGATTGAGAAAAATCGACTTAAGGACTGTGATGATAAGTTCCTTTACCATGGTGAAAGCCTTAATGCCTTATTTGATGAGCCAAAGATGGTGGATCCAAGGAAAAAGCTCAAGAAAGGCAAGAATCCTCATTTTGGTCACAACTCCTCATCCATTTTCACCCTGCATCCATTGAGCCACAATGGTGGTGCTATAGAGTGCAAGATCAAGAGCAAAGATCCTTCCAAACCTTTTGCCAAAGCAAGAATTATCTTATTGCCAGGTTTAGAGGAGAACCAATCAGACTACATCAAAGAGCTCATGGTGAAGGTTCTCAAGATCGAGCTGACCGATTGGGGACCAAATTTCAAGGATGGAGTTCATTCGACAACTCCTATTCTCCCTTCAGTCTAAATGGGCATCAAACGTCGAGCTTAGCGACGTTAAACAAGCCATTGGGGACTCCCCCAATTCTATCGTTTGTATATATGTTTATTTATTTGTTTAAGTGTGATCTTTATTTTTGATTTTGTGTGCTTTCATTTTATAGGACGTTGGTGAACTTGGATTGTTTAAAAAAAAAAAAAAAAAAAAAAAAGTCCGAGCTGGACCTTCTCATTCACCGGTGGAGCATTCCTCTCCACAGTATAGCGACATCCGCTTACCAAGAAGCAGGAGGATCATAGGCAGGAGAGAGAGCTCCAACGATAGCTCTACCCGCGACCACTGAGCTTGTGGTTATTTCTATCCCTTGTTCTATATCATTTAGCTTTTAAGACATTTGGTTTTATTTCTTTATGTATGGCATTCTTCTGTTAATTTTGTTATTACACCGAGACGGTGAAAAGCAAGTTCGGGGGAGGATGCCATTATTTACTAATGACGTTTGTGTTTGTTTCTTTTATTTTGGTGTGTTTTATTTTTATTAAAACTTTGTTGGAATTTTAAATGTTTTATTGAGTCAAAATAGTTATGAGAATTTGTTATCTTTTGGAATTGCAACATGTTTAAGATCATTTTGTCTTAAAACTGCTTAGCCTTGTTTGAGGATAACTTGGAAGCGCAGAAAAATCCATAACTTGATCATTTTATGAAAATCCCTATCATTTGAGCTTAATCATATATATATGAACTTAATATGGACTTAATATATCTCACCTAGGGGATTGATAATCATGTAATGGAATTACATTTGGAGTTTTCTTTACATTGTTTATATCAACCTTTGTTAACTCCAAATGGCTAGACTTATTTTTAGTCTAGTACCACACCCCTTACCATTTCCATCTTTCAAACCACATGCATCTGTTTATAGCCATTGTCATGTGCATTCATGTGCAAAAACTATGGAGTATACGGACCGACATAGCTTTCCTTTCGCTAGGATTGTGGTAGTAGTTGGTTTGCATACCGTCATTGGACGAGATTGGGCTATTGTGGATTAGTAGATGTATTTATGAGTATGACGAGCATTCATTGTCAAGATTTCTTTTGATGCAGCTTTTGTAGGACTCCTCATTCCCGCTCCCCCATCTACTAAAAAAAAAAAAAAAAAAAAAAAAAAAAAAAAACGAGATGGGAAAGGAGTGAAAAGAGAAAGGAGTGAGTCTGAGATCATTAATGTGTTTCATTAGCATCTAAAAAAAAAGAAAAAGAAGGAAATCTTTATATTCATACTTGGGGTTTTTAGTTGGTTAGGAGGATCTGAGCGAAAGGAGAGCTATGTACTTCCTAATTGGTCTTTGTCTCACGGTGATTTTGCATAATGATTTGCATCCGTTTGTTTTGCTGGAGAACCCAAAACACTTGAGCCACCAAATGTCAACCTTCATACCTAGACCATAACGTGTTAGATATTCCCTTTGTGAGAGTACACGCATTTCTTAATAAATGTTAAATGTTAAGTTCTACATGATCTCGGGATTTCATACATTTGCTACGGTTATGGCGAAGTACAATGTAGTATGGTTTGATATGAACTTGGTGAAAGTGGTTGCGAGCATTTGGTTGAAGGCATGATCCTATAGATTTTACGAATTCTCATGTTTTTCAAAACCTTTTCTCTTGGATTAGATTTTGTTTTGTTTTCCTTGAGGACAAGCAAAAGTCTAAGTTGGG
Organism: Barbarea vulgaris; assembly: GCA_963667165.1. NCBI lineage: Eukaryota > Viridiplantae > Streptophyta > Magnoliopsida > Brassicales > Brassicaceae > Barbarea > Barbarea vulgaris. The sequence continues at coordinate 8,594,978 of OY763891.1, forward strand.
GGGAGTTGATGTATTGTACTTTTGATTGCTTTTTGGTTTGTATTTAGTATTTGTTTCGTGTCTTTTGTTAGTTTTCGAGTCTTTTCTATTTTGTTTTGAGTCTTTTACAGGTTCTATGGAGTTAAGCCGGAATAAGACGATTTCGGGATTGTTCGGGCTAAGATGAAGCCTAGAAGCTACGGAAAGGACAAGGATCGATCGATCCTACCCTTGGATCGATCGATCCAGACGACTCCAAGAACACAGCCACGAATCGGTCGATCCGGCCAACCGATCGACCGATCCATGCTCCACGGACATTTGTCCGGACACAACGGATCGATCGATCCCTAAGGCAGATCGATCGATCCCATGCCCAGCCATCTTGAAGAGATTTTGTCCGGACACAACGGATCGATCGATCCCTAAGGCAGATCGATCGATCGCCAGCCATCCGTCATGAAGAACAACATTGGGATCGATCGATCCGACGTGTGGATCGATCGATCCCAAGCCAGCCGCCAAGTTAGATATTATGTCCGTAAATCAGGGATCGATCGATCCGACTTGTGGATCGACCGATCCCCTTGGCCGCCTACACCATTTAACACCTATGTCTATAAATATCCCACCTAAACCTACTAAAACGGATCAGATTTTCTTCCTACGCCTAAAACACTATTCTAGACACATTTCTTGGATTTCTAAGCTCCTCCTTTCTATCAAACATTTGGAGAAGTTTTGTTGTATCATTTGTTGTTTATTTCAATCCTATTATGCTTTGTATGGTTTACTTTGTTGTTTTTCTGATTATGTGTGAGTAATTTCATAGTTAGGTTTTAGGGTTCTTGAAGGGAATTGATGGCTTCATGAATTGATAGAGATTTGGGGTTTCTAATCCATAGGTTCTTTGATTCATGTGTTCTTAATGCTAGATTAAGAGTAGCTACCTTAGTCTTGATTCTAGGTTGTTCTATAAGCACTAATCATGTTATAGAGAACTTGATCCTTATGAATTGAGCTTTGTATCTCTAGCCTGCGAAAGTTGATGCTAGATCATCATCGTGAACTTAGTGAACTTGTGTGTTAATGCTGATTTGGTTAGGAGAAATCAAATGAGAGTTTAGTTTTCGAGTAGCCAAGTTTAGGGGTTAAGGCCACGAGAGTGGGTTAATCCACCTTGCGTTCATGTTCTAGAACGGTGCTGAGAATGTTAAATCCCATGCTCAAGATTATTTGTTAAGCCATTGATAACCTGAATTTTCCCTAAGGCCTAACGCCTTTTAAATCGTATAAATCAATCGTTTTATGTTTGTTGCATTTTGTTTACAAGTTTGAAAAGAAATCAATCAACCCAATCCTGCTATAGCTAATTACAAGTCTCGTAAATCATTAGTGTACCATTGGTTCTTGTGGTTCGACCTCGTTATATACTACCTTGCGGTTAAGTGTATCGAGTAAATACTCGAGTAATCATTGGGAGCACCCATGCATTAGCTTTCACAAGTTATTATTTCTTTTCCTCCAATTTTTTAAGCAACTCACATGCAGCTTCATTTGCACACATCGTCAATTCTACATGTTTAGCAGCACAGATGCAATCTCACGGAAATTCCAACATAAATGGCTATAACGGTTTCCAATCGATTGTGTTACTGTTCCATTAGGTGTCTCTGAACGATAAAAAGCTATGCTTCGTGATTTTGCCTCTTTACTCTATCGTGTCAAGATATAGCTAGATGAAATTCTTCTAACATCCTTCTTATCCAACACTTTCAATGCATGACGACATAAGATCCCAGCAAAAGAATATTTCATGCAACTATACACTGTATCGCTTGGTTTGTAGCATCATAATCAACCAAATGCTCTCGCCGTCCACCACGATAAGATACTTTGTATTCATACATCATATAAGACTTACTGACCTTTCTAGCAACATAATCACCGATAACTGTGTATTGCTTCTGGAACAACCTAAAAACTTCTGGTGTATACACTTTCTCAGCATGTTCCATCTCTACAATAGCAGATAATACCGACGAGGTATGCATCATTTTGTATTCAGCAGTTAATTCGTTATATCGCCGATCAGCCCTTGATAATTGAGGTTAGTTATGGATCAATTACGTATGGTCCTTTGGTTTAAATAATTAAATCAAACTTAGCCACTAATTGAAGGTTGGCATGCCACGAACCTCTGTAACGTGTAATACACTCAACAAACGTGATTAACCTTACTTCTATGGATCCTAATTACACAGGGACTCCTAGTTTAATCTTAGTTTAGACTCATGATTTAACCAAAAAAAATTGACACAATCCTTAATTAAACACAAGCATAGTTCGTTTTGGTGGCAAGCGCATCATATAGCCCTATGCAGAAGGCTACGGATTGGCCATAGCAAGAAGTTTAGTCTTACCTTCTTCGGCAACTCTCTTATGGTGTGGCTTGGATCTTCAATTAGTTTAGGGTTTTTTTATCGACTTATTAAGTTTTTTTTTTCTTTCTAGGTTTATTTTTATATGACACAAACAATTAGTGGTCCCCATAATTAATTCAATTTTGGGTTTTTAATAATTTAATCTAACTTTTTTATTTAGTTGTTTTAATTTTTTAATTAGATTACATGGCAAATTCTGATTAGTTAATTAAGAGGGTGAACCCAAAAATTGTTCATAATAATATTATATTAGGTAGAGACGCAATTAGGATATCTAAGCGATGAAGATGTTCTTAGATGTGAGTCCATAAATGTCATGATATACTGTAATTTAGCGGGTTAGTAAAATATTTACTTTTAAAACCGAAGTTAATATCCCCTATATATAGTAATCGTTAATTATAAAATAATTATCCCGATAAAATTATGATAGAATCATTTTTATCTAAATTTAGACAAAAATAAGCTATAAGCTACAATGGTATCAAAGAGAGAATTGCAAGAGATATTTAATTATGGCTTTGTATGTTACCATTCATTAACAAAATGCAATATTTTTCTTATTCTAAAAAAAATAGAAAACATATGAAAATTACATTTAAACATTTATTTTGCTAGAAAATAAGCGCAACGATGGTAATGTGAGGTTTGAATTTGGAATAAAACTTAATATTTCTAGAGAGAGGATCAAAGTGTGGCTATAAGTGAAAGAGAATCTTATAAAGTAAAAATATCATACGCAAGAAATTTCGCGGCGCCTTGAAATGCGAAAAAACCAATTGCGTAAACACTTTCCAATTAATACAAAACCATCACTACTTTTTTCCGTTTTCTTCTTTTTTTTTCTCTGGTCTTTGGAGAAGAAACTAAAAATATCAAAAAAAAGTTTTAAAGAAAACTTGAGTTGTCTGTAAACTTTTTACCGAAGCATCCTCCGGTTGTGAGCTTTTTCTTAAGTTTTTTTTTTAATACAAATTTGATTAAACTTCTTTCTAGGTACAAATGACACTTTTGTTTCGATTGCTTAGCTGTATAGTTGCTTTCATAGATAAAGTTAATCGCATTTAATAACAAAAGTCGCTATTCACTCAAATCTTTAAAAGAGAAAGTGGACACTGGTTTGGACTCATTGTGGATGGATATGCAATCCTACTTAATCCCAATTATTCTGATTACTCTTAATTATTAATATACAGTAAAATCTCTATAAATTAGTACTCGATAAATTAATAAACACTATAAAATAATAAAATCCTTCGGTCCCAAATCAGACAAATATAAAATTTAACAAAATTCGATAAGATACTAAAATAATAATTCTTTTGGAGTTTCTATATAAATATATGATCCCATTGGTATTGTAAATTAATAATCACATGTAAATGATATATATATATATATATATAATATGTATATGTATATAGAAGATAATATACTAATGTATGGTTTAATGTGTGTTTTAGAGCGTGTAGCTGTGTATCAAATAACTGTTGTGTTGTTTCAAATTATCAAATCGTAGTATTTTCTATAACTTTTTTATCAATAGTAAAAAACTGCGTATATTTGTGTAAACATGTATCATTATATTTGTATAGTTTTTTAGGTTGTTATAGTGGGATAATTAAAATCATTGATCATAAAATTGAATTTATGTTTATCATTTGCATAAGTGAGCTCATCAGTAATTTTGTTACTTATCATCAAAAGTTCTTTTTTCTTCTAAATATTAAATATTTTAGTCAAAATTACAAATTTATAACATCAAAAACATTAATTTTATTTAGCTTAAATTATCACAACTTATAGTTTTATGAAACTTTAAGATTCAACCTTAAATGGTGAAAAAATTGAAGCTAACATTTTTATAAATTATAAATTATTAATTTATAGATAAATAAATATTATTATAAATTAATAAAATATCAAAGTCCCAACATTATTAATTTATAGAGGTTTTACTGTAGTTAACTTTGGTCTTTAAAAAAACAGCGCTTCTCGACGGATCAATGTACAACCACCCTTCTCAGCTAACAAATGTGGAACTGAAGTGTTTAATGTAGGAACCCGAATTTCTAATTATATTGTTTAATTTTTTATATTTAAAAATAAGGTTGCTATCTTTAATTTATATTGTTAATTCTTTCCAAAAAAAATTGCTCGTAGAGATGACAATTTGTGTAAACTTTATAATTTTATATAGTTGGATACATGGAGACCAAACTACATATGGAAGGTTCTGAATATTATTTTGTTTACGTGCCATATCTTTAGATGATTTACATACTATATACAGTACTTTTAACTCTGGTCATTTTAAATCCTATATTTGAGTGATTGTGTGGTTGATAATCTTCATTAAACTTAAAGGTTACAGGAGTTCTAACTGAAAATAATATTATTTATGTAAACTGATGTTACGTCAAAAAATTAAAGTTATTTTTAAGATTTAATTCTGCCTAATGTCATTTCTTTATCTAATATGTTACCTATTACTATGCTATACATATCATCTCTTGTAGTGGGCCACACAATTATATTCGGCTATTTGCTAGTGTAATTTTTCCATCTTCAGAAATTAACCAATTGGGATACGATACGTGGAATTACATCCGGTTTACAGACTTTACTCTCGTATTTCTCTATGTCGAAGCTCTCATAGAAGGCTAGAACCATCCCGCAGCAGTGCAATCCAGAGTCCATTCGTGGACTAGAGGCTCTAACTTTAGAACATATGGTCCGGAGTCCATTCTGTAGGAAGCTCATAACACCCCCGAACCTCTTGAAAGTCACATTATACTTTGATAGATGAGTCCAGAGTGTTAGGTATACAATAAAAATGTTTATATACCATATTATGACGTACCGAACATGAATTCTAATAGCAAAATAATAAACATTTTTCTTAGTTGTAAATTCATAGTAGGCCTGATATCCAAAGCAACCGGTTAGGCCACATTTATCAACGAAATTACCATAAAATTAATATATTTAGATCCTTTATAAAAGAAAAAAAAATTGGAATATCAAATCCATACGTTCGTGAAATGTAGGCACGATACAATTTGATAAAAGAGAACGTGCATAAAGGTAAACAGAAAAAGTAAGTGATCCACTACATCAAATGGCTTATGTACACGTGGCGAATTCTGAGAAGATTGCTCCGCCATTAAGTAAACCATATAGCCGTTTATTTAACAATACGACAAGACTCATAAAGCCATGACTTGTGACCGTACCTTTTGAGTTTTGATTACACTCCTATAGTCCTATATAAACCCTTCACGGCTCTGACCTCCAATGTTCCTTTCCATGCTAATTAAGCAACAACCTCTTATATAATATACATTCACCACAGAAGAAACACTATATATTACTAAAGCTTGTAGCTCTTACAAAGAAAACATTATGAAGAAAGCTACGGCATTGATGAAACATATCGTTTTGTTGTTGACCTCCGTGGCAAAGGCTAAATCTATAGCCATAAAGAATAAAACAAGTGCCTTCAAAACACGACTCCTCATGTTGTCCCTCGTGAAACACAAGAAGCTCGGGTTCCGTTCAATTTCCAACAAGATCCACAACCTCTTGGGCCATGCAGACCAAGACTATGATCACGACCAGGACCAAGACAAGAGCAAGGCAATAGTTCTCTACAGTAGTGCGGAATCCACAGTGGTTCATCATGAAGATTACGACGTTCACGAGGACAACGACAAGTATCCTGATCTGAGGCACACATTGTTCGAAGGAGATGAGGAGTTTGGAGACTTGGAAGAAGGTCAAGGCAGTTCTGTTATAGATTTGGTGCGGAACTCGAAGGAAGAAGAAGGAGAGAGTTTCAAACTAGAAGATGAGATCGACCATGTCGCAGATCTCTTTATTTCAAGGTTTCATAAGCAAATGAAGCTTCAGAAACTCTTGTCCTTCAAAAGGTATCAAGAAATGCTAGCTCGAGGGACCTAGATTCCTATGATCATATATATATATATATATATATATATTATATACATGTTGGCGATAGATATGAAGAACACATTCATAATTTTATATTATGATCTTTGCTAACGTTCTTATTTTGTGTTGTCGATCATAAATCCTTCGAGCCTCTTATTTTGTGGAGTCATATTATTATCATCTCTTAGATGTATTTTCATTTATCATGTTGGGTTAAAGGAAGGATCTGCTTTTGCGGAATATGTTTTCTTCCTCCTCGAGGTCGTATTATGTGTAAGATCTATTAAATGTTACAATATTGAGCTTTTTGTTTTGCTTTGGCGTATATATTTCACTTATTCTAGTCCTAAAATATTACAGCCATTCGTTTCGTTTACACATAAATGTGTTATTTTGCCAATTACATATACATATTTTGTGTTGTAAAATTACACTTTACAATCTTGAAATACTAGATCAGTAGTACTATAAATACACTCAGCGGCGAAAAAGTAGATAGATAGGGAGTGTCATATGAAACTTTGTACACAAATACTAAAAATACAAACAGAATAATTAGTAAAATTAGGCATGTTGACTCCACTGGATCTTGGTTTGATGCTTATACTCTTTGAAATGCAAAACATTTGAAGGATATATTGGCGCAGCGTAACCTATGGAGTCCGAGGTTCGTGACTTCGTAGAAGAAACGAACAACGAACATGTTGAGCTCAAAGCCACAGGGAACGATGCTCAAAGATTAGAACTGAAAGTTCTGGTTTTCAATTGAATTCAATAAAAGCTGCTGGAAATTACAAACGTAGTTATGCTTAAATAAGAAGCTAAAAACCTTAAGACGTTGTCAAATTCTTAAACGCCAAGCAAAGAAAAAGAAATAACACCAAAGCCCAAACAAAAAACGATAAAGGAAAGTCGAACACGAGAGTTGACGAAGTGTTCGAGTGAGAAGATGCGCTGCATCAGGTCCCTCCGGGTAAGAGAAGATTCGGCTCTGAATTTGGATCGTTGTTGTTGTTAGAATTATAATAATACCTTGAGGGGAATTATTAAATTGTATGAGTGAATACAAATGGGGTGGGTAAATATGGCTGCTATGGTTTTTATTTTAAGGCATAGAGCTAGGCATAGAGGTGGAAAAATGAGGCCATCTAAGATAATGCCTATGGATTAATTTTATGGAAAAATTAATCACCACCTTCCCCTTTTAATTGTGGTGATCGGAGGATGAGAATTTTGGGAAAGAAAAAATCTGAATTGCTTCCATCTCTTCATCTCTTTTCTGTCTCATGCTACAAGTTCTTTGAGAAGAAAAAATCACACAAAGTATTACACAAAAATTCCTTCAATCTCTCAAAAGTAAGTCATGTTTCTTTGAGAATATCGTAGAGTGATAGTTCGTGTAGAATCGAATTTTGAGTGCTTGCGAAATCGATTAGTAATTGGTTGTATCCTGGGACTCTTGGATCCATGATTCCCGTGGCACTACGGGGGATTCAAAGAGTTAAGGAAAGAGATTGCGATCTCACCTCCAATTCTCGTTTCCTTAACGTTTGTGTATTTTTCATTCCAATTCCCGTGGTGAAGCATATATATTGCTCCTACAATCTTAACTCTTTGAACCCGTTGGTGTTATATAAACATCAAACGGATTGGAAGTGAATCATAAACGTTAAAGCTTGAGTTGCGATTCAAGTCTTTGTGTGATTAACCGGTTGCGATCGGTTAAATTTCAAGATCAAAACTCGAGAGCTTGCGAGTCTCGAAAGTTTTATATCAAAAAAACACTTATGTGGCTTTTCTTAAGAGAATTGAAGCCTACAAAATGTTTGAAAAGTGAATTTTTGAGTATTTGGAATGTCCAACGCGTCCAAAGTCAAGTTTGATTGGTGTTTGATGGTCTGATCAGTTTGCAACAGATCGTGAAAACCAATCGCAAAACCAGTCAAACTGACGGTAATTGCATTCTGATCGGGCTGCAACCGATCACGTAAACCGATCGCAAGTGCTAGGATCGGTTTGAAACTGATCCTTTAAACCGATCGAAAACATTCTGATCAGTCTGCAACCGATCGTGTAAACTGATCAAAAGTGGTCAGATCGGTCTGCAACCGATCGTGAAAACCGATCGCAAAACCAGTCAAAGGCGAACATAGTATAATAAGGCCCTTTTCTTCTTTCTTTATCTCCTCCTGGTCATCGAGATCTTCTCCGATAAATCGGTATTCTATCCAGCCTTAACGAAGCAACCAGCATTATGTGTTTGTGTTAACGAAATCAATATAGTGGAGCGTAGACCAGCAAAGATGGCGAGGGAGATCCTCATCGATGTGTGCGTGCTGCTTAGAATCCTGATGACTCTGAGTGATCCTTCATTCTGATCGGTTTGCAACCGATCGTTTAAACCGATCGTAATTAGTCGGAACGGTTTGCAACCGATCGTGACAACCAATCGCACAAGTGTTAACGGTCTGGCGAGACTAAACGAGATATGTTGATCCTAATGCATTTCGATTGGTTTTGTGTGTTTTTAAATTTAATTTAAAAACTTTTCTGATCAAGCTTGTGTGTTTGTAAGGAAATGACCAACGAAACGTTGAATGTCTCTGATGTAGCTGAGGTCGCTGAGACCACCATCAACGGGGCCGAGGCCACCGAGATTCAGTTTGGGACACTTCCACCGGTGAAAGTGACGGTCACAGAACCGATACAAACTGCGGTCGTTGACCAGTATCAAGCGGTGCCAATCCCAACGGCATCGTCAGCGGGTCTTCTTCCGGACAAATTTGACGGAAGTTCTTTTAAGATGTGGCAGAAGAAGATGTTCTTCTACCTTACAACGCTGAAGTTGAGCCAGTACACCCGTGAGGAGAAGCCTATTCTTCCTGCAGATAACACTGATCCCCGTGCACTTGCGAGTGTACATGCCTGGGAGCACGGTGATTTCCTGTGTAAAGGATATATTCAGAGCCGTCTCTCCGATCAGTTGTATAATGTGTACTGCAATGTCGAAACTTCTAAGGATTTATGGAACTCTCTTGAAAAGAAGTATCGATCCGAGGATGCTGGGTCTCAGAAATACGTTGTGGCGAAATTTCAAGACTATAAGATGGTGGATTCAAGGCCACTAATGGAGCAAGTGGAGGAATTGACCAACCTCATCCATGAAATACATGCTGAAGGGATGAAGATATGTGAAACATATCAAGTTGCATGTGTTATAGAAAAGTTTCCTCCCGGCTGGACGGACTTCAAGAACTATCTTAAGCTGAAAAGAAAGTGGATGAGTCTTGAAGATTTGACCGTCAAGCTTCGTATTGAGTCTACGAACAGGAGACAATTGGGAATCGGTATGCAAATTCGCGAACCCGACGTACATGTTGTAGAGCACCAACCCAAGAAACAGGGGAAGTGGCAGAACAAAGGGAAAGGAAAAGTACCCTCCAGAACCAGCAGAAGTTCAAAAAGAAAACCGGAGAGAACTCGCAGAAGTTCACCGGTAAATGCCACAACTGTGGTAAAATTGGCTACAAGTCCTTTGAGTGCTACAGCAAGAAAGCATCAAAGAAGAATGACGGCAAAAATGAGACTAATCTCACCGAGGCCGATATGTGTGCAGTTGTCACTGAGGCTAGTGTTGCCGAGAGCCATCCAAAGACTTGGTGGTTTGATACCGGTGCAACTCGGCACATTTGCTTGGACAGAACGATGTTCTCCACTTACAAGAAGAACAAGAGTGATGAGAAACTCTTTATGGGGAACTCCGCAACCTCGAAGATTGAAGGTTACGGGAAAGTCGTTCTGAAGCTTACTTCTGGACAAGAACTCACGTTGAATAATGTGGTTCATGTGCCGGATATACGCAAAAACCTAATCTCGGGTTCCCTCATGAGCAAGCATGGATTTACCGTTAAGCTGGAAGCGGATAAGCTTGTAATCTCCAAGTATGGGATGTATTTGGGAAAGGGATTTGTTTGTGATAGTCTTTTCAAAATGTGTGTTGAAGCGGTGATCCGCACTGATGTAACCGAGGCTTCCACCTCGAAGAATAATGAAAAGAAACCAGTTGCTTATGTTGCGGAGTCTTTTAATACGTGGCACGAACGCCTAGGACATGTTAACTTCAAGTCTATGAGTAGATTGATGAACATGAACCTGATTCCGAAACACAAAATAAGTAAAGACAAATGTGAGATTTGTGTCCAAGCCAAACTCACTAAAAAACCATCACCGACCGTAGGAAGAACTACGAAACCTCTATCTTTAATTCACACGGATCTATGTGATTTAAAATTTGTGCAAACTAGAGGAGGGAAGAAATATTTTGTGACATTCATAGATGATTGTACAAGATATTGCTACGTATATTTACTACGTAGTAAAGACGAAGCTTTGGAGAAATTCAAAGAATACAAACTGGAAGTAGAAAATCAACTTGATAAAAAGATCAAGATGATTCGAAGTGATAGAGGAGGTGAGTATGATGAACCATTCAATGCATTCTGTAGAGAAAACGGCATTATTCATCAAACAACCGCTCCCTACTCACCGGAATCCAACGGAGTTGCGGAACGGAAAAACCGAACTCTAAAGGAAATGATGAATGCAATGTTGCAGGAATCTGGGTTAGCCCAGAACATGTGGGGGGGAAGCTCTGCTTACCTCAAATCATATCCTGAACAAAATACCGCATAAAGTGACTGGAAAAACTCCATATGAACTTTGGAAGGGTAATGTACCTTCGTACAAATACCTGAAAGTGTGGGGGTGCTTGGCAAAAGTTGCTGTTCCACCTCCGAAAAAGGTCATCATCGGACCTAAGACGGTAGATTGCATTTTCATCGGATATGCTCATAATAGTAGTGCTTATCGGTTTCTGGTATATAAATCTGATATACCGGATATTCGTGAGAACACAATAATGGAGTCAAGAAATGCTTCATTCTTTGAAAACGTGTTCCCATGTAAAGATAAAGAAAGCATTAAAAAACTCGTGATCAACGAGATGCTAACTCCCGCGGGAACGAAGCAAGCGGATCCGGTACTACTATTAATGATGAAGAAGAAGAAGAACAACAAGGACTTAGACGGAGTAAAAGATCTCGTAAAGAGAAAATTTACGGATCTGAGTTCTTAGTTTCTTTTCTTGCTGAAAATGAACCTAAAACGTTCAAAGAAGCAATGTCTACACCAGACGGTCCTCTTTGGAAGGAAGCCGTTAACAGTGAGATGGACTCAATTCTTCAGAATAATACTTATGAGTTAACGGAATTACCGCAAGGGTTTAAAGCCCTAGGTAGCAAATGGATTTTCAAAACGAAGTTGAAAACCGATGGGTCCATTGATAAGTACAAGGCTAGGCTTGTGGTGCAAGGTTTCAGGCAAAAAGAAGGCTTGGATTTCTTTGACACCTATTCTCCGGTAACGAGAATAACTTCGATAAGAATGCTGGTAGGCATCGCGGCTTTGAGAAACCTGGAAATACATCAGATGGATGTAAAGACAGCTTTTCTAAACGGAGATTTAGAAGAAGAAATCTATATGAAACAACCTGAAGGGATTGTCGTTCCAGGACAAGAAGACAAAGTCTGTAGACTGGTGAAATCATTGTATGGACTTAAACAAGCTCCTAAACAATGGCATGAGAATTTTGACAATGTCATGATGTCAAATGAATTCACCATCAATGAGTGTGATAAGTGCATATACAATAAAAGCACTTTACACGGGTACATCTTGCTCTGCTTGTATGTTGATGATATGCTTATTATTGGAAGTAATAAAGACATGATCAATCAGACGAAGAACATGCTAAGCAACAAGTTTGATATGAAAGACATGGGACTTGCAGATGTAATCTTGGGAATTAAAATCATTAGACACTCTGGTGGTCTAATATTATCACAAGAACATTATGCGGAGAAAATCCTTGAGAGGTTTAAGAACTGTTCCAACGGAACTGCAAAAACTCCCGCCGATCCTCAATTGCACTTGACGAAAAATTCAGGCGAAGCGGTTTCACAAGTGGAATACGCAAGAGTTATCGGAAGTCTTATGTACCTGAAAAATTGTACAAGACCGGATCTAGCGCACTCGGTAAACGTGCTTAGTCGCTATACGAGTAATCCGGGTCATGCTCATTGGAAGGCAATAACTAGAGTGTTGAACTATTTGCGATACACTAAAAGTTATGGTCTGCACTACGGTAAAGAACCAGCTTTGTTAGAGGGCTATAGTGATGCCAATTGGATTTCAGATTCCAAAAACTCAAAGTCGACAAGTGGTTTTGTCTTTACGTTGGGAGGTGCAGCGGTTTCATGGAAATCTTCCAAACAAACTCTCCTGGCTCGATCAACCATGGAATCGGAGTTTATAGCTCTGGATAAAGCAGCTGAAGAAGCAGAGTGGCTTCGGAACTTTTTGGAAGATATCCCGATGTGGGAGAAACCAGTGCCGGCGATACGCGTGAACTGCGATAGTCAGTCAGCGATCTCTCGGGCAATGAATAAACTATACAATGGTAAATCTCGTCATATTCGAAGGCGACACAAGACCATTAGACAATTGATCTCAACTGGTGTACTCTCGGTTGAATACATCAAGTCAGCTGACAACTTGGCAGATCCATTTACGAAAAATCTGTCAAGAGATCAAATTGTAAACTTATCAAGAGGAATGGGTTTAAAGCCTACAAGGGAAGATGATGTTTGATTGAAATCCCACCTATGAGATTGGAGATCCCGAAATCTAGGTTCAAAGGGAAAACGAAATCAAATATTGTAATAGTTGAGCATTGTAATACTATGTATTTACCCAGTTCCTAAAGATAAATAAAACAATGCTTCATGCATTTGTCAAGGTTAAGCGTCTGCTTTTAATGATACCATAGATTTGAAATGAGAAAGAAGTATTACATGATACTTCTAAAAACAATTCTAATGGATGATCACCTAATGAGTGTGAAATGGGGCCGTTTCTAGGAGAATGAAAGAAAGGCTATATTCTCCAAGTTCACTCATGAAACCGGGAATGTTCAAGGCCAAAATGAACACAATAGAGAACTTAAGTTCTATGAGAAAGTGTTAATGTGCGATGTTTGTTGTCTCGATTTACATCAAAGTCTGGGTGGTTCAAGACATCAAGTTCACCTCCTGGCCGAGTAAGTCCGACAGACATCAAAATGATTGGTTCAAAGCTGAAAAATGCTACCTATCAGATACAGTAACATTTTCGTATACTCTCAAACGTCTGTCTAGTCGTGTCGAGTCGAGTCGTGTTGCATCGTTCAAAAGTCTTCGAGTCTGCATGTGCTTAAAGTCATTTGTATTCATGTGGGGGATTGTTGGAATTATAATAATACCTTGAGGGGCATTATTAAATTGTATGAGTGAATACAAATGGGGTGGGTAAATATGGCTGCTATGGTTTTTATTTTAAGGCATAGAGCTAGGCATAGAGGTGGAAAAATGAGGCCATCTAAGATAATGCCTATGGATTAATTTTATGGAAAAATTAATCACCACCTTCCCCTTTTAATTGTGGTGATCGGAGGATGAGAATTTTGGGGAAGAAAAAATCTGAATTGCTTCCATCTCTTCATCTCTTTTCTGTCTCATGCTACAAGTTCTTTGAGAAGATAAAATCACACAAAGTATTACACAAAAATTCCTTCAATCTCTCAAAAGTAAGTCATGTTTCTTTGAGAGTATCGTAGAGTGATAGTTCGTGTAGAATCGAATTTTGAGTGCTTGCGAAATCGATTAGTAATTGGTTGTATCCTGGGACTCTTGGATCCATGATTCCCGTGGCACTACGGGGGATTCAAAGAGTTAAGGAAAGAGATTGCGATCTCACCTCCAATTCTCGTTTCCTTAACGTTTGTGTATTTTTCATTCCAATTCTTGTGGTGAAGCATATATTTTGCTCCTACAGTTGACGTTGAACACAACGGCAGTCTTGAGGTGAGGCGGCAGCTGCAGTCGATATGCGTTGTTGTTAAAACGCTCTAAAACCTTGACATGACCAATCTTGCGCGAACGGAGCTTATTGTATTGATGGAGAGGCATGTGATCCTTGGTAAGAACAACCCAGACCATGTCGCCAGGTTCGAAAATCACTTCACGATGTCGAGAATCTGCTTGTGACTTGTATTTTTGAGCCGCCTGTTGCAAATTCGCAGACACCAGCTTGTGCGTATCCTGTAAGGCATCAACAAAATCAACAGCACGTCCATGTAATCGAGAGGGATCAGGCACCATAGTAAGGTCAAGAGGACCACGAGGAACGATGCTATAAACCACTTGAAAAGGGCTAAACCCATAGCTTCGATTAATGGCATGGTTATGAGCAAACTCGGCTTGACATAAGCGAGCCTCCCATTGTTTAATGTTTTCTCCCACCAAGCTGTGAAGCATATTCCCAAGAGAACGATTTGTTACTTCTGTATGCCCATCCATCTGAGGATGATAGGCCGTACTCATGTCAAGACTCGTGTGTAACATCTTCCACAATGAACGCCAAAAGTGACTCAAGAAGCGAGTATCGCGATCAGAGACAATAGAAGATGGCAAACCATGAAGACGATAAACCTCTTGGAAGAATAATTGAGCAACTTTCACCGCATCGGTGGTTCGTTTACATGGGATAAAATAAACCATCTTCGAAAAACGATCTACCACCACGAAGATACAATCATTACCTCGTTGTGTTCGGGGAAGTCCTAGCATAAAAATCATACTCACATGTGTCCACGGCTGAGTCGGAATAGGCAACGGGAGGTACAGACCTGCGTTAGTGGCGTGACCTTAGGCTAATTAACAAGCCCGACATCGCTCCACAAAACGTTCCACATCTCTGCGCAACGAGGGCCAAAAGTATGATGAGGAGACTAGCTGAAACGTACAATTTTGGCCAATGTGACCCTCCCTGTGGAGCTCTTCAATCACACGTAAACGGAGACTACAATCTGGGAGACACAACTGATTGCCACGAAAGAGGAAACCATCAACAAGCGAAAAATCATCTCGTGAACCAGCTTGAACATCCAATAATACTTTGCTGAAAAACGGATTTGACTCGTAGAGGTCAGAAAAGGACGCAAATCTCGTAACCGAAGTGTTCATTGTTGTCAAGAGGTTGTGGCGGTGACTTAAGGCATCAGCAACACGATTAAGCTTTCCCGACTTGTGACGAATGGTGAAAGTGAATTGCTGGAGAAACGATATCCAGGCCGCATGGCGCGCTGAAACCTTGACCTGACTATCCAAATGTTTCAAGGCATCATGATCGGTGAAGAGAACAAAGTCGCGATGAACTAGATAATGGCGTTAATGCTTAATAGCTTGCACCACCGCATAGAACTCAACATCATAGGTGATGTAATGACTCCTAGCTCCCGCCAACTTCTCACTATAAAAAGCCATTGGACGCGACTGCTGACTCAAAACAGCACCGATACCCAATTTAGAGGCATCACAATGAAGATCAAAAGTCAAAGAAAAATCTGGAAGAACAAAAACAAGAGCAGTTGTTAGCTTATGCTTAATCAACGCAAAAGCTTCACTAGCCTCCGGCGTCCATCGAAACGACCCATCTCGAATACAATCAGTTATAGGAGCCATGATGGTGCTGAAGTGTGACACAAAATGCCGATAAAAAGAGGCCAAACCATGAAAACTTCTCACCTCTGAAACCATACGTGGTTCTGACCAAGAACGAACCGCCTCAACCTTACTTAGATCCATCGACAATCCCTCACTGGAAACAACATAGCCCAAGAATAACAAATGATCAACACTAAACTCACATTTTTGTCGTGCGACAAAAAGTGATTCACGCCGCAAAATCACAAGGACCTGGCGAAGATGTGACATGTGATCATCACGCGAAGCACTAAAAATCAGTATATCATCAAAATATACCACCACAAACTTCCCAATGTAAGGTTGTAAAGCTTGATTCAACACTCGCATGAAAGTGCTCGGCGCATTAGACAAGCCAAACGGCATTACAACCATTCAAACAAACCCTCGCGTGTCTTAAACACAGTCTTCCACTCATCTCCAGGGAAAATTTGAATTTGGTGATAGCCACTCTTGAGATCCAATTTCGAAAAGACCACAGCAGTACCAATCTGGTCCAATAAGTCATCCAAGCGGGGAATAGGAAACCGATAACGTACCGTAATTTTATTGATAGCTCTACTATCGACACACATCCTCCACAAACCATCCTTCTTAGGAATTAGAAGGGCAGGAACAGCACAAGGACTAAGACTTTCATGAATATAACCTCGAGTTATCAACTCCTCCACTTGTCTGCGCAATTCTTCATGTTCGTGCGGACTCATACGGTAATGAGGTTGATAACATCGTATTTTTACCTATTATAGCTATTGTTTTCCTATGATTTTGAGAAGATATTGGTGTTATGTTTGGGCAAAAAGAGACATCTGTCATCTATTTCAGGTTCAAGAAGGTTTTAGAGGTTTCAAAGGAAAATAGACCAAAGAAGGAAGAAAACCCGTTTCTAGGCAGTTTCAAATCACCAAATGTACAACATCTTTTGAATGACTTTCCGATACCCAAATTTGGAGTTCTTGGTGTCTATGGAAATCTAGGAGTGTCAAGTTTCACCTCGAATAAGAATCAGCACATTCTCTTCAACCATTTGGGAGATATCGTCCGAGGAATGAAGCCTTGTCACTACCGGTCACAAGGACCCGTGACCGGTATTGGCCTTCTTGGCACTACCGGCCACAAGGGGCCGTGACCGGTGCTTTCCCTCATGCCACTACCGCTCACAAGAGCCGTGACCGGTCTGAAGCTACTTGACCTAACTTTTCTTAAAAGTCTTCCTCGGCCTAATGAAACCCTAGACCGACTTCAAAGCCTATAAATACACGCTTAACATAATCTAAAGGGTGTGAACTTCTAAGACAACTTCATAGAACCCCTAAGGAGCCGCAAGAGACCTCGGAGAGCCTCCAGCCGCCACACCTCTTGAGAAGCTCTGAAGTTCATCATCTCTTTCTCTCTTTCATTCTTTGTTCAAGGAGCATCTTGTAATCTCTTTTACAGAAGTAATCTCTGAACCTTAATCTTATATCTATTCAGTTTATGCTTATGAATTATTTAAACCTTGCTTTGATGATTCTCTTAAGTATGCTTGAGTAGTTTACTTGTTGGGTTTAAAGGGGAACATCAAAGGGGGAGATGGATCTATAGGTTTAGGTGGCGAGATCTGAGCTTTGTGTGATCGTTTATACTATTCTTTCTATCTTAGTTTGATTATAATGCATGTTGTTAGCGTCATGAACTAGCTCTGATCATGGGTAGTTAGGTTTTGCTAATCGCTTGCCTAAGTGCTAGAACCTAGCTAGGATGAATGTTGTGTTATAGGAAGTACATACAACTTACCTATAGGGCTTCATGGACTAAAATCGAACTCGCTATTAATGCTTTGATCTATCCGTCGTTGCCTGCGGAAGTTGAGTAATGGAGATTTTAGATAATTATCTATGAGATATTAGGTTAATCGTTTATTAGTGTTTCGTATGTCCGAGACTTGGAAATAAACGCACATTGTCTTAGGTTTCTCTTAGATAGATAGATTCTTGAACCCCCTGCGATCCCTTGAACCCACAAAACCCCAATCTGAGTTCTAGCTATACTTTGGTCTATAAGATTTGCAATACAACTTCTCTCTCTGTGGGATTCGATCCTTAAGTACTACATACGTTTGTTGTGCACTTGCAGTAGTCGTGTGGTCTTTGAGGTAAAAGACTAAAGCGAAATAACACACGCATCAAGCTTTTTGGCGCCATTGCCGAGGAGAGATTGTTTGTTTGCACATCTAAGAACTAGAGGAACGTCTAGGACACCTTGTTTTTTTAAGGATGGAGTCACCTCCGAATCCGTAGCTAGCTCGGATGGAGTAACCTCCGAATCCGTAGCTAGCTTTACTCGTGGGAACCATCGCGGCCATTCTCGGCCATCTTGTGTTTCACCACTCATGGCACACTCGCGTTGCCACCCCACTCGATCCTCTGGAGATCGATATGTGAGTAACTCTAACTCTTTAGCTAGTCAGTCGCTTAACCCACACTATGCGAAAGATTTCAGTTTTGCAGAGAATCCGGACTTCTACTCCCAAGAAGTCATGAGAATTGATACCATTGACCAGAGCTCGTATGGTATTCCTAAGTTCACTCCAAGGACATCACGTACTGAGGACAAGCTCATGGACCTCATGGTACAGCTTGCCTCTGAACAAAGGAAGCACAAAGAAGAAGTCGACAACAAACTCTCAAAGTTTGGAACAGATTTCAGCTCGAAGCAATCCACCCTCGCTTGCCACATCAAACGAGTAGAAGGCCAAGTTGAGGAGTTTAACAACAAGTTACTTGATCAGCATTATGATGTAAGGAAGCTTGAATTAAATGTTACCAACGCGGGATACAAGATCAACGCCATGGAAGAACATTTAGATTGGAAGATTGAAGCTTTGCAACAAGGTTTCAACGATCCGGTTGCGTATTCAAAATGGAAGGATAATCAGTCATATGAAGATTTTGAGCAAGAGGAAGAGGATAGAGCACGTGAGGAGAAGCTCACGGATCAATCTGAAACACCGGAATGGCCTAGAGGAGATGACTATCCGTTAGAAGCTTGTAATGCCGTCACCATTCGAGAAGAAGTTGGAAGCTTAGGTGATGTGGACATCGGAACCAGATCAATCCTGCAACATGTCAAACCAACCACTACACACGCCAAAACGGTTCACACGGAGCATCATGGAGAACCCTTAGCCAAATGGAGTTCTAATCAAACACCAGGCCTAGGATTGATTTTCTATCAGCCAATCAGTCCTAAGAAGACCAATGATTCAGGAGGAATCATGAAACCTCGAGCCAAGCCACCTGAAGACGAAGCATGCCTACCCGGAGACGAGAAACAAAGTCAAGCATGTACCAAAAGACAAACCACTCGAGCACAGAAGTTCTGCTTGAATATTCACTTGGAAACCACCTATTTTAAAGAGAATGATTGAGCCAAAACTCAACTTGATCGATCATATTTGGAGTTAGCACACAAACACCTCACCGGAGCCGTTACCAAGCCAAGGAAGTTGCCACTAGAAGAATCCACTCATGCGTTTTGCGTCAGAGTCATTATTCACCAGGAAACAATCCAAGATAAGAGTTTTTGCCGAAGAAAATCATGCCCCAACATAGCTAAATTAGGAGATGTCCGAGAATCCTTACTCGGAGACAAGAATCCAAGGGAGAAATTGACCTATGAGAAATCTACTCGAGCAAATGTTCTGGGATTTGAATTTCATCAGGAAATCATCTATTTTAAGATGATTTATCAAATTAAATCAGCCCAGGTACGAGTTGGTTTAAGAGCTAACCAAGGAGGATCAAAACCGGGTGTAAATAAGGAAAGTCTTGCATCCAACTTACCATCAGCTGAAGCCACGAATTGGAGACCTTCTATTAGCATCAGAGGATTCCCTTTTAACCCAGGAGATACTCTAGACCACGAAGAAGCTTTACCACCAGAGGCTTGGTACACCTTACCATACAAGAACATGCGGAGTCATCACTTACCATATTCGGATCCAAGCACGTCAAAACCCCAATGGCCAAATCCTCAGATCTTGCACGTGTTAGACACCCTCCACAACAATCAGAGACTTCCAAATACGTACCCATTCCTCCCCAAGCTGTCCAGATACAAGCAAAGGCTCTACTTGCCTTATTTGGCCGATTTCATCATTAAGTCTCCAACGGCCATATTTCATTTAATTCTGTGATTTCTTTCTTGTTTTATTCTTTAGAACCGTTGTACTCTGAGCCTATAAAATCTCAGATCATTCCTCATAGTAAAGCACCCTTGATCATTGAATTTAGTAAAGTATTTCGTTTTCTTTCAAAGGCCGAGTTCTTGAGAGATTGTTCTTGTCTTTAGATTTCTAAGTGTGTGATTCACTTTGAGTCTATAGAAACCCACGGTTTTAGGAGTGTTTGAGTGATTCAATACTCTTAGTCGTGCCACTGATTGAGTGAGTCAATCGCCTTCACCGTCCATCTCTACCATCGTTTCCACCTTCCGCGAGATTTGGCTTGGAATCTCTCGATCATCAAGTGATTATAAGACGGAGTGATTCCGATCCTATATCATTTGGTATCAGAGCATCAAAAGCTCCTATCCCCCAGGTTGTATCTCTTCAACCTTTATCTTCTTTTGTTTTTATTTCGATATTTTCTATTTTGTTGTTTAGTTTCTTTCAAATAATTCAAAAAAAAAAAAAAACAAATAAATTTTTTATTTCTTGCTTTGTTCTTGTTATTTGCTTCAGTATCTTTCATAAAAAAAAAAAAATTATTTGCTTCAGTTTGCTATTTGTTTTGAATTTATCAAAGAAAACCCATAAAAATCGTTTTTGTTTGAATTTATTTTATTTATTTGATTCTTTTGATTTTTATTTAGATTAAGATTATAAAAACAAAATAAAAAGTTAATTTTCTGCTGGCTGAATTAATATTTTCGTCCCTTAAGTTTATTTTCAATAGAAAAGTAAAAAAAAAAATAGAAAGTTTCCATATTTCTTTCCTTCTTTGATTTAACCTTATACGCTTCTCTTTTCTTTCTTTGCCTTGTGAGCAAATCCCTAAAGGAAAGCGCAGCTATGGAGTATGGAGACGGAGAGGACGAAAGGAATGAGTTTAACACCTCTGAGATTGACTGGGGTGAAGAACCAGACCCCTCATGGAGTGGAGGAGAAGATTTTGACAATAGCTCGTGGAGAGAACGCACTGAATCTGAATTGAGTGCTGGAGAATCTTATGAACGTGATGAAGAACTCTGGGATGAAGAACACTGGGATGAAGAAACAAAATCAGAGAGTGCATCTGATGAATGGGAGAACCCTGAAGAGGCTGGCTCTCGAATCAGTCTAGAAGAAGAGGATGATGCACTTGATGAAGAAAATTCAGAATCGAGTTATTTTGAAGGAATTGGTTGTCACAAAGGCCAAGAGGATCAATACATCTTTGAAGGGGAATCAAGTTCTGCTGAATATGAATCAAGTTGTCATGAAAACAGCTTCCAAATTAACACCAAAGATGAGTCACAAACAGAAAGTGTGTTTGATGAAGAAGAAGACTATGAAGAAGGTGATTCAGAACGTGAAGAAGAGAGTAGACCGTGGTGTGAGATACCTTACTCAGATCATGAGGAAGCACACCAAGAAGAGACTGACTCTCAATACTCTCAAGAAAAATTTGCTGAAGAGGGCGAAGTCAAAAGTGAAGTGGGAAGAGATGATGCTAGAGAAGACTACACAGAAGAGGATGAATGCCAAGTTGAAGAGCCTCGGTACATTAATTTCTCTGGCCATAGCCAAGGACCAGACGCCTACACACAGTGGGAAAACAACATGGAAGCATGGTTTGCATCAAACAACACTCCCGAAGAAGAAAGAACCCTCATTGCCGAAGAAACTCTCACCGAGGATGCTTTTAGGCATTGGGATCAAGATGCAAACATTCGAATTGACTGCAAAGTGCCAGATGCCACTTGGGAAGAAATGAAGGATATTATGCGTGATGAGTTTGTGAGAGACTCTTACAACATGCGCCAGCACTATGTAAAAACTTATAGCAATCCCAAGCCAAGGAGATGGATTTTAGCAACAAGGCCGAGTCTAAAGGCAACACCCAAGGAATTTTACAGTTCCAGGCAAAGAAAAATGTCCCCACCTGCTCTAAAGAAGAAGACTGAGTCCAATCCGACAAGTCAAACAAAGGGGGAGAAGCCAAAATTAACTCCACAAGCCGTACCTCACAAGAAAATTCCGAGTTCAAGGCTTGAACCAGACATCGAGCTAAGGCACTGTAAGTCTTCTAACCTTTTAAAATCCAAAGAAGAGATTTGTTATAGATGTCATAAGAGTGGACATTTTGCTGTGACTTGTCCTGAGAAAAAATTGATAAACAATGCATCTATTGAACAAAAACTAAGTTCACCGGAAACAAGTAATGACATGAATGAGCTATGTTTTGAAATTTCCAGTTCTAGTATAATGCTCTTGTCTATGCCAAAGGTTGATATTACAGGTCTGAACGTGGAGCATGAAGCTAGAGGAGTTGTAACATGTTTAGAACTTGAGAATCATCCGGACACAACATCCATAGTTCAAGTAAGTAACACTTACGAGTTTATCAACTATTGGAAAACTTTTATGCTCACTAATAGCCTAAAGTATACAGCTTTGAGTACATATATTACAGATATAATGCACTTGATTTTTCCTTTAAGTGTCAACGAAAGGACATGTACCCTAGACGTATGCAAAAGCCAAAGAGAAACCACATCCAAATGGAGTTTAACTTCGAATCAAGTGGAGGAACCAGCAACGTGTAATCATTTACCTCCAGAGCTCATGATGTGTTTTCCAGGTCTTAACAAGAGAAAAGAAGTCATCAACAACATCTTGATCACAGAGGAGCTACCAGATGCGCCATGCACCAACAAACCGTCAACACGCCAAGGTAAGACTCTAAACTCCCAAAGAAGGATGAAAGCTAACTTGCTTTCTCTTGGTGCAGATTGTACCGTTTCGAGGTCGAAACTATTTCAAGGGGGAGGGTATGATGTGGACATCGGAACCAGATCAATCCTGCAACATGTCAAACCAACCACTACACACGCCAAAACGGTTCACACGGAGCATCATGGAGAACCCTTAGCCAAATAAAGTTCTAATCAAACACCAGGCCTAGGATTGATTTTCTATCAGCCAATCAGTCCTAAGAAGACCAATGATTCAGGAGGAATCATGAAACCTCGAGCCAAGCCACCTGAAGACGAAGCATGCCTACCCGGAGACGAGAAACAAAGTCAAGCATGTACCAAAAGACAAACCACTCGAGCACAGAAGTTCTGCTTGAATATTCACTTGGAAACCACCTATTTTAAAGAGAATGATCGAGCCAAAACTCAACTTGATCGATCATATTTGGAGTTAGCACACAAACACCTCACCGGAGCCGTTACCAAGCCAAGGAAGTTGCCACTAGAAGAATCCACTCATGCGTTTTGCCTCATAGTCATTATTCACCAGGAAACAATCCAAGATAAGAGTTTTTGCCGAAGAAAATCATGCCCCAACAGAGCTAAATTAGGAGATGTCCGAGAATCCTTACTCGGAGACAAGAATCCAAGGGAGAAATTGACCTATGAGAAATCTACTCGAGCAAATGTTCTGGGATTTGAATTTCATCAGGAAATCATCTATTTTAAGATGATTTATCAAATTAAATCAGCCCAGGTACGAGTTGGTTTAAGAGCTAACCAAGGAGGATCAAAACCGGGTGTAAATAAGGAAAGTCTTGCATCCAACTTACCATCAGCTGAAGCCACGAATTGGAGACCTTCTATTAGCATCAGAGGATTCCCTTTTAACTCAGGAGATACTCTAGACCACGAAGAAGCTTTACCACCAGAGGCTTGGTACACCTTACCATACAAGAACATGCGGAGTCATCACTTACCATATTCGGATCCAAGCACGTCAAAACCCCAATGGCCAAATCCTCAGATCTTGCACGTGTTAGACACCCTACACAACAATCAGAGACTTCCAAATACGTACCCCTTCCTCCCCAAGCTGTCCAGATACAAGCAAAGGCTCTACTTGCCTTATTTGGCCGATTTCATCATTAAGTCTCCAACGGCCATATTTCATTTAATTCTGTGATTTCTTTCTTGTTTTATTCTTTAGAACCGTTGTACTCTGAGCCTATAAAATCTCAGCTCATTCCTCATTGTAAAGCACCCTTGATCATTGAATTTAGTAAAGTATTTCGTTTTCTTTCAAAGGCCGAGTTCTTGAGAGATTGTTCTTGTCTTTAGATTTCTAAGTGTGTGATTCACTTTGAGTCTATAGAAACCCACGGTTTTAGGAGTGTTTGAGTGATTCAATACTCTTAGTCGTGCCACTGGTTGAGTGAGTCAATCGCCTTCACCGTCCATCTCTACCATCGTTTCCACCTTCCGCGAGATTTGGCTTGGAATCTCTCGATCATCAAGTG